>HG992001.1:26005000-26710450 GCA_905220435.1 Amphipyra tragopoginis | reverse complement strand
CTGAGAGGGGCTGATTTGTTCTCAGTGGTGATTGGAGACGAAAAGAAATCCGACAGTGAATCGACTTGGGTGTCGAAAGATGCGAAAGCTCAAACTGTCATTGTATCCAGGCTGAGTGAGGCAGCCATGGTACATGTACTGACATGCGAGACGGCGGAGGCCATGTGGAAAAAGCTAAACAGCGTATATGAAGCTAAGTCTGCAACAAGTACATTGATGCTACAACAGCGATTTTTACAATATAAATATGAAAGTGGGGACTTGTCAATATTTCTGTCTAAGCTTCAAGAAATGACATGTCAATTGAAGCAAAATGGTGAAGAGGTGTCTGAAAAATTCTTAATTACCAAAGTGTTGATGTCACTACCTGAAAACTACAGCCACTTCATCTCTGCATGGGAATCGGTAGAGAGTGAGAAACAGAACTACGATGACTTAGTGGCTCGACTATTAGTCGAAGAAGAGAGGCTGAAGGCCAGAAATAAAGAAGGTGAGAACACTGCGCTCTATGCGCGTTATAACAAGAAATCAAGTGGATTCTCAAGGAAATGTTTCAAGTGTGGGAAAACAGGACATTTCGCACAACAATGCAAAAGTGAGTCAGACAATCGCAAGTGCTTCGAGTGTAACAAAGTGGGTCACTTAAAACATGACTGCCCTAAGCTCAAAAATAATAGTGGTAAAAGTAGTAACATGAAAGTACATTCTGGACCAAAAAAAGGTTATGCATTTACAATTATGTCAGGCAGCAAAATCAGTGATCAGTCAGTCGATACAAGATGGCTGATTGATAGCGGAGCAAGTGAACACATGAGTAGCGAACGATCTTCGTTCACTAACTATAAACCGGTGTCAAATAGATACGTCATTGTGGGTGATGGTCGGCGTCTAGTTGTTTTAGGGATTGGTGAGGTTGAATTACAAGTGTTCAACGGGGACTGTTATGTTAAATCAACAGTATATAATGTGCTGCATGTGCCAGACATTAATATAAACTTATTCTCAGTACCTTGTATTACAAAAAGAGGTTATGAAGTCAAGATGTTAACTGAACAATGTTTCATATATAAAGACAGTGTGCTATGTGCAGTTGGGAATCTACAAGGGAAGTCCTATGTACTAGATGTGTTGTATGAAGGACATGCTGCAGCTGTGTCAACCCTATCAAAATGGCATGAAAGATTGTGTCATCAAAGTGTGGACTATGTGAAAAAGGTGCTTAAGGAAAATAATATTGAGTATAAACCGGACAATGAACAGTGTATAGCATGTTTAGAAGGTAAAATTCACAGACTACCTTTCAGTGACAGTAATCGGTGTACCACAGCACCATTAGAGCTGGTGCATGCGGATTTGTGTGGACCGATGGAAGTAGATAGTGTTGGAAGCAGTCGGTACTTTCTACTACTAAAGGATGACTACTCAAGCTATCGTGTAGTTTATTTTCTTAAAAATAAGAGTGAGACAGTTACTAAAATTAGAGATTTTATAAACTGGACTGAGAGACAAACTGGTTACAAGGTGAAAATAATTCGTACAGATAATGGGACAGAATTTGTAAACTCAGAAGTACAGAAACTGCTAAATGATAAGGGGATACAGCACCAGACAACTATACCATATACACCCCAGCAAAACGGTAAAGCCGAGAGAGATATGCAGACTCTTGTAGAAGCAGCAAGATCTATGCTCAGTAGCAAGAAGCTCTCAAAGGAATTGTGGGCAGAAGCAATAAATACCGCAGTGTATGTATTGAACAGGACAAGCAGCTGTAAAGTTCAAGGGAAAACTCCGTATCAGGCTTTTCAAGGTAGAGATTTTGATATTCAGTGTTTAAATAGAGTATTTGGAACTGAAGTGTTTGTACACATCCCAAAAGCAAAACGTTCAAAATGGGATATTAAAGGAGTGAAGGGCATCTTCGTTGGTTATGAAGACTCCAAGGGATATAGAATATTCTACCCAGATAAACAAGAAGTTCATATTAGAAGAGATATTATATTCTTAAGAGATACAACAATGAAAGACAACAGTAAAGGAGAAGAGAAAGAAGTAGAAACTGTGATACTATTAGACACAGAAAGAGAGGAAGAACATCATCCTAGTGACTACCAAGATGCAAGAGAAGAAGAATATTCAGAATCAGAGTCAGAGATAGAAACAAGTACTACACAGGATGAAGAACAGATTCAAAGAGATGAAGAAGAGGAATCCAGGGAAAGACAGGAAGGTTCAGAAGAGCAAACAATTAGAAGTAGAAGAAGAGTGATTAAACCAAGATGGCTACAAGACTATGATCTAGGGTACCTAACATTAGAAGAGGAACCTAAGAGCTACAAGGAAGCAATGGAATCCACAGAAGCAGAGAAATGGAAAGAAGCCATTGAAATAGAGCTACAACAACTAGAAGAAAATGACACTTGGACAGAAGTACAGAGTATACCAGAGGGCAAGGAAGTAATAGGCTCTAGATGGGTATTAAAGAAGAAAGAAAATGGCTCTAAATTCAAAGCTAGGCTCGTAGCTAGAGGTTTCGAACAGTATTGTAATAATGAATATGATCTATATGCTCCTGTAGCTAGCCTTAATACTTTTAGGATTTTTATGAGTGTGGCAACCAAATATAATTTGCAGGTAGAACAAATGGATGTGTGTGGAGCATTTTTGAATGCCCGCTTAGATGAGGAATTGTATTTAGCATTGCCAGAAGGAACTAATACTAAGTTTGTAAAATTAAATAAATCTATTTATGGTTTAAAAAGAGCACCTAAATATTGGAATGAGACTTTTAATAAAATAATGTTGTCAATGGGCTATAAACAATCTAATAAAGATCACTGTTTGTATTCAAAGTGTGAAGGGGAGATAAAAACATTTTTATTACTGTATGTAGATGACATATTGTATTTTGGAAACTGTAAAGAACAGAGTTTAAAGCTAAGGGATGTTTTGTGTAAAAACTTTAAAATGAAAGAAATGGGGCCTATTAGTAAATTCTTGGGAATTGAAGTTAAACAGGATTTAAACAAGGGGTGTACTACTATTTCACAAAGTGAATATTTAAAGGGATTGTTAAAAGCATATAATATGTTAGATTGTAAGTCATTATTGTTACCTATTGATAAAAACTATAATTTTCATGTACTTAAGAGAGATTATTCAGAAAGTGCTGAAATAGAAAATAAGTGTAGAAAACTATTAGGAAGTTTGATGTATGCAGCAATGGGTACTAGACCTGATATTTGTGCAGTTGTTAATATATTAATTAGATACCAAAGCTGTGCATCAAAACTACTGTATAAGCTTTTGTTAAATATTTTAAGATATTTAAAGGGGTCAATTGATCTGTGTTTAACATATTTTAGAGACTGTGATGATGGGGTCAATGGCTATGTTGATAGTGACTGGGGAGGGAGTAATGACCGTAAGTCAACAACAGGTTGTGTCTTTAAAGTATTTGGATGCTCGGTTATTTGGTTTTCAAAGAAACAGTGTACTGTCTCATTGTCGTCAACTGAGGCTGAGTTTATTGCCTTATGTACAGCAACAAGTGAGGCCTGCTGGCTGAAAGATATCTTGTCAACTTTAGGGTTTGAAGGGTTCATTATTAATATGTATGAAGATAACCAGTCCACTATCAAGATGGCACAGATGGCCACTGGTAATTCTAGAGTCAAACATTTAGATATTAAGAGGTGTTTTGTTAAAGAAAAGATTGAAAACAATATTATTCAGTTACATTATATACCTACATACCAGTGACCAACTTGCAGATATATTTACCAAAGCTTTAGGGGGAATAATATTTAAAAGGTTAAGAGAAAAATTGTTCATTAATTAGGGGAAAGCATGTAATTAAGGGGAAGCATTCAATTAAGGGGAAGTTTCTTGTAAGTTGGGATCAGTAATGAAAACATTTTGATTTGTATAAAATATTTTATTGAGGGGTGGTGTGAACACTACAATAATAATATTTTAGGTTGGCAACACTGTTTTCTAGAACGCTCTCTTGGAAACGTCAAGTGTTGTGAATAGCTAATGTCCTTGTGTTCTGTATTGATAAAAATTACAATAAATATCCATTGCGCTGAACATCTGCTCTGCCTATTCATTTAAAATTCCTAACAACGCTTGACACTACTTTTTGGGACACCATGTATACTACATGTGAAGGGATTTCATAAGTATACTTGTTAAGGCTCGCGCCCACTAGGCTCGTCGAGTCGAGTCGAGTCGAATCAAATCGAAGAAATTCACCTCTTATATAAGGTATATCTATTCATACACGAAATATTTTAAGGGATACGTCTATAGGTGGTAAAGAAGCCATATAAATTAAAAAAAAGAAAAACTAAGTATATTTTTTTTTTTATTAAATAATTTAAATTTACTTAATACACGTATCAAATACTGGCTCATTACTATTTTCAACATCCATTACGCTAGTTTCTACGTAGTATTTATTGTCAATGAAGCGGGCATTTTTTTTTTCAAATTTATGCTAATGTCTCAAGCATAATTACAATTACAATAATTACGTAAAATAAAATACTCATAAAAAAACACTTTTCTTTGGCTTCTTGACCACCTATAGATGTATCCCTTAAAATATTTCGTGTATGAATAGATAGACCTTATACATATATTTAGTATGAAACTGCGTCCATTAGCGATGAGCCGCGGAGCGCCTCAGTCGACGCGGGATAGCGGACGCGCGTCGACGTGTTTTTAATATTTTGTTTAAATAGGTATCGTAAAACAATTAATAAAGAACTGCTAATGTCTCTTGTCCAAAAATATACAGAATTGTATAACCACGAAATTCGCCGTAGAGATTTATTTTCATATTAATGTCGTGTACCCAGTATTTTGGAGCATGCCGTTTCTTTTTTCTCCCATTCTCCTCTAGTTCATCAAAAAGTATTTGGAATAAAAACATTTCTTCATCCGAGCTGTCCATTATGCAAAAATAACCTACTTCGTAGAAGAGTTGCGATGAATAAACTATTCGATTCCTCTGAGATGGACGCACAAGGTATAAATGCGACTCGACTCGACTCACTTCTATGCGACGCGATTCGGCTGTAGTCGACGCCAGGCTTTACACTTCGAAAGAGCTTGTAACATAGAGCTAACATAAGCGTCAAAACATTTAGCTATTGTAGAGACCGACGGCGATGCGACGCTTAGATGTAAAGTGGTGGGAGAATAAACATGTAGAGTGCTCTACCGCCCTACAGCTCTACGTAGAGACTATCACAAGAGCTCGTTAGTTCATGCATCTGCTCCGATGTAGATCTGTAGATTCACATCGAGGATAGTTTTACTCATTTCCAATGATATTTACAAAAAGAAGTAGATATGTTACGTTCATAGAACATGGCGTTTAAAATTCGACCCTGCATTATTTTCACTAGTATCTCTAATGAGTAAGACGAAGATACTAAATAAATACGAGAGTGAAAGAGATAGCTATTTCCAATTATAACAATTGGTGTAATTTTGAATAGTCATTTTTGGCGCGTCAATGACAAATCTACTTCTTTTTGTACATAGGGTGTAAACGAATTCGTGTAATTCCTTCAAACCACATGATCTATTAATGGTATAGATTAACCCCGCACGGGATTTAGATTGATTAAAAATAAAGACTTTTTTTTCACTGGTATTTTTTTTATTTGATAGAAAATTTCGATGCCATGCATAAATGAATGAAGGCACGGCGAAACAGCTGACGTGCACGAGTAGCATGATATCGCTCCACGCAGTCAATTAACTTGGGACGCTAAAATTACTCAGATACCCAAACCCATGGTCAATACTTTGAAAACTTTTTTTGTTGATTCTGAAAAAAACCTATGCTGAGTTTGCAGTGTCACCAGTAGATCACGCGGTTTGAAGGAATTACACAAATTCGTTAACAGCCTGTATAATATCATTGCTCGTATCACGTATTTTGTAGGTATTTATACAGGTGTGATGTTATGTGTAGTATGTATTAGCAACGTTCGACCATAAAGCTTGTTTAACATATACCACAACTACACCACAACCACAACAACGACACGTGAGCGTGCACTAATTTGTATGAAAATGAAGAGTTTAATTCGCACGGACCACATTTTGCCGCCAAATACAACCGTGGTGATACCGACTACAGCGCAACCACCAGCGACACCGCGCACTAGCGGCCGGCCACCTCGCAAACACTACGTTGCGTCGACGCCACGACACCGCGCGCACACCTGCGCCCTCCATAACGTAACCACATCGCAACTACTAGCGACAGCGCAACCACATCGACATTTTATCAATGCAACGACACCGCGTGCACTCCTGAAGCCGGTGTCGATCACATCAACATGTTGTAGTTACCACAACGCAACTGCAAGAAGCTGCAGCGACACTATTCACACGTAACCACTGCATGACCACTTTTGATTACGTATGAATTTTCCTTAACACTAGAGAGCCAAACGACCCGAACCTCAACACCATCATCAGTAATGTATTAGGTATATAAGGTATAACGGGCTGGTGTCCGCAACTGCACGTCTAAGCGCGTATTTTGCGTGATGGGTGGTAAGTATAGTTACTCGATCCACCCTAACTCCTCGAAAAAGGCCAGCACACCCTTATTGTTGCTGGTGATCTCTCGGAGAGTACCTGGGTTTCCGAAGTGCTTAGCCCAGTATGTGGCGACCTCAGGGCAGTTTAGTAGCACGTGGGCTGCCGTCTCGTCCTCCTCCATACATGCTCTGCATAGTGGGCTGTCTGTAACTCCGATGACAAAGAGGTGTTTGTTAAATGAACCATGGCCAGTGATGGCTGCTGTGACTGTACGCAGTTGTTGCTTTGACAGCCGGAGGGCTTGTTTAGTGAGACGACCGTCAATGGCAGGAAGCGCCTCCTTGACCTGCCTGCACTCGCCATGCTTTATCTATAACTCAGTAATGTGTCTAATGGGGAGACACAGGAAAAACGAAAGTAGATGGTAGCACCTCTTTTGGTACCAATTACAACCAATCAGAATGAGTCAAATTGTCACGAGCAATAATGTCAAACAAACTTTAACCAATGAAATTGTTTTGCTACCAGCGATGGTAGCGCCATTAGTTCCCCAGTTTCCTACCCCATTGAAATGTCTTCTTACAAGCTAGAACATAGAAAAATAAACCTCAAAAATATAGGTTACCTACAACGCTCAGTTCCCAGCGCACGCTGTCTGAATGAACTAACAACAATTCAATTGCCGCTAAGGGAATGAGAGAAATACGATCTTTTTCGCACGTGCGCCCTCCGCGAACGTATCAAAGGAAATAGGTTCGAATAAAATCAATCATTCCTTTTTCCGTGATCTTAGTTCAAGATCACAAAAGGTAACAAATCGGCCATGCCTTCTCTTACGGTGGGTGTGTTTACACACATAATATCACACTTGTGTTCCCCGAGAGTTGAGTAGAATTGTATGTCGTCACTTCGCCGTTATGTTTATGTCGTAAGTAATAGGGGACGAGCCTATTGCCATCAACCAAGCACAAATCCAGACTGGTACTGAGAAATTCCACACGGAAAAACCCAATAACAGTTTGCCTGAACTGGGGATTGACTAAGACCTCACGCTCAGTAATTGCGCTTGCGGCCAATAAACCAACAGTGTGTTTAACGTTACTAATAATATTGACATCTAAGTGTAGGTACCTTATTCGGTTAAGCAAAATACCATGGTATAACAATAGTCTCTTCCCGTGGCAACTAGACCACGGGACTGACCTACACTACGTCATTGCTACGGATGAACCAATAAGCTTCGACTTTTGAAATTTGTTGCTACTGGTGGGAAAATATTACAAATTGTGACGTAGATGAGGACATCGCGGGTTGAGAATACCAGGCTGAGTTGTAATAATACCATTTTATAACCCTTTGACCGCCATGTCAATAACGAAAATCTGTGTTCCCTACGCCATGCGACTGTAGTGTAGGCGATTGTGTGTGGTAGGTGGTAGAAGAAAAAGTTCAAAGTACACAAGAATAAGATCGAAAGTTTATTGCTACACAGACACAGTTCACACACACAAGAATTACACTTATTTAAGATAAGAAGGAGTAGTAGACACAATAGGACAGTCGTATTATATTAAAAACATAAACACCAGAAGTTAGCGCGGTAGGAACTTGGATCGCTAGATTTGGATGTTTATCTACGCGTACAGTGGAGTATACTATTTTTCAAGTCATGGTGCACGTGCGTCGACCGTGCGGCGAGGATGCATGAGTGCAATGCACGATGATGCTATCCCGCTCATGTACCTGGCCCGCGTGACGTATTGCGAGCGATGGGTTGTCGCTAGAACAATAGACGCGTCACAGTTGCGCCGGCCGACTGATTCGTAATTAACTACTAAGAAAATGTTTGTACTTGTCCGTTTGTTCGTTGAACATAATATTGTAAATATGTTTATATAAATTATAATTAATTTTATATGTATAAGAAATATATAATTTATATGTTGTTTGATTTTACTGATTTTACTTTTAATAATTAGTAAGACAAATGTGTGTTGGTCACTACATCACCCCCTTCCAGAGACCGTCAAGGGCGATAATAGTCGGGAAATTTAACACGGCGTCCTGACCGCGTCGTTTTGACGACGCTATCGTCAGCGGTAGGTAAGTTCCGGTTATCCGCGTCGGGTGTGTAGTGATGAGTGTTAGTGTTGAGTGGTGACTGTGGTGTGTTGTGATGGATGTTAGTGATTGGTGGTGAGGATGATGTGTGAGGATCACGCAGTATGAAGGCCGGCTTAATGCGGTCAATCGATACGGTAACCTGTTTGCCACTTACCATTATTTTAAACACCTTGTCACCTCGTTGAATGACCTGATGAGGACCAGAATATGCTGGTTTCAGGCCACCACCAACAGTGCAGTCTCTAAGGAAAACGTGGGTAGAGGAAGCTAATTCCTTGAAAATAAACGTTTTGAAATTCCTTCTTGCACACAAAAATCAAGATAAAACATCGATATATACTTTTGTACCTATGTTTATTTTGCTGTAAAAAAGTAGTATTTTCGACGTGCCATGCCGTTAGAGGCATCGTGAGCACGTTTCAATTTGACGTCCATAGACGTCCGTGGCGGTCAAAAGGTTAATGAATAAACGCAAACATTCTACTTTATTAATAGACGCGACGCCAAAAAAATAGGAGTTTCTCAATTCGTCGGAATCTTTTTTTATGTATGTTCCCCGATTACTCAAAGACGCAAAGACCGAATAGGAAAAATCTTCTTTTGTTTGAAAGGGCAAAAACTGACTGATGGTTGTGTTTCGTTTCCGTTTGGCAACAATTTTTTTAGTCGAATTGGCACTCAGCATCCCAACACCTAAACACGATTTCAAAGATTCTATTTCTTCTTCACCTTAGAATAAGTATTAAAGCATTCTTATTCTAAGTTCTTCACCTAAAATTAAGAAAAAGGCTTTCTTTTTTCTTAAAAGAAAGTGCCAGTGTAATACCTTCAAGTACCTTCTGTCTACTGACGTCATCCGTTGATTGCCTCTTAGCCTTCAGTAAGACATAATAGGATATATTCTTAGATATCCTGTTTTACTCAATGGGGATTCATCTGGCACTTAATATGTGGAAAAAATATGATGTAGTGACAAAAATTGAAAGGAGTATGCTTATTTTCGATATTTAGTGCAGAGGTTCCCATTTTTATTTGGCCATGGAACCCTAGCTGCCTATTTTCATAACTAAAGTGTTTACCTTGTAGTTTGAATAAATTCATGTTAAACTCGAAGAAAGAACAAACTATAAATGAAAAATAATCATTATAATTATTGCAAAACATTAATTGTAACAAAAAAATACAATGTAGGTAATTATTGTGAAGTATTTTTTTTTTCACATATTTCTTATAATTGCACTAAAATTGGGCTTTGTCATTCGTAATTGAACACCAAGATCTGGAGCTGCATCCAGTCTGTTTCTGTAATTGTTTTTGGTGTAAGCTTAAGCTAAAAAAACAGTCTCGCATCGGTAAGTCGTCACAAACGGAAGCAAAACTAGCTTTCTCAACTATTGCTGGATATTCATCTTTAAGTCCAATCCAAAAGTCATTCAGATTAGAATCTTCTGACTGGAATTTTGGCGCGGTTATGAGGCTTTTCCACGAACGTTTTATTTAACTCTCGGACAGACCGCGGAACCCCTGTGACCATTTGAAGGAACCCCAGAGTTCCGCGGACCACCTTTTAGGAATCACTGATCTAGTGTATCCACACACGTGAACTTTTAGAGTAGAACTCCTTGTGAAAGAGAGAGAGTTATAATAATATGCTGTACTGTATAGCGAAATATACAGTTTAAAAGAGAAGAATTTGGAAAATCTAGATAACTTAACTCATTTTTTTTGTCTTTGTTCTCGGTATGTGGATCCAAGTTAAAGAATATGTACTAATTTCGATACTAGTAGTTGACACATTTCTAGGTAGTTTTCTTTTTTTTCTATTGTACCTACAACTTTCGTTTTGCACACTGAGTTTACCTGTAAGTGATTTTACACTATTGTTTATCTGTTTTTGCTTGTTTTTTTATGTCCATAACCAGAGGAAAAAAAAGTTGGAAAAAAAATTGTATAGCGTAGTCTGAACTGCGCTTAACGCTCGGTAAAGCATAGAAATCTGCCATCAATTGTTTTTGTGTCGCAGTTCCCGTCGTGCCTAATACCGGCTACCCACGGTGCGTGATAGCGCGCACCGCGACACACGAGCTCGCACCGACGCACCATGGGAAGAGACTCGTTCGTGGTAACGCAGACGCGTACGGAGCGGTGCGCCGTATCCACATCATACATCTTCACTATGTGGCTTCCCACGGTGCGTGATAGCGCGCACCGCAACACACGAACTCGCACCGGCGCACCATGGGAAGAGACTCGTCCGTGGTAACGCGGACGCGTGCGGAGCGGTGCGCCGTATCCACATCATACACCCTCATAATGTGGCTTCCCACGGTGCGTGATTTTTCCGATGATACCACGCACAGCCGGTGCGCGCTACCACGCACCGTGGGAAGCCAGCTTTAGTTTAGCCTCAGCCTAATTATAAGGTGCAATTTTTCCTATCATTAGTGATATTTGGAGGTCCTTAAACAACACTATAATGACCGCATCTCTTTGAGGCCAGCTCCTCAGCTAATTGGACGAGTCAACAGCAGCCTTCACTCGTAATTGGTATCATTAGGCCCGTTCTACTGATTAGTGCCGTGTTCATGTTGTACCTTTACTTTTTTCCTTCTAATAAAGGAAAAATAAACACGTACTTGTTTATAAAACCTTTTTGAAAACAAGCTTTTTCTTGAGGAGTTTCTATGGTCACTTTCCAGCTCCATCATCAAACCCTGGACACCACTTAGCGCTATAGTACTTGCCAAGACAAATTCAACGAGCCCAAATACGACGGGGCTATTATTTTTGGTTGAAGAGTTCCTATGGCCACCTTCCGATTCCATCATCAGATCAGCTCCAAGGTACCATAATATTGCATTGTCACCAAAGTTATATACGTATGTCAAATTTCAGCTCAACCAGATGCCAGTAAGTGCTTGAAAAATGGATTACAAATTTTGAACCAGAAACATACGAACGAAGAAAAGTAGTTAAAGGCTTGTAAAATTAAACCGTACAGATTATGGGCGAAAGTTTGTTTACCAACATCGTATAAGGTAGTAAGTATTTTTAACACATTTTAAAACATTACCAGCTCATGTTTTTGGTCGAATAAGATGTCTTTTTTAATAATAACGGTTAACCACAATAAAAAGCAAAAAAACATGCTTTCTTTTATTACCTCACGTTTTATAAGTTGACTCAAATAAATACAATACAATAAAAAGCGGTCAATAGATATAATGTATCGGACATAACATTTTCTAGTAACACGGGGCTCATTATATTTGAACACGCTACATTTCTTGCACAAAATGAGTGCTACGAGTACTACGACCTACGACGTAACCGCTACGAGAGACACGCTACATGCCTACGTATCTCTCTTGGAAGCGACTACGCTGCCACAGTGTACGCAGTAAACAGTAATTCAACTCCGCTACATGATTGTTTTTTTTTATTTAGGACTTTTACAGATAAAATCTGAAATGTGCTGTAGAGTAGTATTAAACAAATATATGTAAAACCTTACAAATATTTTTGTGTTAGGAGTTCAAACCCTACTGACCATTAGCGTAGGAAGCTATGCCGACGAAATTAAAACTACTAGTAGCATTAGAGCTCCTTGTGATAGAATTCGTCCGGGTAAATACTACAACATACCTGTTTCTGTAACCAAGCAGCATTGCTTGCAAGCAGCATTGCTTGCAAGCAGCATTGCTTGCAAGCAGCATTCGACTAACAAAATTGTTGTTAAACGCAAACGAACACAACCGTCATTCAATTTCTGCTTAAAAAACTGTCAAAATGATTGGTTTTGTTTTTTGTGTCAAACAATTTGACAGCTTTTGAAATTGAAAATTGTCTGAATGAACGGTTCAGCCTTGATTCGGTTGCGATTTATCAAGATTTGTTTTAAGAGAATTGGGCCCAAGGCACATAAGACTTTTCAACTTTGTTTTTAGCGTTCCGTACCCAAAGGGTAAAACTGGACCCTATTACTAAGACTCCGCTGGCCGTCTGTCACCAGGCTATATCTCATGAACCGTGATAGGTAGACAGTTGAAATTTTCACAGATGATGTATTTCTGTTGCCGCTATAACAACAAACTAAAAAACAGAATAAAATAAATATTTAAGGGGGCTCCCATACAACAGACATGATTTTTTTGCCGTTTTTGTAGATAATGGTACGGAACCCTTTGTGCGCGAGTTCGACTCGCACTTGGCCGGTTTTTTTAGTTTGGCAATGCATCATCGATCTTCTTGGTGTTTTAGAAGTATATGCGGTAGTTACCACCTTTTAACAGGTCATTGGGCTGTTTGCTAACCATTTACACAAAAATGAACTAAAAAGTAAACATTTATTTTACTGTAATACTTTTACTCATTTATTTATTCGTGCCCCAGCTATCATAAATTACAGGGCGACACCTAGGTCGTATGTTATGACTCTAATCTACACGCGCTTCATATAATACGATACAAGCTTAGTGACCTTGGCTTGTGTGGAACGAAGTAATTAATGTCAAACATTAGAAATATTATATTTAGGATCACATGTCGAGTGCTTTAGCAATTTTAAAAAGGAATAATAATATGTTATTAAAATAGGATATCGTTTTAAACAAAGAGAAAACAAAAAAAGATTTTTGGTTTGATGGTTGTGAGCGCGGCTGCCGAATTGACTCCTGGGATTAATTTCCGGGTTAAGCAAACACATTGTGGGTTTTTATGTAAAAAAAACTGAATAAGCTCACTCCTTATTTCGTGGGCCAATGTACTGTCCTATATAAACTAGTGCAACAGTCAGACCATCCCAATTACCAAGTACTTTGTAGTTAACATACTGTATATTTTTATACTGTACATAACTTTTCGAGCACACCTTTTGGCTACGAAGATACACGCATCATTGACTGCGGCAATAACGTGATACGGCACACGCTACGATTAATGGCTACGTCTACGCCGCTACGATGCTACGGTGCTACGTGTGTATACTTTAATGCTTTGTAGCTTTGTAGTATACATACATAGCGCCGTAGCAAATTATGGATTTTAGCTTCGACTTTTTGTTAGTAACTTTTTTTGTTAGTAACTTTCTTAGTGATAGGGTAAAGGAAAGAAAAGTATGTAAAAGTCGATTAGCGGCAAGAGGGTATAACAACACCAGTAATAAATCCAGCGATGTGTTATCGCTAGTAGGTAACACTAGGCATTGTTGATAAAGGAAGGTAGTCTTCGATATGGATCAACGCACCCGATGTTATAAAGGCGGTGGTCATTCGACGAAGCGGAGCATTCTGTATTCATCAGCTGAAGAAGTCTGACCTTTCATATCTGACTTGCTTGTCCTTATTTTCTGATCTTGTATACTTGTGTAAATTACGAGTAATATACAAGGTTAGTCAGAAAGGGGGTACTAATCCGAAAGGGGGTTAAAGTACCCATGATAATGAATAACTTTTGTTCTACAACTTTTTCCAAAAGTCAATAGTTTAAGAAAAATAGGTGATCAAAGATCTCAAAAAAAAGGTCTAAAATCTACAACTACTATCAACAGTTATGATCAGCTGTGTTTACATTTTAGGTCATATTTGGGGTCATGAATTAGAAGCACCATTTTCTGAATTTGAAACTAAAGCAGGGATGTAAAATTTTTGAAAAAACTTAAATAAAAATCAATATGCATTGAAAAATTTTTTACCGAATTTTGAAATTTTAACACTTGCTTTAAGACTGTCATCAGTGATACTTTAAGTGGCCTGCGGATTAGTACCCCCTTTCCGACTAACCTTGTATTGTGATCTAGTCCATGTTACTAACACTAACGCAAATATAAGTACTCTCAATGGTCGTGAGTCTATGTTGGTTTTATTTACTATATTTACCTTGCTCGCAATACTGATATACCGATGTTAACTATAACTGCAATGATAGAAACACCCTTGTTTTGTCAATTACAGATGATAGTAAAGCCGCTTTGTACTAGGCAACAATTGACGCGAAACATGTTATCAACATGTAGCAAAATGATGAGCGACAACGCGTCATCCAGAAAGGCTGCGTCGCGAAAAAAAATCAGCTGTTCCCTACATTTATGTTCGCATAACTCGTCAAAATGTAGGGAACAGCTGTTTTTTTTCGCGATTTCGTATTTGGTCCCATAATAAAACTTGTTCATAATGATGAGTACAGTGACCCCTTAAGAGGATGTGCGTTATTTATGTTACACCTTGTATACGGTCTGCCGTATTGTCTCGGTTCTATTGCGGTCCGCCGCAAGCATCAGTGCTTATGTAGTGGCCAGATCATAGAATTGATCACTTCATGATGTGGCCGACCATTTCATGAAATGGTTTTATTTCATGAAATGACCAACTAAAACTGGCCACATCATGATATGGCCTGGCCAGATCAACAAATAATCAGCGTTTGACGATATGATCAGCTAAACGCACGGCTACTTCATGATATGGTCAAACATTAGTGATCATATCATAAAATTAGTTACATTATCTAGGTACTGTTAGAGGCGCTGATATCGTTTTGTTTTTGTGATGCATCATGGCGGCGGACAATTATTCTGACAAAAAGGTAATAATGATAAGTAAAGTAGGGTGACCACGCAACGAAAATTAATGGACTATTATTGGATTTCAAAATATGACTTCATGGTAATTGCGGGTGAACTTTTCATAGAATTTTATTTGTTCGATTATTTATCTGGTTAACCTGTCAAACCCTGTGGTTTGACAGGTTAACCAGTATAGTAAACTTTCGCAGCAACGTGCATCGATATTTTTTGCTGTGTTCTGTAACACAGCAAAAAATATCGATGCACGTTGCTGCGAAAGTTTACTATTTAGTATATTGAATCATTTGGGTTAGGTTAGAACAGTGACCAATAACGCGCGAAGGCGAGCGAGCGAAGCGAGCGTGCCGCGGCAGCTGCCGCCGAGCGCCGATCCCCTTAATTGTTGGTGAATCAAGCTATTAAACTTTCGCGGTACCGTGCATCGATATTTTGTGCGTCGAAATTCCGTAGTCTACTCCTTTGCTTGCATGGTACGTGCTTCCTTTATTTGGATTTTTTATTAAACCTTTGATATCATGGAAACCCTACATGAATGATATGGCCAAACGTGGATGGCCATATCATTAAACGTTGTCGTTTAAACGATATGGGCAATTTTAGTTGGCCATATCATGAAATACAACCATTTCATGAAATGGCCGGCCACATCATGAAGTGATCAATTCTAAGATATGGCCACGACACTTATATATTAACCGGTAACGCCCCGAACGCCCCGCCGTCGTCCCAGGACGACACCCGCTTCAAGCGACTTTGAACTCTAATTTGGGTCATAATTAGAGTTCAAAGTCGCTTGAAGCGGGTGTCAACGGCGGGGCGTTACCGGTTAAATTGCATGTAACCATATTAATTATTTCCTCTCAACATTTTAACTTTTTACTTCTGTCTGCATAATCAACGCATTTGCTGTCCCATATAGCGTGTTCTTTGTTTTCTAAAATGAACTTTTCTGTATCAAAGTCCATGACGCACGCTCTGCGTACAGTGTCTAGCGACTGATTGGGGCGGGAAGCGGCGTTTATGGCTAACCGCGCCGAGTGCGTGGGGATGCGGCGCGCCGCATCATTGAACCGGTGCGGCTCGCCGCAGCCTCGAACAACCGGAGCGGTTGACGGCTGGCCGCAAATCAGTGCGTCGATATCATGCGGTTGCATGTGAAAACTAATGTGCGGCCTGCCGCAACGGCACGCCGCATCGCGGCCAGCCGCTAGTGCGTTTTAAGCCTATGGTGTAATAACCACGGCACTTGCTAAGTATTTTCATTTAGGTAATCTTTTGTCATTATATTAGTATGTAGTGTGTCGATTTGCATGATGAATAATTTTTTTTTCTTTCTTTCTTAGAATGTGTCACTTTACTTACTACCGTCCAATTTCTGAAATAGGTTAGTCGAATTTGAGTTTTATATGCTACGTGAAACCGCAACTTTTTCTCTGTCAACCAGTCTGGTCCGTATTTTTCGATCATTTGTCAGTTACGAAATCCAGTAACTTACTTGACAGTAATTTACTTGACTTTAACAGAGACATCACCATATCATACTATACAGAAACATAGTACAGAAAAGCATGACTAAAATACAAAAACTTTAGTTTTAAAACCAATATTAGTCCTGTAACTCATTAAAAGTTATACTTGAGCTTAAAGTAGACTAATGATTTTTATAACAAAAACATCTGCATCTTCAGAATTTCTAGTGACAAAATTTTCCAAGTTTTTGCTCATAACTCAAAATTAGGTTTACTTACTTAACAGCCTTTTAGAAGGCGGACTGCAGGTACAAAACATACCTGACGACACGTAGTTTTATTGAGGAATTAAAGCATTACCTGAAACAAAACAAAAATGTAAGTGTTAGCGCAATTTCATATTTATAAAGACGCATCACCTATATTTTGTTACGAGTAGTTGCCAATAAACCTCGTAACGAACAGACGCATTTTCATTCAAAAATCCAACGACACAGTGCCTAACAATAATCAACCATATCACCCAAAACAGTAAGTATACTAAATGTAGTATTCCTACAAAACACCGATACACTTTGACGTCAGCTTCAGCCGTGAATTGCCGTCAAAATGACGTTGTTCTCGCGAGTCAGCGGCACTTGACGGTAAAGGCACAGTAGATATACAAGGTTGGTCGGAAAGGGGATAATAATCCGCAGGCCCACTTAAAGTATCACTGATGACGGTTTTAATGCAAGTGTTAAAATTTCAAAATTCGATATTTTTTATTTCTATAATAAAAATAAAAGTAAAAGAATATTTACTTTAGTTTTTTTTTTTAAATTCTTTGTCCCTACTTTAGTTACGAATTTAGAAAATGGAGCTTCTAATTTGTGACACCAAATATGACCTAAAATGTAAACACAGCTGATCATAGCTGAGGATAGATAGATTTTAACATAATTTTTATGTAATTTTTTAACAGCTTCTTCTCTTAAACTATTAAGTTTTGGGGAAAGTGGTAGAACAAAGGTTACTCATTATTAGTACATGGCAATAAAAATCAAGGAATTTTGAAATTTTAACACTTGCTTTAAAACCGTCATCAGTGATAATTTAAATGGCCTGCAGATTATTGTACCCCCTTTTCGCCCAACCTTGTATATTGAACTTAAACCAAAAGTCAAAATCACTAACAAATTCTAAATTTCATCAAAAAACGTGTAGAATAAGTAACACAGAACCAAGCTCGCCTTGACCTTGTATTTTATAAAGCCCACATATCGGAGGTCCCCAGGGCCCCAGTATCGGGGGCTCTAGGGCCCCGCTATCTTAGCGGCTTGCAACTCCGCTGATAACATTTCTCCCAGTAACGTCGGTGTTTCAGATAAGGATGCGATGTGATCGTCTTACATACGGGCTCATTATTTTCATGTAAGGAGTACATTCTATTCGTTTTGGTAAGCTTATGGTATGTTTATCAAAGAAAATGTATCTCTCAAAACATAAACATGAAAGGCGCAGCGAAAAAAACGTATCAAACAATATTTTATATTAGTTTTAATGTTTTATTATACACGCTGACTTTTAATTGGTTGTTTTACAAACATTGTTCAGACCAAGAATTTGACTCTGTACAATACTCGTTTCGTGTGACAAGGACAGAAAATGCCCTCTCCACAAATTCCGAAACCGTATAACTCCTCTATTTTTCATCGTTTTTTTTCTCATACCGTTTTCTTTTTATACTTTCTTTAAAATAATACCAAATTTTTGTACATTATTAAAAGTTGTCAAATACCCTATTAATTTACATCATACACAGCTATGACATAAGAGCAACTAACAAGATATGAAATATTTTAATACAATCTAGCTATACGTCAGGCTCTACAAATGACTACAAAACATTCCTTACATAAATCACTTAAACATCAGAATGTTAGAATTTCGTGCTATACTCAAGTGGCTACCAATACGCCTTCGTCGGAATGCTCATATTCTTTCCATGCTATGCAGTATTCTATACTACCCTTCCTTAGGCGGATCTCACACTACCTACCACACGCCACGCTCCGGTGCGCGGGACTGCGTTTTTTAACGTTCATCAAAAGTACCTCAGTTTGTATAATAATATAAAACACGCATAGTGCAACACACTGACAACGCATCGACGCGCGTGGTTGCAGACCGCGTGGAGACCGAGCGCAGATCTCCCGGTAAGGCTAAGCGCACTAAGCGTGTGCTGAGACACAGGTGACGCAGGTACACGCAGCGCAGCGCAGAGCAGATTTTGTAATGCATGAACGTACTAAGAGCTGCGTACGCTGCGGCGCAGACGCGTGCGACGCAGGCATGCGTCTGCCCTGCTCTGCGCCTCGTTGTAGTGCTGGCACAGATTTCTGCGCGACGCATGCATGTCGACATGTGTTTTTTACCGCTAATTCGAATTTTATTGCAATGACAGAACATTTAATTGAATTAGTGTGTTGTGAACCTTGTTTGTGTGATACTAATCATACAGACTATTAAAAAAAACGTTCGTCAACTCGAACGCGTCTATTCTTTTTACTAGTTAAAACTCGAATGTGTCTTCCAGCTGCGTCGCAGCATGCGGTCGTGGCCTATGCCTTCCTCGCCTGCCCTGCGCGGCAAAATCTGAACTGTGCTGCGCTGCGTCACCTGCGTCTCGGCATACGCTTAGCCTAACGCGCGGGGTCGCGTGGCGCTCCGCAAGGTATAGCACACTGGGATCTGCAGTAACACGCACAATTTTGCGAATAATGGACGTGTCAACAATGGAACTCGATATCGACAGGTTCATTTTAAAAATCTGCGGCCCTGCTCGGAGATGCATAGATAAAAACGCAAGATAATGCAGATCTGCGCCTCCGTCGCCGCGCGCGTTTATACGGCGCCTCGCGCACCGGTGCGTGGTGCTTCATAGTGTGAGATCCGCCTTATCTTAAAGAACGTTTTGAGTTCACGCGTGATTCACACTCACGATCCTTGAGGTCATCAGAAAACTAGAATCTGAAGATGCCTATGCATTCCACAAGATTCTTTGACCATTCTTTCACTCTCCAGGCCATACGCTTGTGGTATGCACTATCTGGGTCCGTGGGGCGTGCTCACTCATTGGTTTCTTTCAAAAGAATGGTAAAGGAACATAATCTTGCTCGATAGTAGTATTTAAACTATCTATATTTATAATTAAATATGTGTGTACCATATTTGAATATGTATATAAAGGCATTTGGTTGTCCTTATCAGAAGCAGCCATCGTACTATGCGTGGGTTTGCGGGCGAGGAGAAGCAAATTAAAGTCTTTGATATCAATTACAAGTTATACTTTGACAAACACAAATAAAATGATGCACAAAGATAGACGACGTTCCACCGAGTACGTGGGGCGCGAGCGCACATGCATTCAATCCCAATTACTTTAGTTATCTTAATAATGATCACCATTAATAATCAACACCGGGGTTTTTGATCGATAGCTCTGACGTTATCCGTCTAGCTTTTTGCGGGCCGCCTCCCCAGTCCCCGGTGTAACGTCAAGTTGACATTGACAGCTGTCATCTGGTAGATGTCATTCGTCCGGGAATCAATTAAGTTTGGCGTCGTCAAGCCAATTCTCTCGACGCGCCGTCATATACAGGGCTACTGGTAATTCGACGTATTCCTTGCACCACGTTATAGGGGGGCTAATATGCAACAAATTTAACCCCACATATCGACGGCCGCAAAGAACAAAAAGACAACTGCATTTTTGCGAAAATCACTTTTTTACATAATTGAATTCAGAATTCTTTATTTTATCTAGTGATATTTTTTTTTCATACAAAATCTCATTTTTTCTTTGTTTTTTGTCGCGTATTTAAAGACAACTACACCTTTTTTTACAAAGTAACGAAGTACACACGGACATCTACAATTGTCCGTGTGTACGTCGTACGATTCGGCGCGTCGCATGCGATAAACAAAGATATCAGTCACATGACCGTTTTGTCATGGGCGGTGGGGCAGTTGACTTTTTTTAACTTGCATACTTACTCTTTCTACGACCTCAATTTTGTTAATCTACATTTCATAATACACACATCAAACGTGTCTAGGGATAAAGCACATTTTAGCGAATTACTGCAAGTTCTTAAATTGTTTTTTTTTTGACTCCTCATAGTTATTTAGCGACCTCTTCATAATATAAAAAAGGAAAGTTTTTGAATTTCGATTAAAAGTTGAAAATCTTCTGTCAAGTCGTTTTCCTATAAAATCCTGCAACGGTTTTGAGACAAAACCGTTTCTACTACACTTCTGAGTCAGATCAATATACATGAACGCTATTAAGGACGAAAAATGTCACTTGAGTTGGGAAAAACGATCAGAGCCGTAAGAATGTGGGAATCTGGCTCTCGGAAACGTACTGGGGCCATCGCTCTGGGCACTACGCAGAGTATAATAAGTCACTTCTGAACACGCTACCGTATCACTGGCAGCGTAGCTGAGCGTCATGGAGGACGAACTCAACACCAGTTGCTAGAGCTGAACACCAGTCTTTTACACGGAGAAACTGTCATCAGACCTCCGCAACACAGTTGCGCGGCAATGCCTATATCCTAAGGTTAGACCGGTTGTCAGACTTTCGGACTTCTGACTACTCATAACGACACTACGACAGGTATTCGTATGATACCCGGACCGACGGCTTAACGTGCTCTCCGAGGCAAGGAAACTAAAATAAGATAATAAAAAGAAATGTATGCTTAAGCACCACTCGGCTTCCAACAGCAAAAAGGAGTGGGGCGCGTATTCGTGGACTGAACGCACAGTAAAATAAAAAATAAAAACATGTAAATACATTATTCAATGAAATATAAATTTATTTTTCTCATGCTTTGCAAGATGAGCATTCAAAGGCTTCATCGCTTTTCAGGGTTGTTAATAAGCGATCAAACCATTAGAAACCGTTTGCACAAAGTCAATCTCTGTTCGCAAAGACCGCTACGAGTGCCACTGATTGAGCCCTGCAATCGTAGGGCCCGTTCACAATAGGCTCGTGAACACAGAAATGGGGCAGAAGAAAAATGGCGTTATGTGTGCTTTTCTGATGAATCTCGCTTTGACATAAGACCAGCTAGATGTATTGGTGGACCTCAGGATGCTAAAAACGTGGAAAAATATTGTTATGGCCGAGTATTTGAACCGATGGAAGAACAGAACTGATTTGAATCAGAGGCAATCTCAATGCATAGATTTACGCTGAAATGATTGTTTCGGATGTTGTCATTTCTTTGCGGACCCAGTTGGGTGCTTTGTTTCAGCTTATGCGTGATAAAGCACGTCCAAACACGGTCAGAATCATTAAAACATACTTGCTGAATCTATCATCAACGTGCTACGGTAGAAAAACAGACTACCGATTGTTCATTTTATGCAAGAAAAACCTTCAATAACTTAGTTTGGAATTTGATTATTTCTTGAAGAAAAGACTAGGAAGAAAATATTTTTTGTTCAGTACGTTTGATTATTGTGATAAAATAATCTTTACTTACGTGTATTAACACGGGTTCAATTCCTTTGATCCTATGCTTTGCTTTTGTATGATAATAGCTTGTATAAGATTCGATTATTGATTTGTTTTTGAAGATAGTAACTCCTTAGAAATTTTATTTTCTCTGCAAATATTGCATTTTTGTTACTTTGTAATATGATTACGATGATTAAAAAAGAGTAAATTACTAAGAATAACTTAATTCTTTTCTTGAACTCCAAAAGCTCATCATATTAATAGCATGTTATCTGCAATATCAATATCTGAACCTTTAGAATTACGAAGTAATTTGAGACAACTACAATATCTTGGTGTCAGTCATAGTTACCCTTTATTTGTTGTCGTAGTTAGATATATATTATAAAATAGAATAACAATATCTCCTTTTATAAGTAAAATTGTTTGGGAATCAGTAATTACAAAGTCCTACGTAGAAGCGAACATATGGCAGTTGACTCAGTTAGTTATTTATTTTGTGCGAAGTAGAAAAAGACATCTGCAGTATTTCGAAAAAAATATATATATCAGTTAATTGACCTTCATAGTTTTGTTCAAAATGTCGAATAATATAACTATTGCAAATTTGAAGAGGCTAGCTTTATTTTTGTAGAAGTTATTACATTTTCGCGTTAAAAACGCTCTCCTGAAAACTAGTGATTTTGTAGATAGCCGTTTGTTCTTTGCTGCCGTCGATATGTTCTACGAAATTCAATGGACTTCGGGATATTGCAATTTTTATATTATTTTTAATAATACCCAGAATTCCTTCTTAAACACTATTTATCTCTAAAATATCAAATTGATCGGCTTTGATTATAATATTAGCTTGTAGCTGATACTTTTACGAAGCTTTCTGAGTATTTAACTGTTCTTAATGACCATCCAATTGACAGTAATCATTAAAAGTTAAATAAGTGTATTAGAAAATCATCGAGGTACACGATAAAGAATGATGTTTATCTCAAAAATTTACTATGACACTAAGTGTACAAAATGCAAGACAAACATGCTTATTTAATCAGCTATCCAACGAGGTATAGACGTTCAAAAAATATTTAGAAACTAATGTAAAAATGTCTTATAATACTGACAAAGGTGATTTCTGAAAAAATCTCTCCAAGCACGCAGGTGGCCCGTTAAGTGCAATTCATCGCATAATCCTCGCGTAGAAATTAAACAGCAGTCTGTCGGGCACCAACTGTCCTCTAAATGCCAGGATTAGATTAGGTCAGGTCGTAAGGTTATGTTTGGTCAGGGTTAGGTAGGTTAGGTTAGGACCTAAGTGTGCGAGGGAACACCAGGGTGGTTTTAGTCAGTAAGAGTCTGACAGACCCCTCTGCCCACCCCCAGGACGGAGGACATCCATGAGGATATCCAGAAGGCAATAAAAATAGTCAGGTTAGGTCGTTAAGTTAGGTCACGGTTAGGTTTGGGTTAGGTCACAACTTCGATGCCCTGGGATCTGGAGGCGAGGGCCCTCGCGCTGAGATATCGCCAAAGCGAGGAGGCGCTTGAGCGGAGTGGTCTCCGCCAGATCCTAGTGGCTGTGGAGGGAACGACTTGCGCAACCCAGCGCAGGGCTCGCCACAATAGTGGTGGTAAGACCCGTAATGGAGGAGTGGCTGGATAGGCAGCATGGCAACCTCAGCTTCCAGATGACGCAGGTGCAGATATCTCAGCGCGGGGGCCCTTGCCTCTAGATCCCAGGGCATCGAAGTTGTGACCTAACCTAAACCTAACCGTGACCTAACCTAACGACCTAACTTGACCATTTTTTTTGCCTTCTGGATATCCTCATGGATGTCCTCCGTCCTGGGGGTGGGCAGAGGGGTCTGTCAGACTCTTACTGACTAAAACCACCCCGGTGTTCCCTCGCACACTTAGGTCTTAACCTAACCTACCTAATCCTGACCAAACATAACCTAACGACCTGACCTAATCTAATCCTGGCATTTAGAGGCAGTTGGTGCGCGACAGACTGCTGTTTAATTTCTACGCGAGGATTATGCAATGAATTGCACTTAACGGGCCACCTGCGTGCTTGTAGAGATTTTTCAGAAATCGCCTTTGTCAGTATTATCAGACATTTTTACATTAGTTTCTAAATATTTTTGAACGTCTATACCTCGTTGGATATCTGATTAAATAAGGATGTTTGTCTTGCATTTTGTACACTCAGTGTCATAGTAAATTTTTTAGATAAACATCATTCTTTATCGTGTACCTCGATGATTTTCTAATACACTCATTTAACTTTTAATGATTACTTTCAATTGGATGGTCATTAAGAACAGTTAAATACGCAGAAAACTTCGTAAAAGTATCAGCTACAAGCTAATGTCATAATCAAAGCCGATCAATTTGATATTTTAGAGATAAATAGTGTTTAAGAAGGAATTCTGGGTATTAATGAAAATAATATAAAAATTGCAATATCTCGAAATCCATTGAATTTCGTAGAACATATGTGGGGTTAAATTTGTTGCATATTAGCCCCCCTATAACGTGGTGCAAGGAATACGTCGAATTACCAGTAGCCCTGTATATTATAGATTTGTATTAGGTTATACAAGGTTAGTCGGAAAGGGGGTACATTAGTACCCCCTTTCCACGGACCACTTAAAGTATCACTGATGACTGTTTCTCAGCAAGTGTTAAATTTCAAAATTCGATAATTTTTATATCCATGTAAAATGATTTTCATTTTAGTTTTTTCAAAAATACTTCACCCCTGCTTTAGTTACGATTTCAGAAAATGGAGCTTCTAATCCGTGACCCCAAATATGACCTAAAATGTAAACACAGCTGATCAAGCTTACGATGGATAGATTTTAGCGTATTTTTATGGAATCTTTGAACATCTATTTCTTTTGGGAAAAGTTGTAGAATAAAAGTTATCCATTATTATGACTACTTTCACACTCTTTCGGATTAGTACCCCCTTTCCGACTAACCTTGTATAACTATGTACTCTGCAAACCGCCCTTTATATTTTTCTTAGCAATTTTTCCCAGACAATGGTTGTCTGGAAGAAATCGGTTTAAGCGATAAGACCGCCATTTGTACTGTTCTTAATTACGTGTTTTCCTTCTGTTTTATTTCTTTTAGTGTAAAATAAAGTATATCTATTTATCGATCTATACATATGTATCTTACACCTACGTCCTCAAAGTATTCCAGAGCCTTAGTACTTAAGATGATTGATCACATCTTAAAAAGGAAAATACCTCAGGAAACATGGCTCGAATTATATAACATTAATGTTGAGGTTATAGAAACAACAGAATAAGGGCAGTGAGACACGTGTAATCTATATAAACAAAAAGAAAAGTCCTGACTGACTGACTGACTCATCAACGGCCAGCCCAAACCCTTGGACCTAGACAGCTGAAATTTTGCACAGAGGTTCCCTTTGTAATGAAGACAAGGAATAAGGAAGGATTTTTCGAAATTCAACCCCAAAAGGAGTTAAATAGGAGACGAAAGTTTGTATGGAAAATCGTCACTTAACGGGTTCAAAATTTCACGCAAGCGAAGCTGCGGGCAAAAGCTAGTGTGATATAATATGATCGAAATATACAAGGTTAGTCGGAAAGGGGGTACTAATCCGAAAAGGTGTTAAAGTACCCATAATAATGAGTAACTTTTGTTCTACAACTTTCCCCAAAAGTCAACAGTTTAAGAGAAATAACTGTACAAAAATTACAAACAAATATGCTAAAATCTATCTATCCTCAGCTATGGTCAGATGTGTTTACATTTTAGGTCATGTTTGGGGTCACGAAGTAGACGCTCCATTTTCTAAATTCGTCACTAAAGTACGGGACGAAGAATTTTTGAAAAACCTATTTTTTTATTTTAACCCTTGCTTTAAAACCGTCATCAGTGATACTTTAAGTGGCCTGTGGATTAATACCCCCTTTTCGACTAACCTTGTATATTGATATTTGTATTATCCTTAGATCAGAATCTGATTATTACTCGCGTTAACGGTGAAAGAAAACATCGTGAGGAAACCTGCAACAGAGAGGGCTCCATAAAAAAAAGTTCTCGATGATGTGTGTAGTCTGCCAACCCACACAAGGCCAGCGGGGTGAACTACGACCTCAACCCTTCTCATTCTAAAAAGAGGCTCTTGCCCAGAAGTGGGGCAAAAATGAGCTGATTATAGTTATTATCCTTGTAAAAAGACAGGAGCTTTGTATATCAACATTGGTCATAATTGTGGTATGACTGGCACTTTGCTTGAAGAGATTATAGTAGATGTGGCTAAATCTAGACGAGATGGTGGCCTAGAGAAGGGAGATGGAATGTCGGATGTCCTGCAGTAAGATGCGTCCAGTAGGTCTAGCACGAATATTTTGACGTACAGTAACGTAAACGTAACGTTAATGTGAGTGAATTTTAAATCAAAAATACAACTATTCTATAGCATTTTAGTTTAAATTTATGCGACAGCCATAATTTGTGTCATACATATACAAGGTTAGTCGGAAAGGGGGTACTAATCCGAAGCCCACTTATAGTATCGCTGATGACTCTTTGAAAGCAAGTGCTAAAATTTCAAAATTCGATTTTTTTTTTCCAAATAAAATGATTTTATTTTAGTTTTTTCAAAAATTCTTCATCCCTGCTTTAGTCACAAATTCAGAAAATGGTGGTTCTAATTCATGACCCCAAATATGACCTAAAATGTAAACACAGCTGATCATAACTGGGGTCATATGGGATCATAAATAGATAGATTTTTGAGATATTTTTTTGAGATTTTTTAACGACTGTTTCTCTTAAACTATTGACTTTTGGGAAAAGTTGTAGAACAAAATTTATTCATTATTATGTGTACTTTAACACCCTTTCGGATTAGTACACCCTTTCTGACTAACCTTGTATATGAATAAAGTTTTCAATTCGATTAAATATTATGTGCGAAACAAGTATTTCCAATTCAAAATTCACTCGCGTTAACGTTACGTTTACGTTACCATACGTCACAACATTCGTGCTAGGCCTACAGGTCATCAAACATGTCACGACTAACACCTGAATGCGACTAGACTTAGTATGCAAAATAGGAGGCCTGCAGAAGGATTGTAGAGGCTGAATATGATGAATAGGAATCGAGGATCTTCACTCATTATCACCACATAAAGCCGTAACGGAGAGAGGAAATAACGAAATCAGAAGCCCAATTCTCGTAATTAATTTGAAGTAAGACTGAAGGTTGACCGAACTGAGATTAAATTATGAATTGAATAAAAATGGTATTCTGGTACACATAAAGTTTGGTCCGGTTTCAGTATCATCTCAGTCTATCTCGATATAATGTCAATTCAGTCAACTTAAAATCTATTACCGATAGCATACCGATATCAAGAGTCATAGACTATAATTCTAGAAAAAAATTAGAATTCCAACTTGTCAAAATGGCTCAGTTCATTTTGTAACCAATATACCCTTTTGTCTTCGGTCAACTTTCAAACTCATTTCGATCACATTTCAATCTAATCTCACGTTTGACGTTGTTTGTTAAGGAACAAGAATACCATTTGTCATAATTATGAGATTGAGACTAGACTGAGACTAGATCGAAACTACACTTGGGAGCAAATGTTCAAAAAATACATAGGTATGTATATTTCGAACATTTTTAATTACGAGAATTGGCCTTCTGATTGGTTATTCAAAACACATCTCCTGTCGTCTCCTCTCCTCTCCGCGTTGTTGGAAACCGGGCCTTAGCCAGGGCTAAAATGGACGTCGCTCCATTCTAAATCCTGTCATCCAACCGCATCTGGTTAGACTGAAGGTCGGCCACAACATAGCTGTGGAGAAGCTAGGAAGGTAATAAGCATACTCTGTTAATTCTTTGATCTGAATTCATCCAATACTATCTCAAGTATTTCAATTTGCGTGAATATTAGAATATTCAAAGTCGGCTGACGGGATAATAATTAGACATTTTAATGCTGAACAATTCCTTAGCGTACGCGTTTGGAATTGTAGGAACGCGGCCTTTGATAAAGAATTTGTATTAAAAAGATATTCTCTTGTTTCTTTGACTGCTTTACTGTTGTTTTGTTTTCAAACGTTTATCATATCTGACGAGTTTCTATTGGATCAAAATTAAAAAGAAAATCATATAAACCATTGCAGTCGCTTACTAAAAGTTAGAGGAGATGTTACATTTTCGGCCATCAGATGTACATTTATTGAAAAACAGGAAAAAATACCGCGAATTGAGGAAAAATATTCTTTCGTGAATTTAAGCCTGATTTGTTGTGCGCAAAAAGTAATAGTTTTTCAATTATTGCTATATTCTATTCAACATGGCGTCTCATAGTTTGCTTTGCACAGCCTGCTTTCGTTCTGAAATCATGTTACATCAAAATATAATATCACGTAGACGATAAATATAAAAAGAATGTGTTCTTGTACTATTAACAATTGCATTGCAAACATGCAACCAAAACAATACACGACACGTGTTTCGCCCCTGCACGGGGCATCCTCAGGATATGTTGACTCCTCGACCGCTAGGTCGCGAAAGACGTGATTGTATATTATTGTGACTATTTGCATTCTTGTATGTCATGGATTTCCGCAAAGTAACGCCTGATTCCATCATTTAACTGATGACTGTTTTAAAGTCGGTCTTTGGGTTTCCTACAATATGGTTGAGCTGAGCGATGCGGATGTGCACGTCATACTCGTGAACGGATGCTGTCTGTCGGGACTGGTCAGCTCTTACCTGCTACTGCTACGGCAATCCTATAAGGCATATTTTTCTACTTTGTTACTCTTATGTGAGTTTATTTATTACGTTAACCTGCATTATTCTCATTCTATTTCTCACACTACTGTAATGGAATTGTCATGATCTACTATTTTAATAAAATAACTTAAAAAAAAAACCCGACTTAAAAAAAAACTAAAAAGAATAAAATAATTACCATATTATAAAACTAACAGTTTTATAATATGGTAATTACTCTTTTTAGTTTTTTTTAAGTCGGTTTTTACTTTTATTTTAATGTTATTTTAATTTTCCATTTTTAGTGGCATAAACAATACACAAACATGCAATTACAGCAATCTCGGGTAATTTGCTGTTATCCATTGGAGAGTTCCATTGTCAATCTCCGAGGGTCTTCATCAGATCTTCACCAAATTTAAATGAGACCATTCCGAAAGAATACTCTTTCAAACAAAAAAATAATTTTGCAAATCCGTTTATATATGATATGACGGAGTTATGCCAGAAGATACATACAATAATTACATCATCCACATAGCAGTAATCAAAAAAATGCTCACAAAATAAAAAGTACTGAACCAAATTGGATGAAATTTTTATGGTACCAAATGGCAAGTATATTGCATCGAACAAAAAAGAATCACACTAATCGGACTAGAAACCTCGGAGTAATCGGTGTACATACATTAATAAAAAAATTAAAAAAATACCGACTGAATTGAGAACCTCCTCCTTTTTTGAAGTCGGTTAAAAAGAGTATTCATGGAGTTTCTTGCCGGCTCTTTTCCATAGGACCTACCTTTTGGAACCGTGCACCAAGTTTTGACGTTTTAAAAGTGCCTGTAGTCTGGTCTTTTTGAAATAAAAAACTTTGAGTTTGACTATAAAGCAATTGTTAAAATTTCAAAATTCGATTATTCAAAATAGACAACCCTGATTTAATTACTAGTTACGGCCTGTCCACATCTCCACGTCATGACGTCGTCAACGTGGAACGGTGCGGTGACGTGGCACGGTGCGTTTTCGTAACGTGCAAATTTACGTTCCCGTATCGTAAAAATGCACGTCAGGATCATTGTTAGATTTATCGTTGACCATGTAGATCCTCAATTTTAATAAGAGAAACAGTAAGGTATGGTGGCATCGGAGCACATAGACGGCGACTAACACGCGGGCGTGGAGAGCGCGGGCGGAGCGCATATACGTGTGCGCTTGCGGCTAGAGGCGGAACGTGTTACGATACGGTAACGTAAATTTGCACGTTACGTCAACGCACCGTGCCACGTCACCGCACCGTTCCACGTTGACGACGTCGTGACGTGGAGATGTAGACAGGCCCTTACTATTAATCCATGACTCAAAATATGACCTAAAATATGGACACAGCTGACGATAGCCGATGATAAATGGATTTTAGCATATTTTTCATGACATATTTGAACAGCTATTTCTCTAAAAATATTGCCTTTTGGGGAAAGTTGTAGAACAAAAGTTATTCCATTATTATGAGTACTTTAATACGCTTTCAGATTAGTACTCCCTTTCCGACTAACTTTGTATATGATTGTTTTGTTTTGCACTTTGAATATGTGCCGTGATGTAGAATGATTTAACTTTTGTTACTTAATACGATTAGACACAAATATGCAAATAGAATATCTAGCTTTAATTCCGCTGAACAAGATCGCTAGTTTGGATGCAGTATGCAGCACCACCCTCCCGCCCATAAGTATATGCACATGCAGAAAGAGTGAAAAATAATGCAACATGCAACCAAACCAATACACGACACGTGTTTCGCCCCTGCACGGGGCATCCTCAGGATATGTTAACTCCGCGACCGCTAGGACGCGAATGGGGCTGTGAAGCGCGCGCCCCTCTATACATCGTCACGATTTGACGTTTGTGATGTTTACGTCGAAGTACCCGCAAAAATACGTAATAAGGTTGCATGTTGCATTATTTTTTCACTCTTTCTACATGTGCATACACTTGTGGGCGGGAGGGTGGTGCTGCATACTGCATCCAAACTAGCGATCTTGTTCAGCGGAATTAAAGCTAGATATTCTATTTGCATATTTGTATGTCATGGATTTCCGCAAAGTAACGCCTGATCCCATCATTTATAATACGATTAGGATAACAATAAATAAAGGACGAATGTATCCTGAATTAGTACACAAAACATCATCATTCAGGTGAAAGACGTCCACTGCTGGTCATAGACCCCCCCCCCCCCCCCTCAAGCATCTATTATTTGACTTTGTCACGCTTGACCCTCGTCGCACCTGATGGTAAGCGCAGACAGAGTCTAAGATGGAGCACACGATTCCAAATAACAGAGATATAGATTTCCCTATACCCCTCTGGCTATCACATACACACGACGGAGCACAGTAAACTGCTTGGCTCCGGACTTTAATGTGAGGGTGGTAGCTAGCCAGGCGGACCGTATAGGTCCTACCACCAAGCGTGCTGGGTTTTGTTGAATTTTACAACACGCGTCTATTCCCAGCTTTTTTTTCCATTGTACTGCTGTGGGTGGTCCTTGGGGACCCCTTCTACGTAACCGGGCAGTTGTTGGCGAGACCTGAAGGGTCTCCAGCCAATGGGGGGAAGTAAAATAATTAACCTAAGCTAACTACTTGTACTACACTAACATCATGACTACCTGCAACAACAGCACTAAGGGCGACCCCTAGCGGGACTCGGACCGGCGGGACCTGGCGGGGGCTTAGGGGGGGGGGGGGGGGCAGACAGCTTGATGAGGGCTGAATTATCGGCGTGACTGCGGAGTCTGAAGAGACGACAGGCTCTACGACGGGAGAGCTCGGTGGATCGTGACCGGGCGGGGACGTCGCGACGGGCCTCATCGGCGAGGATCTATTCTCAGCGTGCGGTGAGGAAGTTTTATATTCTAGCCCGTCCCCACACGGGAGAAAGATGTTGGGGGGATTTGCTATAATTGCCACGCTTGGCAGGCGGGTTGGCGATCGCAGTATGGTTGTTTAAGTACTCAGAAAACGCTGCTGCCCATCCTCTAGTGAATCCCTTAGTCGCCTTTTGCGACATTCATGGGAAGATATTAGTTAGTGGTATTTTTTACGTGCGGCACCACACGGAACAAAACAACATACATTTAAAAATAAGAAATATAATATTTACGCCTGGAAAAGTTATAACTTTTCAGACGAATGACAAAGATAGTCCTGAATACAATATAGTTTTTATATTTACAAAATATATTTATCTCCGCCAGTACAGACGTCCCTACCAGATGGAACGTAAAAAGGTCAATGCACAACATTTTATATGTCCACACGATATTTCTATTGAGGGTCTTATAGATTTATTCCGAATTTCCCGGCATCATAAATACAATATGGCGGACAGTAGGTATTTTATAAACATGTGTTCCGAACGAGTGTAGCCAAGAGTTCACTGTTGGGCATTTTTATGTCTCAGAGTTTTTACCTGTGCGATGGGCAAGAAAAATGGCAACCATAGGTAAGGTGAGAAAGTGATAACATGAGTTCGTCTGTGTATGTGTATTTGGGTGTGTATGCGAGGGTAAGTGTGTGTGTGTGACTGTGTGTGTGCGTGTGTGTATGTGTATGAGTGTGTGTGGGTGCGTGCATGTGTTGTCCTTGAGGTCGCGCGCAGAAAGGAGTGCCTCTGTCTATAAAAATATCTTGGTAACCGGATAAAACTAAAATAATATTAGTAATAAGTTGTTAACACACCATTCTTGAACGCTATAGAGTATTACTCTCCCTAAGTTTACTGAGAAAACTTAAGGAGAGTGCACTGTGTTTTCATTTAATTCTGGACCGACAAGGGGAGTGCCGCATACATATCTGACGATTACATAATAAACATTTTATCTTGTCAGGTGGCGAAATAGGGTACTAGAATTTAGTGTACTCAATTTGACGTTTTGTTGATTTTTTAAATGGCAAGCAGCGCCGCCCTTGACCTTGGATTACTATGCACTCTACAAACAGAATATATATAAAGTCAAAGTCAAGTCAAAGTCAAATAGTTTTTATTTCAAGTAGACCAGATCCCTGGTGCTTTCAAAAGGTCAACACTAGGGGCTCGGTTCCAAGTAGTAGGTCCTTTGGAGAAGAACCGGCAAGAAACTCCATAGACACTCTTTTAAAAAAGTAAATGTTTTGACAATTTTCATTGTAGTAATGTAAGAACAATGCAGATTAATGTACATGTGGTTAACAACATGAAAAGTAATGAGAAAGTTAGCCTTTTAAAACGATTGCCATAGCAGTTACGAGCTGACCAGTCCCAACAGACAGCACCCGTTCACGAGCATGACGCATACATCGGCGTCGCTCAGCTCAACCATGTTGCAGGGAACTCAACGACCCGATGCACAACGCCACCATCAGCAAGACATTTCAGTGAGCATGACAGACTCATACCGATAGACAATAGGCAGTCAAATATTAAGAATGAAAGCGTAACACTAGATGCTGCTATATACATATATATATATATACTTTGTTCTTTTATTATAGTTACAAAAATTCAGATGAATAGTAGTTTTTATGAATATGTAATGCAATAATATGTGAATAAAATATAATAAAGTGAAGAAATCATTTTTTTTAAAACCCTTTGCTCCTTTTTTCTTCTTTCTACACTATTCTGTTTTAAAAACGGAACCCAAACAAGCATGCAATGCAATGCACTGCACGGCAAAGGATTTTTTTAATCAAATAATTTAAAACTTTATTTCAATCCTTTTAGCACTTGTATTTGCTTAGCATCCTGCGGGATATTTCTTGTGCCACGGCATGCCGGAAAATCCGGCGGTACGGTAATTACGGGTCCTAAAGCGTATTAATAAGGTTTAAAATTATTTGAGCTTAAAAAATCCTTCCATGCCGTCCAGTTAGTGAGCGCCGCTGCGCTGGCCATAAACGGTAAAAATATTGACGTATCGAAACGTAAACGTTTTACTTTTTTTTAAATCGTATCGTTTGTGAATGTGCAGTGAATAAAAAAATAGGGATGTGCGCTTTAGTTAGCTCTACGACTAAAGTTTTTCAATATGACTTGTTTTATGGAATATTTTAGGGTGAATCGACATGTAGGTATGCCACTGGTGTAAATTGACACCGCATGGGATATAGCTTGATTAAAAATAAAAAAATAAGAAAAAAAACATTGTGCAATTTTTTTTTAAGAGTATGAACCCAAATACACGTCCGACACTTGCCTCCGATAGTCGGTTCCGATAGTCTGATCAGACTATCTGAAGGCCTCCGCGTCATACATTTGTTTGAACATGAATTACACGTACGATCAGACTATCGGATCGGATGTCAGAATTGTAAGCATCGTCCGGGCGTTGTCGTCGTCCAGAAATAATCGGACACGAGAATCGTACGTGTATTTCATGAATCCGATCAGATAGTCAGATCCGGCTCCCGGAAGCAACAATCGGACGTGTATTTTGACCCTTAACATTTTGATGCCACTCCTAAATGAATAAAAGTACGGAGACACAGCTGGCAGGCACGACTAGCGCGATATCGCTAATTTGCAGTCAATTAACTCGGAATTCTAAAATGAATGAAAATGGAAAAAAAATATCTTCATTTTTCATTTCGCAAAAAAAAAGTTTTGTGTTAATCTATGCCACTCACGCATCAGATCACGCAGTTTGAAGGAATTACAAGAATTCGATTATATCCTGTAGAATACTCACGATTCCAATTACTTATTATGATTATGGTTAGATTTGAGCCAATGGCCATCTGACCCAAGTCATCAATGTAAATAGTCAAATATTTTGATCGTGACTGTACATTAAACACCGCCGTGTCAACACATAATTGCTTTTTATTTTATTCTGGTTTATTCTGTACGCACAGATTATTTATTTTCAACTCTATTTGAGCTCGTCAAAATGTAAATTAGAATTTATGTTGAACATTATTTCAAACGATGATTGTTGCTGACATAATTCAGAGTAAAAATTCAGCTTTTTTAACCTCAAAATACACACATCAAAAGTGTCTAGGGATCAACATATATTTTTGCAATAACTTTTCTCCTGATTGATATTAATTAAAATTTTCTTTAAGGATTCATCAAATAAAGTGTTTTCGTTTGTCACAGTAACGATAAACCAAGTCACCTTTGCATTAATAAAGAAATTTGCCATTTTCCTAATAAAGGGATTTTTGACATTTGAACCACTAACACAAAAGTTCGAAAAAAAGACTGAAATAACAGTTTTCTTTAAAATTTTATTGGGTAACTTAAACAATTAATAATCCGTGTTTCTACCGCGAACACTAACAACACAAGAACATCGGTTTGGCATACTCAAAATGAGTTCATCCAAATCACGCTGTGGAATGGCCGCCCATGTTCGTTGCAACAACAAAAAAAGGTCTTCTTGCGACTGGATACCCTCCATATTCGGCAGAGCTCTTCTCTGTAGCATATCCCATGCATGCTCAATCGGGTTCAAGTCTGGCGACTGAGCAGGCCAGGGCAGGACATTGATGTTAGCTGTGGCGAGAGTCTGTCTTACAACTCTTGCGGTGTGCGGTCGTGCATTATCATGCATTAACTGAAATAAGGGACCGATTTGCGCTTGTAGAGGAACGATGACGTCTGATACAATCGTCTCAGCATAAATTTGAGCGTTGAGGTTGCCTCTGATCCAAATCAACTCAGTTCTTCCGCCGATCCAAATACCCGCCCATACCATGATGGTTCCACCACTATAAGGATGGACTTCCTGGCAGGATTTTAATCGCTGTTGGCGTCCAGGGGTTCTCCAGTGTCGTATACGTCTTGTATCCGGTCTCATACCAAAACGAGACTCATCAGAAAAGCACACGAAACGCCATTGTTCTTCTGCCCAATTTCTGTGTCCAAGAGCCCATTGATATCGAATCCTACGATTGTGCATTGCTATAGGTGGTACCCGTAGCGGTCTTCGGGAATGAAGGTTCACTTCATGCAAGCGGTTTCTGACTGTTTGGTCGCTAATTAAGTTCCCTGAAGAGTGATGAAGCCTCACGGCTAACATCATGGCGGTTATTGTTGGAGCTCTTCGAGTTAAGATTTGAATGTATCGGTCTTGTCTCCGTGTGGTGCAGCGATACCGTCCTCCATGGCGCTCAGCCACGGTACCAGTGCTTCGGTAACGTGTCCAAAGTCGACTGATAACACTCTGACTTGTATTCAGAGCTAAAGCCACAGTACGTTGCCGGGAACCAGCTTCTATCATTCCCACGGCTCTGAGCATTTCTTCCCTGCTTAAATGACGTCGCCGCTCCATAATAACGTTGGTTTTAATCAGTAGTAGGGAAACAGTAGCACTAATAATGTCTTCAATGCGTTGTATGTTTTTATAGGGAAAATATTGACAGCTGATTTTCATCTTTTACTCGAATTTGATTCACAGTTCCTGATTCAAATTATGAAATGCACCAAAAAGGATCCATATAAATTTATAAAATCATAAATTTATTACAAAGCCACATCTCAATCTCAAGAAATCCGCATAAAAATGCTTGATCCCTAGACACTTTTGATGTGTGTATTTACCTTTTTGATCGTTTTAAGTTGCTTTATATAAATTAACATGTTGAAAGTGTTGAAATAATAAATTCATAAGCAATGTACGCACAAACTATGGGCCTGTTCACATCTCCACGTCACGACGTCATCACCGTGGAACGGTGCGGTAACGTGGCACGGTGCGTTGACGTAACGTGTAAATTTACGTTACCGTATCGTAACACGTTCCCCTTCTAGCCGCGAGCGCACACGTATTATGCGCTCCGCCCGCTCTCTCCACGCCCGCGTGTTAGGGTTGGACCTCATCTGGCAGCACGGAATCGCCTTTTTCCGTCGCCCTTTCTCTTTCTGTCGCTTAGAACTGCCATTGCCGCCATTGCATTTTTTCCGTGATGCCGATCGCCTCGAGGATTCCGCCGCGTGCTATCGCATTATGCTTTCTGTCTCGGTCTAGTAAATGGCAGTTCTAAGCGACAGAAAGAGAAAGGGCGACGGAAAAAGGCGATTCCGTGCTGTCAGATGAGGTCCAACCCTTAGTCGCCGTCTATGTGCTCTGATGCTTTAAAACCATACCTTACTGTTTCTCTTATTAAAATTGAGGATCTACATGGTCAACGATAAATCTAACAATGATCCTGACGTGCATTTTTACGATACGGTAACGTAAATTTGCACGTTACGTCAACGCACCGTGCCACGTCACCGCACCGTTTCACGTTGACGACGTCCTAACGTGGAGATGTGGACAGGCCGGAACACGAACGTCGCGAACACGAATAACGAACACGAATAACGAACACGTTGTTTGCATGTGCGTACCATTACCAAACAGTGTGTTCGGCGAACTACTTCACAGTGATTCGTGTTCGCTGTTCGTGTTCGTTCGTGCGTACAATTTTTTTACACGTACTAATTTAATATTATTATAGTAAATTTGCTTTAACTGTTTTGTGAACAACATTTTCATTATATTCCCTCGGGACTACAATACAATTATTACGGTTTGTTTCAAAGATTGATTTAGAAGATCTTTTTTGTAAAAGAAATTAATATAATATTGAGTTGTTTTTCAATTTGAAGAAGGCTTTAATATTGATTGGTTCGTTGAATTGTCTCGATCCTTACGGACTTGAGTTAATTGAAAAAATAATTGTCCTTTTTACCGCGGGATCGAATCCCGCAAGTAATTGATGTTTTTATGGTCTTTTTTTGACGTGGGGTTTTCCGCATAGATACTCTGTGGAAGACGGAGGATTTCAGACTCTTACCGACTGCAACAAGAAGGTCAACAAGGTGGTCCCCGAGAATCTAGGATCGCGGGATTCACTATTCGTCGCAACCTTGGCCGTTATTTCAATTGTGGGATCGATTCCCTCACGGATTTATTGTTTTTTTGACCTGCAGATATGTTTTGCTTCGTGACCGTTGAGATTTCTTCTACATTATGAATTCAAGGCACTACTAATTATTATACAGGGGAATTACTAAAGACCAAACCACCTAATAAAAATTTTTGATTTTGATTTTTGATTTTAAGACAACATAAGTGAACGGCGATCAACAAAAGGTTTTTTTTTATTAGACGAATGTCAGTGGAAACGCCGGTAGCGGACGCTCTGGAAGGAAATGCATCGATGTATTTGGTGATGTTCTTCAAAAAGGACAGGTACGTAGTACTCTCAAACGGCGTGCGTGTATGACAAGATCTATGAACGTGGACGAAGCGAAAGGGGTATAAGGATCTACAGTTTCTGCCAACCCCCACGGGAAAAAGCGTGAATTTATGGATGAATGATAACCAAAAAACATTAATATCTTAATATATTCCACAAAAAATAACGCACAAAGCACTACAATACATTAAATAAATACTTAAATACAATATAACTTAAAATTCGAATACAAAAATGTGAACCAATAAGTAAAAGATTTCTGCATGCTGGTGAACCAGTCTTTCGACAATAGAGGTGTTCAGTGGTCTAAAATGCAAAGGTTAGATAAGGGTTAACCGCAGAGACCCAAAGGGTTCAAAAATTTCGAGTGAGCTCTTTATACAGCCTATAGGAAAAGTATAATAGGTATATACTGGAGGGATAAAGCGAAGATGAATAGGATTATGGCAAATGTATTTAAAGGCACTTTAAAATGTACTGGCGAAAAGACTATCATCATCTGCCTAGCCTTTTCCCAACTATGTTGGGGTCGGCTTCCAGTCGAACCGGATGCAGCTGAATATCAGTATTTTACATGGAGCGACTGCCTATCAGACCTCCACAACCCAGTAACTGGGTAATACGATACTCTTGGTAAGACTGGTTGTCAGACTTTCTGGCTTCTGACCAACAGTAACGACTGTCAAAGATCTACAAATGACAGCCGGGACCAACGGCTTTACGTGCTTTCCGAGGCACGGAGGAAACTCGCTATGGTAAATGGTCACCCATCCACAGACCAACCTCGGCAAGCGTGGCTTAACCCGGAAGATCGGTCTATGCGGCTGTAATTATTTAGCCACGAGCTCCTCACTGGCGAAAAGACTATAACGCGGCGTATACGTAGGCGGTTCAAAGCGACGCGAATTGCGAAGCGATCCGATGCGGTGACACGCGAATACAATGCGATGCGGCGCGAAGCGGCGGCTTCGTCCTACGAGCTCAAATTCCGCCCGCCGCGCGCCGCCGTCATTCAGTAGCACTGTACGGCACCGCGTCCAGTTCGCGCGAAAATATCAAGCCAACAGGGGCCTAATTCTCCTATAATAAATTGTTGCCAAACGCAATCGAACAACAACCGTCAGTCAGTTTTTGTTTTCGAAAACTTTCAAAATGATTGATTTTGTTTTTTTTGTCAAACAATTTGATAGCTTTTGAAATTGAGAACTGTCGGAATGAACGGTTCGGCCTTGGTTCGGTTGTGATTTATCAAGATTTATTGTAGGAGAATTGGGCCCCTGATCGCGTTTGCTTCGCTTTCCGTCGCGCCGCACCGCACTTCACGTGCGTTTGGTCACGTAGGCCACTTCAATAGGTATCGACTGTTTGTTGTTTTCGCGTCGCGCCGCGCCGCTTCGCGTCGCTTCTAGATCGCTCACGTAGGATGCCGCGTAACGAAGCACATTTAATAACATATCAAATTAAAGAATAAAAAATGTTAAATTCAGATAGTTATAGGTGCACAATGTAATATGGGTGTACGGTGTACTTATACCCGTAACGCACAATGAAGTGCATTACATTTACGTACTATGCTAACGCACTTGAATTCAAGACGACTTTTTGAGCTCCAGCAGCGAGCGTGTTAAAGTTATCAAGAAGAAATTAGCGTCATTTGTACCATACTTGCTCAATAGATAGCGTTACGTGTATGTTAAATAGCTACCTTTTCAGGTATACGTACTATTTATATGATTACATCTACATTGTTTATATATCAGACCGGAAATTTATCAAATTCAATACAATTCAATTAAAGTCATTTATCTCTTCTTCACATTGGTCGCCTTAATATTAAAATAGTTTAAAACTAATGTGACTAACCATATTTCACCGCTGTAAGAGATTGGTGCCTGAAATAGGTTTTGGAACAAAACCTGTGGTACAGGTCACCAGGGCCCCCTGCAGTAATAAAAATAGTTTAGCAAATCCAAGAACGATCTTATGTAGGAACATGCATCGTGAGAAGTAAATAAATATATAGGGCTTAAAAAAAAAGAAAAAAAATACTGAAGAACAAAAAAAAGAAAATAATAAGACTAACCTCCGGTTTCTGAATTGAGAATTCTAGGATACTCGTAAGCAGTACTTAAGTAACATTTGAGTAAAGAGTTGTCAAAAAAATGACGGATTTTAAAGCATTTTTTTGACAACTCTTTACTCAAATGTTACTTAAGTACAAGTAACATTTGAGTAAAGAGTTGTCAAAAAAATGACGGATTTTAAAGCATTTTTTTAACAACTCCGTACTCAAATACTACTTAAATATTGCTTATCTCGAATTCTCAATTCAGAAACCGGAGGTATACTAAATAGCAGAGATGAGTTCATGAAAATGAAATAAACTACTTAGCAATAATTCCGCATTCTTCAGGTGTATATCTATCTACCGCTCCATATATTGCTTGTTGTCAACTAATTTTCCAGCTGTCTCAACATTAATTTCAAAGCACAATGACATTTGACTCCATTTGCAAAAATTATGACACATTCACATTAAGATATTACTTTTGCCCCACCTTGTACATACAGTAAAAATCTCAATCTGGTCAACATTATACAATGGTCCACAGAACACAGAAGGAGCGAAACTTCTGTATCTATTTATTCTGTGCTAGGCATCTGTTGAAAGTAATCCCGCGGCTCAGTCCGGCGGTCCGGCCGCATCGTCTCCCTGATAAATTTACTGAAGTTTGCCCCCATTTGATACCGCAAATGTATTTCGTTTAAGAGGGCAGAGATGCTCAAGATCGGGAAGATGAAGTTTAAGATTCGTATCTTTGACCGGGTTATTCAACATGTAAAATAATAAACGCAAATTCTGAAAGCAGTTTGATAAAAATCGACAACTGAATCGATTTCAGCCACATTTTTAACAGCTGACGCAAAAAGAGAGGTGTCTGTGTTTATGTCTGTCTGTGTGTCTATCTGTGGCACCATAGCTCTTAAACGGGTGAACCGATTTAGGTGCGTTTTTTTAAATTTAAAAGCTGGTTTTCTAGACGTGGTGTTTACGTGAGCGATCAAGAAGCGACGCGAAGCGGCGCGGCGGGACGCGAAAACAACAAACAGTCGATACCTATTGAAGTGGCCTACGTGACCAAACGCACGTGGAGTGCGGTGCGGCGCGGCGCGAAGCGAAGCGAACGCAATCAGTTGGCTTAATATTTTCGCACGAACTGGATGCGGTGCCGTACAGTGCTACTGAAAGAGGGCGGCGCGCGGCGGGCGGTTCGCGAGCTCGTAGGACAAAGCCGCCGCTTCGTACCGCATCGCATTGAATGCGCGTGTCACCGCATCGGATCGTTTCGCAATTCGCATCGCTTTGAACCGCCTACGTAAGACGCCGTGTTAGACATGTTTTATCAAAATCGGTTCAGCCGTTTCAGGGTCATCAGCTGTTTTGTGATTTGCGTTGGGGGTTTTTTAAATTTTTAATTTATTAATGTTTTTTTAAGCATTCCTATTAATGAATGACCCCTGCGTTTTTCGGAGAGCACGGTAAACGTAGCCAGAAGCCCGAAAGTGTAACAATAGTAGGCTTAACTCCCGACAGGATCGAGTTTTGAATCGAGTCGACTTAGTGTCAATTCTTACTCTTGAAATCGACAAAAGCGCACAATTGTGCACCGGCTCGAATAAAAATTAACGACTGTTTCTGATATTTGTTAGTTTTAAATCAAACCTCAGCACGGTCGTGCAGTTTTGTCGATTTCAAGAGTAAGAATTGACACTAAGTCGACTCCATTCAAAACTCGATGCTCTCGGGAGTAAGTCTGCAGGTCTAACTTTGTGATATCGGAATTGCCCAGCAACTGGGTTGCGGAGGTCTGAGGTCAGTCGCTCCGTGTAAAATACTGATATTCAGTCGCATCTGGTTAGACTGGTAGCTGACCAGAACATAGTTGGGAAAAAGCTGGACAGAACGATGTTTAGATAACTCTACATATAGTTATTAAAATAATTTCTTACGTTTTAGAGCTCTTACACACCACGTTTTTTTCAGTTTCAGTTTCGCTATCGCGCGTTGTCGGCGCTGCTAAACTTGAAATAGGCAGATTACTTGCGATTGCATAGCTGCAAACTCACGAGAAACGCGCTACAGACGCGCGTGAGTAACTCTCCTTGCAAAGTAAAACGCGTGTAGCACGCGCGCGAAGGAGCGTGTATCGCGCTACAGACGCGCGTGAGCAACTCTCCTTGGATTAAAACGCGCTGTACGTATGTGTTTGCAGCTAAAGAGACGCGCTGTGCCAGCGCGTCTGTATCGATGTAACTCCGCGCTACGAGCGCGTCGACAGCTCGCGAAAAAGTCATCGTCTGCATACTACAATTTTATGAACGTGTGAATAGGTAAAATGGTTGCGATAACATCGCGTTTGCAGCGCGTTATAGTTGCGTGCGACGCGCGTCGACAGCGCCTGAAAAAAACGTGGTGCTTAAGAGCCCTTAGGGTTCCGTACCCAAAGGGTAAAAGGGGACCCTATTACTAATATTCCGCTGTCCGTCCGTCCGTCTGTCACCAGGCTGTAATCTCATGAACCGTGATAGTTATACAGTTGAAATTTTCACTAATGATGTATTTCATTGCCGCTATAACAATAAATACTAAAAAACAAAATAAAAAAATAAACTTTAAAAAAAAGTAAAAACCGACTTCAAAGAAATACTAAAAGGAGTAAAATAATTACCATAATATAAAATTAACAGTTTCAGAAGTCGGTGGCTTCTATTTGCTTCAGTGTAGAGTTGCACCGACTTCTGAAACTGTCAATTTTATATTATGGTAATTATTTTACTCCTTTTAGTATTTCTTTGAAGTCGGTTTTTACTTTTTTTTAAAGTTTATTTTTTATTAAATACGTTTTAGTGTCATAATTTTAACCCCCTCCTTCATAACCCTTCTTTTTGGCTTTGACGTAGTCGGGCATAAAAAGTCCTTTCAAATGATACCTTACACGATATAATGAAAACATTCCAAAGGGGGGGAGGGGGAGACACGCACCCCCTCCACTTTTCAAGTAGTCAGTTCCCAACAACAAATATAAACAAAGCAATATTAGTAATTTGAGAATGTTGCTTTGATCCGATGAGGAGTTCCGTTCCATATCTCTGAAGTTCATGGTCTGATCATAACAAAATTTAAATGGGACCAATCGGAAAGTATACCCTTTCGAACAAAAAAAGAATTTTTCAAATCGGTTCATAAATGACGGAGATATGAGGTAACAAACATAAAAAATAAAAATAAAAAAAAAAATAAAAAAAAAAATACAACCGAATTGAGAACCTCCTCCTTTTTGAAGTCGGTTAAAAATACAACCGAATTGAGAACCTCCTCCTTTTTGAAGTCGGTTAAAAATAAATAATATTTAAGAGGGCTCCCATACAACAAACGTGATTTTTTTTGCCATTTTTATAGATAATGGTACCACGAAGGGGTGGGCAAGTCCGACTCGCACTTGGCCGGTTTTTAGTTTTAGAGAGTTCTTTTTTCTTAGAAATGAAAGGTCGAGTAAAATATCTATAGAAAAATAAAAGATAAAGTAATCTACGTAAAACTGAAAGTTGTTAGAACTGTGTGGGAACAGACTGAACTTATCAGTTTGTCCTTTGAAGTAGGACTGAAGTCTCCTTTTGTCCAAATACTGAACAATAAGCTCTATCTCTACTCGAAACTCCTTTGTACCTTCACATGTTTGTTCTAACTTAAACTCGTCTTAAGCTAGCTTGACGTGTGTACCTACTTATGCCTAAAGGCGTATTTCGTAAATCGAAAACGAACGACAACTGTAAGTCAGTTTTTCGTTCTGAAAACTGTCACAATGTTTTATTTATTTATACAAGCAAGGATATATTTTGTTTTTATTTGTATATACTTTTATTTGTAATTATGTAAATACTGTTTGTGTAAATATTATAAGAATAATGCGCGTTGGACCTGTGTCCCCGTGTATACCTTCCAAAAGACCGGACATCTTCCGCACGGAAGATGAGCCATGAACAGAGATACATAAGAATAATGTATATAGGAATTGTATAGAATAAATAACTGTAAATATTTAAGAATAATAAAGTACAAGTTTAGTTTTATTATATACTAAACCTGAAACTAGTTCGTTCAGAATCAGAATCAAGAATCTAAGAGAATCGATTGACATATTTTGTACGCCACATAATTTTTTGTTATTTTTTTTTTTCATAAATTTCATTTTTGTTTCAGTAGGTTTCTACCGATAACAGTTGACGGGAATAGACACCTTGAGGCTTTAGATGGTCCGCTCGGTCAGTTTCCGTGTAATAGACAACCCCTGCATACCAGATCTCAGGCATTTCACAGTTTACTAGGGGCCTTAACGCAGCATAAACCACGGTGTAACTTGGAGATTTATTAAAAAAACACATATTCAGGCGGTTCTGATGAAAATCTTGTTGGGGTGTCTCGGTTTTTGTATATCCTAAAAATAACGTAGTATATCATCGGTGCGATTGTCAAAACCCATAATTATGTGGATTTTATAAATTTTTCAGGAGGCGGGTAAAACTGTTTTATCTTGTACGTTGCTTTTAAATTGAAAACTAGAACTCTTTGAGCGGCTCTTTTCAAATCAAAATAGATGTTTATAGTAAGGTCATGTCGTTGAAAAATATAATCTAATGCATTGATAACAAAGGTCAAAATAATGTAACATCTTCAACTGTGTTAAATCTAAGAGAATTACTTCATCGTTAGCCCGGCCATACACGGGCAGCTCGAGCAGTTAGCCAGTGATAAACATACACGGACAGCTCGAGCAGTCAGTGGACTGCTCGAGCTGTCCGTGTATGTACGTACGTAGAAGGCTGTAGTTTACTATGCAGTTGCAGCTTCAAGCAGTCGATCCTGACTGCTTCAAGCTGCCCGTGTATGGCCGGCCTTATAGACGTCACCAGACGTCATCATTGTGTAATTTTCATTTGGTAGGTACTCTTGAGACCACTTGTTTGGACGACAGTACAAGCAGACGAGTAGAAAAAAAAGCTCCGTTGTGAAAAAAAAAACAGCCAGCGTGGTTGATAGCGGGGCTGACTACCCAGGGTACACCAGGTTATGTTGTTTAAGTCTATGTTACTCTATTATTAACTCATCATCATCATTCAGCCGAAAGACGTCCACTGCTGGACATAGGCCTCCCCCAAACATCGCCACATCGACTGGTCCTATGTACGGATTCCCGCAACCTTCACCAGAACATCGGTCCACCTTGTGGGAGACCTACTCACGCTTGCCGGGAGGACACGGCGTGGCACACGCTGGCAGAGTGTGCCGCTTGGGAGGAGCCGCGCCGTGCCCTCATCTCAGGAGTAGGCGGTGACCTGTCGCTGTCGGCCGTGGTCGAGTCCATGGCCGACAGCGAGGAGTCCTGGGACAAGGTCATGTCGCAGAAGGAGGATGTGGAAAGGGTGAGGGAGATCACCTCCACTCACCTGGCCCGCAGCAGACGCACCGGGCGTCGGTGGAGGGTGGACAACGACCTCTTCCAGCCCCCTAAATGGGTCCAGGGGCGACGGACTTGGGGAAGTCTGTCGCCCCCCACACATCAGGACCCAAGGCGGCGGCGCGAAGTGTTCCAAGCGCGCCCCTCTTAGACGGCGCGGGGGGACTCTAACACCTCACTCCCCCCGCTAATCCGAGGAGGCCCGCGATGGCTGGCCGGCGCCAGCCAGGGGTTGCGGAAGTATCGTTAGTTCCCGTGACCCCCGCCGCAGGTGTGAGATGGAACACCGGGGTGGTTTTAGTCAGTAAAAATCTGACAGACCCCTCCGCCCACCCCAGGGCGGAGGAATCCATGAGGATTACGCTGCGTGTTCCAGTACGCGGTCGCCACTTCAGAACCTTTGGGCCCGATCGGCCATCCGTTATGCGAGCAATGTGCCTCGCCCACTGCCACTTAAGTTTGGCAATTCCTCGAGCTATGTTGGTTACCTTGGTTCTCCTGCGGATCTCATCATTTCTGATATGACCACGCAGGGTAACTCCGAGCATAGCCCTCTCCATTCCTGCTCTGCATTAGTGCCTTCTTATGAGGCCCATTGTGAGCGACTACGTTTATTATTATTAACTCGGTAACATATTAATATTTGACGTCTTTAATTAACAATAATTAATTGTTTCAGGTATTTAATTATGTACAAGTAATTGTTAGAGGCAGGGGAGGTAGTCGACTTGTGACCTCGTGTTATTATTCAGAGTGTATATGTTACCGGCAATCTGTGTAATCCGGTATTCTATACAATGCCTAGGCAATGTATAGAATGCCTAAAACGTTCAGGTAATATATGAAATATTATTTATTTTATACTTTGCCTAGGCATTCTAATGTGTGAAAAAGACGAGAGCGGCGAAGGGGAAGACGTGCGAGCAGGCAGTAAACTACAAGCGAGACACAATAAAAACAAACGAAAAACTTAAGGGGATGTTTGGAAGGTTGTTTGGGTTTCCAAAGGAGAGTCGACGGTCGACTATTTCTGTCTGCAGGGTTTAAAGTAACCTAACAGGGGGTGCCCCAAATGAATGACCAAATCTATTTACTTCACACATTGCCGGTGGACCAGCAGGTATTCTATACAATCCCTAGGATATGTATACATTACCTAGGCAAAGTATGTAATGGACAATAATATTCATAATATTTCATACATTGCCCGGAGGCCCCAGGCATTCTATACATTGCCTAGGCATTGTATAGAATACCTGCAATTGTATATTGCAGGTATTCTATTGCCTTCTATTGCTTCTATTGCCTTCTTGGAGTTTTTGGCGATAAAACTGTCCAGGGCCCGTACTATGAATTAGTGTAAACTATTATAGTTTCGTTGCGCCGAGGAATAATATTACTATACTATTTATCATGTACATATATACATTGCCGGTAACATATATATTTTGAACTTACGTCTGCTTCAATAATAAATGTTGAGGGTCTACCTTTTATAGCAGAACTTTTTACGTCATAATATTGTTTTGCATAACAACGGATAGCATAAACTTCATTTCGCAGAAAATCATTTCGCATACACTCAGTTGTCATACATTCAAAACTCATAATTTTGTTAGTCAGAATCATCTTTAGGCATAATGTTTATATCCATAATAATTAAAAAGCAGAAACATCATATCGCAGAAAATTCACAGTCAGAATCGTCTTTTGGCATACATTTTATATCGATAGTCATTAAAAGGCAGAACTGATTTTTTGCTGCTTTATGCTGCATGCATGCTGCATGCAACATGCAGCATGCAAGCAGGCATGCAACATGCAGCAAGCATTGTTTCTGTCACGGCTCCGGCGCTGCGGGGTTTGGGCGGCGCCACGCGAGCTTATCGTCACAGATGGTTTTAACGCTCACCACCGCAGCTTCGGCTTGCTGGCCGGCTTCGCCGGCCAGCCTCAGCCGCGGTGGCGGGCCTTCAAACCACCTGCTCCTCAGCTCGCGGGCCGCCCTACCCCTCCGCGCCTACGCGGGTTTAAATTACACTCTAGGGGTAGGGCAGACAAGACTGCGTAAAGTCGGTTTCGCAGCGATTCGTTTCCGTCACAAAATTTTGCAGCACAACGTATTGACTTTTTATGACACAAATTTGTATGCTTGTATGCACCCATACCAAATAATCGTATCTCTAAATAAATGTTATGCTAAACAAAATTATGCATAATGTTAATTATGGCAAAGGTAATTATGCGAAACAAAATTCTGCCAAGATAAAAGTATGCCATTGTAAATTCGGACACGTAAATATTCTGCCAAACAAAAGTTATGCTAAATAATTTTTATGCCTTAAAAATATTCGATTAAATAAGATTATGCCATGTGAGTTATGCCAAATAAAAATCGGAGTATCAAGATTCTGCCAAATAGAAGGAACCCAAATGTTGAACCTGAAATACTCAAATATTGTAACATGGTATAAGTTATAAGTACTTAGTATGAACCGAAGCGTTGCGAAGCGTTTGTTACACATCAAAACCCCTCCTTGCCTCGGAGAACACGTTCAACCGCCCTTCTCAAGTGTCATACGAATTTATTTATTTAGATTTCTGTCATGTATCATAGGTATTCTTATTTCAGAATACCTATGATAGTCGTTACAGGTAGTCAGAAGCGCGAAAGTCTGACAACCGATCTAACCTTAGGATATTGGCATTGCCCAGTAACTGGGTTCCAGAGGTCTAATGGCAGTCGCTCCGTGTAATATACTAGTATTCAGCTGCTTCTGGTTAGTCTAGAAACTGATCCCAACATAGTCAGGAAAGGCCAAATGAAAAAAATATTCAAATACGAATAAACTATACAATGTGTCCGGTTATGGACTAGCGATATTCTAGGTACTTAATAACAACTATTCTAGTACACAAATACACTATACACTAAAGTCCAATTCACTTCCATTTTTTTGTTGAGATATTCTGTACGTGTGTACAAAAAAAGTCATATCTCTCAAAGCTTTGGTCCTACTGAGATAAAAGTAGGCTTATTCGGAGGGCAACAATATTGTCTATCGTTTACATTATGATACAATGGGTTCACATTTTCATAACTTAAAGATAGAGAATATCTCCGAAAAAAAACAAAATGGCTGCCAAATAGTGGGGACATGGATTGGACCCTAGTGTGTAGTGTATTTGTGTACTAGAGTAGTTGCTATATAAGTACCTAGAATATCGCTAGTCCATGACCGGACACATTGTATATGTTGTTCGGAAAGTCATTTCGTTTTATTTGAATTTTATGTCGAGCTTTTTCTAAAGCGTTTCAAATGATCATGGACAGTGGAATTCGATAAATTTAATCTCTCAGCGATCTCACGAGTTGTTATTCGCCGGTTTGCATCAATTAATGCCTTTATTGTTTCTTCAACAGCTTCAACTGGTCTTCGAGAACGTGGTGCATCTTCAACATCAAAATCACCGGATCGAAATTTTGCAAACAGTTTTGGCACTATTTATAGAGATATTTATAGAGAACATTTATTGATAGAACGCCAGCTATCAATAAATTAAGAAGAGTATTTTTTTCTTGCTTGAACAGCATTTTTAACAACGTGTGTAACAAAGTGAAATATGCCGAAAATGCTGCTTTTCACTTTCCATCTTTGGTATCCACCAACCAAAAACTACTGTGTAGAATCAATCGATTTTTTTCAGAAGTAAGCTTTGCTACTTCGGCTGTCAAAATATATAGTGAATATGCGGCTGAAGTGTGAAATTGGCTGTAAAAAAATACAATTACGTCCTCTGTTAGGAAAAACCGAAAAAAAAATCCGAACATATTTTACACATTCAAAATTGGCTGAATCGAATCTACTCTCGAATTTAAACAAAGATCCTTTTAGGTTTCGCGTTATTTCAATAACACGATATACAACACCTAGTTGCTATGAGAGGCATTAAGCTCGGCTTAAATGATAGCCTGGGACACAGAGTAACTAACAGTAGTGTACTAAAACCATGTAATATGCTGTTTGCCCACCTGCACCCTGCGTAATAATTTAGGCTTTGTAGGATAGCTAGCAGCTCTAAAATGCCAGACTATGCAAAGGTATTCACAGACACAGTCCACCTACATTTATAAGAAGCTGAACCGAAATCTAGAAATATAACCTCTTGTGTTGTACAAGTGTAAAAAAACAATAATTGAATGGCTAAAAACCCTAACATACGAAGAAACAGAAAACATCTTGGTCGGAGTAAGCTAAAACACACTGTACACCCCCACACTCATACAAACCCCACACCGACACACACAACCCAAAACACACTCCCACACATCCTATTCACAGCCCCACACTCACACACACACACACACACGAACACACACGCACACGCAGAGAACTCCTTAATTAATTTTGTTTACATGTTTCTAATTTTCTCATTTTTTTCTAAAACTGGTCTCATCATTGTTTTGCTTAAATTTATGGGAAGTAGCGAGACAGCTCCAACACAAGTACCTCGGTAACTTACTGGGGCCTAATTCTCCTAAAATAAATCTTCATAAATCACAATCGAACCAAGGCCGAATCGTTCATTCAGACAGTTCTCAATTTCAAAACCTATCAAATTGACACAAAAAACAAAATCAATCATTTTGAAAGTTTTCGAAAACAAAAACTGACTGTTTTGGTTCGATTGCGTTTGGCAACAATTTATTTTAGGAGAATTGGGCCCCAGGTGTTTTCTCAATTTATGTATGATCACAATGTTTTGATAGGAAATAAATATTTTTGTATTTTGTATTCACTAATTACTAGTTTTTTTTTTGACCTATTTCATATTAATATAGGTTATCTATCTACACTTTGAAATGCGGCAGTAACTTCTTTTTTATCGACAATTCAAAAGTGCCTGTAATTAAATGGTCTAATTGAAATAAATTCTTTGACTTTGACTTTATCATCTATTTTAAACCAAATTCTTCAAAAACATTACCCTATCTTTGCTGTCGCAGTCGAGTGAAAAGAAGGAGGTACTCAACTCGTCTGCTTAAACAGTTGACTGATTAGGCACTTGTCTCATCGCGAACGATGAGCGAGCCGCGAGTAGAGCTAGAAGCTAGAAACGAGTTGGCGAGCAGCGAGAAGCGAGTGTGTAGTTCCGATAGTTTTGTCGCTGGGCTATAAGCGAGTGTGCGAGTGCGACGGGAGATTACTCGCACCACTCACAAATGACCGCTGGTTGGTCTCTCGGCGTTAGTTCTGACCGTCAAGCGAACATCGGTAAACAAGTATCGCTGAGCGAGTATTATCTTTGATAGCTCTTGTCGCTCAGCGACAAACTAACGGAGCGAGTTCTCGCCGGCATGGCGACAGTGTGAACAGTCAGCGATCAGCTATACATATATGTATCTCTTTTGTTTACACGGAATGTGTATCTATTGTACGTTTCTTGAACGAGAAAATAGCCTATAGTTAGTCGCTTCCTCGCCGGCGGTGGGACGACTGCCTAACAGCGGTTACGCGCTGCATCTGATCCGAATCCGTGAAAATACGTTCCGAAGTAGCCATAGAACTATTTGTATGGTAGTTTACGCACTACATCCGTCATCCGATTTCTATCCGTCATCCGTGAGTAAGAAAAATTAAAAGAAAAATTGACGGACCGAAGTAGCCGTAGTACTGTTTGTATGAACGCTTTCGCATTACCTCGGATTCAAATCAGACGCCAAACGGATATGTCAAAGATGGCCCCTGAATTGTTTGAATTTGAATCACAGATCGGAATAGTGCGTAAGCAACATCCGAATTCGGTCAGAGATTTTTACTCTAGATCGGTATTTTCACGGATTCGGATAGGATGCAGTGCGTAAAGCAATATCCGAATTCAGTCCGAGTTTTTTATATCCGTATTTTCACGGATTCGATTCCCTACATTTATGTTCGCATAACTCGTCAAAATGTAGGGAACACCAGATTTTTTTTCGCGATTTCAGGTTCGTTCCCATAGTAACAGTTGTTCATAGTGATGAGTACAATCTCCCATTTCGGTTTGTCGAGTGTTTACAATTTCACCCTGTATTAGGGATTGGTTTCGGCTGTTAGTGTCCAATCTACGGTCAGTCTGACAAAGTTACACAAAAAGTTATTATTTGGGTCCCAATATTATTCAAACTACAAGAGCCACATTCAGAGTAATTTCAATGAAAAGCACCAACTTCGCGCTCCGTGTAATATTAAAGCAATGCGGTTTCTATTAAGTCAGGAGCTGGTACGAATTACACAAGTTATGAATATATTTTCTACTTGTTAGTCAAAGATAAATTGTACACCTCATTACTTCGCGAAACGCGTTTACCTCATTAGACTGCAAGTTCTTTTGCTCGAGCACTGAATAGTTTTTATTTTTATTTTGAACACGACGCTGTGATGAAACCACTCAAGATTTTCATATATTCCTCAAGAGCCTTACCAGCATACGGTGAGGCTGATTATGGGCGAAAAACCAACCATCTAACTAACCAACCTCAATAATCTTTATTTACACTGAAAAACGAGTTGCAAATGTTGTCAAAATTTTTATGGCCTACAGATGGTTGTTCCGGGTCTGGGCGTTTGTGTATGTGAGATTTGTGTCTGTAAACGCACCCACGATACAAGAGAAATCTTAGTACCTATGGGGCAACGTTTTTTAAAAAAACATAAAAAAAAAAACAAAAAAATGTTTGTGTAGACTTTTTTTAAATTAGTTGCTTGTTTTTAACACGTAATAAACATGTTTCACGTATTAAAAACAATTGTTTTTAATATCTAACTATTGTTTAACGCATGTTTGCTACTTGTAGTAAGTATTAGCAGATTTTTTTTTTAACATTGGCTGTTTCTACTTGTCTTTTTACCTCTGTGTAAACGAGGGGTCAGATTGAAAAATAGGCAAATAAAAAAAACTCATTGGATAACTGGCTTTCAACTCACGATTTGAAGGTGAAGTTAATGCGTTTTCAATTAATTTATTTAACAATTAATTTTCATGACCAGCTTCAGGTTTTATGAAGAATGATTAATCTCTTCAAACGATACTCAATTAATTATAATTATTAATACAAAAGTTGAATAAAATATAATCGTTCTTCAAAGTAAGACATATTATGGTTTTAAATTTAACGAATTCAAAGAACCTTTGTTGGTTGATTTTAGATGAAAAGTAACTGAGGCAAGCTTAAATGCCTGCACTATAATCAATTATACACTTTTTTAGATTAATTTCAAGAAATCTAACCTTTTGTAAATCCCTACTAATATTATAAATGCGAAATTAACTCTGTCTGTTTGTTACGCTTTCACGCCTAAACCGCTGAACCGATTTTGATGAAACTTGGTACAGAGATAATTTAGAACCCGAAGAAGGACATAGGCTACTTTTATCATCAAAAACCGCGAAATATCTACGCGATAAACGACATTCACGCGGGCGAAGCTGCGGGCGATCTCTAGTTTACTATAAATCAACATAAAGCGTTAAACTCAAATCAAATCGTTTATTTGTTTTCTTATTAAAAAATGTTACGTTTCCGTTGAAGAATACTTATACAAAAAAAAACAAATTAAATAAACAAAATACATTAACTATCTAAAAATAATTAGAAATTAATATTATCCCATAGATATTTAAGTGACATATTTTTTATTATTATTTTATTTTCTATTATTATATTATTAATTAAAAAGGAGGAGCTCGTGGCTAAATAATTACAGCCGCATAGACCGATCTTCCGGGTTAAGCCACGCTTGCCGAGGTTGGTCTGTGGATGGGTGACCATTTACCATAGCGAGTTTCCTCCGTGCCTCGGAAAGCACGTAAAGCCGTTGGTCCCGGCTGTCATTTGTAGATCTTTGACAGTCGTTACTGTTGGTCAGAAGCCAGAAAGTCTGACAACCAGTCTTACCAAGAGTATCGTATTACCCAGTTACTGGGTTGTGGAGGTCTGATAGGCAGTCGCTCCATGTAAAATACTGATATTCAGCTGCATCCGGTTCGACTGGAAGCCGACCCCAACACAGTTGGGAAAAGGCTAGGCAGATGATGATGACATTATTAATTAAAAATAGATGTTTATTACAGATTTAACATTTGAAATATTATGTTATCCCTCAAATTTGCAACGCCTGTAAAAGGCCGTTAAGTTTTAAGCACCACTAGTAACTAATAAGACCTGTATTTGTACACTTAGTAAGCAAATAAATGATTTGATTTGAACTCCTAAATCGAGTACAAAAACTCACAACGCCGAACATTCGCGGCCGAACGCACAAAACGCGTAAGACAACCTGAGCATCATTTGAAAGGAACCCCGGAACACTCGTTATCCTCAAGCGCTCTCTTTATGACCGTGTAATACCGGATCCGGGAAATCTTATCCGGGCTTGAGGTCTGTCAAATGTCGAAGACAATTTATACCCGGATGTAATTGCGTTTAAAATTGTCTGTCTTATGTTATTTGAAATCTTCGTGCTATAGATAGGTAGGTAAAGTACTGGGAAGGTAATTTGAGACGAATATTAGAAACGGGTTTGGGTGGACGATATTTTGCTTTGGTAAACTTTGTATAAGCAAAGAGCCTATGGGTCGCGTATGTAAACAGCAGTAGATGCCTGAAGGAGGACGTATTGAGGAGGAACTTTTAATTGTTTTTTTTTTTTTTGAAAAAACTTTGCCCCACACTAAGAGTTCTCTTGTATCGTGGGTGCGTTTACAGACACAAATCTCACAAACAAACGCCCAGACCCGAAACAACCATCTGTAGGCCATACAAATTTTTGTTCCGTGTGGGAATCGAACCCACTACCCGTAGCGCAGAAGCCAATCGCTTAGCCACTGCACCAAACGTGTCGTCGTTTTTTAATATATTATATATCGTTTAATAGGTATTTTTTTTTTTTGTACATTTTTTTTTCCCCCCGATCTTTTCTTTTTCGGTGACCTTGCCCTTACTGAAGTGCCCTCTGCCGCAGAAATGTTGGCAACAGGGTTTTTTTTTTTAATTATTGTTATTTTTGCTTTACATAGTAAGTACCGGGAAGGTAACTTGAGACGAATATTAGAAACGGGTTTGGACGATATTTTGCTTCGGTTTTGTATGATATTACCTGACTAAAGAGCCTATGGATGAGGGTCGCGTAAGTAAGGGCTCCCACACAAAACTGCGAATTCGCATCGCATCGCAAAAATCTGCGAGCTACATAGAACCATACCACCACATTTTGCTGCCATGCGGCGTCGTATCGCATCGCATCGCAGTTTTGTGTGGGAGCCCTAAACAGCAGTGGATGCATAAAGGAGGAGGAAACAGGGAGAAACTTTGTATTGTTTTTGATACTACAATGTCTGGACTTTAAAAGAGACCTTGACCTCTGAGTTTGTTTCGGCTTTTCTTCTCAGAGCTAGTCAGATAGGAAATGCCGGCTCCATCTAGTCTTAAAAAAACATATAAAATTGACTTGTAAAAGTGTCTGTAACAGATTTATTTACAGAAATAAATATCATTTATTGTATAATTAGCGCAGACACGCACAGATTATGAACTTTACAAGGTTAAGCTGCGATTGCCGCGGTCAGTCCGTGGATGGGTGACCGCTCGCACATCGAGACCCGTCGGTGCCTCGGAGAGCACGTTAAGCCGTCGGTCCCGAGTATCACACGAATACCTATGACAGTCGTTACGGCTAGTCAAAAGCCCGAAAGTCTGACAACCGATCTAATCTTAGGATATCGGTATTGCCCAGTAACAGGGTTGCGGAGGTCTGATGGCAGTGGCTCCGTGTAAAATACTGGTATTCAGCCGCATCTGATTTAGGGTTAAAATCCGTCCGGATTTGTCCGGACATGTCCGGACTTCTAGACTTTTGTCCGGACTTTGTCCGGCTCCTTCATTTATCCGGATTTTTTGGCTTATATGGAATGTGAGTATTTTTTTTTAATCTTTCCTCCATTTTAAAACTTACAGTAATAATTATCAAATTTAATCTTAATTAACTTTTCTTTCATCTAAAAACAAGATATAAATCTTCTTTATCAATCAACTTAACGAGATCAAACAATAATAATATTCGTATGTTTGCATTTTTGACTAAAATGTCCGGACTTTTATTGAAATGTCAGGCTTTTTATCAGGACTTTTCAAATTTTTAAATGGTAACCCTACATCTAATTAGACTGGAAGCTGACCCCCAACATATTTAAGAAAAGGATAGTTAGAACATAAAAAAATCTAAAAAGATTGAAGTTGGCAGAATGATCGGTTTCACCTTAATATTAGATCAATTTGATATTATTGCGACCCGCCCCGGCTTCGCACCTGTACGTTATATAGCTTAAAACCTTCCTCTTGAATCACTCTATCTATTAAACCTAAAATTATCTATACGGAGCCATTGACGCACCTAGTTTGCATGGTGAGCTGTGTGTCTTTTTTGTACCAGACAACTATTGCCGGACAAGACGGCATAATTTGTTTGCGCAGCCGCGTTGTCGCACGGTTGCGCGATGTATGTCACCCATTCCAAGGATGCTGAATGCACTCAACGCTCTCCTGGAATCTAATCCTTCACTGGATCGATTTGCTGATGAATGGAAGGTGATATTGTTGGAATGCTTGGTGTATTGTGAGAAGACTGAGTGAAAGGGTTAATATTTTAGATTCTATTATATTAATTAATTTCAGTACTTATACAGGGTGTTAACGAATTCGTGTAATTCCTTAAAACCTCATGATCTACTACTGGTGTAGACAGGCCCCGCACGGGATTTAGTTTGATTAAAAGTAAAAAATTAAATTCTTTTTTTTTCATGCGGCTTTGTTACCTTTGTTATCTAAACCACCTAATAAGGATTCAGTAAAAAAACAAGAATTTTTTTTTTGCATAAAAATCTTTTTATTTTTGTGAACATTTCTATGCCACGCATAAATTAATGAAAGTACGGCGACACGGCTGGCAGGAACGACTAACGCGATATCGCTCTTTGCAGTCAGATAACTCAAGGCTCTAAAAAGAATCAGAAATTGAAAACCAAAAATTTTTTTTAAATTTTTTTTTGTTTGATTTTCGAGAATTCCCATTTAGGGTTAATCTGTGTCACCAGTAGATCACGTGGTTAAAAGGAATTACACGATTTCGTTAACACCCTGTATTATGTGTAACTATCAGTGTAATTGTTTTTATGTCGTTCTGATTTTTAAATAAATAAATTAAAAAAACCACATCAAAATCCGTCGCGTAGTTTTAAAGATCGTAGCATACATAGCGCACCCTTAGTAAATATAAGGTCATAATACAAAAAAGAAGTTTTTTTGTGAAATCGCGTTTAAAGATTCTGGATTCCTATTCCAGCTTATTACGCTATTTCCCAAAAAACTACTATTTTTTGTATTATGCCCTTATACCTATTACTAAGGGTGCGATAGGGACAGACAGCAGGAAGCGACTTTGTTTAATACTATGTCGTGATTAGAGGTCGCTCGCGGCCCTCGTGGATGTCGTTTATCGCGTATTCCGTATTTTCGAGGTAAAATTAGCATAGTCCTCCAGGTCCAGACTATCTCTGTACCAAGTTTCATCAAAATTGGTTCAGCGGTTTAGATGTGAAAGCGTAACAAACAGACAGAGTAAGGGTGCCTTTCCACCAGAGATGTGCTATGCAACGTTGCTATGGATGCGTTTGATATCCACCAATCATATTCATTAGTCCACATAGCATAGCACTGGTGGAAACTGATTAAACTAAGCTACGTTTTTTTATACAGAAGGATGTGTGATGTGGATGCGTGCTATGGATGCGAGCTATGGATGCGAGCTGTGGATGCGTGCTATGGATGGTCGGTCGCGGGTGGTATAGCTATGCCCGCCGCTCCTCGTGCCTTCCCTATTGTCGATATGTCGCATAGCTTGAGATGCGCATCTTCCTCGCACAGCTACATAGCTTAGCATCAGTGGAAACGGTCACATAGTTTTGTAGCTTAGCTTTTACATTATCGCAGCATAGCTGCATAGCACATCCCTGGTGGAAAGGCACCCTTACTTTCGCATTTATAATATCAGTAGGGATTATAGGAGGAATATTGTAATATAATAATTTATAGCTTTAATTAATTTCGTTTAGCTTAATATTGTTCTTGCAAGATTAGAAGGTATTTATGTATTGAATTTGAGATTATAATTAAGTGTTATCAAAATACGCTATCAAAAATATCTAAGTGTAATTTTGTTCTCTGAATCTTTAACATAATTGAAGTAAATTGTGTAAAGCTAAGTTAAATTCTCAATTGTTTAACCATGCCTTCACAAAATTTAACTTATAACCGTAAATGTTGCTTAACACAAACGAACCACAAACGTCAGTCAGTTTTTATTTACGAAAACTGACAAAGTGATTGGTTTTGTTTTTTGTGTCAAACAATTTGACAGCTTTTGAAATCGAAAACTGTCTGAATGAACGGTTCGGATTTAGTTCGGTTGCGATTTATCAAGATTTCTTTTAGGAATATTGGGCCTCTGTATTTCGATGTCACAGCAAAACTGCTCTTCAAAAGATTTTAAACCAACAGATTAGAAAAAGTATGACAAAAAAAAGAATTAGAATATAAAACATAATCCTTATTTCTGACAAAAAAGGAAGAACCACCTTCAATCCATCAACTCACTGCTGATAATTTGGTTTGCAAACTTGTATAACATGTGTACCTAGGTACATCTAGACCAGGGGCCTAATTCTCCTAAAATAAATCTTGATAAATCACAACCGAACCAAGGCCGAACCGTTCATTCAGACAGTTCTCAATTTCAAAAGCTATCAAATTGTTTGACACAAAAAACAAAATCAATCATTTTGAAAGTTTTCGAAAACAAAAACTGACTGACGGTTGTGGTTCGATTGCGTTTGGCAACAATTTTATTTTAGGAGAATTGGGCCCCAGGGCTTGCAAACCACGGCCTGCAGGCAACATGCGGCCCGCGATTCATATTCGTGCGACCCGAAAAGCGATGTTGTACATCATCATCCTCCGGCCCTTGTCCCAACTTATTTCTGGTCGGCGCAGCATGTATTTTTCTTCCATACATCTCTATTAGCCGTCATCTCAGTAGTCATCCTCTTTCTAGTCATATCATCTTTTACATTATCCATCCATCGTTTCTTTAGTCTTCCTCTACTCTTATAACCATCCACGTTCATACTCAAAACTTTCCTCACGACATGTACCTCATTCCTCCGCATCTGTCTATTTTCGAATGTCGAAATTGTTTTTTTTAAGACATTGAAGAGAAATAATGTACAAAAATCTAATAACCAAGGCTGACCCAAGACAAAACAGCTAATAAAGTAAGAACATTCTAAAAAATACTAGAAAAGGGTGCCTATATTTTTAAGGGACCTTTTTACGTTCCACGCCCTGTTGAATTTTCAACAGGTCTTACTAGTGATGAGCGATTCCCGGGACAAAGGGTTGCTGTTACTGAAAGTCCCGTGTTAGTCGCCGAATGTTTCAACGTCATAAATATTCAGGAAGGCACATTATCCGTATTGGTCGTTCACGTAATTTATTGAACTATCGGTTTAGATAAGGCTGTTAGTGGACGTCGGCGAACCGAATGAACCGGGAAGACATACAATATGGCGTTCTATTAAACCAGTTAATCTACGTCAGTAATAGATAAAAATGAAAAATACAAAAATTAACAAAAAGAAGCCGTAAAATAATTACAATAACAATTCGGAACGGCCTGTTTGAAACCAATATAGTAGCGTATAGGTTAAATGCGATGTTGCCGTGTTTTCCACATTAATAGACAAGTGCGCATGTACACACGGCTACACATCAAGCTATACATAACCAGTTTATCTTGGCGTCGCTTTGTATAATCTTTTCGCACAAGTAACGGTCAGCTTATACTGGTTTTGTGTAGCTTGAAGTGTAGCCGTGTGTACAGTAAACGTTGTTTTTACGCTTTTTTTTTTTTGATATATGGTTTTTTTTTTTTTTTTATTATGTACGTAAGCTATAATATTGCTGGTAATAACGGGAACGCCTTTCTTTAGTTAACATTCTAACTAATATCCTAACTATAATATTATAAATGCGAAAGTAAGTTTGTTTGTTTTTTACCTTTTCACGCCTAAACCACTGAACCGATCATCCTGAATTTTTTTATGTACGTTGTCAGGTGTACAGAAACGGACATAGGGTACTTTTCATCCCGAAAAAAGTACTGTTCCCGAGGAAAACAACAATAACGTTCATAGATGGCGCCACGTGTCTTTCGAATCACGATTGAATTATATTATCATAGAAACTTTAGTAGTGTGTTACGAGTTTTTTTTTAAATTATAAATTAACGCGAACGAAGCCGCGGGCAAAAGCTAGTACTGTATATCCCACAATTTTGACTGATTGCCGAAAATACCATAATGTGCAAGTAGTATCAGACAGAGCTCCTTGTGGAAGAGTTTGTCCAAGGAAGTACTACAACTTACAACTACTACTATTTCTGCCACCAAGCAACATTGCTGTGTTGAAGGGTGCGGCTACTCCGGTGAAATTAACAGGCCCATGACCAATTTTCAACTTTGTCTCGAAGATCGGCAACGTATCAGCAATTCTCTTGACAATGTAAATGTATGAAGGGTGTAAACGAATTCGTGTCATTACTTAAAATTTCGTAGTGACAGAGATTGAAATCTTAAATAACAACAAAAATAAAATCATTTTTTTTCTTAACGTGGTTCATTTTAGTGCCCCTAGTTAACTGACTGTGCAGAGCGATATCGAGCTAGTCATGCCTGCCAGCTGTATAACCGAGCATTAAATGGTCTATCACTTTATTTTTTATTGTATTTTTTTATTTTTTATTTTGATCTGACCGTTTAGTGTTAATCTATACTAGTAATAGATCATATAGCTTTAAGGAATTAGGTGTTAATAACTTTCCATCCGATAGGCCGTCCAACCTATTACATAAAAAAAAGAAATTATTGATTGATAGTACCTCAGTTCGCTCTTTGCGACTCTTAAGTTGAGATAATATTTCCCTTATCGATAATGCGTTCCCCAGCTCTCATTTCGTAACCAAAAGACGTAAAAATATCTCTAAAAGGTAGAAGTCTTCAGGGATTTAAAATACGGCGTCGTAGCGAGATGTGCTCGTAGGTATAGTACACACAATTGTTACGGCATGCGAGATCTGACTTCCGTTAGGAGTCACGGGGTGTGGCGCCACTTATAGCGAGCACTACAAAAGAGAACTAGTTTAGGCGGATCACACACTATCACGCGCCATGCTCCGGTGTGCGGGGCTGTGTTTTTTAACGTTGACCGTAAGTACTTCAGTTTGTATATAAAACACGCAGAGTGCAACACACTGACAACGCTTCGACGCGCGTGGTTGCAGACCGCGCGCAGAGCACACGATCACGCGTCGTGACGCGTCTCGCAAAGTTTGGCACTCTGGGATCTGCAGTAAGACTTAAAACGCACTAGCGGCCAGCCGCATTACGGCGTGCCGCTTGCGGCTGGCCGCATATCGATTTTTATATGAAACCGCATGATCTCAACGCACTGATTTCCGGCCAGCCGTCGTGCGCCAGTGCGTTGAGATCATGCGGTTTCATATGAAAATCGATATGCGGCCAGCCGCAAGCGGCACGCCGTAATGCGGCTGGCCGCTAGAGCGTTTTAAGTCCTACGCTCAGATTATTGCGAATAATGGATGTGTCCACGATGGAACCCGATGTCGACAGGTTCATCTGCGTTCACACACGTAGGCGCAGATAAAATCGCATGATGTTGCAGATCTGCGCCTCCGTCGCCCCGCGCACCGGAGCGTGGCGTGCGGTAGTGTGAGATCCGCCTTAAGCCTCGGTCACACACAGCGAATACTCGCTGCAAGTGCATTCGCTGCGAATAAGGTCCTTTTTCCTCTCATGCGGGTTCGTGCCCGCATGCGTGCGTCACCCGCATGCGTGGCGCTCGCAGTTCACCTTTTCGTGCGTGTTTCACGCATCACAATAAATACATGTATGAAAAGGTGAAATTCAGGCGCCACGGGTGCGGGTGACGCACGCATTCGGGCACGAGCCCGCGTCACAGGAAAAACGCCCTAATATTCGCAGCGATAATTCGCAGCCTGCCTGTCACATACAGCGAGTTCTACACGAGAATTTCGGCAATCTGTTGGTACGCAAATACAAATCTATACTAATATTATAAAGAGGTAGAATTTGTTTGTTTGTTTGTTTGTATGTAGGAGGTAATCTCCGAAATTACTCATCCGATTTCAAAAATTCTTTCACCAATAGGAAGCTACGTTATCGCTGAGTGCTATAGGCTATATTTTGGGATCAGAAAATTAGGGATCCGTAAATTAACGGGAGCGAAGCCGCGAGCAAAAGCTAGTATGTCATATTTATGATTAGTTACGGTTTACTCACGTGCATTTTTCGGGATTGCCCGACTAGTTTCGGACCCAAACGGAGTCCTTAATCATGAGCTGATCACGCGGCGAGGTCGCGAGTCGAACTGTCGGCAATCAAAAATAGTCGGGCAATCCCGAAAAATGCACGTAAGTAAACCGTAACTAATCATAAATATGAATGTGTCTCACGAAAGTTATAATACAAATATGTCGTCTGTTCGTCGCACACGTCTAAACAGTATACTGGTTGGCATGTGCAAAGTTAGCAAACCAAATGCTGATTAAACTCACAACTCACAAGAAGCGAAAATGGGTTCGTAAATGGATTGTCCGCAGAGAACAGTTTGGGGCTTCTAATACCCTTTTAAAAGTGTCGCCGCGCGCGCTCGCTACTACCAACGCCATCTAGTAAACAACGGAGGAGGCAATCTGACGGCTGCAGGAGGCCTTCGAAAGAAACGTCTAGATTTTTGACACACACATATTCTTTCACGCATACGATAACGACATATTTTGTAATTAATTTTTAATAAACGATTATACGCATAAACGAATAAAATAAGTCATTGAAAGGTCTTCGAAGCCCCCGTTCCTGAACATATGGTCCATCGAACCGGATAAGAGAAGAAGAAAAGGCGAGAAATACGAAATCTTGCAAGTCATCGCACCGGTGCCTTCGAGAAAACTCATCTTCGTGATTCTTCAGTTCAACGGTCAGGTCTTTGATCCCGTCTTCACCTTTCCTATGCGATTAGTGTTAAAACCGTGATTTTGTGCATTCCAGAAGTTAGTATACGCTACTCCACCCTCTGGAGCCAGGTTATTGCAGACTTTAAACCGTGAGTACTTTAACCTATTCTTATACGTAGGCCTTTAAAATGGGTGGTGATGATAGATTAGCGGCGCCTTCCCCTAGTTATTCAGTGTCTCCAACTAAGAAACGATCTAGTGACCTCTCTGACCTCAAGAAGCAAAGAGGTAACTTGAGATGCCGTTTAACACAATTTAAAAAGTATTTAGACGCATTTGAGGATAGCAGCCCATCCCCATTACAAATAAAACAGATTAAGTTTAGGATGCAAGCTGCTACTGATCATTATAAAACATTCAATGAGATAGAAAGTCAAATTGAGTTGCTTTGCTCTGACGCTGAAGTTTCTTCTAATTGCGAATACGTAGAATCTTTTGAATCATTGTATTTTGATATTTTAGCGATAGCCGAAAATTTTATTGAAATTGGAGAGACCAGTGACAGTTCAAATTCAAAACCTAACGGTCGTATATCTCGAGCAAATTTGAAACTTCCTGATATTAAGTTGCCTTCATTTGCTGGGCTATTTGATCATTGGTTAGAATATAGAAATACGTATGTAACAATGATCCACGAACGTACGGATTTAAATGAAATTCAGAAGTTTCATTACTTGCGTTCATCACTTACCGGGAATGCGTCACAAGTAATAAGTGCTTTAGAATTTACTGCCAATAATTACAAACACGCTTGGGAATTATTGGAAAATCGTTATCACAACGCTAGACTTCTGGTACACAACCACTTAAAATCTTTATTTTCTATTCCGCCGTTAAAGCAGGAATCTCATATGCAAATACGGAAATTAATCGATACTGTTTTGAGGAATTTACGGGCCCTAAAAACTTTAGATGAACCCACTGATTCATGGGATACAATTATTATCTTCTTAATTACAACTAAGTTAGATTCATCTACTGAGCGTGACTGGGAAAAACATAAAGGTTCTATTATTTCCGACAACAATAAGAAGTTAAAACTAGAGGATTTGTTATCATTTTTAAGGAATAAAGCCGACATGTTAGACATGATTAACGCCAGTCACAGTAAATTTCAAACGAAACCTTCAGTTACAAACGAACCCAAAGTTTCTCAGAACAAAAATAACGTACAAGTGCATAGCTATGTAACCGCAGGTGGCACAAGTTCCAAAGGTAAATCTTCCAATTATAACAGTAGTAAACGTATCGTAAATACCTGCCCCTCGTGTAACGATAGTCATGCACTTTACACGTGTTATACATTTTTAAACTTATCGGTTAGGGATAGAATTAAACTTGTAGATGAGAAATGTTTATGTCGCAACTGTTTACGTGCAGGACATTCGTCTACAGAATGTATGTTTGGGCCTTGCAAGCAATGTCAAGCCAAACATAACACTTTGCTTCATTTAAACGATAAGAGTGGTGAGTGTGTGCGTAACGAACGCACAGCTGATCCTAATACGTCACCTGCCTGTTCTTCGACTTTAATGCACTCTTTAGCTATAGGTATGCATAACACATCTGGCCGCGCGGAAGATACTCGTAGTTCAATACGTCATCCATTGCAACCGGTTTTGTTGTGCACCGCGTTAGTGGATATTATAGATAAAGATAAACGTGTGCATACAGCCCGAGCGCTATTAGACAATGGCAGTCAACATAGTTTCGTAACAAATAAACTTAGAAAACGATTAAATACGCTTTCTATACAGTCCACTATTCGTATTTCAGGCGTCTCTGAATCCGTGACACAGTGTAATGAGTCATGTGAAATAATTATACGTTCCAAATTAAACGATTATAGTAGAAAGGTACGATGTTTCGTCTTGAAGCGCATAACATCCAGTTTGCCCACGACGAGCATAAATACCGATCATATACGTATTCCAAATAATATCCAGCTAGCAGACCCCACTTATCATAATCCGTCGGAAATAGATTTATTAATTGGTGCGGATCTGTTCTGGGAAATTATAGACGAAAGTAGAATTCGATTAATAAATGGCCCGTACCTCCAAAATTCGAAGTTTGGATGGTTATTGTCTGGTCCGTTATATACGAAAGACGTAAGTCAAAACAACTTCATGCAGATTCATTGTAACTTCAATCAATCGATAGACGAACAACTTAAACGATTTTGGGAAATAGAAAATGTTCAACCATCAATTAATGTACTCACACATGATGAGCGATTGTGTGAGGACTTATTTAATAAAACGACAAAGCGTGAATCAGGTGGTAGATTTTCTGTGCGCGTCCCATTAAAGGAATCGCCTGACATCTTAGGTGAATCATATAATTTAGCTAAGAGTAGGTTCCTCTCGCTTGAACGCAAACTCGAACGTTCACCCGAGTATAAACGTATGTATTGTGACTTCATGAGTGAATACGAAGCTTTGGGTCACATGAGTCATATACACGATTTTAATAAAACGTACTATTTCTTGCCGCATCACGGCGTAGTTAGGGAAAGCAGTACGACGACTAAACTGCGAGTAGTCTTCGATGCTAGTGCCGCAACTTCATCCAATAAATCGTTAAACGACATCCAGTTGCCGGGTCCAGCTTTGCAAAATGATATTTTTTCTATATTGTTACGGTTTCGGCAGTATAAATTCGTTGCAACTGCCGACGTAGAGAAAATGTTTCGGCAAGTTTTGATCCAACCGGATCAACGGTCGTTGCAGCTCATACTTTGGCGAGATAAACCAGTAGACCCTCTAAAGGTGTATCAGCTTAATACAGTGACGTACGGGACGGCATCAGCGCCTTACCTCAGTATGCGTTGTATACAACAGCTTGCTTTAGAGTGTGAGGATGAAGTGATAGCGCGCATTATCACCAAAGATATTTTTGTAGACGATTTAATTACCGGTAGTGATAATCATCAACAATTATTAACCATTTGTGAAAAAACAGCGAAAGTTTTGCAGTCTGGATGTTTTTCACTACGTAAGTGGACATTCAACGCTGACGTCACTAGTAGTGCGCCTGAGCATTTGTTTGAAGGAGAACACTCACAGAACAAAACGCTATATAGTTCGTCACTGGTATTTTGCCAACCGATAGGTTGGCAAAATACTAGTGACGAATTATATTACGTTACTAAAATTAATGATTGTTCGAATAAGTCTAATGTAACTAAACGAGTAATGTTATCTATAATATCGCAAATATATGACCCGCTCGGTTTGCTTTCGCCAGCAGTAATTATGGCGAAAATATTATTGCAAAGGTTATGGCTTACTAAACTTGATTGGGACACTTCAGTGTTACCTGATATTGCCGCAGCATGGAATAACTTTTTTGGGACATTAAAATATTTAGAACAATTAAGGATTCCTCGTCATGCAATGAGTAATTAATGCCAACACTTTGCCAGAATTAAAATGTAATGTTAAAAATTTCGTTTGTATTCGTTCATATGATTTAATTAAATTCGAAACTTATTCATCTTTTAACAAAGTTATACGTATATGGGCATACGTATTGCGATTTATAAATAACATAAGCAAAGCTACGAAACGTAGCGATGTAGTAGTGCAAAAAACCGGTTGCTTATCAGCTGACGAGTTAAATGAATCACAGCGCGTACTAGTTAGCTTTGCTCAGAGACAATCATTTCCTGAGGTGTATGAGTGTTTATTAAATAATAGGCCAATACAGACTAATAATCGAGTAATGAACCGTATTTCAGGATTAAACGTATTTTTAGACGATAACAAATTAATTCGTGTCGGAGGTAGACTAAGTAATTCAACGAACTTTGATTTTAACAAAAAACATCCTATGTTATTGTGTAGCAAACATAATTTATCCGTTTTATTGGTTCGACATGAACACAAACGTTTGCTTCAACGGGCCGGCGCCCACAACTTCTTTTATCAAATATTCGTGAAAAGTGGTGGTTGTTGAGTGCTAGAAATCTCGTTCGTAAAATCGTGCGTGAATGCATAGTCTGTACGCGAATTAGAGGCAAGACGTTAAGCCCACTGATGGGCAACTTGCCATCCGAACGTTTGGATGCTGGATTTCCATTTATCCGTACGGGAGTGGATTATGCAGGTCCAATGATGATTTTAAATCGTAAGGGCAGAGGTGCTCGGCTAGAAAAATGTTACGTATGTCTTTTTATTTGTTTTCTAACTCGAGCTGTGCACTTAGAACTGGTTACTGGTCTATCCTCTGAACAATATATTTTAGCGCTTAGACGTTTCATTAGCAGAAGGGGCAAACCGCATTCTATTTATTCTGACAATGGTAGAAATTTTGTAGGTGCCGCTAAAGAATTATCTTCTTTCCTTCTCAATAATTCAAATCAAATAGTCGACTTCGCCACAACTGATGGCATTCAGTTTCAATTTATACCACCATATTCACCACATTTTGGAGGCCTATGGGAGAGTGGGATAAAGTCATGCAAACATCACCTTAGGCGCGTTGCCGGTAATGCGAAACTTACATACGAGGAACTAAGCACGGTTTTAACACAAATCGAGGCCGTCCTTAACTCCCGTCCAATGACACCCTTATCCACCGATCCTACCGACCTCACTCCTCTCACACCTGGTCATTTCCTCATAGGCCGGCCGTTGACTGCTCCGCCGACCGAAGATGTGACTGATGCTTCGACGACACGACTCAGCCGCTATCATCGTATCGAGCAGTTACGTCAGCATTTCTGGCAACGGTGGTCAAAAGAATACATATCGGAACTACAACTAAGAACAAAATGGAAGGCTAGACAACCTGATTTATCTCTGGGCAGTCTGGTTCTGATCAAGGACGACAATTTGCCACCCCTCAAGTGGCGGCTTGGACGCATAACTAAGGTGTTCCCAGGTACCGACGGAGTCTCCCGTGTCGCAGACATCTATACTGCGACGGGGACCACGAGAAGGGCTTTCTCGAAAATATGCCCTTTGCCGCTACAACCTGAAGAAACGCACCCCGATTCATCAACGTTGGGAGTAGGTGCTCCCAAGGCCGGGGGCATGTCGCCGCGCGCGCTCGCTACTACCAACGCCATCTAGTAAACAACGGAGGAGGCAATCTGACGGCTGCAGGAGGCCTTCGAAAGAAACGTCTAGATTTTTGACACACACATATTCTTTCACGCATACGATAACGACATATTTTGTAATTAATTTTTAATAAACGATTATACGCATAAACGAATAAAATAAGTCATTGAAAGGTCTTCGAAGCCCCCGTTCCTGAACAAAAAGAATTGCTAAATAAATTAATTGCTAATTAAATAAATTGCTCTTGGGTTACTATTTCGAATCCCAACTCAGTTAATTCGTTAAAGAACTTTATGAAGGCGTCTTCAATTGCGTTTTTTTTTAAATTACTGTCTTTTGTGTCCCACAGCTCCTCGTATTTTCTATACACACCCAAGAAACGAATTATATTGTAATTTCCCCATTTTAGAGAATACATCGTTTATACCATAAATACAACGACGAAACGACTTGTAGCACGGGCGTATAGTCTAGAACGACACGCTGAGCGGAATGGCTACTCGCAGCGAGTGTCCTGTCACTCGCAGCGAGTGGGTGTCACACACAGCGAATTCTCGTGGCGATTGTGCATTCGCAGAAAGTAATTAATAGTAAAATATTTTTTTTAAAACAAGCTTTTTTATAATTGCCTTAAAATAAGAAAAACACTTTAAATTAATGTTCAAGCGCGACCAAGTGAAATAATTAAAAAAAACCGGCCAAGTGCGAGTCGGACTCGCGCACGAAGGGTTCCGTACTTTTATCTATTCTGTTTTTTAGCATTTGCTGATAAAGCGGCAACAGAAATAGATCATCTGTGAAAATTTCAACGGTCTAACTATCACGGTTCATGAGATACAGCCTGGTGACAGACGGACGGACGGACAGCGGAGTCTTAGTAATAGGGTCCCGTTTTAGCCTTTGGGTACGGAATTCTAAAAAAAGATAATAATGTGTTCTGCCAGATTTGACAGATAGCATTTTACATGCCAGGGTTGTTGCTGATGCACATTTTTTTTTATCATTGCCATCAACGGATGCTGATGCTGATACGCCGGTTATGCCGGTAAGAGTCCAGCATAACCCTTCTCCTTCCCCGGGCAAAGGGAATACATGAGGAACAAACAAGGAATAAAAAAAATATGTACACCGGTTTCTCCGGGATATCGGGATCGATTTGAGTACCTAATTCTTTTTTTATTTGGTGCGGAATACTCTCGAGTTGGTTCCATAATATCATTTAAATTATATTTGGTTGATTAGTTTTTTTATACAATATTAATATGAGTTTGAAAATGAATTACCTAAGTATACCTTACCTATAGATGATGTTATAGTTTTAGTAGTGGGCCACGAATTTATACAGTATTGTAATTGTAATATGTGAATATAAGTGTCTTTAATCGACTTCAAAAAGAAGGAGGTTCTCAATTCGCCTTAATGTTTTTTTTTTTAAGTTTTTACTTGATACTTTTTACCAACTTCTAAAAACACTGAAAGTAGTAAAATTGTATATAAAAACAAATCCCTATTTGTGGTTAAAGACTTTTATTCTCATAAAGAAATTTACATTTCACTTAACTGAGAACATTCTAATTAATTAATCATGCATTCGACACTCAGACTTTATTACCTACGATTTAATCGTAATCATCATCATAAATCATTTATAAAAGCATCTTAATACCAAAGTAACTGGTATGTAAAATAGTTTAAAAACATGTAGTACACTGATCTGCTTAAATCTATAGTGGGTATTCCGACAAATCACAATTAGTAAAACTGCACTAAACTATCCGCTCGAAGCGTGAATACTGCGGTCCCGATGTCACAATACAGGTAAATCGTAGGAGTATTTCCCTTGGTCACGGCATTACGCGGACCACGGTCACGGCTGGACCAAGTACGCATTTTTTTTTTGTTGTTTTCTTTTTTGTCAGGAGAAGGTTCTTATGAAAGAAAATTTTGATATTAACAAAAAAACGAAATTATCTCAGTATGCCCATATTCTTCATTTGTTTACCGCATACATGAAAATGGTTTTAACTTTTTGTTACTATTTTGATTTTGTTTCTGAAGGTAGGTAGTAGGTAAGTAGTAGGAAGGTAGTAAGTAGGAAAAAGTCCATTGCAACGCATACAGCTAGTTTACTACAAAATTACCAGTTTCATAAGCCAGTGCCTTCAATTTGTTTAAGCGTAGAATTTGAGACGATTTTACTAAAGACAGCTTATAAAAAAGTAATCGCTATAAGTCTTAAGTGCCGCCACACCTTCATCCACCCTTACCCGGTCTACCTAATCTGTTGCGAGCCCGTCCATCGATAACGGCTAGTTGATTTACGTGCCAGGGTACTCTGTCCCTGAAGTGGAGCGTGAGCGTTTAACATTTAGTATTCAACGCTATTATGTGTGAAATCACTAAGCGAGGAAAGAATAGAAAGGTCATCATCTGCCTAGCCTTTTCCCAACTATGTTGGGGTCGGCTTCCAGTCGAACCGGATGCAGCTGAATATCAGTATTTTACACGGAGCGACTGCCTATCAGACCTCCACAACCCAGTAACTGGGTAATACGATACTCTTGGTAAGACTGGTTGTCAGACTTTCTGGCTTCTGACCAACAGTAACGACTGTCAAAGATCTACAAATGACAGCCGGGACCAACGGCTTTACGTTCTTTCCGAGGCACGGAGGAAACTCGCTATGGTAAATGGTCACCCATCCACAGACCAACCTCGGCAAGCGTGGCTTAACCCGGAAGATCGGTCTATGCGGCTGTAATTATTTAGCCACGAGCTCCTCCTCTCGAGGAAAGAATAGAAAGGTACAGAACGAAAAAGTATTCTTTTTCAAAGGTTCCGTACCTAGGGGCCTACTCCCTAAGGGCCTAATACTCTTCTTCACAGCATAAACACTAGGAAGCGGTGAAGGGTGGGCGCTTTTGGGGGCAGTCAATTGTAACTACCTATATTTGACGTTCAAAAAGAACTAAGTAATACTAGTCTACTTTGAATAAACGAGTTTTGAGTTTGAGTTAAGTCCGTCGCCCGTCCGAAAGTAGCCCGAAACGTAGGAGTGAACAAAACAAGTGTCAAGTTCAACTTTTCGGACGGACAAAAACACATCGGTAGTAGCGACAACTGACAAATCGTGTTGTCATTCATTCTTAGTTTGGGCCCCGAAATAATCGTATGTCCGTAGGTGATAGGGAGTAGGAAACGCTCGTAACTAAGGCCGAAACCAAAGACTTCGTGCTTAGGGATTAGACCCACTAGCTTGATTTCAAAAATGTTTTTAAACTTTCGCGATTTGTACACATTATAAAAATACAGCTTCGGGTCTAATCGCGTAAAAACTTAAAAGGCACTAAATACCTTTTTATCCCGACGTTTCGGCCGAATTACACCGGCCGTGGTCACGGGTAGACTGAAGTTGCGGAGCAGTTGTCATCTTCGTGAAGCAAAAGTATTTTCATCTACCCTCACTCGATCTTGATTTTTATTTTATTTTATTAAGTTATCGTCGGTACTTCGACACACTACACTAACGACGTCTTTACACTCGCCTAAACCGTCCCGTCTACGGTAACACTTGCTGATGACCGGATTCCACGATGTTGACAATTTATATCCATCTTCCCGATTGAAATTCTTGTACTTCTTAATTTCAATCGCTTCACGTACGATTCTGGGATAATAGTGACGATCGGTGGAGAGGATTTTTGGACAGTGTAGTTCTATCCAGTGATTGGAACCGGACTCCAGAAGGTGCTCGGCTATTGCGGACTTATTGATCTGGCGGTTTTTGACTGCGGCGATATGTTCCTTGACCCGTTCTGCTATTGTTCTTTTGGTCTGCCCGATGTAAGAACTACCGCAACTGCAGTCAATCTTGTAGACGCCAGGTGTCTGAAGAGGAATAACATCCTTTGGAGTACGCAGTTGCCTTGATACCTTGGAGAGAGGACTATATACAGTCTTAATGGCGTATTTCTGTAGTACTGTACCAATTTTATCCGTCACTCCTTTTAAATATGGCATGAAAGCTGGTATTCTGCTTACCCCCGGTTTTTTATCTTTCCTCTTCGGACGTCGCAGGTACCCACTGTATCCGTTTGTCTTCAATACCTCCTGAACATGGGCGAGCTCCCTGTCTAAATGTTCAGCGTCGCACAGATCGTATGCTCTGTTCGTCAGTGAGGTAACAACGGATTGAAGATGACGCGGATGGTGGTGTGAATGGGCATTAAGGTACCTGTCTGTGTGTGTCGGTTTTCGGTATACAGTGTGTCCTAGGGTACCATCATGTCTCACCTTTACCTGTACATCGAGAAAAGCTAACGACCTGTCTGTTTCCATTTCAAAAGTAAAATCGATGTTCGGATGTATGGAATTCAAGCGGCTAGCTAGTTGTTCTGCTTCCTGACAACTACCCTTCATGATGCAAAAGACATCGTCGACATACCTTTTCCACAGCTTCACTCCTGCTGCCTGTAAGTCTAAGAGTGTCTCAAAATGTTCCATCCAGATATTGGCTATTACATGAGACACTCTTTGAGACACTCTTAGACTTACAGGCAGCAGGAGTGAAGCTGTGGAAAAGGTATGTCGACGATGTCTTTTGCATCATGAAGGGTAGTTGTCAGGAAGCAGAACAACTAGCTAGCCGCTTGAATTCCATACATCCGAACATCGATTTTACTTTTGAAATGGAAACAGACAGGTCGTTAGCTTTTCTCGATGTACAGGTAAAGGTGAGACATGATGGTACCCTAGGACACACTGTATACCGAAAACCGACACACACAGACAGGTACCTTAATGCCCATTCACACCACCATCCGCGTCATCTTCAATCCGTTGTTACCTCACTGACGAACAGAGCATACGATCTGTGCGACGCTGAACATTTAGACAGGGAGCTCGCCCATGTTCAGGAGGTATTGAAGACAAACGGATACAGTGGGTACCTGCGACGTCCGAAGAGGAAAGATAAAAAACCGGGGGTAAGCAGAATACCAGCTTTCATGCCATATTTAAAAGGAGTGACGGATAAAATTGGTACAGTACTACAGAAATACGCCATTAAGACTGTATATAGTCCTCTCTCCAAGGTATCAAGGCAACTGCGTACTCCAAAGGATGTTATTCCTCTTCAGACACCTGGCGTCTACAAGATTGACTGCAGTTGCGGTAGTTCTTACATCGGGCAGACCAAAAGAACAATAGCAGAACGGGTCAAGGAACATATCGCCGCAGTCAAAAACCGCCAGATCAATAAGTCCGCAATAGCCGAGCACCTTCTGGAGTCCGGTTCCAATCACTGGATAGAACTACACTGTCCAAAAATCCTCTCCACCGATCGTCACTATTATCCCAGAATCGTACGTGAAGCGATTGAAATTAAGAAGTACAAGAATTTCAATCGGGAAGATGGATATAAATTGTCAACATCGTGGAATCCGGTCATCAGCAAGTGTTACCGTAGACGGGACGGTTTAGGCGAGTGTAAAGACGTCGTTAGTGTAGTGTGTCGAAGTACCGACGATAACTTAATAAAATAAAATAAAAATCAAGATCGAGTGAGGGTAGATGAAAATACTTTTGCTTCACGAAGATGACAACTGCTCCGCAACTTCAGTCTACCCGTGACCACGGCCGGTGTAATTCGGCCGAAACGTCGGGATAAAAAGGTATTTAGTGCCTTTTAAGTTTTTACGCGATTAGACCCGAAGCTGTATTTTTATAATTGATTTCAAAAATAGAACGGCTTCACTAATGTAGGGCCAATTTAATAGATCACATTTGACATCTGTCAGTTTTAGCTTCATAGTGAAGTGACCTGCTTAAAAATCGATTAGAGTGAATGAATCGATACGGACTTCAAACATATGTAAATCGAATTCAATAAATAATCATTGCATACGAATCTACATAACAACATTCGATTTTTTGGGTAACATCCCTAGTGTTTAAAAAGAAAAAGGGTTCACTGACGCAAAATTGTAACGACGTTCAGTTCTCTTTAGAACAAAAATTGTTTATTATGTTAGAATGGTTTATTAGTGAAAGTAAATCGTAAAATTACCTTCTTTTGTCATTGTTACAAGAAATAAAAATTGTAATTTAAAAAAGTTAAGCAATTGTGCAGTTCTAACTTCGAAAAAATAAATAATATTTTATGTCCGCCGTTACAAGGTTACGTTGGTAAATTTTGATGAAGTGTCAAATGTGATCTATTTAGACCCAATTTCACCATACTCTGTTAGTTATTAATGTCCTGTTAAACATTTTAACAGACTGTTTAACAGTACATTGAAATTGACATTGACTGCTTAACAGAACATTAACAACTAACATGGTATGGTGAAATTGGGTCTTAGTAGGGTATCTGACTGAAAAAATCTAATTAGTCCGTCAGTTAGACTATCAAAAAATATTTGACCCTTATTTTTTCTTTTGTTACGTAAACCAAAATTGACGAAGATACGACACTTTTAAAATTGGCAAAACGTCACAAGCCAGTACAATTTTTACTTGCTTCTGACGTCACAAGCCCTCACTCTCGAGTTTTGATGCGTTTTATCTTTCCAAATATTCATAGATTTAACAAAAGAAAAAATACGTGTCCATTATTTTTCAAAACTCTAACTGGCGGACTAATTAGATTTGCAATTTATTGATGCTGTCAACATGCCTATTGGCCCTATAGTACACGTCCTCCACGAGTGACGATTCTTCAGTACGTCCGGCGCACCCTGGGCAGTCAGCCCCGCTACCAACCTTGCAGACTGATTGATCTTTTCACCACAACATGAGCTAGTTTCGTATAGCTCGTGCTGACACGAGAGAAGAACTACACGTTTGGTGAAGTGGCTGAGCGGTGGCTTTCTACGCTACGGGTATATTTGTATGTATAGTTATTCCGGGTGAGGAGCTCGTGGCTAAATAATTACAGCCGCATAGACCGATCTTCCGGGTTAAGCCACGCTTGCCGAGGTTGGTCTGTGGATGGGTGACCATTTACCATAGCGAGTTTCCTCCGTGCCTCGGAAAGCACGTAAAGCCGTTGGTCCCGGCTGTCATTTGTAGATCTTTGACAGTCGTTACTGTTGGTCAGAAGCCAGAACGTCTGACAACCAGTCTTACCAAGAGTATCGTATTACCCAGTTACTGGGTTGTGGAGGTCTGATAGGCAGTCGCTCCATGTAAAATACTGATATTCAGCTGCATCCGGTTCGACTGGAAGCCGACCCCAACATAGTTGGGAAAAGGCTAGGCAGATGATGATAGTTATTCCGGGTGTGGGCGTTTTTGCATGTGAAGATTTGTGTTTGTAAACGCACCCACGATACAGGAGAAATAGAAGTGGGGGGCAAAGTTTCCTTAAAAAAGAAAAAGAATTAAACCCTCACGGGATCATTTTATGTCCATCGGCTGTTTGTCCGTCAAAAGTTTCAAAACCCTTTTTCTCAGCAACAGCTAGAAGTATCGAGTTAACATTATTACAGTGTAAAATCAACTACAAAAGAAACTGAACACTTGAGTTTTTAAACTTTAATAGACAATGTTAGTCGGAAAGGGGGTACTAATCCGCAGGCCACTTAAAGTATCACTAATTACTGTTTTAAAGCAAGTGTTAAAATTTCAAAATTCGATCATTTTTATTTCCAAGCAAAATTATATTTATTTTAGTTTTTTTTTTCAATTCTTTTGCCCTGCTTTAGTTACGAAATCAGGAAATAGAGCGTATATTTCGTGACCTCAAATATGACCTAAAATGTATACACAGCTGCTCAAAGCTGAAGATAGATACATTTTAGCGTATTTTCTATGAAATTCTACTGAGTTTTGGGGAAAGTTGTAGAACAAAAGTTATTCATTATTATGTGTATTTTAACACCCTTTCAGATTAGTACCCCCCTTTCGACTAACCTTTTATACTGTATCAATTAGTTTTCCAATTAATGCCAAGTTTAAAAACTCTAATGTTCAGCTACTTTTTTTGAAACACGTGATTTATTGTTAATTTTTTTTCTTTTCTTTCTACACCCAAACATAAAGTCCGATTTTTTTAAATAACACCTTATATCTTCAGTTTACCAAAAAAATCTAAACTAAAAACATAAAGAGAATTAATCTCCACTAGCGGGGTTCGAACCATAATAAAGATCCATGCGTACTGTATACTATATCCGCTAGACTACAGAAGCTACGACGTAATTGACATAAATAAGCTACCTATTCCACTCAAGTTACGACTCTCACGCGGAAGCCAATATAGTCCGTGAGGTAGGACTGCGCTTATGACCGCGACCGTACATGAAAAAACCGCAATGTTAACCTGTGTAGTATTGTAATTATGGACACAATAGATAAATAATGGCGGCCGTACCGTTTTTGGTACACTTGGACACTTAAGTTTGTCCCATTATGTTTTCACTTTACTGTAATAGTGTTTATTCCGTGTGGAGACGGGCTAGAATATAAAACTTCCTCACCGCATGCTGGAAATAAACGCGTGTTGTAAGATTCAACAAAACCCAGCACGCTTGGTGGTAGGATCTATACGGTCTGCCTGGCTAGCTACCACTCTCACATTAAAGTCCGGCGCCAAGCAGTTTACTGTGTTCCGTCGTGTGTATGTGAGAGCCAGAGGGGTATAGGGGAATCTCTCTATATCTCTGTTACTTGGATTCGTGTGCTTCATCTTAGACCCTGTCTGCGCTTACCATCAGGTGCGAGTAGGGTCAAGCGCGATCAAGTCAAATAATAAAAAAAGTAATAATAATAATAATAACCGGGGCCACACCTCTCTACACCCCTAGCCGCTCACACGTCTGTTGCCCCCTTCGCCTATGTACTGGCGTCTTTTCAGGGGGCCCAGCTAGTGAGCTGGCGAGTCACCGTCTGCCAACACTTTTCAATTTTAAATGTTGAAAGGCAGACGCCGCGCCGTTTTCTTCCGGCAATAGAATAAGTTATCAAGTCCACCTAACACCCCTTCCCATAGACCAGATATTTTTCGCCATATTTTACAATAGTCTTGCACCCACCTGGGACGGTCCATGACTGTACTCCAATAGTGCAGCCGTGGATAGTCCCCGGTTGGGTGGGGGGGTGGTAAAACAACTAAAAACTTATATTTACATTTGAGCCTTTTTCGCAATTATGAAATTAATTTAACGCGCGCTAGCGCTACGTTCTCATTCTTTATTATTAATTTATTTTTATAATCAGCAGGCGCGCGGTGCCGGCGCGGCGGCGCGACTATGGGCCGTCGTACCAGCCAGTCTTCAAACAATATTTGCGTTCGATTTCTTTGGCGCTGAACACTAAAATGTTCCAAATTCAAAAAGTGCGCGGCAAAGATAATTGCGGCGCACTTATTTAATAAAGGGGATTAAAAACTCATTCCTGCCCGCTAAAAGTTTCTTAATAGAAAACACCACCTTTGGGCGCACTTAAAGGCGAACCAAGTCGTCCTTTTCGAATAGGTGGGATGAAAAATAATATTTTTACATCGAAGGCGCTTTTTTTGAATCCAGAGCGAAGTGAGGGATTCTTTAGTAGAATCCTGAACGTAGCGAGGGATTCAAAGTATGTCGCCCGAGCCAAAAATTTTGCGCCCGAGTGATACACTCTACTTTTCATCACCCACTATGAGAAAATAAAAGGTGCCTCATATTTTAATCCATCACATTTCTTGCGTCAGTTCTAATACTTTCAGGAGTTTATTCTATATTTTCACTGTTACTTGAAGAACTCATTTTTCAAAACAAAACCATGAATTTCTAACAATCCGTGAAAATGGACGAAAACGCGGGTGGTAGTGCACGCGTTTTTAATTTGATTTCTTTTTTTTATTCAGCCTGCGGCGCGACTACCTATGGGCCGTCTTACCAGCCAGTTTTTATTCAAACAATGTTTGCGTTCGATTTCTTTGGCGTTGAACCGATGAACACTAAGATGTTCCAAATTTAAAAAGTGCGCGGCAAAGATAATTGCTGCGCACTTAAGTATAAAGAGTAAAGAGGATTAAAAACTCATTACTGCCCGCTAAAAGTTTCTTATAGAAAACACCACCTTTGGGCGCACTTAAAGGCGAACCAAGTCGTCCTTTTCGAATAGATGGGATGAAAATTATATTTACTTTTAGGTTATGCAAATACTTGTACCGTGCGGGAATCAAACACGCAGAAGAAGTCAAAGGTCCCTTAGACTTCTCGAAAAATCTACTAGAATGTTAGATAAACTGTGGTTTAAACCAGGGAATTCATGTTGATGAACACCGGCCCTCGTCGACCTAGGATATTCTATTTTTAGCCGGAACCTTACAGAAATACCGTGGCTTCTTATCATCCTTGAACCGCACTGAGTAATACCGACATAGAACGGCGTTATTACTGTAATTTAGCTTCGAGAGTTTCTCAAGCGAAAGCACTTGAAGTTCTTGTTCAACTAAGTTTAATAGCGGAACGATGGAGCAGAATAAACTTTTATTGTGTTCAATATTACAGGAACATAGTAACTATACAACGTGGAATATAATCAACGCAAACCCTTAAAGTAGTTTGTTAAAAAATAGTTACTGAAACAATAAAAGAAAAACAATTGGTCTTCTTTTTTAGGGTTCTGTACCCAAAGGGTAAAACGGGACCCTATTACTAAGGCTCCGACGTCCGTCTGTCCGTCTGTCTGTCTGTCTGTCCGTCTGTCACCAGGCTGTATCTCATGAACCGTGATAGTTAGACAGTTGAAATTTTCACAGATGATGTATTTCTGTTGCCGCTATAACAACAAATACTAAAAAACAGAATAAAATAAATATTTAAGGGGGCTCCCATACAACAAACGTGATTTTTTTGCTCGTTTTTGCTCGATATTGATAACGGCAACAGGTAGACGCTTGAAATCTTAACAGAATTTTAGTTATATATTCACTTTAAAAATAAATAATTAAATTAAAATAAAACAAATATTTAAGGGAGGCTCCCATACAACAGACATGATTTTTTTGCCGTTTTTATAGACAATGGTACGGAACCCTTCGTGCGTCCGACTCGCACTTGACCGTTTTTTTTTACAAATCAGTCTTTTAATTTTATAAATATGAAGCAAATTGAGCGTAATGTCAAGGGATTTTAAATGCAGTTAACAATGAAGAAGTAATACTATTTTCTTGAAATAAACAATATTTAAGCGTATAAAAGTAAAATTTTAGTGTACGTATTGTGACTATACCTAACTGAATATTCTAATTGAAGTGTTTGCGTTAATCCTGTTACATATTGTATACTTGCAGGTATTAATATTGTTTGTTTATTCATACCATTATAAAGAACAATGGCAAAATCATTGCTGAAACTTATAATGCGTCTCATGAAGAGGTTTATTAAAAAAAGCCCATTTTTTCTAGCCAATTGCAAGCAGCTTTTTCATTTCCAAACAGTTTCTGAAAAAATTCAATTACATTTCAAAGTTTTACTGATATTCCCGTTAAACACTGTTTCAAGCTTTCACGGTTTGTCTTTAAATTTAAAATGTCACTTACGGGATATCTTCCGTGATTATTTGTTTGTTTGAGTTCCCTTTCGAGATCGATTCGAGATTTGTTGTTGCTAATCTGTGGATGGAACACATCGAAGATTTGGCTATTTCTACTTGTCCTGTGCCTATCAAGGTTTGGAAGCGGTATGTAGATGATGTATTCTGCATCGTCAGAGGTGGAGTACCAGAAGTTGAGAGATGTTTGACCCACTTGAATAATATCCATACGGCCATGCGTTTCACAGTGGAATTGGAAAAGGATCGGTCTTTAGCCTTTCTTGACGTCAAGGTCATTGCAAGGAGTGATGGGACTCTAAGCCATTCAGTTTACAGGAAGCCGACTCACACGGACCGTTATTTACACGCCACCTCACATCATCACCCCTGTCACCTCAATTCTGTAGTCACCTCACTTACAAATCGCGCATTTGATCTTTGTGATACTGAACACCTTACTGGTGAATTGTCCCATGTGCAGAAGGTTCTACTCATGAATGGCTACAGAACAAATGATGGAGCAGTAAGACCAGAAAAGAAACGAGCCACCAGATCTACAGTGGAGCGCCAAACAACTTTCTTGCCATATCTGAGAGGAGTAACGGACAAGATAGGTCGTTTATTGAGTAAATACTCGATAAAGACCGTGTTTACTCCTCATAGGAAAATTGCACAAAGTCTGCGTTCCCCTAAGGATATACTCCCATATGAACATCCTGGGGTTTACAAAATTGATTGCAGCTGTGGCAGCTCATACATAGGTCAGACGAAGCGAACTGTCTCATGCCGCATCAAAGAGCACATTAAAGCTGTCAAAAACAATGATGAGCAAAAATCTGCCATAGCTGAACATCTGCTGCAGTCAGGGCCCAATCACTGGATTGAATTTCACAAGCCAAGCATTTTGTCCACGGACAAACATTACATACCAAGGCTGACAAGAGAAGCAATTGAAATAAGAAAACACAAGAATTTCAATCGAGAGGATGGCTTCAAATTGTCAAGTACGTGGAATCCAGTTATGAACATGCTCATAAATGGCAGCCGGCATCGTTATAAAGACTCCAAAAAACGTGTTGATACTGTGAGTGTGTTTTGCCGTGACTTAGTGTCGAGTTCCAGTAGTGCGCGTAGCAAGAGACAAAGAAAGAGGGTAGACAGATTTGTCTGCTCCTAACAATTTATTTTCATCCACCCGCAATCTCCAGTCAACCCGCGATCATGGCGCTTGCAACAGCGTCGAAATATCGGGAACTCAAACAAACAAATAATCACGGAAGATATCCCGTAAGTGACATTTTAAATTCCCGTTAATACCAATAATTTTATTTGTTGGCAATGTTTCTTTATTTTTGCAACACTTTGTGTGTTGCCCTTATAATTAATTTTAAAGATTTTCACCATCTATGTTAATATTTTTAATGCTTACTTGTTTTATTAGATATTTTATTTCGATTGATGAATTAATAGTTCATGAAACAAATATCAAAATAAAGGCAGCGAAACTTGGCGTATATTAGGAAAGAAATAGATTTTCTATAATCCTGCTTACCAAATAAAGTATAATTATGAAAAAAAAATGTATAATAATAAATAATAACCCGTAGGGCAGCTTGTGGCGAGCTGTTGGGCAGTAGCGTATACTTGTTATCTATACATATAATAAAATCGTAACGAAGCAAAAACTGTAGGTACCCCAAGTGTGAGTTTTTTACGTCACTACTGTAGTTGCGTCACGCCAAAAATGTCAAACTAATTTTTAGTCTCGCTATTCGCCGCTAGAGGCTCTGCCAAAATTTTCATACATTTTTAGCATGACGCAACTACAGTAGCACGGACAGTAGTAACGTAAAAAAACTCACATTTGGGGTACTGTACATTCAATATTTTTGAATAAAATGATTGCTACGTGTATTAAAAACGATGCAGCTGCCAAAAATACAATTTTTAGAATTTCTGTCTGTTTATCTGTTTGTATGTCGGAGCTTCACACCAATACTATTGAACAGATTTAGTTCAAATTTGGCAAAGATGTCCGTCAAAGAGCGGGTCAGGTTATAGGGTACAAATTATAACACTATTGAGAGTGGGTGATGAGCTTATTGGAAATAAATGTGATTAGATTAAAAAAATTGATTACAAATACATTGTTTAGTTGCTGCGACACAATGTTGTTTTCCGACTTTCACGCGGACGAAGTTGCGGGCACAGGTAGTAGAGGATAATTTTACAGTATGTATCGAAACGGCTAACTGTGCGACGAAAAACTGGAAATTTTACGGTGTCTGCGTTTAAGCAGCGCCTTAACAAGAGTGACCGCGAGCAACACTGTTATTTATGAGGTCCACAAACAAAACTTGTGGTTCGCGTCTACTTTTGTACAGACGATTACACAAGAGAGCAAAATGTTCTCTTTAATTTAAACCAGTTAGTTTAATTGCATGTTACAGATGTACGGGACGGCTTAGGGTGAATGCAATCAGATGGCTCGCGAAATTCAACTTTTTTGTTTCTTTTTCATGTTAAAACTGAACATATTTAGAACGTAATTTTATTATTGACAAAATATTGCATTATGTTGACGTGTGTTTAATTTTGCTTACCTTATAAAACGACACATTTTACTGTAATGGCATCCAATAAAAGAAAAATTGTTTAAATCATGTTTGATGCGAGTACAGTAAAATGTGTCGTTTTGAAAAGTAAATGAAACACATTTCAATACAATACAATATTTTGTCTGCGCCAATACTAAAATTACGTCTTGAAAATGTTCACAATCAGTGTAAAATAAAAAAACTCAAAAAAAATGCTCGTGCCGACAGATTGCATTCACCTTAAGACAAATTATTTTATAGGATCTGCATTTAATCGATAAACAGAACGCTCTCTCGATCAAATGGCATGACAACACATAAGACTTAGGTACTACCTATATACAAGCTTAGTTTTGGTATATACTAAACCTGAAACTAGTTTCTTCAGAATCACCAGGAGAATCGATTGGCATATTTTTTACACCACTTTTTTTTTTTCATTAATTTCAATTTTGTTTCAGTAGGTTTCTACCCATAACATTTGATGCGAATAGACACCTTGAGGCTTGAGATAGTCCGCTCGGTCAGTTTCCGTGTATTAGACAACCCCTGCATAGCACATCTCAGGCATTTCACACTTTACTAGGGAACTTACCGCGATATAAACTATGGTGTAACTTGGATATTTATTAAAAAAAACACATTATTCAGGCAGTTCTGATGAAAATCTTGTTGGGGTGTCTCGGTTTTTGTATATACTAAAAATAACGTTGTATATCTGTTAACGAAATATGTCTTTAGAACTATTTCCCTGAGGTGGTTGAAAAACTGTCCCCCCGCTTTTATAGACTGATATAATTAATGTAATCTACACATGAAAACCTTGCAGATACTTTGGACTGCCACCCACAATGACTTTTTGCAGCGATCGAGATCGAGGAATACAGCAGTTTTTTGAACTGACAAGACCTGTACTTGTTGCGACGAATGTATTAGTGCACAATTCTACTATTCATCCTCCTAAAATAATACCTCTTAAGAGCACACGGCTGACCATTTCAAAGTACAAAAAAAAATCACTTCTTTGATTCTGTTTGTGATTGTACCTACTCAAAATTCGCGGCTACCTTTGTCACCTGAGTAAAACACAACTTTTATTTTGAACGACAGAATTTACACAAACTTAAAAATAACGTTTATTCCTTTAGATTATAACAAATGACTGTTTTTTCTTAAAAAGTTTGTTGCTTTCTTACTTTTTAACCGACTCTAAAAAAGAAGGAGGTTCTCTATTCGTCGGAATCTTTTTTTATGTATGCTGTAATTGCATGTTTATGTATTGTTTATGCCACTAGAAAAATATAATTACTTCAAAATAAAAGAAAAACCGACTTAAAAACAAGAGTAAAATATATAATTACCATACTATAAAATTAACAGTTTCAGAAGTCAGTGCCTTCAATTTGGTTCAGCGTGGATTAGAACCGACTTCTGAAACTGTAAATTTTATATTATGGTAATTATTTTACTCTTTTTTTAAATCGTTTTTTTTATTATATTTGTAGACAAATACATTAATTACCCCGTGATCCCCTTCGAATCTAAACCAACCGGGTCGGGGAACTCCAAGTCCCGAGTTCGCTTCGCTCGTTCTCATTGCATGCTAACCTGATTCCCGATCACATTATGTTTCGGTATTCGATTTATTTGGTGACATAAATATCTACTACCCTGAAAACGAAGCTGGCATTTTGGGACAGCCCTATTATTTCGAGAACAAAGCTTTTATTGAGGGCATAAATTATTGTAATCAAGCCCTTATTTTAGATTAAGATAGCTGTGCCCGCGAATCCGGCCGCGTGGAATTTGGAATACAACGTTGTGTCGCAATCGCAATAACTAAAAAATGTATAACAATAATCATTTCAAAATAAATAATACCTAATATAATAATAATAAGTTTTATTGACATAAAAAAGGTGTTACATTATAATTTGAAGCCCTGACTCCTGAGCTAGGTGGTACCTGTATTACAGGAGTCAGTGTCTTCACCCGTTTTTGGAACATTAACAATTTATGCTATAATTAAAATAAGTAAAATTATAAGAATTTAGTACATGCATGCTCTTGAGTGGTTTGTGTTCGTGTGTGTATGTGTTTGCTGTGTTTTGTGTGTTTGTGTGTGTGTCTGTGTGTGTGTGAAAGATTGTGCTTGGTGGCTGGACTTGGGTAATATTTGAGTTTGTTTGCCAAGATTACTATTTGATTATCACAATAATAGTTATTTTAGTAAGTTTTCGGTCTGTAGGTAATCCAGTGTTAGAATTTATATATATTGAATAAATAAAAACACTATGAAACATACCTATGGTTATTTCATCATGGTTAGACCAGTTGACTTGTATGGATCAGAATGTTGGGCTACAAAAGGGACGAATGAAAGGCAATTGCATGCAGCTGAGATGAGAATGCTAAGAGGCAAGTGTGGTGTTACGCGAATGGGGGCCGAGTCACCCTCGTCCGTGGGAAGGCACCCTTAGTTCGAAACCCCACACGTGGTCCCCGGGTAGCGCCAATCAGGTGACAACCTTTCGCTTGGTGGTAGGATTTTTACGGTCCGCCTGGCTAGCTACCACCCTCACATTAAAGTCCGGCGCCAAGCAGTTTACTGTGTTCCGTCGTGTGTATGTGAGAGCCAGAGGGGTATAGGGGAATCTCTCTATATCTCTGTTAGTTGGATTCGTGTGCTTCATCTTAGACCCTGTCTGCGCTTACCATCAGGTGCGACGAGGGTCAAATGCGACCAAGTGAAAGAATAAAAAAAAATGTATATCATCAGAAATGAGTATGTAAGAGGAAGTCTGAAAGTGGCGCCGGTGACTGAGGAATTGTGTGAAAACCGGTTATCATGGTATGGACATGTGATGCGGAGGAATGAGGAACACGTCGTGAGGAAAGTTTTGAGTATGAATGTGAATGGTTATAAGGGTAGAGGAAGACCAAAGAAACTATGTATGGATAATGTAAAAGATGATATGACTAGAAAGAGGTTGACTACTGAGATGACGGCTAATAGACATGTATAGAAGAAAAACACATGCTGTGCCGACCCCAAATAAGTTAGGATAAGGGCAGGAGGATGATAATGATGTTGATGAAAAACATTATGAAAAAATATACTTAAACCTAACTTAAAAACCGAAATTCGAACTCAGAGCACTTTGGGCCACCAACCGCTCACTACATAACAGCACTCCGTGACTCCTGCCAAATGAAGGCGTAAATCAGGAGACGAGTAAATCGACCAGCACACTACACAACGTCCGCCGCCGTCCGGCATACCGTCCTCGCCGACGAGGCCCACCGCTGCCGGTCACGATCCACCGAGCTCTCCCGTCGTAGAGCCGGTCGTCGCTTCAGACTCCGCAGTCACACCAATAATTCAGAACTCATCAAGCTGTCTCCCCCCCCTAAGTCCCCGCCAGCAACGCCCTAAGCCGAGGTCCGAGGCCTACTAGTATAGATAGATGGATAGATAGATAGATATACTTTATTGTACACTAAAAGAAATAAAACAGTAGGAATACATGATCAAGAATAGTACAAATGGCGGTCTTATCGCTTAAAGCGATTTCTTCCAGACAACCATTGGATGGAAAGAATTGCTAAGGAAATTATAGAGTATAAGTAGTTAGCTTAGGTTAAGTATTTTACTCCCCCTCCCATTGGCTGGAGACCCTTCAGGCCTCGCCAATAACTGCCCGGTTACGTAGAAATGGTCCCCTAGGAACACCTAAAGCAGTCCAACAGTAAAAAAAACCTGCCGAATACTTTGAATCTTCCGGTCATATTCTTAGGGAACATCTGCTCAGTCCCTTTGTACGAGTATCTAGCGCCATAATACGTATTTCACGTATAAATCTTATCCGTCGATAATACCTACCTGACGTAAGCTTATATAAGGCAAAATGTAGAAACAATGTTCCATTGTTTGACTCCTATAAGCAATAGCATTCCCACCCATTCTCAAGGTTTTACATTGAGCAAATATGGTATAACTACGAGTACAAATACAAATAATGTTAATTTCTTCTTAATAACTTCAAATTCTAATATCTTTTGGCTGTTGGCGAACAGATTACGATCAAACAAAAACTGATGTTACTCCGAGATACGCACAATATTAATTTGTCTATAAGTCAACAGTATTTAGTCAGTACTTTTTACGTGATTCGTTCACAAACAAACCGACAATATTCTGATAAACATACAAATATTCCAAAAACTATCGAAAAATTAAATGAATTCTATTGGGTAACGCGCCCGCTATTTCTTTTAATATTTGCTATTTATTTACAGACACGCCAAGTCTACAGATTTATTATATGTATAGATATTTACATAATTACAAATAAAAGTATATACAAATAACGAAAAATATATCCTAATAAAACTATAAACTAAAATAGGGCATCAAAATATTCCTCCGCATCGCTGTCCACTGGTAACGTGCCCAGAAGGCTGGCAGCATTGCCACGTTGTATGGCAATGCTAATCCTTTGGCTAAAGTAGAGACCAGCCTTCGGGTCACAGGAAGTGTCGATCACCCGCCTTGCAACCTCTCCATATAGAAGTTGGGCACTCGAACCCCACGACCCGAGTGTTTCGACCCCAAACGGCTTGAAAATATAATTACTAATGAAGTTATTATATTTTCAAGCCGTTTGGGGTCGAAACACTCGGGTCGTGGGGTTCGAGTGCCCAACTTCTATATGGAGAGGTTGCAAGGCGGGTGATCGACACTTCCTGTGACCCGAAGGCTGGTCTCTACTTTAGCCAAAGGATTAGCATTGCCATACAACGTGGCAATGCTGCCAGCCTTCTGGGCACGTTACCAGTGGACAGCGATGCGGAGGAATATTTTGATGCCCTATTTTAGTTTATAGTTTTATTAGGATATATTTTTCGTTATTTGTATATACTTTTATTTGTAATTATGTAAATATCTATACATATAATAAATCTGTAGACTTGGCGTGTCTGTAAATAAATAGCAAATATTAAAAGAAATAGCGGGCGCGTTACCCAATAGAATTCATTTAATTTTTCGATAGTTTTTGGAATATTTGTATGTTTATCAGAATATTGTCGGTTTGTTTGTGAACGAATCACGTAAAAAGTACTGACTAAATACTGTTGACTTATAGACAAATTAATATTGTGCGTATCTCGGAGTAACATCAGTTTTTGTTTGATCGTAATCTGTTCGCCAACAGCCAAAAGATATTAGAATTTGAAGTTATTAAGAAGAAATTAACATTATTTGTATTTGTACTCGTAGTTATACCATATTTGCTCAATGTAAAACCTTGAGAATGGGTGGGAATGCTATTGCTTATAGGAGTCAAACAATGGAACATTGTTTCTACATTTTGCCTTATATAAGCTTACGTCAGGTAGGTATTATCGACGGATAAGATTTATACGTGAAATACGTATTATGGCGCTAGATACTCGTACAAAGGGACTGAGCAGATGTTCCCTAAGAATATGACCGGAAGATTCAAAGTATTCGGCAGGTTTTTTTTACTGTTGGACTGCTTTAGGTGTTCCTAGGGGACCATTTCTACGTAACCGGGCAGTTATTGGCGAGGCCTGAAGGGTCTCCAGCCAATGGGAGGGGGAGTAAAATACTTAACCTAAGCTAACTACTTATACTCTATAATTTCCTTAGCAATTCTTTCCATCCAATGGTTGTCTGGAAGAAATCGCTTTAAGCGATAAGACCGCCATTTGTACTATTCTTGATCATGTATTCCTACTGTTTTATTTCTTTTAGTGTACAATAAAGTATATCTATCTATCTATCCATCTATCTATACTAGTAGGCCTCGGACCTCGGCTTAGGGCGTTGCTGGCGGGGACTTAGGGGGGGGAGACAGCTTGATGAGTTCTGAATTATTGGTGTAACTGCGGAGTCTGAAGCGACGACCGGCTCTACGACGGGAGAGCTCGGTGGATCGTGACCGGCAGCGGTGGGCCTCGTCGGCGAGGACGGTATGCCGGACGGCGGCGGACGTTGTGTAGTGTGCTGGTCGATTTACTCGTCTCCTGATTTACGCCTTCATTTGGCAGGAGTCACGGAGTGCTGTTATGTAGTGAGCGGTTGGTGGCCCAAAGTGCTCTGAGTTCGAATTTCGGTTTTTAAGTTAGGTTTAAGTATATTTTTTCATAATGTTTTTCATCAACATCATTATCATCCTCCTGCCCTTATCCTAACTTATTTGGGGTCGGCACAGCATGTGTTTTTCTTCTATACATGTCTATTAGCCGTCATCTCAGTAGTCAACCTCTTTCTAGTCATATCATCTTTTACATTATCCATACATAGTTTCTTAAGTTGAAGTTATTATATTTTCGCCGCTTGAAGGCCTACGGGCCTTCGCAGCTGCAGCAGCAGCACCAGCACAGCCTGCTGAGCTAGGAAGATGGGATGGCGCAAGGGTATCTACGCATCGAAATATAGATACAAAGTGAAAATAAAGTAGGTATAAGAGATAATTTTAATTTAAAAAATCGGTGCAGTCATTCTTTTAAATAGAGTATACAAGTTGATGACAAATATTTTGGTAACAGACATTAAGCGCAGACTATTTCGCTATACAGCAGTGCAATTCTATAAGAATCTCACCTCGATCGCGACTGTCAATTAGACGCTGGTCGTGACACAGCGTGGATAACAAAACTACGCGTTATTGATTATACTGTCGATTATCTGTGTGTTATTTGCTTCTATTATCCATACTGTGACATTAGCTAACTGTCGATATTGAGGTGGGTTTCTTACAGAATGACACTATAGTAAAGCATATTGCGTTATAAGCTATAACTTTATAGCATGACGTTCACCCAATACGCTATATCGCAAGTAAGTCTACTATGTTATAGCAGGTAATTTGACGACAAGCCGTTGGGCTTGGACGGGTCAGAAGTGAAGCGAGGCGGTTACTGGAAAATCGTATTAGCTCTGAAAATCGTTCAAGTTTATCGTGTACAGCAAACGTATTATTTATAGTATAGCGTTGTGTGAACGTGTCCATTTAAAATGGAATGGCCTTTCCAATATTTGTTATATGCTAATTATATTATAGCATAGTCTGAACTGCGCTTTAAGGTTTTTTTTCTTGATGGCTCTCTCGCCCCTCGCTTTCCTACTTGACCATCATTGAAAATAAATGCCCAAACAAGAGGTCAAACTCTCTTTTAAAATCCAGACATTATGGTATAAAATTTTAACGTCGGAAATGGTCTTTTTACCTTTTGACCGCCACGTCAATAACGAAAATCTGTGTTCTCTACGCCAAGCGACAAATTCCTTCTTTCATACCTACAAAATAACAGTTACGGCAAAAGTATATATCGATGAAATATCGATACATTTTACTTGTGCATGGTCGACGTGCCATGCCGTTGGAGGCGTTGCCGTGAGCACGTTTTAATTGGACGTCCATAGACGTCAAAGGTTAAAGAAAGAGCAATAGCAGCTTTGAGTTGACCAATCTCAACTGACGGCACGCATACATCAGTCAGAACACAACTTTATTTTAAGGAGCTCACCGACCCGACACACGACGATAAAAATCAGTTGGTCATTACCATCACTGCATTGCTCAAAAAATAATCTCCATAATATTTTCCTCTTAACATTAGCATATAAATGAATCGGTCTCAATAAATTCTCCTTACCATCCGCGGTACCTCCCCAGAGGAAAGTAAAGGAAGGGAATGGTGGTAAGGATGGTAAGGTAAATAAATTTCTCTCGAATGTGCTTTATACGGTCGAGGTCCGTCGTTAAAGGAGGTCGAGGTTGTTTTGATTTTTTCAGGAATGAAAAATGGCGGTTTGGTGTTATACAAATGAGTTGCGCCCGTTCCGCGTCGTGGGTAATGAGCTTTCGGTGATATGAATTACATAGAAGGGAATGACAATTCGGGAAAGTAAAACTAACGTACGTGAATTTTTTAGGGTTTCGTACCAAAATGGTAAAAACCGGCCAAGTGCGAGTCGGACTCGCGCAAGAAGGGTTCCGTACCATTACCTATGAAAACGGCAAAAAAAACACGTTTGTTGTATGGGAGCCCCTTAAATGTTTATTTTATTCTGTTTTTTAGTATTTGTTGGTATAGCGGCAACAGAAATACATCATCTGTGAAAATTTCAATTGTCTAACTATAACGGTTCATGAGATACAGCCTGGTGACAGACAGACGGACAGACGGCCAGACGGACAGACGGCCAGACGGACAGACGGACAGCGGAGCCTTAGTAATAGGGTCCCGTTTTACCCTTTGGGTACGGAACCCCCTAAAAAAGGAACCCGGATGCGACTTCGTCCAACCGTCCGTCTGTTTACCACAGACTGCTTATTATGCTTGTTTCCCACGGTGCGTGATATCGCGCACCGCGACGCACGAGCTCGCACCGACGCACCATGGGAAGAGACTCGTCCGTGGTAACGCGGACGCGTGCGGAGCGGTGCGCCGTATCCGCCGCGTAGTGTTGGGTAGGACACGACTTGAAAAAGAGTTTGTAAGAGTAGCCTCTTTTTTGCTCTGAGCCAGTACAATGTACTACTTCAAATGAGGTGAGGCGTACTGAAGCTCGAAGATACGTTTGAAGTAACGAGTACGAATATGACATTTGACGTTACTGCGGCGAGTCGAGTCGCGGTCGCGTAATTTCCACTGTAGTATGACGTGCTATTGTAGCATGTGCCTCGTTCCCTCTCTGTCTCACCCTACAGTTTACTTACCGAGAGTAACGAGTAACACGACTACCGCGACATAAAAGTTGAAGTAGTACACTTTTAAATGTCGAGCCGCTCTTACATTTTGACGTCATGTACGGGACAAATGTACCGCCTCTTGTATGTCCTACTCAACACTACCGCCGCGAATCGATAACTTCAAAGATGCGGTGCGAGTTCTCTTTCACTTGGTATTTTGGAATGAAAAAATTGCTTCGATTCACGCACCCTCAGAATGTGGCTTCCCACGGTGCGTGATTTTACGGATGATACCACACAAATCCGGTGCGCGCTACCACGCACCGTGGGAAGTCAGCTTTACAGGAACTACGAATGCTATAGACTTATTGTATAGATAGTTTCAAATGATGTCTGTTCATTTATATTCCAAGTGAAAGAATTGAAAAAATGTTTTAAGTTCATTGCAGTAGGGAACGAAGTGGGAGGTTCAAATTTTAAAATTGGGTAATTAGGTCAAGTGTATTATCATATTTATACAATGTTAGTCGGAAAGGGGGTACTAATCCCCGGACCACTTAAAGTATCACTGATGACTGTTTTAAAGCAAGTGTTAAAATTTCAAAATTCGATAAATTTATTTCTAAAAAAAAAGTTTTTTCAAAAAATCTTCTTTCCTGCTTTTGTTATTATTTCGGAAAATGGAGCTTCTAATTCGTGACCCCAAATATGACCTAAAATGTAAACACAGCTGATCATAGCTAAGGATAGATAGATTTTAGCGTATTTTTTATAAAATCTTTGAACAGCTATTTCTCATAAACTATTGACTTTTGAGGAAACTTGTAGAACAAAAGTTACTCATTATTATGAACTATATAAAACAATTGACATAATTAAACGTCATCAAAACTTAGACAAAAATCATTGTATTTTAATTGTAATATTGATTGGTGTGGCACATGCACAGAGCATAGACACAGCGCTGATTTTCAGCGACAGCTGGCATTCAATGCTTTGAAAATGGTAACTAATTAGCCCGGGGACACATTATCCAAATTTTCTATCAAAAATTTCTGACGCGTCTCCACTCATACATTTTTCACTAAACCCCGCACACTGTAAGAATTTACTGAACCCGGCAGCCGGCTGGCTCTAGTAAAAAATGTACGCGGGTGTAGGATCTTACCCGCACGCGTCAGAAATTTTCTGACAGAAGTTTCTGACAATGTGCGGCCAGGCTTAGTAACGCCACTATGGGCTCTAGCACACCACGTTTTTTTCGGGCGCTGTCGACGCGCGTCGCACGCAACTATAACTCGGCGCAAACGTGATATCATCGCAACCAATTTACCTATTCACACGTTCATAAAATTGTAGTATGCAGACGACGACTTTTTAGCGAGCTGTCGACGCGCTCGTAGCGCGGAGTTACATCGTGACAGACACGCTAGCACAGCGCGTCTCTTTAGCTGCAAACACATACGTACAGCGCGTTTTAATCGGTTACTTGCCGACACGCGCGTCTGTAGCGCGATACACGCTCCTTCGCGCGCGTGCTACACGCGTTTTACTTTTCAAGGAGAGTTGCTCACGCGCGTCTGTAGCGCGTTTCTCGTGAGTTTGCAGCTATGCAATCGCAAGTAATCTGCCTATTTCAAGTTTGGCAACGCCGACAACGCGCGATAGCAAAACGCGCGTCGACGGCGCCTGAAAAAAAGCTCTATACGATGTACGCTTCAATAAGTGTGATTAGTAAGCCCAGTTCAATACAGTGATAAAACCAAGTAGTTATTTACAAACAACTAACTACAACCGTAGCAATTTCCTAGTTCTTCACACTAACATCTAAACTACTGCACTTACTCAGAAAACCCGACTCCAAGACCAATACCGTAACAGTACAGCTAAGTACTTAATTAGCAAACTTCGTGCCAAACAGTTTACGCCATAGGTACTACCCCCACAACCTGCGCCACCACGAAGCACGTCCGAACGGTTGACCTATCAACTATCTCTTAATTACTACGTTTCATTGGACTTTGCTGCTGTGGATTTTCATGCAGACTTTATTGGGTAGACAGAGGATTTTGACAAGGGTATTAGGCTTTGTCTTCATTAATATCAAAGTGGGTATATACAGGGTGGTTCAAAAGTCGTGGATCAAATGAAACAGGGCGATAGTTGGGCTTATTTGCAGCATTTTATGGTAGAACATTTTTTTTTACAGTAAGGTTCTAAAGTTACAAATATTTTTTCATGAGATTTAAAAGATATTGAAAAAAGTGCCAATACTCATAAATCATGGTACCCGCTGTCATAAAAGCACTTTTAAGCAATTAAACACCATTTATTGTTTTAAAATAGGTACCCCATTTTACTCTAATTGCCTATTTATTACAAATTTTGATATTTTTTTAAAAAACACTCTTAGTGTCATAACTTTTAAGGAGATCAAGTTAGGGCTCTGCCACACAGATATTTTTTACTGCAAATAACTCCAACTATCGCCCTGTTTCGTTTGATCCACGACTTTTGAACCACCCTGTATAAATTATTTTAGATACCTTTAATGTGAATAAATAAATTCATAAATTATCCCGGCTTTAAATTACTGCTGAAACGGTTTTGAAGGGGTTCTGTCGTTTGACAAAAAACAAATTACAAAGAACATTTGACAAAATTATGAATCGTATTTAAATCTATATACAAACTACTGGTTCTATAAATCACTCATTTGACCATTCATTAAAATACTTAGGTCGAATTTAATGCTAATCCGACTCTGCACACCCCGACTCCACGAGTACTCTAGAGTGTTATTTTAAAGCGTGCGAGCGAGCCAGAAGCTCGCGAAAGAGGTCCCGAGTGGAACGAATGCACGAGCCCGAAACGTAGCGTTGAGTGTGCGAGCGAAGCGAAAGTGCGACAAAGCGAGTCTTCTGGCGGAGCATGCTCAGAAACACTGGCATGCTTACTTGCTTGCATGATACATGCTTGCTTGTTTGAATGCTTACTTACCTGTTCACCTTTAGTTTTATTTTGTCAAATGTCGAATTTGTCAAACGAAGTATTTGAGGCGAATGATTTGCAGGTAATCCAGGTAGAGAACAAATATTTTTACATATTGCATACAAATTATTGTTCGTTTATTTGTACGAGATATTTGAAAAAAAGCGAATGAAAGAAAAAAAAATAAGTTGCAGTTGCAACATGTAATAAAACATAACTCTTTTAGTTTTAAACTAATTATGGAAACCTCTTCCACTTGGAAACATGTTGCAGCTTTAAAGAAAAACCGAAACAAGCAACAACAACTAAAAAATCGCAACTTTTTACACCTCTAAAACATCATAAAACCGTCTACAACTCCAAAAATTCTAACAAGACGGTTTCGTTTGTCGGATGTACGAACATCTGGCAGTTCACAAGTATTTGCAACTGTCTAATTCAATAAAGTAATTTTGTGTTTAAATTGAATCTTGTTAGGGACTCTTCAGAAGAAGGAAGCCGTCGCTCGGAAATGAGTTTAGACTGAAACCGTATCGCCCGTGCTTATTAAAATGAAAAAGAAAATGTGTGAAACAAAAACAATGCTTTTTTTTCAAAGTCCAAGTTTTTTATTTCAAATAGACCAGATTTCAGGTACTTTTAAAACGTCAAAACTAGGTGCACGGTTCCAAAAGCATTCAAGCTAAAAGTTCTATGGAGAAGAGCCGGCAAGAATCTCCATGAATAATCTTTATAAGAATAGAAGATCATGACAATTCCATTACAGTAGTGTGAGAAATATAATGAGAATAATGCAGGTTAATGTAAGAAATAAACTCTCATAATTATGAGTAACAAATAGAAAAATATGCCTTACATGATTGCCAAATAGGGTATTTGACTGAAAAAATCTAATTAGTCCGTCAGTTAGATTATCAAAAAATATTTGACCCGTATTTTTTCTTTTGTTACGTAAACCAAAATTGACGAAGATACGACACTTAAAATTGACAAAACGTCACAAGCGAGTACAATTTTTCTTGTTTCTGACGTCACAAGCTCTCGAGTTTTGATGCGTTTTATCTTTCCAAATATTCATAGATTTAACAAAAGAAAAAATACGTGTCCATTATTTTCCAAAACTCTAACTGGCGGACTAATTAGATTTGCAATTTATTGATGCTGTCAACATGTCTATTGCCATAGCAGTTAAGGACTGACCAGCCCTGACCCGTTCACGAGCATGACGTGTCGTTTTCTGTTGCTCTACTTGTAGATGGTTCTTGGACCGTTTCTACATAACCGGGTAGTAATTGGCGAGACTTGAAGGGTCTCCAGCCAATGGGGGAAGTAATTTATTTATTTTTACTTTAAATAGAACGGCCGAAACCAATTACATACTTAAAGATATTGCAAACTACAAACAAGTAACACATTCATACTTTCCTCTCACAATACTTCATAAATTCCGACAGAATCGTCTTCCATGCATCCCCAAACAAATCAAGGTCTGGGTTTGAATCCAGGAGAGCATTAAGCGCAGTCAGTGTCCGGGGTATGGGTGACTGAGACTGTGCAACAGTTCGACATGAAGAGACTGCTAATAATTTATGTCTCCTGCTACGACAGTAATTCTTCTTCTTCTTCCTGCCCTTATCCCATGTTACTTGGGGTCGGCGCAACACGTTTTCTTCTTCCATTCCGTCCTATCACCCGTCATGATATCACTGACACCCTTCTCTTTCATGTCATTCTTCACACCATCCATCCATCTTTTCTTTGGCCTCCCTCTTCCTCTCCATCCATCCACATTTATACTCATAACTCTTTTTGTCACATGCGTTTCATCTCTCCTCTTCACATGCCCATACCAAGACAAACGGTTCCCTTTCAACTTTTCTGTCACTGGCGCTACTTTCAAACTTCCTCTAATATACTCATTCCTGACTTTATCCATTCTGGTCACTCCACACATCCATCTCAACATTCTCATCTCCGCTACATGCAATCTTTTTTCATCCGTCTTCTTCACGGCCCAACATTCCGATCCATACAGTACGACAGGTCTTATCACGGACTTGTAGATTTTCCCCTTTAACTTGAGAGGCATCCGTGAGTCGCAAGTTATTCCAGTGACCTGTCGCCATTTCATCCATCCTGAGTTGATCCGGTGTGTAACGTCTCGGTCTACTCCGCCATCCCCTTGGACAAGCGACCCGCAGTAATTATTAGGGACAAATAGCTTGCAGACTTGGTTATGAAGATCTGGGGCATACATGATCCCTTTTAAAATTTTGCATATAATAAATAAAAAATATAATGTAATATACTTAACCTAAGCAAACTACTTATACTACACTAACATCATGACTACTAGCAACAACAACACTAAGGGCGACCCCTAGTGGGACTCGGACCTCGGCTTAGGGCGTTGCTAGCAGGAGATTGGGGGGGAGACGGAGGCTATGGTATTACACAGAGGTATGAGTGTGCGTCCTGAGTGACGACGCACGGGCGTATTGCGGATTGCGGAACGGCTTTACCGTGGCTTTACCGTCGATACCTGTCCTTAGTGCACGCGGGAAACTTGACGCGTACGCGCGTGTTTAGTGTTTCGTTTATTCTACTTTAGTTTTAATAATGTCGATATCAAAATTCAAACATTTCGAACATTTAATGCGCCGTTCATTCCGCCTGCGCGGTGCGTCCTCACTCAGGACGCACACTGAGGGCTGAATTATCGGTGTGAGAAAAAAACAATGGTGCCAATTCTGTTGCTTACCAGCTAAACTTAACTAAAAACATGTCGGGAACTTCGTGGAGTGAGCGCCATCTATTGTCCGCCACCTAACTAACCGTGACGTCAACATCGGACCACCACTGCCCGTTGGAGGGAGGAGACCGGCTCGCTGGGTGCGCCCGGAGGATTGCTTCTTGGACCGTACGACGGAACACTCGTCTAGAGTATTCTGTGTAGATCAGCTGAAGAAGTCTGACCTTTTATATCTGACTAGCTTGTCCTTATTTCATGATCTTGTAATAATTATCTAAAGTATTAAATTGTGATCTAGTTCATGTTACTAACACTAACCCAAATATAAGTACTCTCAGTGGTGGAGAGTCTATGTTGGTTTTATTTACTACATTTACCTTGCTCACAATCCTGACATACCAATATTAGCGATAACTGTAATGATAGAATCACTCCTTAACGATTAAATTGCAGTGTCGCTAACAAACATTGCTATATTTTATTAACAGGCAAAAGAAGAAAGAGACGAAACATATTTAGAGCTGTCAAACTAATTTAAAATTGACTACACTTTTCACTCTAAGACGAGTCCTGACCTGACAGCTCGAGTCATTTCTTACAATGTAGCCGGAAGGAGACTGCTATCGAAAAAACGTAAATGACTTCTACAAAAACCGTGAAATAGCTATATTACTCATGATTTGTTTTCAAAAAACATGGATAATAGGATATAATTTTTCTTTCTTTCTTCTTTGATTGGATAATATGTAAGTAGTTTAAGAGCGATTAGGCACTGCATCCGATCCGAATCCGTGAAAATACCGATATAAAAAACTCGGACCGAATTCGGATATTGCTTTACGCACTGTATCCGATCCGAATCCGTGAAAATACCGATCTAGAGTAAAAATCTCGGACCGAATTCGGATATCGCTTACGCACTTATCCGATCTCTGATCCAAATTTAAACAATTCAGGGGCCATCTTTGGCATAAACATTTGGCGTCCGATTTGAATCCGAGGTAGTGCGAAAGCGTTCATACAAACATTACTACGGCTACTTCGGTCCGTCAATATTTCTTCCGAATTGGGGACTCACGGATGACGGATAGAAATCGGATGACGGATGCCGGATGTAGTGCGTAAACTACCATACAAATAGTTCTATGGCTACTTCGGAACGTATTTTCACGGATTCAGATCGGATGCAGTGCGTAACCGCTGTAAAGGTACAAGTTGGTAGGCGACTGCAGACAGCAGCAGTAGACGACGTGTCGCTGCGACACTACTGGTTTCTATGTATTTCTATGAAATACCTTTCTCAGCTAGCGACACGTCGCCTGACTACACGTCGTACGACCGCAGACGACGTGTCACCCGACCGCAGGTCAGTAGTGCCACCGACGCTGGAGCTACCACACGTTGAATATTTCTCAAAAACTGAGTTTTTCCAATTCCGAGGAAGAAAAACTGATAAACCAGGTAGCCCAATATCCTGCACTGTACGATGCATCTAACAAAAACAAAAGATACAAAAGTAAATCGCGATCGCTAATCCCAAACAGGTCAGACCTCTTGTCTCACGGAATATTCAGAAATAAGTGGAATACGACGCTGCCGTCTGCTGCAGCCATCTGCAGTTGGGTTCGGAATTATGACTGCAGCGACATGACGCTGCGACATGTCGTAACGACACGTCGTCTTTATTGTATTGTTTTAATCAATATTTGATATTATTTGTATGGTAACATACATGGTAAAGAAACCTCAGGAATCAACTTACAGTGAAAAGGGTATTTAATAATACGAATAAACACAAGAAAACGTTTAACATGTTTGGTTGTCCTCACCAAATATAGATAAATAATCTTCATAACCATATTTCTGTTCTAACCAAAAATAAACAAAAGTTCTAATAATAATCCTGTCTGAATAATAATATTCCAAGTATCAGTGGCCCCAAATAATAGGATTGAAACTTCTGCAATTTGATTTAATTCTATTTGAGTTTCTGAATTATTTAATATTCAGATTTTAGAGTTTTAAGGACTGATCACATTTAACAGCATCAATTTGCAAAAAGCTCGATAGTTTTTAGACACTGTTATCATGGTATGGTATATGGCATGTGATGCAAAGGAATGAGGAACATGTCGTGAGGAAAGTTTTGAATATCAATGTGGATAAGAGTAGAGGAAGATCAAAGAAACGATGGATGGATAATGTAAAAGAAAGAGGGTAACTACTGAGATAACGGATAATAGAGATGTATGGAAGAAAAATACATGCTGCGACGACCAGAAATAAGTTGGGATTGGGATAAAGGTAAGGAGGAGGAGGAGTTTTTAGACACACTTATTAGCATCAACATGCAAAAGATTGCTCGATCATGTGCTTTGAGCTGAGAAAGTATTCTGTAGCATGCATAAGCATACTGAAGCATGCGAAAGATAAATCGATGGGAAAAGGTGAAAGTTGATGCTAATACAACAATAGGGCAGTTTAAAATCAAAAATCAGCGCTGGGTGTTTGACGCCCAGCATATGCTGAGTTGGTGACCCTTTCGGCATGGGCATGCTCGACGGCATAACATGTGTATGTTTAATTATTTTTATGTTTTTTTTTTATTGTTTATGCTGTCATTGTGTCCTTGGCTGAATAAATTTATTTTCTTTTTTTTCTTCTTTCAAAAAAAATAGTATTTAATTTTGAGCCATAATCTACCCATTCACTTTTCGAGAGCTTTGAGGAGCTCGTGGCTAAATAATTACAGCCGCATAGACCGATCTTCCGAGGTTGGTCTGTGGATGGGTGACCATTTACCATAGCGAGTTTCCTCCGTGCCTCGGAAAGCACCTAAAGCCGTTGGTCCCGGCTGTCATTTGTAGATCTTTGACAGTCGTTACTGTTGGTCAGAAGCCAGAAAGTCTGACAACCAGTCTTACCAAGAGTATCGTATTACCCAGTTACTGGGTTGTGGAGGTCTGATAGGCAGTCGCTCCATGTAAAATACTGATATTCAGCTGCATCCGGTTCGACTGGAAGCCGACCCCAACATAGTTGGGAAAAGGCTAGGCAGATGATGAATCTACCCATTCACTTTTAGGGACTCTAAGTGTGTTGAGTCTCTAAAAGAGAATGGGTAGATTAAGGCTCAAAATTGAATACTATTTTAAGCTGCCTTATTGGTGTAGTGGTTACAAGTGCAGGTACCGAGCATGAGGTTCCAGCTTTGAACCCCGGGTTGGTCAGTATTATGATTTTTGTCGGTTAGAATTGCAGTGGCAGCCAGGGGTGTAGAATTATGCCCGTTAATTAAAGTTAAAAAAAAACATGTTTCAATGTCTTAACCTTAATTTTTAACTTTATTTAAATGTCCTCCTATTTTAATCTTGATAGCACAATAGGATTCTCATCCCTTTTTCCATGCATTGTGGGTGTCATTACATAAATAAGATTCACTTTCGGTTTCTGAATTGAGAATTCGAGATAAACAATACATAAGTAGTATTTGAGTACGAAGTTGTCAAAAAAATGCTTTAAAATGAGTCACTTTTTTGACATCTCCGTACTCAAATGTTGCTTAAGTATTGCTTATCCTAGAACTCTCAATTTATTTATTTATTTTTATTTATTTGTTCTTTCGCACTAAATTAGTACAGAGGCGGACTTAATGCCTTAGGCATTTTCTACCAGTCGACCTTAGGGTGGTGCAGAGAAAACATGGTAGGTGCACTAAATAGTATTAGGAGTGTGATGCAATGGGATTTTTGCTAATAATATTTACACTTATAAATATAAAAATATACAAATTAAATAGTCCAATAAACACTAGATAACATATTCACATACATACATAAATATATATTAATAATCATAACCTACATATCATCATCATTCTCCTGCCCTTATCCCAATTTATTTGGGGTCGGCGCAACATGTCTTTTTCTTCCATACTTCTCTATTAGTCGTCATCTCGGTAGTCACCCCCTTTCTAACCATATCATCGTTCACACATTCCATCCATCGTTTCTTTGGTCTTCCTCTACTCTTATAGCCATCGACATTCATACTCAAAACTCTCCTCACTACCTTTTCCTCATTTCTCCGTAACACGTGCCCATACCATGATAACCGATTTCCACACAACTATTCAGCTATCGATGCCACTTTCAAACTTCCTCTTATGTACTCATTTCTTATTTTATCCATTCGTGTAACACCACACATTCCTCTTAGCATTCTCATCTCTGCTGCATGCAATTGCCTTTCATTCATCCCTTTTGTGGCCCAACATTCTGATCCATACAAGACAGCAGGTCTAATCATGCTTTTGTATATCTTCCCCTTAAGTTTAAGGGGAATACGGGAGTCGCAGATTGTTCCCGTGACCTGCCGCCATTTCATCCATCCAGTGTTAATTCTGTGCTTAACCGTCCGATCTACTTCACCATCGCTTTGCACAAGTGAACCGAGATACCGAAAGTCGGAGCAGACTGGGAGAAGTCCGCCATCAAGCGCTATGGCTTCAGAACTGGAGAGACCGCCGAAATCGCAGAACATATATTCGGTTTTGGTTCTGCTAATTTTCAAGCCAACATTCTCCAGCTTCTGTTGCCATTTCTCCAATCTGCTCTGGATCTCAGGTCCATCTTCACCGACAAGGACAATGTCATCGGCAAACAACATGCACCAGGGTGCCTCCTCCTGGATGTCCCACGTAAGAGCGTCCATAATCAACAGGAAGAGGTAAGGACTTAAAGCCGAACCCTGGTGCAAGCCTACAGCCACACTGAACTCGTCGGTATTGCCAGCAGCCGACCGGACGTAGGTACGAGATTGACTGTACATAGCACGAATTAACTCTACATACTTCCCGGGCAAACCTTTCTCTTTCAAGGCCCACCACAATACATCCCGAGGTACCCTATCATACGCTTTCTCCAGATCAATGAACACCATGTGCAAGTTCTTGTGTGCACGTCTGTACTTCTCGCACAATTGGCGGAGTGCAAAAGTGGCGTCCATTGTTCCTCGACCTGGCATAAACCCAAACTGGTTTGGGGTAATCTCACTCTCCTCTCGCAATCTTTTCTCTATTACTTTCTCCCATACCTTCATACTATGTGACATGAGCTTCATCCCTCGATAGTTGTTGCAGTCCTGTACATCACCTTTATTCTTGAAGATGGGCACTAGCGAACTATTGCACCATTCTTTTGGGATCCCTCCTTCATGCAACAACTTATTGAAGAATAAAGTCAGCCACATGCATCCATCTTCTTTTAAACACTTCCATACTTCTACTGGTATATCATCTGGGCCCATAGCCTTTCCATTTTTCATATTTTGGACTGCCTTTCTTACTTCATCCATGCTAATTTCCCTCACCAAACCCACATTTACTTGTACCTCTTTGAGCACACCGTTCCATTTATTCTCTTCGTTCATTAGTTTTTCAAAATAAACCTTCCATCGTTCTTTTATTTCGTCATCTTTGGACAGAACCTTACCAGCGTCGTCTTTCATACACTTAATGTGAATTATATCTCTCGTTCTCCTTTCTCTTGCTTTTGTTATCCGGTAGAGCTCCTTCTGGCCTCTAGGGCTGTCCAGTGAGTCATACAACTTCTCCTGCGCCTTAGCCCTCGAAACTGCTACCGCCTTTTTTGCCTTTCTCTTCCATTCTTTATAAATTTTCTTCTTATCTTCTTTCAAACTATCATACCCGTTTTCTACACCCTGCCATTCTTTAAACGCAATTTTCTTTTCTTTAAGCATCTTTTGCACGTCTTCATTCCACCACCATGTATCTTTTTCTATCATACCTTTCCCTTTCGATTCTCCAAACACATCTTTTGCTACTGTCCTTATACAATCCGCCATCTCTTTCCAACATTCATTCACAGATTTTCCTTCCATATCCTTCATTTCAATCATTTTATCTACCACTTGATTCTTAAACATACCGGCACATTCCTCTTTTTCTATCATGCGCCATCTGGTTTTGGGCGGGGGCCGTTCCTTGTTCCTACTGGACGAGACACTGATTTTTACCTCCATTATCAATAGTCTATGTTGTGAGACTAAGTCTTCACCTGGGACCACTTTACAATTTTTGACACTTTTAAGGCTGTTTCGTCTTACTAGGAAGTAATCGATTTGTGTCGCGTGGCGGCCGCTTTTATAACTTATCAGATGTTCATTTCGTTTTTCGAACCACGTATTTGTTATTGCCAGGTCGAAGGCCGTGGCAGCTTGCAGCAGTGCCTCGCCATCAGTGTTACGGTCTCCGTATCCCCAACCGCCATGCACTCTTTCATACCCATCCTTCAGTCTTCCTACATGCCCGTTAAAATCACCCCCCACATACACTTCTTCACTATCTTGCACATCCATCATCACACAATCAAAGTCCTTCCAGAACTTCTCTTTTACACTATCCTCACACCCTGACTGGGGTGCGTACACACTAACTATATTAAGCACTAAACTCTCCACAATCACTTTAACAGCTACCACTCTATCACTCACTCTTTTAACATCCACCACACATTCTTTCAACTGACTATCCAGAACTATACCCACACCATTTCGCTTGCCATCGCTTCCACAGTAATAAAACTTATATCCTTCTCCTATTTCTCTAGCCTTTGCACCTTTCCACTTCGTTTCTTGCAGACACGCAATGTTCAATCGTCGCCTTTTTAAAACATCTGCTAGTTCCCTTCCTCTTCCAGTCATCGTACCTACATTCCAGCTAGCACATCTCAATCTCACTTCCTTCACACTCCGAGCTTGCGTCTTACGTCGCACCCGCCCGTTCTGGTGCGACAACCCTTGTCCATTTCCCACAGAAACCGGGTGCTGCCCCTGCGCGTCGCCTGTGGGGTACGCCCTAGCCCTATCGCGCATCATATTCTTTCTATCCATGTTGCTTTATGGTTTTGGCAAAGTTTACCAGCCGGCCGCCAGCCTGACACCAACCCTCCTTGGGAATGCTTTGTTGGTGGTTTACCCGCCACCGCGCGGAATTAAATGGAAATCCCGCCATTTGTCGGTCGTCAGAGCCTCGTTGGTAGGAGCAGGGTGCACCGCGTGCAGGTGAGGTTGACGTTTGGGGAGTCTGGTTGTTGTGCGCTCCCCCTTACACCCCAATCATAACCTACATATATATTATAATAATATATAATACCTACAAAAATATAGAAAATGATCTTTGCTGAGATGATTCTGCCAATCCCTTATGTAGATGTTCACGTAATTTAATTTTGAAGGAATAGTGACTCAATTCAGAAACCGGAGGTTAGACTAGGACCAGAAATAAGTAGATGTTACTAATATTTCCAGGTTTTCGTCGCATACCCGTCATAGCTCGCGCCGACTGCTCCTATTTTACTAAATGTGCACGCAACTGAATTTTTCCAATTTATTTGTTCATCATCTCCACTCTTAATCTCTGTCTCCTAAATTCATAATTAAATGGACTACTTATACAACATTAATTACAATTATTATAACAAAAGCGAAAGTCGTTAAGATTCAAAAGTCATCTAAGGGTATTGTTCCGGCGTGACCTCAGTGGGGAACTAAATTAATTTCGTGGTGGAGTCGCGGAGGAATTAAATAAGACAGAACGACCCATAGCGGACGCTCAAAATTATGTCATGACAAATTTTGGGTAGGAATCCATAATTTTAGAGGCAAATATTGACCATCTTAACTGCTATGGCAATCCTAGAAGGCGTATTTTTCTATTTGTTGCTATTAAATGAGTTTATTTCTTGCATTAAAAAATTCTGAACTGTATAAGTGATTTGTTGTAAAGCATTGTTTACTAAGTCTGGGCAGTGTTATATAAATAAAAACAAATACATTTCTTTTTTTCTTAGTTTTAAGTTGTCTTGTAAACTTTAAATGTATACCTACTTAGCTTACAATTATTGCTAATATAATATAGTTCATGTGGTGTTTACCTTTAAGTAATTGTTACACTGCTTAAAGTTTTAATGTTATTTTTATGTGCAAGATGTTTGTGTAAACAATTGTTGGTAGACCAAACAAAATAAATAATTTAACCCGCATTATTCACATACAATTTTTCTCACACTACTTTAGTAGAATTGACATGATCTATTAAAAGAGTATCCATGTAGTTTCTTGCCAGTTCTTCTCCATAAGCAGGGCCGGATTATCCATAAGGTAGATTAGGCAACTTCCTAGGGACCCCGCAACGACTAGCGGCCCCGTGAACGCACCAAGAAAAAAAAAACGTTTCACCGAACGTTTTTTTTTGAAAATTTGTAAACTTCCTCAATATTATTCCTTTTTTTCGACGCATGTTGATGAAATACTTTGTACATAGTAGAACTAAAAATAGCTGTATTTGACGATATGGGTAAGGTAAGCTTTAATTCGAAACGCAGCCGGCGCGCGGTCGACTGATGAGTTAGACTTTGACTTTTAGAGATTGAAGTAACAGGATACCAAAGGAGTCGATCTGATCAACTCGACTTTTGTAATAGAAAAAATGTATTTTAAAAAGTAAGAAAAGGGTAAGGAAAGGGGCCCCAAGAACTGCATTGCCTAGGGGCCCTGATAGGGTTAATCCGGCCCTGTCCATAAGACCTACCTTTTGGAACCCTACACCTAGTTTTGAAGTTTTGGAAGAACCTGTATTCTGGTCTTCTTGGAATAAAAAACTTTGACTTTGACATCCCTTCCTCCTCACGTGGGTGTCTAAGACGACTAAAGGACATCAAGAGGATGGATAGCAGCGTCCTTCTGCCTGGGATGCACGATTGCTTGCTTTGAACCGATTTTTTGGATCGCAATGGATCGTAATAATGCTCAATACATTCTCAGATTGAATCTGTCTATCTAATCACTTTGGTCGGAGTCGCAATCAAGAAATCTTTCAAAATTTTACCGATACAGTTAAGCGCAGTTCAGACTACGCTATACTATTTCGCTAGACACCGTGTCCCAAAAAGTAGTGTCAAGCGGAAGTCCAGAGGTAGAGCACCCTTAAGGCAGATACAGACTGTGCGAGGCATGCGCCGCGAACGGCGCACAACGAATACCTCGCAAGGTCTGTACCTTCATATTCGTGGCGAGGCATGTGCTACGCACGTGCGAGGGTGAGCCAACATATGTCGGCAAACGCTTTAAGATCAAAGCGCCTCAGTGCGAGCATTACATTAGTGGTGGAAGTAGTCACGCCTGCACGTTCGAGGTGTGCGCCGCGTACAATATCCACCCACGCCTCGACTGAGAAAACGAAACTGCGTCTGTGAGTAGCACATGCCTCGCCACACAACAAACATGAAGACAGACAAACGAGGCATTTGCTTCGCACGCGATGGCTCGACCCGAGCATTATTGGTATACAACGTTATTTTTAGTATATACAAAAACCGAGACACCCCAACAAGATTTTCATCAGAACTGCCTGAATATGCGTTTTTTTTTTAATAAATCTCCAAGTTACACCGTAGTTTATGTCGCGTTAAGTTCCCTAGTAAAGTGTGAAACGCCTGAGATGTGCTGTGCAGGGGTTGTCTAGTACACGAAAACTGACCGAGCGGACCATCTCAAGCTTCAAGGTGTCTATTCCCGTCAACTGTTATGGTTAGAAACCTACTGAAACAAAATTGAAATTTAAGAAAAAAAATGTGGTGTCAAAAATTTGTCAATCGATTCTCCTAGTGATTCTGAACAAACTAGTTTCAGGTTTAGTATATACTAAAACTAAGCTTGTATTTTTTCGACACGCACGCCTCAATCAGAGGCATTCGTTGTGCGCCGTTCGCGGTGCATGCCTCGTAAAGTCTGTATCCACCTTTAGAGGTACCCGAATCACCCCCATGTATTTTCCTTCCGCTTGACACTACTTTTTGGGACTACCTGTATGCAGGTCAAACAGAGAACCACATTTTTTGGGACTTCCTGTATACAGGTCAAACAGAGAACCACATTTTTTGGGACTTCCTGTACACAGGTCAAACAGAGAACCACATTTTTTGGGACTTCCTGTACACAGGTCAAACAGAGAACCACATTTTTTGAAGTCGTATAAAAAGTGTTTTGCCACGCATTGTTATTAGTGGCTCTATTGCACCATGTTATTTAGAGTAATAAGTCTAAGTACTGCAGCAATTACCTAAGTTTAGTGCACTGTTGTGTTTTCAACCTAGGTCACCTACTTTAGTGAAACGTGCAATCTAAAAAGTGATTGCTTTATGCAAGTGGGCTAACGAACCAGTTATTTCTTAGAAGCTAGTTATTTATTTGTAGAAATGCCTTTTTAAAATAATAGAGAAAGAAAGCATAAATAATATTTATTTGCATCGGCGACGAACATAATCACCAAAACAAATAAGAAAAAGTAAAATAAAGAATAAAAGAAAATAAAAATGTTTTTTGAAAAGGCATGTATTTAACGCGGCGACAAACTAATCTGATTTAGGGTTTTAAAAATAATGTTGGCAGCTACAGTGAAGTAGCATTTTAAGCAGGCAGGGGGTTTTAAAAATAATTAAAATGGGTAGCAAAAATAATAGGTTGGCAGCTACAGTGAAGGAGCTTAAGTCGACGGAGCCCCGCTGTGCGGGGCTCCTATTTCTGTCTGCAGGGTTTAAAGTAACCTAACACGAAGGGGATGACGGGGGCTTCGTTCGCTCGCTTCGCTCGCTCACTCTAGCCCCGTCATCATCAAACCTTACCTATCCATGTCGGGATTCCCCTTAACCACCCTGCTTACATTATTAGTCGCCAAGACATTATTTATAGCTCCTCGCCTCATTTTATTAGTTGCAAACACTTAGTCGCCTTTTAAGTTATTAGTCACCTGGAAAATAATAAGCCTTTGGAAAATACACGCCATATCCAAGTAAATCGGCCATCGCTTAGCATTCTCCTAAAGTCCAATTCTCCTAAAAGAAATCTTGATAAATCGCAAACGAACCAAGGCCGAACCATTCATTCAGACAGTTTTTGTTTTCAAAATCTGTTCAAGACATCAGGAACAATGGCGATGTTACGGTTACAACCCTTTCTTAGTCAAAACTACTTTTGTCTAACGTAATCAGTATTTTCATTGGATTAGAACTCTCGAACGGTTTAATTTTGAAGGCTGTGTTCTAAATAATAATAAATAAATAAGAACATATCAACTGAAAATTGCTAAAATGTCGACCCTGTAGTAATTTCGCTGGCGAAGCCATTTTAAAATAGTTCACCGGTCTTTTTACCCATCTAGATTATGTCTCTGCTAACAAATAGAGCAAAACTGTCTTTTTTTTCTATTGGTCTGCTGTAGATGGTTCTTGGGGACCCCTTCTACGTAACCGGGCAGTTACTGGCGAGACCTGAAGGGTCTCCAGCCAATCAAAACTGACTAAAGTTTCGTTCTAATATACTGTCCCATTGCTGGGCAAATCTACCCCCTCTTTTTCCCATTCCTTACACACCTCTACGTCTACCACAGGGAGATATTACACTATCATATATCTAGAATCGTAGACCTATGAGCCATAGATATATAACAGTGTAATATAGACATATGAATCATTTCTCCGTTCACAGAAATGACTCTAGAGGTCACGAGGTATGATCCTGTATATGATCCTAGATATATGATGGTGTAATATCCCCCTTACAATGCAAGGTAAAACTGTTGACAAATCTCTTTAGACAAAAGATGTTTTGACCGATTTCAGTTTTATCTATAACAGTGAGAAACACATATCTCAAGTTCTGAGTTCCAAGCTTAGCCCGTTCCAACATCAATTCACTGAATGGAAGATTCTGGGCCCCGCGACCCGAGATAATCCCTTACATCAAAAAGTATCGACTATTGGAGAAGTTTTTCATACAAAACGTAAGTTTCTCATAAATGTATTGCCTTTATCCCTTTTGTAAACAGATGGGTATGAATAAAATGATGTTATTTTGGTAAAGGTATTTTTCTGTAATGTGCCGATCGGTACCTGAATTTGAAAGATAAGAAAGAATGAATACAGCGCAGTTCAGACTACGCCATAATATATAGCAAATATTGTATAGCACAACGATATCGCTCAGCATACATTTTATGTGGACACGTTCACATAACGCTATGCTATAAAGTATTGGCTTGTTGTATGCGATAAACTTGAGCGATTCTCAGAGCTATATCGTACGTACGATTCTCCGATCACACACACTGACAGACAACGCTTAGCCTAAAGGCTAACTAAGGTTTTGTCTGTCAGTGTGTACCTATAGTACCTATACAGATTTGAAAATGTGTAGGTAGCTAGAACAACGTTCAGGTGTGCCGCGGCGTTTTAAAATTTAACGTAACAATATCCAATAACCTCGATGTGATATGCTTTCCTGTGTTTATATATTTTTAGATAATAAACCTTAGATATTGAGACGGATTCTTACCTACAAGCTGGTTTCTAATAGGTGGATCAACAACATACTAAGTCGATAATGAAACTGTGTGTTATATTTTGTGTTCTAATACGAATTTGAACTTACAATTCTACTCGTGCCTCCAAAAGCAAAGAGCACTCATAAAACTTCCAAAATGTAGTTATCCTGTCCTCAGTCGGGGCTCGCAAGCGGCCACGTTTCCTGACCGATGTCTCAGGGAGATTTAGAGATAACCAACTTTACATAAAGAATCCCCTATTCAGATTGCTGAGTAAATTCTATAATAGGGTTAACCCTACTGGGCTTTTACTATTCAATCTGTATTTTGTCTCAACTTTAGTTACACAAAAATATGAGTGACGAATTTTATCAAATTCGTTACTCATATTTTTGTATACAAGCTTAGTTTTAGTATATACCTACTAAACCCGAGTTTGTTCAGAATCACTAGGAGAATCGATTGACATACTTTTACACATCATTTTTTTTTCCTTACTTTCATTTTTGTTTCAGTACGTTTCTACCCATGACAGTTGATGGGAATAGACACCTTGATGCTTGAGATGTCCGCTCGGTCAGTTTCCGTGTATTAGACAACCCTTGCATAGCACTATTCAGGCATTTCACACTTTACTAGGGAACTTAACGCGACATAAATTTTAAGAATAATTAAAGAATTTTAAGATTTATTAAAAAAAAAACACATATTCAGGCAGTTCTGATGAAAATCTTGTTGGGGTGTCTCGGTTTTAGTATACTAAAAATAACGTTGTATAAATAAAAAAAAAATACGTACCTACCTAAAGTAACCTTAATTTAGTTAGGTACTATTATTTTTTTGGTATGAGAAGACGTTTGACTTCTATAAAATAAAAAAATTGTAAACAAAAAATGCATGTGTGTATACATACATACTTAAACATTCCTATCCTTTAATATGAATAAAAAAACATTAAAAAAACATTTAAAAAAACGTCATCTTTTCAATCCCTACTAATATTTTATTTATATCAAGGTTAGTCAGAAAGGGGATACTAATCCGAAAGGGGGTTAAAGTACCCATGATAATGAATAACTTTTGTTCTACAACTTTTTCCAAAAGTCAATAGTTTAAGAGAAATAGGTGCTCAAATATCTCAAAAGAATAAGCTCTAAAATCTATCTATACCCAGTTATGATCAGCTGTGTTTACATTTTAGGTCATATTTGGGGTCATGAATTAGAAGCACCATTTTCTGAATTTGTAACTAAAGCAGGGATGAAGAAGTTTTGAAAAAACTAAAATAAAAATCCGTTTGCATTGAAAAGAAAATTTACCGAATTTTGAAATTTTAACACTTGTTTTAAGACAGTCATCAGTGATACTTTAAGTGGTTTGCGGATTAGTACCCCCTTTCCGACTAACCTTGTATATAATATATATTTCGTATTTATAATTTTATTAATATTATAAATACGAAAGCAACTTTGTCTGTCTGTGAGGCTTTCATGCCTAAACCGCTGAACCGATTTTGATGAAACTTGGTAGAGAGATAATCTGGAACTCGAAGAAGGATACAGGCTACTTTTACCCCGAAGAAAAACGCGGAATACGCGATAAACGACACCCACGCGGGCGAAGCTGCGGGCGACCCATAGTATCCTATATTTCCTACAATTATGTTGTCAAGAACCTATCTATTAGTACCACAACAACAAAATACAAAGGCTTATAGGCAGCAATTATTTTCCTGCAAGGACAAGGACACAAGACAATAGACATGACAACACACGCCTCCTACCCCTGGGACTTCCTTCCCAACAAAATTAATTGCGGAAAAGCGTAATTAATAACAAAACAAATTCAATAGACGATACACAAACCTTCACCAACAATACCTAACCTGGAACACGGATATAGAGGAAAATGCTTCTACCTGGAGCCCAATTGTCCTAAAATAAATCTTGTTAAATCGCACCAGAACCAAGCCCGAACCGTTCAATCGGCAGTTTTCGTTTTCAAAAGCTGTCAAATTGTTTGACACAAAAAACAAAACCAACCATTTTGACAGTTTTCGTAAACAAAAACTGAGTGACGGTTGTGACTCGTTTGCGTTTGGCAACAATTTTCTTATTCGAATTGGCTTCCTGGGGCCTAATTCTCCTAAAATAAATTGTTGCCAAACGCAATCGAACCACAACCGTCAGTCAGTTTTTGTTTCCGAAAACTTTCAAAATGATTGATTTTGTTTTTTGTGTCAAACAATTTGATAGCTTTTGAAATTGAGAACTGTCTGAATGAACGGTTCGGCCTTGGTTCGGTTGTGATTTATCAAGATTTATTTTAGGAGAATTAGGCTCCTGTATTGAGGAAATATTGATAATATTGACAGTATCGCAATAATATTGACATGTTGGATGTTCTTAAAATCCGCGATCCTGGCGTTATTTTTGGGTGCGAGCGCCGGCAGCGGAGACACTCCCTAGATGAAAATACCCTTACTTCACGAAGATGACTGCTCCGCAACTTCAGTCTACCCGTGACCACGGCCGGTGTAATTAAGCTGAAACGTCGGGATAAAAAACGTATATTTTGTGCCTCTTAAAGTTTTTTACGCGAGTAGACCCGAATCGTTTTATAATGTGTACAAATCGCGAAAGTATAAAAACATTCTTTATACAGGCTGTAAGGGTAAACACCGATATCCTTGAAACCAGGGATTTGGTTTCATTTATAGAACGTAAAATCAATGAAAAATAACAAACTTTTTTTTATAAAAAATTTATATTTCCCCAAAAGCATTTCACCCGACGCGCGGGGGCAACAAGCTACGGGAGGGGATGCGGGGAACTCGCCGCGTGGCCTGACGCACGGCCCCGCACAGTTTGCTACCCCAGTCAGTCAGCTGTCTCTCTAGCGAGTGCGTGTACCCCGCGTCGTAGCGCCGCCGCGCCGCTCATTTCTCGCGCGGTTTTTTTTTTTTTTTTTTACTCTTTTCTATGTTTTTATGTTTCAGTCATCTACCCATGGTTTGAGTGATAACGGTGTTTACCCTTACATGCTATGTATGTTCTAGAATTTGATTTTTCTCTTTGAATCTACTTAGAACTTCTTCGTTGGTTACTTGTTCTATCCATGATACTCTTTCCATCCGATGCCAGAACCACATTTCAAAAGCTTCCAACCTTTCTCGGTCTCTTTGTGTAAGTGTCCACGTTTCCAAAACGTAAAGGGCAATGCTCCAAATACTTTATGTTTTTATGAGTTTTTTTCCGAATATAGGCAGTTGAGGCAATTGCTCGCAGAACGGATGGCCGCTGGGGCCGAAAGGTTCTGGAATGACCGCGTAGGCCTCCCACAAGATGGACTGATGATCTGGTGAAGGTCGCGGGAATCCGCAGCGAGAAGCACAGTACCAGTCGATATGGCGATGCTTGGGGCAGGCCTATGTCCAACAGTGGATGTCTATCGGTTGAATGATGAGACAATTGGAACAAAAAATGTGATACGCTCGCTTTATACAATTTGCCCTATCTATATACTCAATATCCGTGACCTGGACCGATCGATACGCAATTTGGGACTTAAATCATTTCGTTGAGCCGTAGGACCCATGGGAGGGTTCACACACGCTCGTCGGCCAGTGACATGGAAAATAAACAATTGGGTAAGCTTCCAGGAGAGAAAATTTTGGTAAAAGTGCAGGAACATTGTTGCCTCGGATGAGAAAAACGTGATATACACAACGTGTCCGGTCATGGACTAGCGATATTCTAGGTACTTATATACAACCTTATTTTTACTTTATACGAAAACCGAGACATCCCAACAAGATTTTCATCAGAACTACCTGAATATGTATTTTTTTTTAGTAAATCTCCAAGTTACACCTTAGTTTATGTCGCGTTAAGTTCCCTAAAAAAGAGTGAAATGCCTGAGATGCGCTATGCAGGGGCTGTCTAATACACGGAAACTGACCGAGTGGACCGTCTCAAGCCTCAAGGTGTCTATTCCCGTCAAATGTTATGGGTACAAAACTACAGAAACAAAATTGAAATTTATGAAAAAAAAGTGTTGTAAAAAATATGTCAATCGATTCTCCTAGTGATTCTGAACAAACTAGTTTCAGGTTTAGTATATACTAAAACTAAGCTTGTATAACAACTATTCAAGTACACAAATACACTACACACTAGGGCCAATCCACTTCCCCGCTATTTGGCAGACATTTTGCTTTTTTGTTGAGATATTCTCTACGTGTGTACAAAAAAACATGTCTCTCAAAGTTTTGGTCCTACTGAGATAAAAGTGGGCTTATTCGGAGGGCAACAATATTGTCTATCGTTTACATTACGATACAATGGGTTCACATTTTCATAACTTAAAGATAGAAAATAGCTCCAAAAAAATTGGCTGCCAAATAGCGGGGAAGTGGATTGGACCCTAGTGTGTAGTGTATTTGTGTACTAGAATAGTTGCTATATAAGTACCTAGAATATCGCTAGTCCACAACCGGACACATTGTATATGAATAACTAGCGACCCGCCCCGGCTTTGCACGTATACGTTTTATAGCTTAAAACCTTCCCCTTGAATCACTCTATCTACTAAAAAAAGCCGCATCAAAATCCGTTGCGTAGTTTTAAAGATCTAAGCACACATAGGGACAGACACCGGGAAGCGACTTTGTTTTATACTATGTAGTGATGATAGTAACAGTGTATTTTTATGTTATACGTTGAAATTGTCAAGGATATACAAAGTACAACCTAACATATCCGTGTCGGGGTGCCCCAAATTACAGGTAAAATGTTAATTTGTACACATTTCCTAGTACCATTTCGGAATCGCATTCAATGCCTAGGAAATATATATATTTCCTAGGAAACATATGTATCAAAGAACCTTTGACAAATTATTTTACACATTTCCTAAATTGGCTTGGCATTGTATACATTTCCTAGGAATTATGTACAACGCCTAGGTTTCATACATTTCCTGTAACATATACAACGTTATTTTAAGTATATACAAAAACCGAGACACCCCAACAAGATTTTCATCAGAACTGCCTGAATCTGTGTTTTTTTTAATAAATCTCCAAGTTACACCTTAGTTTATGTCGCGTTAAGTTCCCTAGTAAAGTGTGAAATGCCTGAGATGTGCTATGCAGGGGTTGTCTATTACAACGAAACTGACCGAGCGGACTGTCTCAAGCCTCAAGGTGTCTATTCCCGTCAACTGTTATGGGTAGAAATCTACTGAAACGAAATTGAAATTTATGAAAAAATGTAATTAAAAATAAATGTGGTGTAAAAAATATGTCAATCGATTCTCCTAGTGATTCTGAACAAAACTAGTTTCAGGTTTAGTATATACTAAAACTAAGCTTGTATAAACAATCTCAAATATCTTTTACACGTGCACACAAAGCAATTTATCTGACGACTTCAAAATCATGAGGATAACAATCGCTACCACTTGAAGTTGTACGTAGTTCGTCCCCATAGGATCGTAAATCACGGTTAGTGTGGTAGCAACCAGTTGTTTTGCGACCGTTTATCAACAGTTGCGCCGAATGGCACCTATACAACGTGTAAGTAATGTTCTCTGATATTTATGTGAGGAAAAATCCGTGATTCAAACACTACTCGTTGAAATGTATTAGAAAGAAGAAAAACTATAAATTTTATCAGCCAAGGGGCCATCCATACATTACGTCACATGAAATTCATGATTTTTGATTTTGTATGTCAGTGGTGTCTTAGATTAACTAAGAAAATACATAAACATTGAAAAAGTCACATTGGTATATGCCTGGGTTTGAACCCGCAACCCGGTGCTTAACAAGCGGGTCTGTAACAATGTAATGTTGAACCAGGCCTCCACCACTCGGCCGTACCTACAGTGATAAGTGCCTACAATTTCGCGTGGAGTCGCCTCCACTCCGCCAGTGGACTGTCAACGATCGCGCGCGCGCGTATAGTGAACAACAAGAATGGCTGGTCTAAAACATTGCTCATTTGACGGATGTGTGTCGAAACACGGAGACGACAGAGTGTCATTTTTTTCATTACCTGCAGATGAGGAAAAATAAGTTCAAATTCATTTAAAAACGATGATAAAACTGACAGAGTTACGCGTTAGAAAAGAGCGGCAACGTTTAGGTGAATATAGCGTTAGGCAATGAGCGCTTATGCGAGCTGAATTGCACTTTGTTGCTTAGTAGCAAGAGTCGCTATTTCTATTAATTGTTGCGCGAAGGGGTGCTCTGTACTTGTACTATTTATTCTGTGGTTGAACACCGTTTGACTATGCAATGACAACATAAATAGTAAAAACATAATAATAATTAAACATACTTACACATTTTAGGCTTTCGAGCGTGTCTATGCCGAAAGGATTAACAACTCAGTATGCTGGGCGTCAAACACCCAGCGCTGATTTTCAGTTAGTACCCTTGCAGGGATATACGGACGGAGGTAATGTTTATACTGTTTTATATTTGTGTGGATTAAAGTATTTTATTATGTGTCAATAAATAATGCATACATAAAGATACAAGTCCGAGACGGGCTGCAGACCGCAAACTGCAAAAGTAGTATAGCTTACGGTGCGATCTGCAGCTGCGGTCTGCGGTTGCAGTTTTTCAGTCGCTGTCGGAATAGCACCTTTAAAGTACACACCTTAAAGGCGCTATTCCGATGGCGACTTGCGTGCAGTCTGCAGTTTGCAGCCCGTCTCGGACTTGTACACACGGCTACACATCAAGCTATACAAAACCAGTTTATCTTGGCGTCGCTTTGTATAATCTTTTCGCACAAGTAACGGTCAGCTTATATTGGTTTTCTATAGCTTGAAGTGTAGCCGTGTGTACCTTTATTGAGATAAACTACGAAAAAATAATAAAAAATAAAAAGTACTTTTAATTTATGAAAGCCAATCAAAATATGGCAATGTTAATTGAAATAGCAGGCGGCGGTACGCAGTTACTGTCGATATGAGGCGTTGTCATTTAAATAATGTGGAGCAAAATAAACTCAGCATTTTCTAACTGGATAATTTTTCACCACTGCATGAGTTATTCTCATATAGCTCGTGCTGACACGACAGAAGATCTAGATAACGCCGGATCAGAAAGCTTCCCATGTCTTCTTCGAATACGATTTACCTCTCCGATCATTTGCTTCTCCATATAGATAGATAGATATACTTTATTGTGCACTAAAAGAAACAAAACAGAAGGAATACACATAATTAAGAACAGTAAATATATATATATATATTCTTTCTTTTCATATGTTTAATTTGTAGTTATAATAGTAATAATTATAATACACTCACTAACTTGGATGTATAAAAGGATAATTTCAAATTCCGTAAGTTATGTAGTGTTTGACAAAATGGTTCAATTTCGGCTTAACTACTCGGCCTTTCGACTTAATTAAATTGTAAGTTTATAGCTTTCAGACGAATAATATACGTTCGTACTAAATCAAGCCCGTATACAATATAAAATGTTTTCTTCAATAAAGTATTATTTTTGGGACCGTGCAACAAAATTTTCGACGTTTCTTAGGAGCATATACTGTGCCTATTTGAAATAATACCTAAATCTTAAATCTTCGGCTATATCGAAGTGGAGAAAGCGTTGAAGTCACTCTTTGAAATTATTCGCACTATAACATTTATTGATTGATAAAAGTGTTCGGCTTGCTTACAAACTTAAAGGCAGTAACTACGCTATAACATACTGGGTGATTAGTAAAACAATAACGATCTCAGGGATCATTGTACTCATCATTATGAACAACTTTTACCATGGGACCAAACATGAAATAGAGAAAAAAATACTGCTGTTCCCTACATTTTGACGAGTAATGCGAACATAAATGTAGGGAGCTATTTTTTTTTCGTGATTTCAGTTTTGGTTCCATAGTAAAAGTTGTTCATAATGATGAGTACAATGACCCCTTAAGAGATGGTTAGTGTTTACCAATCAGCCTGTATAGCATATTAGCAAATATTGTATAGCACAGCGATATCGTTCAGCATACGTTTTGTATGGGCACGTTCACTCAACGCTATGCTATAAAGTATTGGCTTGCTGTTCGCGATAAACTTGTGCGATTCTCTGGTCCCCGCGCGCCGCTCACTTCTACCCCGTCCGTCACTCGACTGATCGTCGCCAAATAACTTGCTATACACAGTAGAGCGGCGTGCGATATAGCGTATACTGTGAACGTCATGCTATATAGTTATAGTTTATGACGCAATATGCTTTACTACATAGCGAAATAGTAAAGTGTAGCCTAAACTGCGCTTTACAATCAAAAAGTTTTTGTTCGAATTTCGGTTTCAATTTCGGTTTCGGCCCAAAGGAAATTTACACTTGCAGCCCTATGGTACCTAGTTAAATTAGGTTGGTAGACGGTGCGGCGTGGCTAACCCGTGTTGTCTCAATGTAGACGAGGGTTACATTATTGCAAGGCACTGAATACCAACATAGCTTTACGTAGCCTTATAGACATGTTGAAATGGAGAACGTTCGCAAATGTTTTATGGTTTAATCTCAATAAATAGGTACTGTAAGGACAATGAAGGAAAATTGACAATTTAACTTGTAAAACAATATAATCTGGTCTCAGACACAGACAAAAAAAACGTATAAACTAGTAATGTTATAATTAAGACAATAATGACGTACCTATAACATGGCCAGACCACCTAAGCACACTTGAGATCTTTTCAATTTTTATCACTACATCATTTTTGCGAAATATTTGGTGTAATAACAGGATATCTAGGCAGCGGAGGCACTGCCTATCATTTAACAAAATGCGTTCTACAAAACTTTATTTTAAAGCCAATTACACTGATTAGCCACTTACACATAACATAATTACTGACATCAATATAATCCCTACTAATATTATAAATGCGAAAGTAACTATGTCTATCTGTGACGCTTTCACGCCTAAACCGCTGAACCGATTTTGATGAAACTTAGTACAGAGATAGTCTGGAACCTAGAGAAGGACATAAGCTACTTTTATCTTGAAAAATACGGAATACGCGATAAACGACATTCACGTGGGCGAAACCGCGAGCGGCCTCTAGTAGAATATAAAATACTAAGCGCGGTTACGCACTGCATCCGTTCCGAATCCGAGAAAATACGTTCCGAAGTAGTCATAGAACTATTTGTATGGTAGTTTACGCACTAGATCCGACTTCCGTCATCCGATTTCTCTCCGTCATTCGTGAGTTTCCAATTCGGAAGAAAAATTGACGGACCGAAGTAGCCGTAGTACTGTTTGTATGAACGCTTTCGCACTACCTCGGATTCAAATCGGATGCCAAATGGATATGCCAAAGATGGCCCCTGAATTGTTTGAATTTGGATCAGAGATCGTATAAGTGCGTAAGCGATATCCGAATTCGGTCCGAGTTTTTGGACTTTAGATTCGTATTTTCACGTATTCGGATCGGATGCAGTGCGCAAAGCAATATCCGAATTCGGTCCGAGTTTTTTACATTCTTATTTTCACGGATCCGGATTGGATGGAGTGCGTAATCGCTGTAACCCTTTCAGCCATTTCACTCAGTCATCTCGCAATACTGCAAGCATTTCAACAATATCACCTTCTATTCATTGCTACAAACTATTGGAAAAGAAACACAAAGAACATAAAATAAGATCAAAGACCCTTCGATCAGTTGGAACCCGCACCAATAGGACTTACTAATTCAATTGAGTTCGTGAAAGTTTTTCATACACTTTTAGTTTTATTACTATCAGTTTACGTGACACGACTCTATCCTAAGTACATTAAATAGGGCTGCCAGAGACAGAACAACTATTTACATAAGGTTCAAACAAAATACCTAGATCACAGTACTCATGAATATGAACAACTTTTACTATGGGACCAAAACTGAAATATAAAAAAACAGCTATTCCATACATTTTGATCGTGTAAGTATTGCACTTTTGTACGGAACAGCTGTTTTTTTATATTTCAGAGTTGGTCCCATAGTAAAAGTTGTTCATATTCATGAATACTGTGATCTATAGAAGTTTTTCCAGGTATTTTGTTTGAACCTTACATTTAAGGAGAACCGGCAACAATGTGTGGAACCAGCATCGTAATTGCGCAAAACACTCCTAATCGCTATGACTTTGATTTTGAAAGGTCAACAATTTCCCTACCAACGTAACAATTCGACTTAAGCACAACTATGTACCACGCAATGAATATTGTTGTGTTGTCAAAATTAAGGCGGATCTCACACTACCACGCGCCAAGCTTCAGTGCGCGGAGCGACGCATACACGCGTTCGGCGACGGAGACGCAGATCTCCATCATCCATCATGTGGTTTTATCTGCGTCTCCGTGCGGGGCCGCAAATTTCGATACCCCCGCACTAAATAAAGTTCAGTTGACGGTCGACCACCGCGCCAGTCCATTATTCGCAAAAATCTGCGCGTTACTGCAGATCCCAGTGTCCCCTTGCGGGACGCCACGCGCCAACGCGCCTCGTCGCGTGAACTTCGCGCAGACTGCAACCACGCGCGTCGATGCTTTGTCAGTGTGTTGCACTATATGTTTTATATACAAACTGAAGTACTTACGGTCAACGTTAAAAAACGCAGCCCCACGCACCGGAGCCACAGAATAAATAGTACAAGTCCGGAGCGTGGCGCGTGGTAGTGAGAGATCCGTCTAAAGCTATTTAATTTACGACACATAATGTCATTCGAAAGCTATTTCAATGTAGTACGATATCTATCTACAAATCTAAATAATAATGGTCCCTATCAAGATTATTGAGACTAAACTTATGGGGTTCCAAAGTACAATTAACCAGGTATGAGGGATTTTTATGTAATCTATCTTAGTAGCAACCCTAGGTAAACCGAACACGTGACAGAGATCGGACCCCAGCCGACTGATTATTTTGTTCCTCGTTCTACTCCACATAAATAATTCAACCTATAAACTCAATTAGAACCGGGGACTGAAAACTGTTGTTAAATGGTATTTGACCAGCTCAAATTAACGATACCATTTTCTCAACCCTTTTCGTGTGTACTAGTTTAACGTATATTTCGTTTCGGTACCGATATTCGTTGATTTGCCGCGCGGATTAGCGGCGCATCAAAAAACATGTGGCTCACTGACCTGACTGATCAATAAATGTAATATTTTCCGCCCTTGAAAAATGTGTTGTATCTATCGTAAACAAACAATTTTCGGTTAAATATCGATACCGTTATTTAATCAAAATTATCTTTAGAAATTGGTATATAATTTCGGTACCGAATTTTAAGATGCTAAAATTGTAGGATTCCGAAATTTTAGGTGAACCGTTTTAAATTGGTATGACGTCATATCGTTAAATAAAAATACCGTATTTTTACGGTAATTCAGTCCCTGATTAGAATATTAAGAGGCAACTTCAGTATGCTGACCCAGAGGACAAATGTTTCAAGTTTTGAATTAATTCTCCCACATAGTTTTCACGGTCAGTAGAAGACATAAAAAATATCGTTTATCGGTATCGTTTTTACTTACTCCGTTTTCTCGGTACCGAAAACTTAACCGCAAGCTACAATAGTACACATACAATGTGAGATCAGCTCATGCTGGAAATGTATGAATGCTTGAATGTAGCTGTGCGTAATTTTTTCGAGTAAACGGTGCTATAATCACATATTCATGTTAGTGAACACCTGCAGCCCAATTCTACTAACAGTAACTTTTATCAATTGCAACTTAATCGTTCATTCAGACAGTTCTCGTTAACGAAAACTGTCTGAATGAACGATTAAGTTGCAATTGATAAAAGTTTCTGTTAGTAGAATTGGCCTCCAGCTTATGTGATAGTGTGTGTTATCAGCTACCTTCAGGTTGCATTGCAGTGAAACATGCCAAATATTGTAGAGAAATTGAACCATAATAAAATAAATGTTAACGCGGATAATAATATTTAACAGGGGTACAGGAATTCCTATAAGTATAAATTCCCTAATATTTCATGGAAAAATTTCCTCAGAATTTCTCATAAAATACAGGCTGATGCCAAATGTGAAACGTCAAATTGGACCGATTTTAAGTAGTTGCCGTTGGATAATACAAGGCTCGTGATTGGCAAAGCGTATTAATGACAATTATAAAGATTAAACATAAATGGCCATGATAGCCTTATGTCTGGCACGGCGGCCTTATGTGTGACCGACACGTAAAGTTAGTTAAATATTGTTTGTATTTTTTTTTTCTTGTTGTGCAGTAGTGTTTCATAATTTTTGTTCGAAATAAATTGTTTATATTTATTTATACAAAAAAGAATTAGAATGTTAAAATACGTTTATCACTGAGTTTATCACCTAAACGTTACTCAAAATTAAAAGGCTTACTTAGTCAGCGCACTACATTTATAAAACGCTTGATAGACAACTCAAGTTTAGGATGTTCGATAAAGATCCAAGGATCCTTCGAACATAACATTCTAAAATAACTTTTACAAAAATTACTGTTGCTACATAAATAAAATACCTTACAACGCTGATTGTAGTACCAAGGTATGGACGCATGCCTGTCGCAATCTGCCCAAAATGATTTTTTACCTGAAACAATCGAAGGAAAATATGAAATGAAAATTTGAAATTATTATACATGGAGCAACGTGGTCACCGATGGCTCGGAGTCGTCGACCGCATTACTCTAAGTTATGATATAATAAATCCGAGCCAGGAAAAATATGAAAAAAAAGATTTATAAACATTTGCAATTATTTTTTAGTATTATAGTAGGTACCCAATTGTAATTCGACGCAGGGCCCGTCTGTTTAATTTACTATACAGGCTGTAAGGGTAAACACCGTTATCCTTGAAACCAGTGGTTTGGTCTCATTTATAGAACGTAAAATCAATGAAAAATAACAAACTTTTTTTTTTAATTTTAATTTTTCCTCGAAAGCATTTCACCCTACACGCGGGGGCAACAAGCTACGGAAGTGGGCGCGGGGAACTCGCCGCGTGGCCCGACGCACGGCCCCGCACAGTTTGCTACCCCAGTCAGTCAGCTGTCTCGCTAGCGAGTGCGTGTACGCCGTGTCGTAGCGCCGCCGCGCCGCTCATTTCTCGCGCGTGTATACTATTTTTTTTTTACTCAGTCCTATGTTTTTGTGTTCACGTCAACTACCCATGGTTTGAGTGATAACGGTGTTTACCCTTACATGCTGTATAATCAAATACCGGATTAATCTAGTGAAATTATTATAAATCAACAGAAATGATCATGTCTACTAGTGTTCCGATCATATTCCTGGGGAGATGCTTATAATGATTTCTTATATAATATCTCAAGCGCAGTTCAGACTACGCTATAGTATAGAGCTTATAACAAATATTGTATAGCACAACGATATCGCTCGGCATACATTTTATATGGACACGTTCACACAACGCTATGCTATAAAGTATTTGCTTGCTATACGCGATAAATTTAAGCAATTCTCAGAGCTATATCGTACGATTCTTCGGTCTCCACCCCGCCTACCCCTTCGGTCGCTCGACGGATCGCCGTCAAATAACTTGCTAAGCATAGTAGACCGGATTGCAATAAAGCGTATAATGTGAACGTTATGTTATAGCATATGACGCAATATGCTTTACTATATAGCGAAATAGTATAGCGTAGTCTGAACTGCGTTTTATTAATAGGATCACATAATACCTATAACCATATTCCTGCGAAAAATGTATTATTTTACTTATTTTTACTTGCTATACTCAGCCTTATAATCCTCCTACCCTTATAATAATTACGGCTTACAATTCCTATCTGTCTGTGACAACTAAAATGCCAGCAATCAAAGACAAAGAAATTTAATCAAACATAGCACAAAGGTACTCAAAGGAATCGTCTTAAACCGCTTTTGTAATTCATCTAATGCTATGCAATATCGTCCTACGGTCGCCATGAAGACATGCCTCCTCGTAAGCCCCACAGATTATTACGTTTATGAAAATTTTGGGCAGGTACTACCCTCCAAATATGTGCATATTTGATATAGGGTCGTGTCTTGTATACAAGGTGACTATGTGCCTTCGTGGCTTTGTGGGTAGTTCACTGGGTAGTGAGTATTCAGCTCCTGTATAAAAGGGGATAATTATGTCTTTAGTTGACTGTCTCGTTGGTCTAGCGCAGGCTTACTCAAAGTGGGGTACGCGAACCCCAGGGGTTCGCCATTCGACGGCAGGGGGTTCGCGACAAGATTTACATAATGGTGGCTTGATGACTGGCAGGCACGTGCGACACACATGGTGGCAGCTAGACAGAGCGTGTCCACATCTCCACGTCACGACGTCGTCAACGTGGAACGGTGCGGTGACGTGGCACGGTGCGTTGACGTAACGTGCAAATTTACGTTACCGTATCGTAAAAATGCACGTCAGGATCATTGTTAGATTTATCGTTGACCATGTAGATCCTCAATTTTAATAAGAGAAACAGTAAGGTATGGTTTTAAAGCATCGGACAACATGGACGGCGACTAACTAGCGGGCGTAGAGAGCACGGGCGGAGCGCATATACCAGTGGCGTGCCTAGGGTTCAAAGTTAGGGCAAGCCCGATAGATTTTTAGAAAAATACCCTGTAAAATTTGACAAAATTCGTTATTTTGCGAAATCACACAACTATTGTTTTCACCCTAATAATAAATAGAGTGCAAATAAAACAATTCTGTAATTTTGCAAAATTACATACAATTTGGTTTAAGAGCCATCTATGAGCATTACAGGTGCTTTTTTGCGCTCTTCGAGTTCGACGGGAAAAATGACACAATCGCCCGTCACCGCCAATAGATGGCTCAGAAATAATTGATGAGTATAAATTACGCAATGTTTATAATGTTGAAAAAAATATTGTTAATTTATAATAGACCCGATCTATATTTTTAAGATGTGTACAAATCGCATGAGTTTAAAAACAATTTATAATTACTTTCGATGTAAACAGCCGTGTTAACTCTTCATTCTTCGCTTCTTTACTACTGCTGATGACAAACAACAAAGCACACTGAAGGCATGGTATCACTAGATAGATTTACAGACATATTCTATCAGCAATCACATACCTTCGGTAGCTTTGATAAAAGCCGTTTGTTGTTTCGTTCTATTTGTTTAGAGCAATTAATCCTAGCACCAGATAAGTTATTCAAATCATCGTGACCTGAATGTATTCCAGGCGTTCGTATCATTAGAGAAAAATATGCAACTGGTGTTGCAGAATAATTTCTTTAAATGAGAGCAACCTACAATCCAAAGAGTTTTATAAGCCGATCTATGAAAATGCCTATTGTGACTTTGATTTACTAGAAATACTCAAATCAGGAGTAGATTCAGGTGTAGTAATAAAACGGTATTTGTCTGCAAAATTCAAAGTAACTATTTGCCTTCCCGAGTAACGATTGCACACACTTTAATCCATCACACACAAGGAACAATTATTTCCGAATTCATCTTATAAGAAAGGCACAAAGAAACTTAATCACAAACGTTAAAACAAACGAATAAAAGTTACACAATACTTTAAATCACAGAAACGGAAAAAATATTTATCGCGTCAAAAAAATGCTCAAAACAATAACGTGAACTAATTTGAAATTGTATCATTTCTATCGAAATACAAACATCGCGGCATCTATGTGCCTAAACACGCATGCCACACAAATTGTACTCGTAAACACACTTACGTAATGTTCAATTTCGTCAAACTAACAGAGTCAAAAGCCCGGCTTTTGTCTTCATACAAATTAGCTAGGTATATGTAGCTATATCTATGTGAATATCTACGCTTCGACGCCCGATTTATCAATGAAATTGAAGGAAAAGAGACAGACGGCTTAAGCCGCGTAAGAAGCCAGCGCGTGCGACCGTAATGCAAGATCTTGCAGGCGGTTTGGCAACGTTACGTTACGGAGGCCGGCCGAGGCGCGACGCGAAAAATATTGTTTATGTAAACCTGGCAACGTAGCTCCACACGGAGGCTCGCTTTATTACGCGCGGAGTTTAAACATTTTATATTATAGTATATTTTATATAATACATATTACAGTAGGTATTACTTGTTATGAGACATGATGATTCAATTAATTCAATACTACTTTACATGAGTTTTTTTTGTTTTTTTTTTTTATTAATCTCGCATTCCTGATATAAAGCCGGGCTTTTCGGCTTGTATGGAAGGCACGCCACTCATATACGTGTGCGCTTGCGGCTAGAGGCGGAACGTGTTACGATACGGTAACGTAAATTTGCACGTTACGTCAACGCACCGTGCCGCGTTACCGCACCGTTTCACGTCGACGACGTCGTGACGTGTAGATGTGGACGGGCCCTATGTGCCTTCATGGCTTTGTGGGTAGTTTACTGGGTAGTGACTATTCAGCTCCTGTATAAAAGGGGATATAATTATGTTTAGTATTTGACGGAATTTATTTGGATGTGTGACTGCCTCGTTGGTCTAGGGGTCGCAAACGCGGCTGCTGAACGTGAGGTCCTGGGTTCGATCCCCAGGACGGGCAAAATGTTGTTGGGTTTTTCCGTATGGAATTTCTTAGTAGCAACCCAGAGTCTGGATTTGTGCTAAGTTGATGGCAATAGACTCGCCCGTCTATTACACGGGACTTAAACATAACGGCGAAATGAGGGTGTAGGTACTATACACCTCTGCCAACCCTTCGAGAAATAATTCGTGATGTTATGATAAGTATATCTTTAGTGTGGGTGTATTTGACGAAATATTTAGATGTGTAAAATGTGTAAATGGCTAAATTCACGAATTATTGTCGTAGTATTTAGAAGAGTATTGGCTTGCTGTACGCGATAAACTTGAGCAATTCTCAGAGCTATGTCGTACGATTCTCCGGTCCCCGCCCCGCCTCACTTCTACCCCGTCCGTCGCCCAACGGATCGCCGTCAAAGAACTTGCTATACATAGTAGACTGGCTTGCAATATAGCGTATATTGTGAACATCTTGCTATATAGTTATAGCTTATGGCACAATATGCTTTATTATACACTAGCTTTTGCCCGCAGCTTCGCTTGCGTGAAATTTTGAACCCGTTAAGTGACGATTTTCCATACAAACTTTCATCCCCTATTTAACTCCCTTAGGGATTGAATTTCGAATAATCCTTCCTCATTCCTTGTCTACATTATAAAGGGAACCTCTGTGCAAAATTTCAGCTTTCTAGGTCCAAGGGTTTGGGCTGGGCATTGATGAGTCAGTCAGTCAGGACTTTTCTTTTATTTATATAGAAAATAGTATAGTGTAGTCTGAACTGCGCTTAAAACAAGCAAGCATCATAACATAGCAAAAACAACGGATCTAAAACCAAATAATCGAATAACATAGGGCAGACAAAATAATTCAGTTTAATCTTGTTAGATGTCGGTCGTCGGTTCCCTGATATTTATCACAATTACAACTTCAGCTTCAATACAACTGAGAAACTACAGAAGGTCCATTAACATCATCCGATAAAGAAATTGAGAGGTCCTGGCTCACGGCCGATAATAACAACCAATCCCAATGCAAAATCTATGGATAACTATTTATTTACTTAACTTTATACATCTCGTTTATTCATTTTCAATACATTACTTTATACATTATTATTAGTTCCAACTTTATACATTATTCTAAGTAACAAAAACAAAACGAAACATTTGACAGTTTTCGCGGTGGTGATTCGTTTGCGAATAGATATTTCCCGACAATTGGGCAGCGGACGTTACGCCCGACCGAATTAAGTCTGACGCACGACTCTGCTCTTACTTACATTTCGTACTGTCCAGTACGAAATGTAAGTAATTTTTGACAATTTTCGGCAATTTTTGACAGTGTGTGGGGTCTCCCACACACTGTCAAAAATTGCCGGATCCCGCCGCCTGCGGGCTCTAGTACATAATGTATGCGCAGAGGACATTCACGCACGCGTCAAAAACTTTTTTTGCGTTGTCCCACCGCCGGCGAGGAAGCGACTAACTATCGGCTATTTTCTCGCTCAAGAAACGTACAAGAGATACACATTCCACGTACACAAAAGAGATGCATATATTAATAGTTCATCGCTGACTGTTCGCACTGCCTGCGAGGACTCGCTCCACTAGTTTGTCGCTGAGCGACAAGAGCTATCAAAGATAATACTCGCTCAGCTATACTTGCTCAGCGATGCTCGCTTGACGGTCAGAACTCACGCCGAGAGACCAACCAGCGGTCATTTGCGAGTGGTGCGAGTAATCGCCCGTCGCACTCGCCCGTCGCACTCGCACACTCGCTTATAGCCCAGCGACAAAACTATCAGAACTACACACTCGCTTCTCGCTGCTCGCCAACTCGTTTCTAGCTTCTAGCTCTACTCGCTGCTCGCTCATCGTTCGCGGTGGGACAAGTGCCTAAGATGTTAAAAAATCAACACTGAGAATTTTGTAGGGTTACTCGGTATCGGAAATTGAACAACTTTTGTTCTACAACTTTTCGAAATTCGCCATTTTTTTATGCCTGTCCATACAAATCAATGATTTTTTTTTGTATGGAAAATTATAAAATATACGCGAATTTCGAAAAGTTGTAGAACTAAAGTTGTTCAATTTCCGATACCGAGTAACCCCATAAGATTCTAAGAGTTGATTTTTTTAACACCTTGTGTATAAATAAAAATGAATCGCCGAAATGTATGATGAATGACTGCACCAAATAGAATCATTATTTTTTGGTGTGTTCGTTATTGTCAGGACAAGGTTTGTAAAAAAGAAAATATTGAAAAAATCGAACCATATTTAAAAAAATCTCTATATAAAATAAATATAGCGATACGAAATTCGCCGAGTCAGGTAGTTTCTTATAATACACGGCCAGGCTAAATAACAACTCGATGTCTGTATGGAATAGCTTGTCATCGGGAATTGTATGGAATTAAACTTCTGCACTATTCGCTGGAACGTACAAGTTCTGCACGAACTTAAAAACGAACAAAGTTCTTCTAAACTTTCCATTGTCTGCAGGGCTGGCCCGCAGCAAGATATTCTGTGATAGATTAAACTTTAATTTCCTACATAAGGAAACGAACTTTAAAACTTAACGGGTTATTAAAAAAGTTTCTTCTTCTTTGCTTTGACCATGTTGTCGTCTTCTTCTTCCTTTGCCTTGTCCCACATTATCTGGGGTCGGCTCTTCTTGTCTGCCTTCTCCATTTATGTCGATCCTGAGCGATAACGGTGTCTATTTCGCTCTCCTTCAGATCTTTCTGGACTGTTGTCAGCCAGGTGGCGGGGGGTCTTCCGCGAATTCGCGACACTGTCGGCAGGTTAAGGGCTACTCGCACCATGTGGTCTTCTGGACGGCGTAACACATGTCCAAACCATCGAAGGCGTTGCTCTTTAACTTTTCTTTATAATAATAATTATAGTACCTATACGTCGTGATAAAATAAAAATCACCAATTTGCTTTCCCGAGGTTTTCACTCTAAGTGTCCAAACACACTATGCCGAAGATACGCAACCGAAGTTCCGCGGCTGATTTTATGTTCTGACGTATTCGGCTGATATGACACACCATAAGTGCCGAACTTACGCGGCAGAGATTCAATTGAGCAAACTTGTGGACGGACACGCGGAGCGCGAGCATGCCTGCCTCCCGCTGCTACCCGCCCCGAATCTTCGCCGGCAATCTAACCGAACTTCGGTCGCGTATAATGTGTACTCTACAGAATACGTTGCCGCCGAATTGTCGTTGAACTTACGCCCGACCGAAGTTCGGCTGTACGCTATAACGCGACGTAATTTCGGCATAATGTGTCGTCAGTGATTCAAATAGCATTACAGGCGTAATCATGCCAAACTTCGGTCGCGTATCTTCGGCATAGTATATTTAGACACTAAGGCGACGATATATGGAATACAAACCTAAAACAAAGTAGCGATGCCATATCAGACCATTTCGCCCTTTAAAAATATATTTCAAAGTGAAAACGGATAACGTTGTAGACATAGACGAGTCCTTTGAAGTTGGTACCTGTTGTTTGTTAAAATTTAACAGATTTGGGTGAACATTATTAAGCTTTGATAGTTTACGTAACTATCCAAAATGTTTTCTACTAAGTTTGTTAAGTACTGCGGTAGTACTAAATTTTGTTTAGGTCGCAGACGTCTGTGTAGATAAAGCTGTTATAAAAAGAGGTAAGCACGGCACCTCAATGTTAACCAGTGAGGAAGCTAAGATTTTCCTGGTTAACTTTTCTATACTGTGGACCGAGGACAGGAACGCCGGTAAACTTACACTGGAAATTTTGCAAACGCCAAGCCCACGAAATCGGATATATAATGTGGCTTGGACCCAAGTTCGGTCACACTGCCCCCCTCCATCCGAACCCCCTAGTCGCCGCAGCGGCCGACTACAGTCCCTCTCTCATAAGTAAAGTTCGCCGTCCCAGGCACACACTTTCAGAACCCGATGACGAAATAACCCTCCTCCAGGAGGCGAGTAAATCGACCAGCACAATACACAACGTCCGCCGCCGTCCGGCATAAAGTCCTCGCCGACGAGGCCCGTCGCGACGTCCCACCGCCGCCGGTCACGATCCACCGAGCTCTCCCGTCGTAGAGCCGGTCATCTCTTCATACTCCGCAGTCACACCGATAATTCAGCTCTCATCAAGCTGTCTCCCCCCCCCCCCCCCCCCCCCTATGTCCACGCCAGCAACGCCCTGAGCCGAGGTCCGAGTTCCACTAGGGGTCGCCCTTAGTGCTGTTGTTGCAGGTAGTCATGATGTTAGTGTAGTACAAGTAGTTAGCTTAGGTTAAGTATTTTACTTCCCCCCCCCCCCCATTGGCTGGAGACCCTTCAGGTCTCGCCAAGAACTGCCCAGTTACGTAGAAACCGTTCCCTAGGACGACCTACAGCAGTCCAATAGAAAAAAAAAAAACAAGTTCGGTCGTTCAGGGCCACATTTGGATGATAAAATGTTCGTTCATTGTTAATAACACCACCAAATTATACCCCCAGGGGTGTGGTTGCGAAAAAGGATTTGTTAATGACACCACCGTAATGTTGGGAAACCACACTTAATAATGATATAATGTGAGAGTTAGTTTACACATACTCGTTGTTGTCCTGAAGGGCAACAACACTATCCATTAGTGGTGTCATTAACAAATCCTTTTTGGCAACCACACCCCTGGGGGTATCATTTGGTGGTGTCATTAACAATGAACGAAGATGTTTCGTATAATTTGGTCTATTTTTTTTAAAAGTGTCAACCTTCTAAGTAGGAAGAGCGGAGGGCATTATATTTGGGGCCGAAACAACAGTATCATTCACGGTAAATGCTGAGTATAAATTAATTTCGAAAAATCTTTCCGAAATATCACTAAAATTTTGAATTTTTATTGAAAAAGATTCTTCGAAAATTAGGGACCCTAGGATGTTTAGAGAACTTTTTTCGAGAATTTTGATGTGTGCGGCTATTGCTTGGAATTTTTGTAATGTCGATTGTCTGTCGGTGTTGTCAAAAAGAAAAATTTCGCATTTTAAGGGATCCAGGCCAATTGATCTTTAAATTGAAATATTTTTTTAAAGTAAGTAATTAAATTAATTTGTGATTGAACAAACAGTGAATCACAGAATCAGATTCAATTATTTGGGAGAACGTTCTTTACCGATATATTACTATTAACAGATACATTACAATTACTCTCGCTATCTAGCAGTGCTTTGTACTCAATAATATTGATGTTAAATCAATTTACAACGTATAAGCCTTCAATGGAGTCGTATTGAAGACGTCTGCGGTTACTGTATTTGTAAATCAATGTAAATGGAATATTGCACATAAATGTAAATACAATTGTTTGAATAGGTATATGTGTTTTATGCTACAATTCGGTAGGTAAAGTAATTCCAAAACCATTTCGAAATTTTAGTTTTCTTAATCTTATTTTGCTATTTCTAGAGGGAAAATTCGACTAACAATATAATATAATAACCCCCTCTGGGAAAGGCGTTACCTCACCATGAGATTAACGTAAAACCGGAGGGAACATTAGACTAGCTTTCTACAACCCCATCATATAATAAAAAATGTATGATGAGGTCTACTGAAAAGCTTACAAACCGCAGGGCAGCTTGTGGCGAGCTGTTGGTGAGTGGCGACACTGCGTACCTTATTGCCTCAGGGAGTCGGTCAGGGCCTCGTCTCCAGTTTGCCTTTATTGGCTGGCTGGGGTGGAACCCCAAGAGTGCCCGCAGGATTCTCGACTCTGTCTTGCGTTTATCGGCCGGCCAGAGGGGGGCCGCCAGAGCTATATGCTCGGGGGTGGAAGTGTCTAAAGGCGTAATAGCGGGGAAACCCACTCCGGGTCTTTTCGACCCGCGACGGCGAAACCGGGGCCACACCTCTCTACACCCCTAGCCGCTCACACGTTTGTTGCCTCCTTCGCCTATGTACTGGCGGCTTTTCAGGGGGCCCAGCTAGTGAGCTGGCGAGTCACCGTCTGCCAACACTATTCAATTTTAAATGTTGAAAGGCAGACGCCGTTTTCTTCCGGCAATAGAAGTTATATAGTCCACCTAACACCCCTTCCCATAGACCAAATATTTTTCACCATATTTTACAATAGTCTTGCACCCACCTGGGACGGTCCATGACTGTACTCCAATAGTGCAGCCGTGGATAGTCCCCGGTTGGTGCCCCACCCCATTTTAGATTAAAGTTCTCAAAGGGGCCTCTGCGCGTTGGACCTGTGTCCCCGTGTATGCCTTCCAAAGGACCGGACATCTTCCGCACGGAAGATGAGCCGTGACTACAGAGAGATACAAATAATATAATAATAATAATGTTTATTTAAAGAAAACTTATACATAAATTACAAAGTATTTTAACAGGCTAATTTAGGTCAGATTAAATGGTGTAGTCATCTGTAGCCGAACTAGGCAGAGCCTGTATTTCGGCTATCAGCGCCAAACCCCTCGAGTATGTTATAGCAGCCATTCAATCATTTCATTTGAATCTAGTAAAAAAAAACAAAACTGTTGCCAAACGCGTTCGAACCACAACCATCAGTCAAAATGATGCTTGGCTTTGTTCTTTATGTCAAATAATTTGACAGCTTTTGAAATTGAAAACTGATTCGATTACGATATTTTTTTTTTATTTTTATTACAATCATTACTCTCAAGATATCTTTTATCTTATTTTACAATGATTTTTTCTAAGTTTTGATGACATTTAATTATGTCAATTGTTTTTTATATGTAGGTAGTTTAGCTTTATTTTATCTTTTGTAAATGTGAGAACTTCGTGGACATCCCTGTAGAATTAAATAATTTACTATTATACATATTGTTTTTTTCTTTGTTTTTTATCAATTTTGTACTCAAGACTTGGTACTTCATTACTCACAGGTCTGTCTGTGGTCAAGACTAGATTGTTCTCGCATAACTATACTAAATCATAGTACTGTTTTCACGTAAATTGTTAAAGATATCCTTTAAGATAAGAAACGACTAATTGGAACCGTGTGACGTTGTACAACCTTCATCCTAATCCTAACTAATATTATAAATACGAAAGTAAGTTTATTTGTTTGTTACCTTTTCACGCCTAAACCACTGAACCGATCATCCTGAAATTTTGCATATACGTTGTCAGGTGTACAGAAACGGACATTGGGTACCTTTCATCCCGAAAAAAAGTACTGTTCCCGAGGAAAAACAAGAATAACGATAATAGATGGCGCCACGTGTCTTTCGAATCATGTTTCAAATATATTATTATAGAAACTTTAGTAGTGTGTTAAGAGTTTTTTTAACGCGAGCGAAGCCGCGGGCTATATCTAGTTTCTTTATAAATTAAATAGTTTTTGTTGGATGCTATCTATTGTTTTACTTTGAGCTATTTCTACATAAATATAACATAACATACAGGCTGACTGGTAATTCCACCAATTCGTTAAAAGGGGTTATACTAGAGATTATTTTGGCAATAAATTCACCTTCACCAACTGTGGGTCGGAAATAAGTCCGAGATATCGAGGTTTGACTTTTTTGACTTCTTATCGAAAAGAAGACTTGTAAAAAACTACTCATTTCTGGGTATCAATAGATAGTTTTCTAAAAGCTGGTAAACTAGCAATCACTTTAGTTAAAAATGTCAGCCCAAAATTCTCAACATCTCAGAAATAAAAATATAAAAATTCAGACTTTTGATTTTTACTTTTTTTTCGACCCACTTTTGTTGGAGGTTCATTTATTGCAAATCTCTAGTATAACTCCTTTCAAGGAATAAGTTGTATTACCAGTCACCCTATATATTCTGATTCTAACCTACCAAAATAATGGCATAAGTTTTCTTGAATTTTCTATACCTTAACGATTTAAACACGTTTGTCTAAACTGCAACTCCTCCATTTATGAATAGTCTTATAAAGAAGCCACACTTAATTATTATAAAAGCGAAACTCCATCTGTGACCCATTAACAACTCGTAAAACAGATGAATAAAATACGACTTAAGTGGTCTTAAGAAGACTTAAGAAAAAAGTTTGGTTGTGTCATAAGATATTCAAAAGAAAAATTGTGGGTAATGATGACCAAACTTCTTGTTTAGAATGTTTTCGGAAATTGTGAAACTCTAAGCCCTTGTTAAGTACCATTTCCCGACAGTTTGCATACAATTTTCGGTCTTAAAAACCACTAATTTGCCTCTTGAGACCCGGAGTAAGTTGTCTAATTACCGGTTTAGAGTTTACGAACGATGAAGTATCTGTAGAATTTATTAATAACTTAAACAAACAATATTGACATAATTACAAACAAAAGTGTACAACGTGTTACAAAAATACCCCTAAAGCCGAAAGTGGGTTAAAAGGTCCTCTGTAAAGAGCCTATTGGCAAAATTAAAAAAAAAATAGGACACAAAATAAAATTTATATATCATAAAATAAAATCATCCAGTGAGTGGATATGACGCATGTTTCCCTCAACCTTCTTATTTTTTGGTTTTTGTGTTTTATTTTCTTTTTGCGTCATGTTTACCGCAAATAAATATATTTTCTTTCTTTCTTTCATACACTTGCTTTAGGCTGCTTTTCCACCAGAGATGTGCTATGCAACGTTGCTATGGATGCGTTTGATATCCACCAATCATATTCATTGGTCCACATAGTACAGCACTGGTGGAAACTGATTCAACTAAGCTACGTTTTTATATGGAAGGATGCGTGCTATGGAGGCGAGCTCTGGATACGATGGATGGATGGATGGCGATGGATAGTCGCGAGTGATGTAGCTATGTACAGAGCAGTGTAGCTACAGTAGGCGCATTTTCATAGCACATCTTACTCGCTCCGCTACATAGCTTAGCATCAGTGGAAACGGTCACATAGTTTCGTAGCTTATCTTTTACATTCTCGCAGCATAGCTGCATAGCAAATCTCTAATGGAAAGGCAGCCTTAAAACAGTCATCAGTGATATAAGTTGTAATGTAACAGACGGCCCTAGGATCTCCTGAGCACGTCTGCTACACCAGTTGTAAAGAATGTGACGATATCAGTGAATCCTACCTATCTATCCCTAGTCGGACAAATAAGGAAAACACTTAAAACACGACAACTTTATAATACCTATAATAATAAAAACACTAAGTCAGTAAATCCGGGAGTCACACGTAAATGAACTGTAGCTGATGGAACACACAATCCTGTAAACTCGGTAATGCGAGCACGAAGGGAGGTGAAGGCTGGCAGGTTAGCAGTGCGGTGGTGATTCAGTAACTCGACAACCAGACGGAGTGCTGGTAGTGTAGCAGCGTAGCAGTGCCGGAGGCCCAGCAATGGCCGACCCGGCGGGGAGCTGGTAGTTCAGCAGCGTAGCAGTGCCGGAGACCCAGCAATGGCCGTCTCGGCAGGGAGCTGGTAATTCAGCAGCGTAGCAGTGCCGGAGACCCAGCAATGGCCGTCTCGGCAGGGAGCTGGTAGTTCAGCAGCGCAGCAGTGCCGGAGACCCAGCAATGGCCGTCTCGGCAGGGAGCTGGTAATTCAGCAGCGTAGCAGTGCCGGAGACCCAGCAATGGCCGTCTCGGCAGGGAGCTGGTAGTTCAGCAGCGCAGCAGTGCCGGAGACCCAGCAATGGCCGTCTCGGCAGGGAGCTGGTAATTCAGCAGCGTAGCAGTGCCGGAGGCCCGGTAATGGTTCACTCGGCGGAGTGCTGGTAATCCAGCCGTCCGGCAGTCCGCACCCTTTCGTCGTTCCTTTGAGAATCCTACAAAGTGGCCCATGAATTGGTAGGTACCCCGTTCCCGACTAAGCTTGTATATGTTCGAACTGCGCAGTTGGTAATTTGTTTAAGAGAAGAGTTTCGCGATGCGACTTGAGTTACCCCTCGTTTACATCGTAAAACAAGTTGAGATACAAGTAGTAAACAAACTGTGTAAAAGTATTTAAGTACTTAAATTGTATTTAACATGTAATGAACATGTTTAAACATACACATATATAATTACCTAAGGCTTGTTCACACGTGTCACAACTACACCACAACAATAACACGTGGGCCGGCTCTAATTTGTATGAAAATTAATAATTTAATTCACACTGACCACATTTTGCCGTCAAATTCAACCGTGTGGGTGATACCGCCCACATCGCAACCACAACGTAACCACCAGCGACACCGCGCACTAGCGGCCGGCCACCTCGCAAACACAACGTTGCGTCGACGCAGCGACACCGCGCGCAGCCGGAGTTGATCTGTCTGTCTACAAACACTAGCCACAACGTAACCACATCGCAACTACTAGCGACAACGCAACCACATCGACATTTTGTAGTTACCACAATGCAACTACAAGAAGCTGCAGCGACACTATTCACACTGCTTGACCACTTTTTGTCGCTGCGATGTGGTGTGGTTGTGGTACGTGTGAATACTCCCTACGGGGTAAGCAGAGGTGTTCGCCTGTAACAGGAGTCTGTACACCACGTTTCGCCTTTTGTATTAAGTCCCATGTAATAGGTGACGAGCCTATTTCCATTTTCGGGCAAAATTATGGTGCCAGGATCGTCGCTTGGGGGCTTACTCCCTAAGCCCGTCAACGAAGTCAGTCACCCGTCCGAAAGTAGCCCGAAACGTAGGAGTGAACAAAACAAGTGTCAAGTTCAACTTTTCGGACGGGCAAAAACACATCGGTAGTAGGGACAACTGTCAAATCGCGTTGTCATTCATTCTTAGTTCGGGCCCCGAAATAAACGTATGTCCTTTGGTGATAGGGAATAGGAAACGCTCGTAACTAAGGCCGAAATCACGGACTTCGTGCATAGGGAGTAGACACCCAGGTTCGTCGCTTCTTATGGCTCGCTTGCCCATCAACGTAGAGGAATTATATATAGGGTTGCCATCCGTCCGGGTTTCCCCGGATTTGTCCTAGTTTAGAGGGCATCCGGGGAGCGTCCGGGCGGGCCTTCATTTGTAGTCCGGGTTTCAAAATTTAAAGTTTTGAGCCGCCCGCGACACTCGCACTGTGCCCGCACACCGCGATCAGCCGACGAACCGACTCGCTAAACAACTGTCTGACATGTCCGGGTTCTGGGCTCTAAAATCCGGGGTTTTCACACGTCTTGTCCTAGTTGCCAAGTTTTAGAGATGGCAACCCTAATTATATACCACGTATTATTACGCTCTTAACTTCTTTGTATGTACCCGGGTCAGCAGAACACGTTTGAACGGTTCTCTTGGGGCCAGTTTAGCCACGTTGTAAGAGATAGATGACTTACATTGTAGCTTTATTGCCACAACATTATGTGCAAGAGAACCATTTCACGAGGTTGTGTTTTTTGTTTTTATATGTATACTAGCTGTGCCCGCGACTCCGTCCGCGTGGAAGTCGGAAAACAACATTGTGTCGCAGCAACTAAACATTGTATTTGTAATCATTTTTTTAAATTTAATCATATTTATTTCCAATAAGCTCATCACCCACTCTCAATAGCGTGAAAATTTGCACTCTATAACTAGTGGTGGATAATAAAATGTATAGCGCCGAAATATAACAGACTATGTGTACATAGCGTATAGCATTTGCTATAGCGGCTTTGACTTCGCGCTATATTATAACGCCTCTACCTACTCAACGAATAAAAGTCTAAACGCGCACAGCGGGGCCAGAACGAGATAGCAAGATAGCGTAGCGATTAGCAACAGCGCGTAAGGGAACGAAATATTATTATATTCTTTAGTGTACAGCGCGTTGCGAGATAACATTTACCGCGCATCAAGTCCGTTTAGCGTGTTGTTAAATAAAAATTATAGCGTCTCCGCGTTCAGACTGCGCCCGAGTTTTGTAACTCCGCGTTATAATGATAGCGTATAAAATAACAGACTATATGAATATATTTTATAGTTTATAACACGTCTACAGTTTATAGCGGGTTTGAACATCACTATCTATAACCCGCCCCGCTCTTTAACGGGCATCTTTGCCTTTGAACTAAATCTGTTCAGTAGTATTGGCATGAAGCTCCGACATACAAACAAATAAACAAAGAAACAGACAAATTCTAAAAAATATATTTTTGGCATCTGCATCGTTTTTAATACACGTAGCAATCATTTTTGTCCAGAAATATTGAATGTACAGTTTTTGCTTCCTTACGATTTTATTATGTATAGCAACGTTGCCAGACGTCCCGATTTTGGCGGGACGTCCCGATTTTGAAATCAAAATTAAATGCCCCGCGCGGGACAGACTCAGTCCCGCTTTTCGGGGATTACTCGAATTATTTACAAGTAATTGTTATAAATCATTCTTACATAATTATATTATATAATATTTATGTTTATATAATTATATTCCTCTGAAGACTCAACTGCCTAACTATAGGGTAAACCAGACAGTTATTGTTAAAGTAACGTATTTTTATTAAAATACATTTTCTAGAGCTATTTTTGCTATAAATTGTCATGTAAACACTATTTAAAACTCAAATGAAAAAATAAGTATTTAAAAACTAGTGATTATGTACGTTTTTTTACTAAGTCCCGCTTTCGATGAAATAATCCCGCTTTTTTTCTCAAAGTTTCAAAATCCCGATTTGCCAAAAAAAATATCTGGCAACGCTAATGTATAGATATATTCTTCTCTATTACTGAAATGTGAACTCGCGGTGAACAATCGTGATCAATAAATACATTGCTATTGATGAGCGGTTTTTCTACAATGCGTCCCATTCCTAGCGGGTACGGGACAACTCTCTACAGTATAAATAGTAGTCTATGGGGACAACACTAGTCGCTGTTAACCGGCATTGACGCATAAAGGAGTCTACACACCAAACCCGCCGACCCGCCGACACAGCCCAGCGGTGCCAGCGGCTTGATGTCGACGGCTTTATTTCAAAAGAGTCATGTCGGCGACTTGCACCCACGCGTGTCGCCCGGCAACTTGTGGCAACATGTCGGCGGCATGTCTGCGACTTGCGTACGCGCTCATTTCCCCGCCGACACTCGACCTTTAGTGAGGTGTTCGTGTTTTCTAACTACCAAAAAAGTTACTGATTTCGTGCCGCCGACAAAGTTTTACTACTTGAACGAGATGTGAAGTCGCCGACAATAAAGGCGATGACTCATGTCGGCGGGCTTAGTGTGTAGACTGCTTAAGAGACTTGACGGTAGCGCTTCCCGCCGAAATGTTTGCTAAAGTAGTGTATTAATTACTGTGTAATCCGAGTTGTAATATATCTATTGTATGTTCAGTGGGTATAATTTCCTCCCTAACACTATTAATTAATTCAAGCTATTGTGTGGCCTAGAGTATATTACTATACTTTACTGGAAATCTTACGACTATAGGAAACACAAAAAAAGCTTTCCCACACCAAACGCGGAGTGCATGCGTGGCGTGTTTCGTCGTCGCGGCCGCGTGATTCCTATTGGCTTGTATTTAAATGTTTACCAGAAAGTCAGCATTTATACATTTTGTGTAGCAAAACGAATTAATTTTGTGACCGAGTGTGTTATTCTATGGGAAACTTATTTTGGTATCAATTAAATTTATTTTGCTTGCTACTATACAATAGATGACTTTATAAATGACAAATCACTATAATTTATACGTACTTACCTACCTACATTATTTTTCTTTTTACGTATTAAGTTTTTGCTATTTTTTATAATTGTTTCTGTACCTACTTAACATTTGTATGTCATTAATGGCAAAACATAGTGCACTACCATCCTAATTATTTAAGATCTTAAACTAAATACCTATGTTTAACAAATAAATGATTCTATTATTTTCTATTTTTGGGATTTGGTATTTGGGTTTAAAAAATATGTTGATAATCGGTTAAATTGTTGCCATTTCTATTCAGGGGACTATCAAGCACAACCAAACGCGAGCGAGGAACCACCGCCCACACAACCCGCTCGTTCCCCGCGTTTAGTGTGGAGAACGCTTATTTTGCACTACAAAAAATATCTTTTTTATTTATCGTCTCAAAATACGGTGGTAAGTGTATCACTCCGGCGCGAGGCCTCGGGAATGGATTTCATTTGAATATGAGAGCGTTTACGAGTCCCTTCAGGGCCGAATCTCACCTTACGTGACCTTTCTATCGAACACCTACTAAACAAGGTTTGACCTCGACGCCAAGGCTAGAAACATGAAAAAATCACCTTATTTTATGAAGATGTACCCTAAAAGCAAAGAGCTTGGTTCACAAGGGGATTGCACTCTATCGTGGCTATATTTTTACGTTATATGGGGGGAAAGGATGAGAATTAAGTAAACCTTTCTCATTAGGGATCGTCCATTAATGACGTGAGGCTCGAAGGGGGGGAGGGGTAGTAGTAGTGGGAGTAGCGATGGGCGATTATTACCAAAACTAATCGACTTAGTCGATTGTTCAATCCAGTCGATAAAAGTCGATAACAATTGATGTTAGTCGATTGTTATCGACTAACAGCGCGCAGCAGGCGACAATCACTGATACGGTTATCGTATCAACTTTAACTACTAATTTGTATGGAATTGTGGTGCAGCGTACGTATTATACTATGCTCATACTATGCCGCTGCGCCACAATTCAATAATTAAAACCTACAACTGCAGGGGCCTAATTCTCCTAAAATAAATTGTTGCCAAACGCAATCGAACCACAACCGTCAGTCAGTTTTTGTTTTCGAAAACTTTCAAAATGATTGATTTTGTTTTTTGTGTCAATCAATAAGACAGCTTTTGAAATTGAGAACTGTCTGAATGAACGGTTCGGCCTTGGTTCGGTTGTGATTTTTCAAGATTTATTTTAGGAGAATTGGGCCCCAGTTATTGTGCGATTGGCGCTAATAGATTATTTAATTGTCCTTTAATGTCTCAGTGTACATTTAGTAGTTCGTCGATTGTTATCCGAATAATTATGATGAGGAACTACTAAATCGAGAATCGAATGCGCAACAGTACAATTTTCGATTTAAGGCCGGTTTACACGGGGATAGTTTCTCGAAGCGAGACCCGTTCTGTCGTTGTCTTTTTCTACGATGAAAATAGAGATAACATGAGACTCGCTTCGAGAAAATATCTCCGTGTAAATGAGCCTTCAGTCGATTGTTTTTATTGCAACAATCGCCCATCGCTAGGTGGGGGTGTAGTGAGGTATCACGTGTATTTTTTATGCTAGTCAGAAACAACTTGCAATGTTAATGTCTGCCTGGATATTTTTATCACGGTGCTTATGTTTCCAGAATTAAATTAGATTATACAAACAAGGTTAGTCGGAAAGGGGGTACTAATCCGCAGGCCACTGTAAGTATCACTGATGACGGTTTTAAAGCAAGTGTTAAAAATTCAAAATTAGTCAATTTTTATTTCCATGTATTTTTTTTTTTTTTTAATTCTTCTTCCCTACTTTAGTTACGAATTTAGAAAATGGAGCTTCTAATCCGTGACCCCAAATATGACCTAAAATGTAAACAGCTGGTAATAGCTGAAGATAGATAGATTTAGCAAATTTTTTTATGTATTTTTTGAACAGCTATTTCTCTTAAACTATTTACTTTTGGAGAAAGTGGTAGAACAAAAGTTACTCATTATTATAGATAGTATAACACCCTTTCGGATTAGTAGACCTTTCTGACTAACCTTGTATAAAGGTAATATTCTGAAAAAATTTAAGATACTTTGTACCATAAGGCGCAGCGCAGACGACGCACTTTTTGTCCGGCGGACTGCCGCGCACAATAATGAACGTGGCTGATAGCGGTTGCCAGTGAAGACACTAGAGTTCTAACGACAACTACGGACAAAATGACCGTCGTGTGCGTTGAGTACGTGTTGAATTTCGCGACGGGCAACAACTACCAACCATGTTCATTCTTGTGCGCGGACTGACCGCTGGACAAAAAGTGCGTCGTCTGCGCTGCGCCTAAAAGTACCTCCGCGTGATTTTGGGTTAGTCTAAAACCTCATCTCGTATCACCAGGGAGGAGGGGGTGGGGAATTAAGTTGCTAAAAAACGTAACATGATTAATGGACGACCCCCTATGAGAAGAGGCCCGTGCCCAACAGTGGGGTAAAGCTACGCTGCATACCAACAACGAAAAATATCATAAATACGAGACCGACGTACTTATCTATCACTGGGCCCATCAATTGTGACCACTCGCCCGTTTGATTTGAATCGTCTCCGCTATTTATATTAAAACGATAATCTGTTCAGAGCCCAAAATTGTATTACGATGGAAAAATATTCCAGATTATAACGATGACGGGTTCCAAGTGAAATTATGTTAGGGATAATTCTGATTTTCAATAAAAATGCTTCTGAAGTTAATATTTAAACCATTGGGATACAAATTAATGAAATTGTTGAAGTAATACATATTAAAAGGATTAATTCAGGAGCACATAAATCTAAATAACTAATTCAGGAGGGAAATAAGCTGATGGTCGCGGTGCATGCAGCTGCGAATCCCGCGACCCCGGCTAAGGGTCAGGAGAAGGAACACCGTGGGTTTTTAGCCGGTAAGAGTCCGGCATACCCCTTCGCCTTCCCTGGGCGAAGGGCATCCACGAGGATTTACCCACGATAAAAAAAGGGGTAATATGCTGATAGAGGGGCTAGTGGCTAATTACAAACCGCGCGAATCTTACGATCAGCGAGGTTAGCTGCGCTTGCCGCGGTTAGTCAGTGATGGGTGACCGTACGTTACACATCGACACCCATCCGTACCCCGGAGAATAAGTTAAACCGCGCACCTGTAACAGTCGTTACGGGTAGTCAAGAGCCTGAAAGTCCGACAACCAGTCCAACCTAAGGATATTGGTTGTGCCCAGTAAGGCCGTATGTCCACCGCCGCCGTCTCCGAGAACGAGATGACGTTGCCGAAGTAGCGATACATACCTACATTACTATGACCGCGTGTCCACCGCACGTCCTTCACAGCCTCGAAATTGTAAGTAAATCGGCGTTACTGCTAGAACTCCGCTGAGATCGTGACGGACCGAAATGACGGCAATACAAAACGCGTCTGCTCTTGTCCACTACATCCGAGATTGACGGCGCCGGTGCTCGGATTTTTGTCTTACATTGGGAACCACCGAGATCGGTCGCGGTGGACACACGATCGCCGTCACGTCGTTCCGAACTCGGTCCGAAATAATCTCGTTTCTCGGTGACAGCGGCGGTAGACAAACGCTGTAACTGGGTTGCGGAGGTCGCTCCGTGGCAAATACTGGTATTCAGCTGCAACTAGTTGATAACAGAATTTTGAAAAAGGCTAGGCAGGACAAACATTAAGGATTAAAAAAAAAACATCGTCCTCGTATGTAAAATAGAGAGGTGACCGTTAAAAAAACCATCTCTTCAATTAAACATGCAGCTAGAGAGCCATTACCTATTTCTAAGACCACGCCGCGTCGTTAGACGGAAAGAAACGTAATAAAAACAGCAATTTTTAAAAGAACCCGTCGTAATGCTGGGCTTTACCGAAGCGCATTCATTACTAAATGCACTTTACTATACAGCCATTAACTTGATGGAAACGAGACCTTAACAATTTTACAAAAAAAAGAAAAAAATCTTAAGGAAATTACAGAGGAATCGGTGCATGGAAATCTTTAAGAATTTCACATTTTCGCTCCGGTCTCTAATGGCTTTAAGCGCTTTAAGGCGTAGCCCACAATATCCTTTGCCTGCGGTGCAGTTGGATAAATGATGGAATACTTTAGAATTTTAGGTAAACGGGTAATGGCTCATTCACACGAAGACGATTCGTTTTTTTTGAGGAATCGTCTTTTCACGATTCGTTTTTTTTTTTTGACGGCGGCAATTCTTTTTAAATGTTCACACGCATCACGAATCGTGAAAAATGTCGGATACGTCTTAAATCGTGTATCGTCTTTTGAAAACACGTTCGTCAAAAAACACGAATCGTGATTTTTTTTGTGACGGATCCATCGTGATCGATGGTTCATCTAAGACTAAGAATCACGAAACCAATGTGAACATTAATTCGTATATTTTGCCGAATCGTGATAAAACACGATTCCGTGTGCAATGTGAACGTCCATCTGTCATGACGTATCGTGTTTTATGACGAATCGTGAAAGACGGAACCCGTGTGAGTGAGCCCTAAGGTTGCTTTTATACATGCGTGATTTTTGTCGGCGCGAAGACGAGCGCGCGTCTCCTACGAGTCGCTCCCTTCTCAGAAACTTTGGAATTTAATAGTTAATCCCTTGTCATAACGTACATTTTTTATCGATGTAATAAAGTACACGTGCACGCTCAGCGCCCGAATAGCTATTGCGTAGTACATGCGTCGCAAATGTCGCAATCGCGCGTAGCGCCCGCGCCGCCTCCACCCTCTCGGCTAGGATGACAAATGCAATTTGAGATCTATTCATGTGTCATAAGACTCAAATTATATACAACAAATATCAAAGCGAGTTAGACGCGGGTGCTGACGCGCATGGCGTACGCTTAGCGGGCGCGTGTCGTCTGAACGCGGCCGAAGTGATACGATGGTCGTATTGTAGTGAAATGGGGTCGTAAAGAAGAACATTCCTTACTACAAAGTAAGCTAAAATAGGTTAGTACTTTTTGAATGTCAACAACAAAAGACAGCACCCTAAAGCCGTGTACACGGTATTTATAAAAATAAAAAGAAAAGTCCTGACTGACTGATTGACTGACTCATCAACGCCCAGCCCAAACCCTTGCACCTACAAAACTGAAATTTTGCACTTTCGAAATTCAACCCCTAAGGAAGTTAAAGAGGGGATGAAAGTAACGTAAACCTACCCAAATTGGTCCGCCCACCATAATCCGACCACTAATTGTTACTGCATTTTTTTATTAATACAGTGTATCTCGTCTGAATTCACGGCTCATCTTCCTTGCGGAAGATGTCCGGTCCTTTGGAAGGCATACACGGGGACACAGGTCCAACGCGCAGAGGCCCCTTTGAGAACTTTAATCAGTGTATTATTAAGCTAGGTCTTATTGGAATTTGAAACTACACTTTTAACTTTGTTTACGACTAAAAGAGATTTTATAGATATTTGTTTTGGTTCGCGATAATATTACAATTCATAACGAAACGGTGCATTAAGCGTGTTTTTAATAGTCAAAACGTCAAAACCAGACATGAGACAATTAGAGAGTTCTGTAAAGATTTAAACTGAATTTAGTAAGTATAAAGTTTTTGTGGTATAGTATAATTGATAGTCTTGAGTTACAAGTAGGTAATAGGTGATTTAGTTTATAATTAGTATGCAAAACTTATCAAAATAAAGTGGACGGTATTATAGCTAGCAACACTACAGTACTGATCGAATACCGACCGGAGGTCGGTATAGGGGCAATTACCGTGTTCACTTTAACTGATAAAATTATATTTGAGTTATAATAAATCAAACCTAGAAATATTTTTTAATATTTACCTGTTTGATAAAGAATCTTGTGACCGAAATACGACCTACTATAAATTGTTTATTTATTTCGATAACTGTATTTCAATTTCATGAAAATTCATTATTAGCACCGTCGCTTATGGAGAAAAGCAGTATAATACTTATATGATTTTCAATTAACTGTACTTGTTATTGGTTTTATTCTAGTGTAATTTATTTCTAAAACATGTTTACCATCTATCGACATTGTTTATTTCTCTAAAAATATTAAACTTTTCAATAATTGAAGTAGTTGAAAAGCGGTCGGTTGTTAGGTAACCGTTTTACATCATTTCATAATACCGTCCACCCTCAAAGCTTATCGTGATTTGTACTCATTTCGAAGAGCTTAAACTTTTTAGCTGAAACTTAAAGTTTATATGACTACATTGTAGACTTTATGTTAGCACCTTTCGGCTCCTTTATCTGACCTTGGATATCAATCAACTAGGAAAAAAGTGCCCGTCGAGACAAATCAAACGAGCCGAAACCATTGATAAAACAAAACTACTCGAAGGGCTTACATTAATACATTGTGGAGTAGACGGATTTTTTCTGTGACAGTCATGTTGTATTTGGATACCGACCTCATTTCCAGAATTGACATACCCAAAAACCATAGACAAGAAACCATAAAAAAAACTATACTCATGAAAATAACTTTTTGAATTTTGACTCATCCACGGCATCAGCACCGCCGAAAATTATGGAATTGTCACCCATGACGAATCATTTCCAAATTTTTATGGCGACCATCTTGGATTTTGAAGTTGCCCTCGTTTTCTTCATCAGCACACCCGAATGCCATGAAATTAACACCATGACGACTAACTTTTAAATTTTCATGGCTGCCTTCTTGGACTCTGGGTTTTTCCACATTTTTGGCATCAGAAGCCCCGAAAACCATGGATTTGACACCCACGATGAATAATTTACATTTTTTATAGCCGCCATTTTGGATTTTGGTTTTGCCCACATTTTTGGCATCAGCAGCCCCGAAAACCATGGATTTGACACCCATGATGAATAATTTACAATTTTTGTAGCCGCCATTTTGGGTTTTGGTTTTGCCCACATTTTTGGCATCAGCAGCCCCGAAAACCATGGATTTGACACCCATGATGAATAATTTTACATTTTTATAGCCGCCATTTTGGATTTTGGTTTTGTCCACATTTTCGGCATCAGCAGGCCTGAAAACCATGGAATTGACACCCGTGACGAATAATCATTATTTTGTACAGCCGTCATCTTGTATTCCGAACTCGACCAATTTTTTAGCATGTGCACCCGAATAACCCATGTAAATAAGAGTCTTGTTATAATAAACGCATTTGTTACAACTAGATTAAACTCTCAATCACCGTAATTATAAACACAATAGATAAGACAATTTAAGTGTCGTCCTGGGACGACGGGCAGTACGCAACCGGTTAAAGTAGTCATAAAAAAAGGTAAATCATTTATTATTAAGTTTAACATTTTTTGGCGAGGTTGAGATTGCGAGTAAAATTGGGACCAGCGTTATACGCTCTAAGGGAGCAGCGCGCGCACACCGTCACGAAAAAGGTTTAAACGTTGATTCTTATTTATTTATTTATATTCAGTTCTTACAGACAAACCGTGGAAATGGTTTTGTGGGGCTTTGATCTTAATTAATGTAACGTTTCTGTACTATGTAAAAAAAACCTCTTTTCTATATGACACCATGAAGTTAGTTGTTTACATAGACCTACAAGGTGTCTAAAGCTCTGCAAAAAAGAGTACGAAAAATGGGGGTGCCACTAACAATAAGCGCTCTGGTAGAAAGTCGAAGTGAACTTCTACCGCACATACATAAGTACACACACCGTTTTTTACTTTAATCTAAAATGGAATGGGGCATCAACCGGGGACTTCCCACTGGTGCTCTATGAGAGTGCAGTCAAGGACTGTCCCTGGGGGATGTAAGACAAGCACAATGTGTATTGCAAAATATAGAACCTTAAATTATTGGTCTATTGATACGGGTGTTTAATGGACAAGTCCAACTTCTTTTTCTGGTAGAAAATTGGTTTGGCAGACGGTGGCCCACTAACTCGCTAGCTGGGCAAACAGGCAAAAGGGGGCAATACCACTGTGAGCTGTTAAGGGTATCGAGATCGAGAAGTGAGACCCTGGTTTCAGCAAGTTTGCAAAGGGCAAATTTGGTGGACGGTATTAGGTATGTCAGTGGTCGGATTACGGCTGACAGTTATTTTCCGGACGGAATTAAGGCGGGCAGCAGATTTGAAACTACTTGTCACTTTTTACTTCATATCAAAACGAATTAAATGTGAATTTTATATTCCTTGCTAGATTTAATAAATATATGAATTTTACTTTAATATGAGACCTACAGCACCAGAGTTTCCCTTATCAATCGCTATGTCTGAATAAAACAAAAATTATGGTCCTTAGGAGGTCGGTATTCGGTGGGTTTACGTTATGTATTGAAAATCGTCACTTAACGGGTTCTAAATTTCACGCAAGCGAAGCTGCGGGCAATAGCTAGTTAGGGGATAAATGTTTCTAAGCGCTCGGTTAAACAGACAGCAAATTGTGACCGCATGTCGACTGCGTTCCGGACATATTCCTAGTATATTGCTTTCACGGTAAGTTGATTAATTTGGCAGATGTCAGTTCATGACATGAAAATAAATTGTAATGGCGCTTGTGTATGACAATTTAATTCAAAAAGTATTAAATCAATTTAAAATATTAATAAAGCCTTACCCAAAAGGTTGTTTTAAAATCAGAAACATAGAAACAATATAGTTATATGTGTTTAACGCCATAATTATATATTACATAAATGATTTTGAAAAAACCCAGACGCGTTTTCAAATTTGCGTCAGATGGTACCAGTTGCTAGAGACGTGCGTATCGATAAAATAATTTCGATAAATTTATATTAACAGAATGAATATTTTGACTGTCGTAATAATTAGACGATAGGCTCAGTTGATTGAATAATTAAAATAAGGCTCATTATAGCCCAGTTGCCTTGCAAAAGGTCGGTCAGTCCTAAATTTTGGATACGTGATACGGATATGTGTTCTTATAAAAATTACAAATTTTGTACCTTGAGTGACCTCGGCGCGCTCTGCCATCTTGGGTTAAAGAACCCAAAAATGAGTTTTTATTAAATAACTCCTTATGGGTTTTATGCCAAAAATTATTCACATCAATTTTGTAGAAAATTAAATTCTTATTTTTCATTCCCGACTCAAAATCAGAGGTATTTTATAGGTTTGAAGCCCATGTCTGTCTTTCTGTTTGGCTGTCTATTTCTCTCTCTGTCTGTGTGTCTGTTTGTGGGCTTTTCATAAAAAAACACCTAACATAACACATCCAAAATTCAGGACCGACGAACCTTTCGCAAGATAAACCTCTTTTTCGCGACCCGGCTACTGGGCTTATTATTGGTGATAAATAAACATTTATTTTCACTCATCCCATACCTGCTGGATTCATTATCACATCAGCACGGAATCGTCTATTGTTGAAGATATGCATGCTAATTGACTTAATCCTAATTACTTAAATCACAAGTATTTGAAATGTACATAAAATCACATTACAATAATTTGTCAAATTCTCGCTGAAATTTTACAAATTGTATCGATAGTTGAATCGACTACAGTCACATGTCTAGCAACTCCTATTGACATGTGTCATTTTAATCTTCTTATCGTGAAAACAATAGAAGCTTTGCCTTCTTAATGAAAAAAGTGAACTCACCTAATTGTGAGATCTGTGGAAAAATTGATGATGTGCAACACCGACTAATGGAATGTGTCCGTAATGCTAATAAAAGAGACCAAAAGTTAAGGCAATTTAAATTGAATTATATGGATGTTGGTGCTTTTCAGAACATTCTAGCTGAACCAAATTCTGGTGCAGCAAGAATGCTATATTCTTTTAAATTTAGCTAAGGTTAAGAATTGTAGTTGTTAGTAATTAGGATAAGGTACGATGGGATTGTCATCGTCATTTTTATGTACAAAAATCCCTGGTAATTTAATAAAGAATTTAAAAAAAAGGGGATAAATGTCCCGCCACACGTGTGGCCAGCGATGGCCGGCGACATCGAGCGACTTAACCCAGACATTTCTTTCCGCGACATTGTCGTGCTATGACTGTAGCGCCGGAGGTCGCACGATGTTGTTGTCCTAAGGAGATGTTTGATTTTGGGCCACCACTATGTACAGCAGTGGCGAAGGCTCCATACAACTCGATTCCTATCGGCTTCCCTTTCGAAACGAGTAGTTACTGGAATTCATGCATCACACTTGAGCAAGGTACCTAAGCATTTTTTGGTCCGGCTTCCCTTTTAAGAAAATTCACCCTACGCCACTGATGTACAGTATATAGAAAAATAGGAAAAAATAGGGGATTACCATAAAAATACAAATAAATTAATTTGAAGAAGAGTACAATTGTACTGGAATTATTAATTGGAGACGTTTTTTAATATGTTAACCCTTTTTTTCTGGTAGCCATGACAGTTGTGTTTGACATTGACATGAGTTTGACAACTTTGACAGTCCTAGGTTTCATTTTTCGTTTGATTTCACACCTGTAGTTCTATTTTATAACGAAATCCAAGTATTTTCGTCTATAAATAACTTAGATAGATTGTGTAAGTACACAAGAAATAAACACCATGGGGTCATTGACATGTCAACAGTTGTCAAAATGCTTTAAATGACATTTCACATAATTACGATCCACCATATTTTTATGTGTTGCGTTGCTCTCCTTGACCAAGATATCTTGAGTGTACAATGAAACGAAGTAAAATTATAGAAAATGAACATAATAAAACGGTTATTTTATTCTATCGCTTTATTTCCATATAGTGTACATGGTGCTAGCCCAGGCTCCATACATTTCTGAAACATCTCCTTTTCGAATCAAAATATTCAGGTCAACAAAAAATATAATTGTCTTCTACAACAGTTTATAAAACACTGCCTCGTTGACCTAGTGGTCGCAAGCGCGGCTGCTGAGCGTGAGGTCCTGGGTTCGATCCCCAAGTTGGGATAATTTCTCAGTAGCAGTCTGGATTTTTGCCCGATCGATGGCAGTAGGCTCGCCTCCTATTACATACGACTTAAACATAACGACGAAATGTGGGTGTACTATACACCTCTGCCAACCCTTCGGCGAATACAGGCGTGATGTTATAAATAGTTTATGAAAATAAATTATTTATAGTTATATACAGGGTGTAAACGAATTCGTGTAATTCCTTCAAACCACATAGTCTATTAATGACATACATAGATTACCGCGGCACGGGATTTAGCTCGATTAAAAATAAAAAAATTAAACCATTTTTTTTTCTTGCGGTTTAATTAAGTCATCGTATCTAAACCACCTCATGAGGTTTCATGAAAAAAATAAGCAAAAATATTTCTTGCATTTTTTTTTTATGTGATAGAACATTTCGATGCTACGCATAAATGAATGAAAGCGCGGCGACACAGCTGGCAGGCACGACTAGCGCGATATCACTCCGTGCAGTCAGTTAACTTGGGGTACTAAAATGAATCAGAAACAGAAAATCAGGTTATTTTATGAAAAAATATTTTTGCTGAAACTGAAAAAAACCAGTGCTTGGTCAATCTGTGTCACTAGTACAATACGAGGTTTAAAGGAAGTACATGAATTCGTTTACACCCTGTATATCGGGTGTAAAAAGACCCTTAACGATAACGAAAACCACGTATTCTACCTATCATTGGGATCATTTTTTTGTTCTAGACCGTACCTGGGAAATCATTGGTTCTGGAGATATTGAAGGTCAAAGTTAAAAAAAAATTTAAGTTTTTTCCAAAAACTAATTCTAAGTGATAATACTAAACTTTCTTCCAAACAACCATTATCAAAATTTTAAATTTTTCTTAACAAATTACGCATTTGAAGTTACAAAAACGCAATAAATATCAAACGCACAAGACCGCCTTAGCTCAGCTGTGTAGCCGCTACACGACACACGCAAGCATAGTCGGTTAAGTGCATTACATTGCGCGCTACAAAAAACAGCGTTTTTTACGCCTAAAAATAAAAGTCGTTTCCCAGCAATTATTTTTGGTCAATGTAATTTAGTTTGATATACAGAATGCGTAGATTTCGGTTATGTGATGGGTCTTTTTACACCCTGTATAGTTAGGACTTACAATGAAAAGGGTGTCTAGGTTTTGCGTTATATGAATAAGACCACAATGCGTTAAAACATTTTCAACTAGCGCTACTAACACGTGTCCTCGGCTAAAAGCCACGTATAAATCTATTCAGCATTACAATCTATATATATAAAAGAAAGTCGTGTTAGTTACTTCACTTATAACTCAAGAACGGCTGAACCGATTTAGCTGAAAATTGGCAGGGAGGTAGTTTAGAGCCAGGAGAAGGACATAGGATACTTTTTATCCCGTTCGACATCATGTAGGTAGGTAGTAGGTAGGTAGTAGGTAGGTAGTAGGTAGGTAGTAGGTAGGTAGTAGGTAGGTAGTAGGTAGGTAGTAGGTAGGTAGTAGGTAGGTAGTAGGTAGGTAGTAGGTAGGTAGTAGGTAGGTAGTAGGTAGGTAGTAGGTAGGTAGTAGGTAGGTAGTAGGTAGGTAGTAGGTAGGTAGTAGGTAGGTAGTAGGTAGGTAGTAGGTAGGTAGTAGGTAGGTAGTAGGTAGGTAGTAGGTAGTTAGTAGGTAGGTAGTAGGTAGGTAGTAGGTAGGTAGTAGGTAGGTAGTAGGTAGGTAGTAGGTAGGTAGTAGGTAGGTAGTAGGTAGGTAGTAGGTAGGTAGTAGGTAGGTAGTAGGTAGGTAGTAGGTAGGTAGTAGGTAGGTAGTAGGTAGGTAGTAGGTAGGTAGTAGGTAGGTAGTAGGTAGGTAGTAGGTAGGTAGTAGGTAGGTAGTAGGTAGGTAGTAGGTAGGTAGTAGGTAGGTAGTAGGTAGGTAGTAGGTAGGTAGTAGGTAGGTAGTAGGTAGGTAGTAGGTAGGTAGTAGGTAGGTAGTAGGTAGGTAGTAGGTAGGTAGTAGGTAGGTAGTAGGTAGGTAGGTAGTAGGTAGGTAGTAGGTAGGTAGTAGGTAGGTAGTAGGTAGGTAGTAGGTAGGTAGTAGGTAGGTAGTAGGTAGGTAGTAGGTAGGTAGTAGGTAGGTAGTAGGTAGGTAGTAGGTAGGTAGTAGGTAGGTAGTAGGTAGGTAGTAGGTAGGTAGTAGGTAGGTAGTAGGTAGGTAGTAGGTAGGTAGTAGGTAGGTAGTAGGTAGGTAGTAGGTAGGTAGTAGGTAGGTAGTAGGTAGGTAGTAGGTAGGTAGTAGGTAGGTAGTAGGTAGGTAGTAGGTAGGTAGTAGGTAGGTAGTAGGTAGGTAGTAGGTAGGTAGTAGGTAGGTAGTAAGTAGGAAAAAGTGCATTGCAACGCATGCGGGTACAGCTAGTTTAATTAATAAAAGTTAATTACACAACTCGTTAAGCCGGGTGTTGGATTTGTACAAAATTAGAAACGAGTGAGGCAGGAAACCGTATGTTACAATTTAATATGTCCAAATGACGATTTAATTTTTCAACTTTTTATATTTATTCGTATACGTATGCTCATGGATGCCCTTCGCCGGGAAAGGCGAAGGGTTAGGGCCATACCTCACTGAGATGCCATGGCGACGTGGCCAGCGACGTCGCCAACTAGTTCTTATTGAGATGTATGACGGCTAACTCACATGGCGACCGATTGGCGACGTTGCCAAGTAGCCAGCGTAGCCAGAGTCGACCGCTTCGCATGCGGCGACTGGCGACGCTGGCTACCTGGCGACGTCGCCAGTTGTTTGCACGTGTTTGTATGCTCCGTCACTCACTCAGTCGCCAACCAGTCGCCGCGTTGAACGCACGTCGTATTGAGAGGAAAATGTCGTTCGATACTGAGAGATTTATCATAGAAATTGAAAATCGGCTGGGTTTATGGAACAACGCATTGAAAGAGTACTCTGACCGCAACTAGAAAATTATTTTTTTCTTGAAAATTAAAAGGAGAATGCCCACGGCACTATGGACAAAAGTACTCAATTCAACATTTTTGTGTCTTCATCAAATCATCTTTAAAATACTCGAGGACATGTCTAAATACTTCCTTAAAAAATTCAACACAAACTACAATGGCATTTCCGAGATATTTACAAAAACGAAATTACTGTTTTGAGGTTATATTTGACCACAAATTAATTGAAAAAACTGTTTCTTTGTGGGCAGTCTAATGGCACTCGGTGAGTTCTTGATCTCAGCATGGAAATCCCACTGCTATATATAACAGACAGCCTGGTGTCCTACTGCAGGTGTCAACTGTCCTTGAGATGCGAGTGCATTTTGCAACAGTGTAAAACACTCATGACACAATATGCCTTCAGTTGAGAGCTGAAAAAAAAAGTATTTACAATTCTGTGTAACTCGTAATCTTATACGAAACTACATACAATTAATATTTAGAGGTAGCTATTTCTCAGAATACACTTTACTGATTGAATTAAACCATTCATTATTAAGTTGGTTATTACGGACACAATAGTAGGTACCTACCTAAGTTATATTAAAATCCGGTAACCCAACTGGTGAAGTGAAGAACTAACACACAAACATAGACTGCACTTTTGTCCACTAAGATTTTTTACATGGTACAGAAACATAAAAGCACAGTTCCTAAGTAAAAAAGATCATACTACGAGAAAAAGACAATTTTAATCTTACCGGCGGCGGCGTTGGTGAGATCCAAACTCGTAAAATGTTCGTGAATAGGTATATTCGGAATATCGGACAACATGAGTCTACGCATAAATGGCGTTAATCTCAAAGAGCAGTTGAGACATCGCTCCACAGTCGCACTCGCCACGATCAATAATATCACAACACAAAAAGTCCTGTCTTTAGTAATATTTTCAATAGTTTAGCAGCTTAAGGCCCAAACTCGACGCACAACGTACCAAAATCAGCAAAAAAAAATATACTGGTTGACAATTGAATTGACAAATTGTGAATTCAATTGTCACCTTTTTTTTTAATTTTTCATTGTCAATGACAATGAAAAATTGAAAAAAGGTTGTAACTGTGCTGATTCTAATATAATTGATTTTTGATCGATTTAACTTGAACAGTTATTTAACTTGATACGCAATAATTTATTTTATTTTACTTAATACAGAATCGATATCATTTTATTATAAGTGGGTAGGTAGGCACATTACACGCAATAGAAAAAATGGTCAATGGTGTACATACATAGAAGTAATAATTACTCCTTGAATACATTATTGCTTCTATGGTATTGACAGGCCATATAAAAAATGGCGTACTGTATAGCCGGAAACTTAAAAGTACTAATTATTGTTAAAAAAAATATCCCATTATAAATAATAATTAAGTCTTATTTAAAAAATATATTTTTATTTTAGATATTTCATGCTGTTAAAATTTTTGAGACACAAGACATTTCTCAAGAGTACTGTCCATGGGCATTCTCCTTTTCTTTTTTCGTTTCATCTTTTTGCGACGCTGGTAATAATATAATAACAGTGCAGTAATTTCCACGTCCATTCCTGACTGTGTCGAGACAGAACTGAATGCATTGGCGACGCGATTTGGCGACTCAGTCTGGCGACGCAGGGACGCCAGACGTAGCCACGGCAACGTCGCTGGCCACGTCGCCATGGCATCTCGGTGAGGTATGGCTCTTATGCCTTAGCTATGGCTCTTAGGCTCAATTTACACGGCCGCGGAATGGAATGGAATGGAAGCGTCAATTTCGCCTCATGACGCTAGAATTAAAAGAAAGGACCGCTTCGCAATTCGAGTCGCTTTGAACCGCTTACGTAAGACGCCGCGTAAAATAAAGACGGATTCACTTTGATCCAATAGGTAGGTCCAGGCGCTGGACTGGCACTGGTCTAATATTAAAACGTTCCAATCCAGTACAGCAGCTCAGGATTGGAATAAAATGTTCGTCTAATGTCAATCCAGTAACTGCTGGATCCAACGACACGAATCCAGTTACTGCAAGCAATCCGTTTACCAAGCGAGGTGATCGAGGCAATTTTCGGCCGCGAATTGAAAGAAAGAAAGAAAATACATTTATTTAACACAGACTAAAAGGCAAACAATTTAATAAAAAGCAGAAAAAAAAGAAATTTGCAGGAAAGTATGCCTCACGGCTGCGCCAAAAAGGCCAATTCAGCAAAAAATGCCAGACAGCTAGTGCTTGACGCTGGTTTTCAACTGGTGAATTGTGGTCAAACGCGAGTATATTCAGAGCAGCAAAGCCTAAAGAACGAGATAAAAACTACACTATAGCGGAGTTCAGACTACGCTATGCTATTACGCTGTATAATATAGATTATTGCATCATAATCTGTAACTATATAGCATGACGTTCACACAATACGCTATATCGCAAGCCGGTCTGCTACGTATAGCAAGTTATTTGACGGCGATCCGTCGGCGACCCGTCGCGAAGGACGGGTTAGAAGTGAGGTGGGGCGGGGGGGCAGGAGAATTGTACGACATAGCTCTTAAAATCGCTCAAGTTTATCGCGTACAGCAAGTCAATACTTAATAGCATAGCGTTGTGTGAACGTGTCCTTATAAAATGTATACTCAGGGCTATCTTTGAGCTATAGAATATTTGCTAAATATTGTATATTTTTTGCGTGGTCTGAACTGCCCTTAACAATTTCTTATTAAAGTTGAGAAACACTTGCTATAAACGGTTTCCAATCAAATTCTTTTATAGCCGCAAACGTCAAAACTTCAAAATGATATGACAAAAGTTAAACGTCAATATTAATTTTGGTGCTCAATAAAAAGAGTGGCACTTTTTATCCACTTAAATGTTCTTTTAAATCAATTTTCTATTACACAATTTCATTCCCGACGTGTTCTTAGAAAGTTTGTATCCAATCAACCGGTACGTTGGTCCTGGGGGACAGGCAGGGAGGTAAGCGACGTCAGGGCAGCGGAGCTTTCACTAAACACGTTTGCGAAGCGAGGAACCGATAAAATTCTTGTCTTTCAGTTCAATGAGTCGTACTCGTACGTTGAGTTCAGTATTTTCTTACTTTAAGACACATCTTCAAACTTTGAGTAGAGCAGATGCACAGCAGGTCCTAAGCAAAACAAAAGTAGATGGCAGCACCATCGTTAGCATCACAACCAATCAGAAGGAGTTAAATTGAAATTATAAATAATGTCAAACACACTAGTTGTTTCGGGTCTGGGCGTTGTGAGATTTGTGTCTGTAAACGCACCCGATATAGGAGAAATCCTAGTGTGGGGAAACCGAACCGTTCATTCAGACAGTTTTCAATTTCAAAAGCTGTCACATTGTTTGAAACAAATTACAAAACCAATCATTTTGACAGTTTTCTTAAACAAAAACTGACTTACTGATGTGTTTCGTTTACTAAACGTCTGGTAACAAAAGGAAGAATGAAAGGAGAGTGCCTGCAGCGAAGATGCGAATGTTGAGGTTGAGATGGATGTTTGGAGTAACAAGAATGGATAAGAAAGGAATGAGTACTTAAGTATATCAGAGGAAGTTTGAAAGTAGCGCCAGTGACTGAAGCGTTGAGGAATAATAGGTTAGCGTGGTATGACCAGTTTATGCGAAGGGAATAAAGTTATGTTACCAGAATAGTGTTGAATATGAATGTGGATGGATATACAAGTAGAGGTGGGCCAAAGAAAAGATGGATGGATTGTGTGAAGGATGATATGGGTAAGAAAGGAGTGAGTACTGAGATGACGGCTAATAGAGGGGAATGGAAGAGGAATGCATGATGTGATGTGCCGACAACACCTAGAGTGGGATAAGGGCAGGGAAATGATAATTATAATAATCATTTCATAATCATTTCTTATTTGTGTAACATAAGTAGTGAATATAGTTCTTAAATTAAAGTTCATAGGTGCGAAATAAAATATTGATCATGCGAGAGGTAAACATAAAATTATTTGGTAGGTTTTTCCAAATTAATAGATAATCAAATAAAAACAAAAATTATAAATGTCACATTATGGAATAATTTCTACAGTCAATGCATAAATAAATAATCATAAATTACCTACAAGTAGTCACAATATTCAATTAAAAATTGTATCTCCTGTCAATAATGATACTACACTCATTAAAATACTGTTGCGCAACTTATGATTAAAACAGTATTTAATTTCATTAATCAAGAACTCACCGTAATAAGGTAGAAATGAAACATAATTATGCTATCTCAAATGATAGTTACTGTCTAAGGGGGATATTGCACTATCCTATATATATACTATTATATATATATATAATGGCTACTTCGGAACGTATTTTCACGGATTCGGATCGGATGCAGTGCGTAACCACTGTAAGAGTTCAATTCCTTTCCGGGTACCATAGCTAAAGAATCCAATTTTTTGTCTACGCCAAGTCCAGAAAAAGTAAAAGTATATGTACCATAAATGACGTTTTATATACATACAAACAACAAAGACTCTTCGTAACTATTTCGTGTTACGTCACGAAATAGGAAGAGAGATCAAATAAATGTCAAGTGAATTCATACATTTTTGCTAAAATAAACACCATAATAATATTATAATTTTAAGAGCTGAAAATTGCAAAATAAGGTTTATCAAATTGAAACCTCGCAACGATTTTGGAATCAACATAGTACTTTTCATACCGAATTGATTGTTAATACCTAGCAACGTATGTATTAACTATCCGGTTTCTCCACAACTATGTACCACGCAATGAATATTGTTGTATTGACAAATGAAAGTTATTGAAATTACGAATGTGATACCAGTGATACGCAATTCGGATGCTGCTTTGCAACTTGAGACACCAGTTAATTACAAAAAATCGTGAAACATACATGAGGCTATATACTCTAAGGCTGCTCTACCGCTGGACTTCCGCTTGACACTACTTTTTGGGACAATTGTATCCCACCAAAAACATTAAATGACACAGATTAACCCTAAATGGGAATTTTAGTTTTTTTTTTTTTTAAATATTGGTCTGTTGGTCTATTTCTAAGTCATTTTAGAGTCTTGAGTTATCTGACTGCAAAGACCGATATCGCGTTAGTCGTGCCTGCCAGCCGTGTCGCCGTGATTTCATTAATTTATGCGTGGCATCGAAATGTTCATTCAGAGAAAATAATTTGTTTGCAAAAAAAAATCTTTTTTTTTACTGAATCCATATTAGATGATTTAGATACGATCGATAACAAAGCCGCATGAAAAAAAAAACCATTTTTTTTATTTTTATTCATGCTAAAACCCATGCGGGCCTGTCTACACCAGTACCTAGTAGATCATGTGGTTTTAAGGAATTACACAAATTCGTTAACACCCTGTATTGTCTCTATTGCTTGTAAGATAGTTCAGTATATTATAGACCAGTCTTTCTCAAAGTGGGCGATAACGCCCCCTTGTGGGCGCTACACGCCTACTGGGGGGCGGTAAAAGGCAGTAAAATTAAGGATTGCAATTGTAATTTTTAAGATGTGGTAAAGATAAAAAATTTAGGAGGCGCTAGAAAATAAAATTGACACTGAAAGTGGGCGGTAGACAAAATAAGTTTGAGAAGCTCTGTTATAGACAGTCATTACAAGCTTATATTTCATTATCACACCGCATGCCCGTCATTACAGCACGAGTACTCGTCTGTTCTCCACGCGACGTCGGTTTTTTAGCGCGGATCAAAGGAATTTTTGTATTCGTATCGTTGTTTACATATTCGTCATTATTCAGGTGACCCGTGAACTTTGTCGCAGACGGTTGTTTTATATTGACTGAATACAAATATGTAAACGGGTCGTATTCGTCTACAAATAATTCGGCGAATTATTCGTCCGATAATGTAAACTATTCATTGAAGAACATAAGGTATGTGCAGAGGTGTATAGTACGCCCACATTTCGCCGTTATGTTTTAAGTCCCATGTAATAGGGGGCGACCCTATTGCCATCAACCGGGCACAAATCCAGACTCCGAGCTACTACTGAGAAATTCCACACGGAAAAAACCCAATAACACTGTCCGAAGGCTGTAGGCTCGCCCCCTATTAGGTACATGGGATTTAAACATAATGGCAAAATGTGGGTGTACTTTACCTACACTTCTGCCCAACCCTTCGGGGGATACAGGCGCGATGTTATGTTATTCAAAAGCCTGTGTACATACGGCTACACATCAAGCTATACATAACCAGTTTATCTTGGCGTCGCTTTGTATAATCTTTGCGCACAAGTAACGATCAGCTTATACTGGTTTTACGTAGCTTGAAGTGTAGCCGTGTGTACAAGCACGTAAAAAAATCATGCTTCGTGCTCTTATTTTGAAATCCCTTTTCTTAATATTTAGTTGTAAAATAGACGTATCTACACCTAAGGGCTCTTACACACCACGTTTTTTTCAGGCGCTGTCGACGCGCTGCGCACGCAACTATAACGCGCTGCAAACGCGATGTTCTCGCAACCAATTTACCTATTCACACGTTCATAAAATTGTAGTATGCAGACGACGACTTTTTCGCGAGCTGTCGACGCGCTCGTAGCGCGGAGTTACATCGATACAGACGCGCTGTCACAGCGCGTCTCTTTAGTTGCAAACACATACGTATAGAGCGTTTTATTTTGCAAGGAGAGTTGCTCACGCGCGTCTGCAGCGCGTTTCTCGTGAGTTTGCAGCGATGCAATCGCAAGTAATCTGCCTATTTCAAGTTTAGCAACGCCGACAACGCGCGATAGCGAAACGCGCGTCGACGGCGCCTGAAAAAAACGTGGTGTGTAAAGAGCTCTAAATAACTTCTTTTTGCCCTCAATAATTAAATCAGCTGTTCAACATTCATATCAATGAACAATTACAATTTCAAATGTGCTTAAAACAACACGCCATTACAAAAATATTACTTTTGAACCTCGCTGCGAAAAAAGGTCCTAAATGAATCTTTATTCAAGACTTGAAAAAACAAATTGGCCGACCGTGAATTCACAGCAGCCGTACATTTTAGCCAGAAAACTGATTTATAATTCTAAAGCTAACAAGATTTTTTATACCACAAACCACAAGTTAAAAAATAAAACCTTTAAGTTGTGGCGGCATCTATCTCGCCACATGCGAACTATCCTACATCGCGCAATCAAGATTTAACACGCAGATAGTATACATATATACAACCTCCCAACGTCAACCGTTGGGCAGTAGCCCGCCAGGCACAAGACTCCGCCTGGTTGGAGGATCCTCCCTTTGGTTGGAGGAACACCACACCAAGTTTCTCCACATTGGTGACCCCGACGTGATCGTCACAGACAGTGTTTCCACGCTGGTGACGTCACGCCGCGCCTTTGAAGTACCGACTCCGAGCAGATCGGACGTGCTTGCACGCGCTAGCCCGCGCCTCCTCGAGCCATTACCTTCACACGGCGCGTAGGCGCAAGCTGGCGCGACGCGACTTGTGATAACGCGCGCCGTGAGAAGCCAGCATTATGCGCAAGATGAACATGAAAGCGCACGGGTGTAGACATACCATAATAGCTTTTAGGCTTGTTTCACACTTACCACAACTACAGTACAACCACACCACAAAAACAACACGTGGGCGGGCACCAATTTATATGAAAATGAATAGCTTAATTCACACGTGCGACAAATTTCGGCAAAGCTGCAGTGACACTATTCACTCGTAACCACGGCTTGACCACTTTTTGTCACTGCAATGTGGTGTGGTTGTGGTATGTGTGAACTCTCTCTTATTTTCCTATTATTCAGTACAACGATATTCATTGCACGTATCCATGTGTCAAGATGATGGATTTTTAAACATACAGCGCAATGAATATTGTTGTACTGTTAATAGCTGCGATTGTATTACGCAATTAGGGTTCTATACCCAATTTGCGTAAGAAGCACCACAAACGCGGTGCGGTGCGGTGCTGCGCGGTGCGGCGTGGTGCGGTCTGCGACCGCCGCTTTTAAAGTACATTTCCATATTCGCCGCACCGCGCAGCGTTCGGTGTGCATTGTCTGATATTTGTAAATGCATCCATAATTCGGAAACCGCGGTGGCCGCGCCGCGCCGCACCGCATTTGGTGTGAAGCTCCTAACGTTTAGTAATTGTAAGTTGCAAGTTCCGCTACCGATTCTGTGGCACTATATTCGATTCCATATTAAGCTATTGCATCTTAATTTACTATTCCTTATACCTCCAATTAAGTAAAATAATGAATATGCTATTTAAATAAAATAATCTCTACGAGTGACGATCGCACCGATACACACCAAGCCCGCATCAAACTGTCTCCCTCCCAATCCCCCACCAGCAACGCCCTAAGCTGAGGTCCGAGTCCCACTAGAGGTCGCCCTTAATGCTGTTGTTGCTAGTAGTCATAATATTAGTGTAGTATAAGTAGTTAGCTTAGGTTAAGTATTTTACTTCCCCACCATTGGCTGAAGACCCTTCAAGGGCCTAATTCTCCTACAATCAATTGTTGCCAAACGCAATCGAACCACAACCGTCAATCAGTTTTTGTTTTCGAAAACTTTCAAAATGATTGATTTTGTTTTTTGTGTCAAACAATTCGACAACTTTTGAAATTGAGAACTGTCTGAATTAACGGTTCGGCCTTGGTTCGGTTGTGATTTATCAAGATTTATTTAAGGAGAATTGGGCCCCAGGTCTCGTCAATATTGCCCGGTTACGTAGAGACGGTCCGCGAGGACCACGTACAAGCGGTCCAATAGAAAATAACAAAAACGGTAGGCGATACTTAATAACATCCGGTGCACCCTGGACAGTCTGCCACGCTACCAACCTTGCTGACTGTTAATCTTTTTACCATGACTCGAGCTATTCTCGTATAGCTCGTGTCAACACGAGTGAAGAAGAATAAGGCTAAGCGTATGCTGAGACGCAGGTGACGCAGCGCAGCACAGACAGATTTTGCCGTGCAGGGCAGGCGAGGCAGACATAGGCCACGACCGCATGCTGCGACGCAGCTCGAAGACATATTCGAGTTTTAACTAGTACAAAGAATAGACGCGTTCGAGTGATGAACGTTTTTTTTTAATAGTCTGGGTGATTAGTATCATACAAACAAGGTTCACAACGCACTAATTCGATTAAATGTTCTGTCATTGCAATAAAATTCGAATTAGCGGTAAAAAACACATGTCGATATGCACGCGTCGCGCAGAAATCTGTGCCGGCACTACAACGAGGCGCAGAGTAGGACAGACGCATGTCTGCGTCGCACGCGTCTGCGCCGCAGCGTACGCAGCTCTTAGTACGTTCATACATTACAAAATCTGCTCTGCCCTGCGCTGCGTGCACCTGCGTCACCTGCGTCTCAGCATACGCTTAGCCTTAACATGCTCGTGCTAGCAGTAGGCTCCTCAGTTATCATCGCTGATGGTTTAAATGTTTTCCGATAAAATCCAAATAGTTACAGTCAACAGAAGAGTTAGGTAAACAGGCAAATCGCAATGTCAACGCACTACGCAGGCAATTGTCATTGTAATTAATATAACATAACATTACGCCTGTATTCCTCGAAGGGTTGGACAGAGGTGTATACAATACAGCCACATTTCGCCGTTATGTTTTGCAGTCCCGCAGGGGGCGAGCATATTGCCATCAACCGGGCACAAATCCAGACTCCGGGCTGCTATTGAGAAATTCCACACGGAAAAACAATAACACATTACTCAACATGTGGATCGAACCTAAAACCTCACGCTCAGCAGTCGCGCTTGCGACCACTAGGCCAACGAGGCAGTCATTGTAGAGTGATTCTTGTATCAGGCAAAAAAATACGAATTTAAAAAAACATTCATATTACGTAAATTTGTTTATCTATCGTGTTCTATGTTCAAATACATAAAACATTATGTATGAGGCACTTTATTCCGTTAATTACTTATGGAGTTATAAGCCATTAAAATTTGGCGCTTGGGACGGGAATGAAATTAAACGAGGGGAATGAAATAAAATGTTTATTTTAATCGAAAAACTAACCAAGAATATTCATAGAGTGACAAATTGCACCTTTATACCTACTGTAGACATTTGGTAACAAGATCACAATTATTTAAACAATTAAGGTGGGTATCCTTATTATAAATAGTCTTTTGCAACATAAAACTAGTCAAAGTTATTTCTCAAACCAACAATTTTTGCCTTTATTTTTGATAAATCAACATTTATAAGAAAATAATGTACTATATTATATTTGTATAAGGTATAACGGGCTGGTGTCTGCAACTCCACGTCTAAGCGCGTATTTTGCGTGATGGGTGGTAAGTGTAGTCACTCGATCCACCCTAACTCTTCGAAAAAGGCCAGCACACTCTTGATGTTGCTGGTGAATTCTCGGAGAGTACCTGGGTTTCCGAAGTGCTTGGCCCTGTATGTAGCGACCGCAGGGTAGTTTAGTAGCACGTGGGCTGCCGTCTCGTCCTCCTCCATGCATGTTCTGCACAGTGGGCTGTCTATAACTCCAATCACAAAGAGGTGTTTGTTATAACAACCATGACCAGTGATGGCCGCTGTGACTTTACGCAGCTGTTGCTTTGACAGCCGGAGAGCTCGTCTAGTGAGACAACCGTCAATGGCGGGAAGCGCCTCCTTGGCCTGCCTGCACTCGCAATGGTTTATCCACGATTCGTTGTGTTGGTCTCTGGTGAGTTTCCTTACCAGGGTGCGTAGGTATCCGAAGGGGAGTGGTACTATGGGTTCGGGAGCCAATGCATCCATGCTCGATTCCCTTCTGGCGAGCTCATCTGCTGCATCGTTGCCTCGGGAACCGCTGTGTCCTTTGATCCATTGAATGGTTATATTATTGAGGTTACCCACCTGGTTCAGAGTTTGGTGACACTCGTGTACCAGCCCAGAATTAACTGTGTAGCTGCTTAGTGCTTGCAGGACGGCCATGCTGTCCGAGAGTATTCGGATTGAGTGGTCTTCAACCTTCCTGGCCATGATTGCTGACGCAGCTAGGGAGATACCCAAGCATTCAGCCTGGAAGACCGTGTTGTGGGCCCCCTAATGGTGTGGCTACGTGTACGTTAAGGTCTTCTGAGAAGATCTCTGCACCTGTGCTTGTATACCTGTTTTGGTTCCGTCCCTGACCCTCGCATCGGTGGTCTTGGTACAGTTGACTTTTGTATTTTTTATCAAAAATGAATTGTTTAGGTATCCGGTCGTTTATAGCTCTTACAAAAGGGAACTCTAGCGAATTCCTCTAGCAACGAGGTGTGTTACCTTTGTTGCAGAGGTTCAGTGCTTTTAGGCGTATTGCTGCCACCGCTGCTTCTTGCTGTATAAAGAGGTGCAACGGTGGCAGTCCCAGCATGGCCTCCAGTGCCGCAGTCGGCTTAGTCCTCATGCAGCCTGTAATTGCCATGCAGGCAAGTCTTTGTATGCGCTGTAGTTTGTTTGATGCTGTGCTCAGCTTGGTTCTAGGCTACCAGACCACATTCTCCACTTTAACCCCCTTCACATAAGTTTTTAATGAACCATTATCGTCTAAAAATAACTAAAAATACGTACAGGCAACTATTTTTTAAATGCATAATTTGCAAATTTCATTATAAAAGAAACGAGTAAAAGGAAAACCTTTGTCTTCAACTGGATTAGTTTTGGTTTTATTAACATTTTTGTGATTAGTTAATGTGGATGGTGAATTTGGACGACTCATATTTCCTAACACATTTATTTACTTAGCACATCACTTACTTACTTACTACTACTACTTACATACTTAGCAATAATTTAAGCCATTTTTTTAATAAACTTCAGCCTACTAAATTATTTAGTTGAGTTATTTACCATTCCCCTTGATACATTTTCATTCTCCTCGTACGTTGAAGTAGAGGGAATGAAACATAGGGGAATGAGAAATTCACGTAGGATCACGAAACAAGCAATAAAATCGTTTGTATATGGGAGGAAAAAGTAACGTGTTGATAGTTTCTTACTCATATTTAAATAAAAAAGCAATCATATTATAATTATAAGGTATACTTACCGAGATTTGAAGTATTTGAAGAATGAAAAAAACTTGGACAAACGTCGTATAAGGAACAATCACCAATAATATTTTCTTTGGATAGAGCGCTTGCTCCCGATCTCTGGTGGCAAGCGAAGACTGTTCGAGAAGGCGGAAAATTCGATGCGGGTAACCATTACGGTGCGAAGCCCCCTTCTGAATTAAAGTCGCGTTACGACATTTGTCGGGGTAATGAGTAAAATAGAATTACAATTTTTCTCTTTGGATTCTTAGCCTTTTGAAGATTTTATAGAATAATAAAATTATTAATACATTATTTATGCTTTATTAACAACATTAAAACAAGCTAGTTTTGATGTGAGTTTTAGAACAAAAGCATTTAAATCGTGGAAACAAAAGTATAACTACCTAGAGAACACTTAGGAGAATGAAAAAAAACACTCATTTTTCCTCAAATAAAACCAAACAGTGAAACATACACACAAATGTAGTAGGTGCCCTTTTAAAACAAAAAATTAGGGATTATATAGGATTTTTGTTAATTTAATTTGTATTCATTTTATCATACTTAAATGGATAAATCAGTTTTTTAATGTGATATGAGAATCACTCTGTAATTGTGTGCGTAATAACTTTTTATACGAAAGACAAGGTCAGACAAACGATGGCAAAGACTTGGCCACTCAACACATGTATAACTCTGTTAAAATACGAATGTAATTAGTTGCCCGTATATTTATCTGTTTGGTTGACTGTACCTACGTAATGTATTTTGATTTTCCTAATGCTCGGTTCCTAAAAACTAGAACGAATCGTTTTGCTTACCAATAGTAGCATTTATTATTGCCAAACTAGGGACATAAATGGACTCGTAAGCTAATTTTATCTATGACTAGCTTTTGCCCGCGGCTTCGCTCGCGGTAATTTATATTAAAGATTACCCCTACAAACAAACAAACAAACAAATACCTCTTTATAATAGAAGTATAGCCAATGTTTGATACCTTAGATTAGGTACATTATTGTAATTTATTTAAGGATTTTTGATACTAAAATATAGCCTATAGCACTCAGGGATAACGTAGCTTACTACTTACTGGTGAAAGATTTTTTGAAATCGGATGAGTACTTTCGGAGATTACCTCCCACATACAAACAAACAAACAAATTCTACCTCTTTATAATATTAGTATAGATAGCTACTAACCTCTGGGAGGTCCTACTATGCAAATCCTTAGGGTGGTTTTCCAGCACAGATGTGCTATGCAACTTTGCTATGGATGCGTTGGATATCCACCATCATATTTATTGGTCCGCATAGCACTGGTGGAAACTGATTCAACTAAGCTACGTTTTTTCTATGGAAGTATGCGTGCTGTGGATGCATGCTATGGATGCGAGCTATGGATACGTGCTATAGATGGTCGCGAATGGTGCAGCTATGTGCAGAGCACCGCGCCGCCCTCCCCGTGCTTTCCCGAGTATCGATACGTCGCATAGCTCGAGCTGCGCATCTTCCTCGCACAGCTACCTTGCGGCGGCGCATTTTCATAGCACATCTTACTCGCTCCGCTACATAGTTTAGCATCAGTGGAAACGATCATGTAGTTTCGTAGCTTAGCTTTTACATTCTCGCAGCATAGCACATCTCTGGTGGAAAGGCACCCTAAGGTATTTTCTTCGTTATTGCTAAAAATACAAGAGTCTTAATTATTTATAATAACAGTCGGTAAATCATAGGATTCGGCTATTCATCTATTCCCTAATGGGAGCAGATGAGGTCGCGGCGAAATGCTAATACAAAAAACCTACGTAAAATGTTAAATTCCCCTAAAATATCAAGAGAAAGATTTTATCCGCTCGAAGCTGATAATATATCAAGTCTTAAAGATCCTACCTGCTGATTTTGACAAAATTTGCTCCGTCTACAGTTTTCAAGAAAGATAACGCAGTTTTACTTGATCTCGACTGAAAAATCTACTCAAGCGATCATAAAATAAGGTATTAGGCATTCTCAGAATATGTATAAGGTCCATCTATTCATATACGAAATATTTTAAGGGATACATCTATAGGTGGTAAAACACAAAACTTTTTTTATGATGCCAATCGATTTCATGGATCAAAAAACTCTTCCGGATCAACTGAAGTTTGAGTACTAGAAACGTCAGAAAAAACAAAAACTATTTGAGATGGGTTAGTTATAAGGGCAGCTACCTTAATCGTTGTCGCTACAGGAAAATGTTGATAGGAGACTGGCCATAATTTTTGACATTATTAAAAAATGCAGAAAAAGATATTGAAAAAAAAATTGGTAGGAAAATACAGTGAGAAAAAAAATGGTCAGTTCTCACAAAACATTTTTATGTTGCCAATCGATCCTATTTCACATAACGATCAAAATACTCTTCTGGACCTACTGAGGTTAGAGTGCTTAAGACGTCAGAAATCACGAAAAACAACATTTTGTAAAAAGTGACGTTAATGCCGTTTTTTTTTTTCATAATCTGTGAATGTAGTTTTATGGACAGTCTCTTAAGAAAATTTTCCTCTAGCCACAACGATTAAGGTCCCTTATTACTACCCCATCTCTAATAAGTTTTTTGCGATTTCTGACTTTTCTAGTACTCCAACCTCAGTTGGTCCGCAAGAGTCTTTTGATCTTTATCAGAAATGGGATCGATTGGCATCATAAAAAAAGTTTTGTGAAAACTGTGTGTTTTGTGTGCTGCGTGCCGCTACAAAGTTATTGCGCACGGAACTCAAATATTGCATGCTGGTGTTAATAAAATATCCATTGAAGTCCCACATTAGGAGATAGCAATCATTTTTTTTTAATTTTTTTTTCCGAAAAACATGGGTATTATCTAATATTCCGCGGGTAATATTATAGTCTATTAGGAATTCGGATAGAACGCGATGACTTTGTAACGTCGTAAAAGCTTTTAACACGGACGGACAAAACATTTTACGGTGTGCGGTTTTAATGAAATATAAACTGTTCCCCGCCGTCATAACGCTGCTTCGTTTGAAAATAACAAAACAAAAGAGGTCATGAAACAAAAAAAATGGACCTAAAATCGTCCATAGGTACTATTTTCTCTTTGTTTCTGAATGTGTTAAAATCAACTCAACTTGTGTTGAATTAAAAATAAAAATGTTTTATCTAGCACTTTTCCGTCTGGGACTCAGGATTTTTTTGAAGATTTTGTATTTTTTTAAATCGTCTTGTTTGAGAAGGGCGGAGGATATGCCGGCTAAAACCACCGCGGTGATCCTCCGAAGTCCTATGACTTGAGAATTGCCTTGAGAATCGCTATTACATTCACCACAACGCCACAGCGTGGCGCCGGCAGGTCTTAGGCTGAGATCTATAGATCCAACTTGGACTTAGCTTAGACTTTGCTCAGACTTTACTCACGCAATACTTTGCTAAGTGTATGCTTAGCATAATCTTAGATTTGGAATTTATAGACGTATCACGTTGAGACTATGCTGAGCATAAGCTAAGCATACGCTAAGACGGTCGATGTCAAAATACAAGTTATTGTTTCGTTTCAAGCATTACATTCTTGATTTTTCTTTATAAATGTTTAACAATAATAACATGGAAATAATCTAGAACTACGGTCATATTTCTTCTATGTATTATTATTATAAGAATAAGCAGAAATTGGCATGCTTATAAGTGTTTTTTTTTTTTTTATAAACGAACACAATATTATATTCATTGAAACGGATCGCATCGTTTTGACATCTGCAATTTGTCGAAAAAAAGTAACTTTTAATTCATTTAAACACATTTTAAACTTAGAAAAACTTGTTTTATGTGATGTTATACTACCTAATTGTTTTTATCTTAACTAATTCAGAATTAATTATCAACATCAAGGAATTCTTCCCTAATCTGGTATTACTGAGTTGAGTCTGGTCACTTTATAATACTAAAAAATTAAAAAGTTGTGTAAATATAATGATGGTAAAGTAAATTACGGACCATTATTTTTTGTTAGGATAATAGTAACCTAAGTATTTGCTAAGTCGTCGATTTTGTGAACTTAGACTTTGCTAAGCATTTGCTAAGCACACACTCAGATGAATTCAAAGACGGCTCTATAAATACTGACTTTGTCATAAGTCTAAAGTAAAGTCTGAGCAAAGTCCAAGTTGGGTCTATAGATCTCAGCCTTAGTCTGCCAGCCCTTAGCCCCCCCCCCCCCCCCCTCCTCAGCGGTCAACAACAACTGCTGTCGACTTATCTATATCTTAAGTCAAATTTGACTTTTAGAATAGATAAATTTCTCGAATCGACTCGATAAAAAGATCAGTACCCCAAGTGTGAGTTTCTTTCGTTAACTACTGTAGTTACGTCACGCCAAAAATGTATGAAAATTTAGGCTGCGTCTCTAGGCGCACCGTTCAATCAACGCGCGAATAATAGTTACGCCGCAAATTCGGAACGGCGGCGCGTGCAGCGGGGCGTTGTTTTGAGCGTGCACGCTCGACTACTAAACGTATGGACTTCTCTCTTGGTGTATTCGTAGCAGCGTTTTTAGCGTGTAGTTAAGCGGCGTGATCAGTGTTTGGCGTTTTAACGAGCGTGTACAACTGATATTTTGTTCAGTGTCAAGATTTGCCAGTAAAAGTGGTTTGTGTGAATGGCGGCCTCCGATTGGTCAACGCACTTGGACGCCCCGCTCGCACGCACGCTCTAGCGAAAACTAGTTGCGTGCACGTTGAACGCGACGCTGCACGCGCCAATACACGCTGGAACGCTCCGCTGCACGCGCCGCCGTTCCGAATTTGCAGCCTTAGTGAACGGTGCGCCTAGAGGCGCTGCCTAAATTTTTATACATTTTTGGCGTGACGCAACTACAGTAGTTAACGAAAAAAACTCACACTTGGGGTACAGTGCTCGCACCGCTGGTACGCATATGAAGCCGGCATAATAAAAAAAACCGGGTTCAGTATAATTATTGCGGCTATAATTCGTTTAATTGTGACTGCCTATTTACTTATACCTTTGACAGCATAATTTCTGTCTGAAAACGTGTCACAGAAACCAGGCGCCTGGAAACTGCTTAACCCCGAAACTGTTTTTTATACCAAATCTCACACCACAGCCAAATATTCCAAGATTTGCAATACCCACTTTTATTCTTATGTTATTTTTATAACAAGAAAACTTGCGGAAATACATATCTCCTTTACGCGTCGTCCCTATTGAAACTTCACAACTAGCAAATGTTGGGCAGAAATTAAATGTCAAATTGACAGGTGAATATTGAACTGACAATAGCACTGACGTAGGTTCGAACTAAATTGAAATTGCGTGTAGATCAGGCTTAGATCCACATCGTTGGAGTAGGGGTGACCTGGGCAAACCCGATTTAAGGATTAGTCAATCAGTTCAACTCAGGGTAAACTAGTTCGTTTTGTATTGCGATTGTTTAAGAAACTCGCCAGGGGCCCAATTCTCCTAAAATCTTTATAAATCACTACCGAAACAAGGCTGAATCGTTCATTCAGACGGTTGTAGTTCGTTTGCGTTTGGCAACAATTTTTAGTGCTCATTCACACAAAGACGATTCGTTTTTTTTCGACGAATCGTATTTTGTCACGATTCGTTTTTTTTTTTTGACGGCTGCTTTGCTTTTTAATTGCTCGTGTTCACACACATCACGAATCGTGAAAAATGTCGGACACGTCTTAAATCACGTATAGTCTTTTAAAAAACACGTTCGTGTTTCACGTGTTTTTTTATTTCAGAAATCTTAAAATCCTGTTTTAGATTGCTCTTCATGACTCTTATGACTATTTTCCTCTATTTCTTATAGTAGTCCTGTATTGAGGTAGATACTTTTTTTTTAAACGGCGATCGTACTTTTTTTAAAATGTAAATCAAATTACTTTGATAAATTAAAATAAGCTTTCTGGTTATGAGCAAGAATAAAGAAGTATTTCAAATGGAAAGTCATTGAAATGTTCGATTCTTACTTGTCGTTAGTTAAAACTAGGAACCCCTATAGTTTCGCCATGTCCGTCTATCGTTATGTCACAGCTGTTTCTAGAAAGAGAGAAAAGAAAGAAAATACGTTTATTTGCGGTAAACATGACGCAAAAAGAAAATAAAACACACAAACCAAAAAATAAGAAGGTTGAGGGAAACATGCGTCACATCCACGCAAAACGGCTATCGCTCAGCATTATGCTGCGACCCTATGCAAGACTGCCCCAGCGCTGGTTTTCAGCGACAGTTGGCGCCGACGTATGACGTCGTTCGGTGCAGCAAACAATTATTATTAAAAATAGATAAATAGTATGAATTTTTCACAGAATGTTAACTAAAATTACAATTAAAATCAAAATAAACAGCAAAAACAAAAAAAATACGAGTAGCATCGCCTGCATCGGGGCCTAGCCTTTTCGAAACCGCGTCGTCAGCACTCCGCAAGTGGGTGACTCAGCTGCGATGAACCACTCTTAAGTTGAACGACCACCCTCGGCTCCATCGAGGGTGCTAACTTCTATAGAAAATGGCTGCCACTATAAACTTGGCTCTATCAATCCAATTAATATTATAAATGTGAAAATTTGTAAAGATGGATAGAATGATCTTTGTTACTCAGCTGACAGCTGAACAGCTAAACGAATTTGGATTATATTATACAAGGTTAGTCAGAAAGGGGGTACTAATCCGAAAGGGGCTTAAAGTATCCATGATAATGAATAACTTTTGTTCTACAACTTTTTCCAAAAGTCAATAGTTTAAGAGAAATAGGTGATCAAAGATCTCAAAAAAAAAGCTCTAAAATCTATCTATCCCCAGTTATGATCAGCTGTGTTTACATTTTAGGTCATATTTGGGGTCATGAATTAGAAGCCCCATTTTCTGAATTTGTAACTAGAGTGCGCGCAAGATAACTCTGCGCGCGACTAAGGGCGTCCTCAACGTTGCAATCATCGCAAAAGTTATAATTACCGCTTTTTAAGCTTATATTTTTTTATCGCCAAACACATTTTTCCCGTTAAACATTCCTACAATCAGGTAGTTCTATTCAAAATTAATAAAACGGCACACACTTTGGTGGACCACGATTAGTTCCGATTTCGGCCGCGCGCAGACTTATCTTGCGCGCACTCTAAAGTAGGGATGAGGAATTTTTGAAAAAACTTTTTTTTTTTTTTTACCGAATTTTTAAATTTTAACACTTGCCATAAGACAGTTATCAGTGATACTTTAAGTGGCCTGCGGATTAGTACCCTCTTTCCGACTAATCTTGAATACTAGAGGTCGCCAGCGTCTTCGCTTGCGTGGATGTCGTATATCGCGTATTCCACGTTTTTCTCTACTATATTATGCATGTATTATACATATAAACCTTCCTTTTGAATCACTCTATCTATTCAAAAAAAAACCGCATCAAAATCCGTTGCGTAGTTTTAAAGATAAAAGCATACATAGGGACAGACAGACAGCGGGAAGCGACTTTGTTTTGTACATACTATGTAGTGACTAGCTGATGTCCGCGGCTTCGTTCGCGTGGTATCTCCATAAAAAGTATCCTATGTCCTTCTCCAAGGTCTAATCTACTTAGATTAGACCTTGGAGAAGGACATGGGATACTTTTTATCTCTGTATCAAAGTTCATCAAAATCGGTTCCGCGGTTTAGCCCTGAAAGCGTAACAGACAGAGTTACTTTTGCATTTATAACACTACTAGAAGTCCGGATTTGTCCGGACATGTCCGGACTTCTACACTTTTGTCCGAACTTTGTCCGGCTCTTTATTTTTGTCCGGATTTTTTTACTTAGATCTAATACGAGAAATAATACTTACATAAGTAATATCAAATAAGTCTTTAATCTTTATTAACTTCTCATTCATCTAAAAACAAAATAAAAATCTTCTACTTAACGAGATCAAACAATAAATCTTCGTAAGTTTGCATTATGTGACTAAAATGTCCGGACTTTTATGGAAATGTCAGGCTTTTTCAAATTTCTAAATGGTAACCCTACGCCCGCGTGGATGTCGCTTATCGCGTATTTCGTATTCTTCGGGATAATATAATTCAATCATGATTCGAAAGACAAGTGGCGCCATCTATTATCATAAGCACGTTATTATTGTTTTCCTCGGGAACAGTATTTTTTTCGGGATGAAAGGTACCCTACGTCCGTTTCTGTACACCTGACAACGTATATGCAAAATTTAATGATGATCGGTTCAGTGGTTTAGACGTGAAAAGGTAACAAACAAACAAACTTACTTTCGCTTTTATAATATTAGTTGGGATCAGGGTTGGCATGATTAAAACAACTTGTTTTAAAACACATGTTTAAAACAGTGTTTAAAACAGTTTGAATTTAAACCGTGTTTTTTATAACACGTTTAAAAACAAAGATTAAAACAAGTTTTAAGTATTGTATAAAACAATAAGAAAAAAACAAGCTTTAACACTCTCACTGCCACCCATATATAGAATTTTTCAGTGCAGCAGGCCGTGCGGTCTGCCGGCGGCCGCAACTTTGCCTACCCGTGCAGGCCGCGGTGAAAATCTATAACGAGTGAAGCAGGCCGTACGGGCCGCTGGCGGGCTCACTGTTTGTTTTTGATAGCTAGCCATGCGGTCCGCCACGACCTCGCAATTTCATATTCAATTTGTAGTGCGTGGCCTGCTGCTCAGTGCAACATGTAGGTGGCGTGCCTTACTCGAAAAGATACGCCCCGCCGGCGGACCGTATGGCGGTGAGAGTGTTAAAACTACTTTTCCTGGCGAATGAATGGATATAAAATGAAAATAAATTAATATTTAGGAGTCTAAATAGCTTGACATAAAACCAGTTGAGTCTATGTTATTGTTATGTTATATTTTAGAACTTTTATTGGCATTGTAATTAAATATAACATTATTTTTGTGATAAGTACTAAATTTATTCAATCAAACAGAGATCTAAGTTAAGTACCAGGATTTATATGGGACAAGATAACACCTATTTTTGAAACATGCATTAGAATATTCAAAATTTCAATTTCAAATTAAAATAATAGAATTCATAGTTCATAGGTTGTATAGTCCCGCTAGGAAAGTTCCTATGTCGCCCAATTTAAAAATCAACATTAGTTAGAAGGTTAGAATTAGAACATACAGGGTTGAAGAGATAGGTACGCAACATAAAATAAATGTTTGTCCATTGATCGTTTTTTGTAAATATTTAATTTACTATGGCGAATTTAAAAAGATCTAGTCTAGAAATGAAACATTATAGGTCGAATTAATTTGAAATAATGCCCTAAACTAAAAAGAACAAAAAATAAATAGAAAAACACTCGTTTAAAACAATTTGAACTGTTTGTTTTAAGTATAAAATTTAAAAAAACTGTTTTTTTTCCAACCCTGGTTGGGATTAGGATAAGTTGGAATAACATTAACATATGGTACGGAACCTTAAAAAGGTGTTACTTTTTAACAATTCAAGTTGCTCTAAGCTCGGACTACACTCTTACTAGTAATTTCAAGTGCAGTAACATTTTACAGCCCAAATGTCAACGTTCTGCTTCAATCGTCCGTGATTTGATTCCGATCATAAAAACTTTGGATATATAAACTTTATAGCTTTCAACTCTCCTTGTACTTCAATGCAAAGTTGCCCTTTTGCGGTTAACTATGCCATCCCGTAACCATTAAGACTCCATACCTAACGGTTACATTAGTGTATTCGAAAATTTCTTGTTCAGTTTCCTGACTTGACATTTAGATTCGGTACACCCTTTAAGTATACATTGTGACGGTGCAGCGGTGGCGACTAGCGGGGTGCGCCTATAAAAGGGCCGGCACGCTGCACTTCGTCCTCTTACCCCCCATTGGCGGGGGACCCCCCCCCCCCCCCATTGGCTGGAGACCCTTCAGGTCACGCCAATAACTGCCCGGTTACGTAGAAACCGTCCCCTAGGACGACCTACAGCAGTCAAACAGAAAAAAAAAAAAAAAAAACTTCGTTCTCTCTCGCGCCTCAGCAGCCGCCTAGTTAAGTACTACTGTCTACCTACTACACCTGAAGACCCTGGACTCCTCGTATCGTATTGTGTAAAAGAACCACGCCCTGTAAACTAAACTTTATAAGTATTATTAAAATATATTATTGTATGGTTAAAAGTGTTTTCCTTAATATTCTTATATTCTGATTTTATGTGCACCTGCTCGTTAAGGGTTGACTCCTCAAGCCACCCTTAACCCGCTAAGCGTGACAACATTTAAAATGATTGAATCAACAGAATTGTTGAAACTCTCGAAACACAAATATGACCTATTCGCTATGTATGCCAAAGGTTTTGACTTTACCAAGCACTTGTTAGTATTTAGTTAGTAGTTCTCAAGCAAAACACGACAAACACAACCTTAACAGGGACCGAAAAGCAAACCATCCCTTAAACTAACCCCTTAGGCCTTGTCCGTACTGCGATATTTCACCGCACGATTTTTTTCTCGTAATTCTGTCGATGGCGATGTCGTGGTGGTACGGAGAGCCGCTTGTTAAGCACCGGGCTGCGGGTTCAAACCCAGGCATGTACCAATGTGACTTTTTCAATTTCATATGTACTTTCTTAGTTAATCTAAGACGCCACTGACATACGGTGAAGGAAAACATCGTGAGGGAACCTGGACTTTAATGGTCTGAAAGCGCCAACCCGCAATGAGCAAGCGTGGCGATCAATGCTCGTTCCTTCTCTGTACGAGAAGAGGTCTTTGCCCAGCCGTGGGACAGTTACAGGCAATTTTTTTTTTTAAATTAATTCTTTAACATATTGAATCATATAGAAGTAACCGCACTGGCGGTTAAAAATTCACACGGAAAAAAAACTGTGATTTGATGCAAATTGAACGCGATGCGGTGCGGATTCATTTCCGGGCGAATGTTTTGTACAGTATGAAGTAGGCTATGGCCGCACTGCGGAATAAAATTCATGACAAATCTTTTGATACATCTATCACGCCGCCGCCGTAGAATAAGGTAAATTAAAAAAAAACTGTTGTACATTTTGGACGTTTGTCTCAGCCGGGAACTACATCGAAGTGACAAAAATCGTACGAAATTTTATTCGCAGTGCGTGGTAGGTGTAATTCGGATCACGGAATATAAAACGCGAGAAAAAAAATCGTGCGGTGAAATATCGCAGTGCAGACAAGGCCTTAGTTTGTGACCGCCATTAATATGATTGTGAATGATTTACGTATCAACTGCGATATTCTGAATCATTCGGCCTATACGAGAGCCTAGGGGCCTATCACTCATCTATCTATCTTCTATCTATGTATATAAAAATGAATCCCTATTTCCCTTGGTCACAGCATCACGCGTGAGCGGCTGGACCGATTTCGCTAATTTCTTTTTGTTGTGTTCGTTATTGTCAGGAGAAAGTTCTTATGAAAGAAAATTTTGATATTAAAAAAAACGAAATTATCTCAGTATGTCCATATTCTTCATTTGTTTACCGCACGCATGAAAGTGGTTTTATCTTTTTGTTACTATTTTGATTTTGTTTCTGAAGGTAGGTAGTAAGGTAAGTAGGTAGGTAGTAAGTAGGAAAAAGTGCATTGCAACACATGCCAGGTACAGCTAGTACTTAATAACTTTAAGTTTTTATACAAAATAGTGATGTATAGTCGCGGACTTGAACTGCCTTATTACAAAAGATGGTTTAAACCAAGACTAAGGTAAACCCAGGTTTAAAATATACCCATCACTTTCTTACGTCATATAACAAAAAGAGACGGGGCTATTTTAAAACCTAGGTTTTTCTTAGACCATCTTTTGTAATAAGGGGGCTAATGTTTACCACCCTAAGGTCTATATTCGCTTGCACATTACTTTTGCATAAAGTGGCTCGATTGCTCGCAACAAATTGACAGGGCAAAGATATTTTTTTCTTCATTGACATGAAAAGGTTAATTTAAAGAGGATATATACCTACTAGGTAGCATAGAAAAAGAAATCAATCTATTTAGTAAAAGTAAATTCAATCAAATTCGCTCTACACAACTTCTAACAAGACACACATCCAAGGAGTTCTTACATCAAAAAGTGGTTAATAGTCTTTTTGCTATAATCGACGCTTCACAATTTTAATTGAAAAGTAATACATAAGTAAGTTGATATGACATCTTAAACCTTATTGCGCACCGTGTGAGAAGGAATTGAATTTAAAATATTTTATGGCGAATGTCAGTGCAAACGCCAGTAGAGGACGCCCTAGAAGGACATACATCAATGTTATTGGTGATGTTCTTCAAAAAGGAAAGGTGCGTAGTACTTTCAACCGGCGTGCGTGTATGACAAGATGTATGAATGTGGACGAAAGGAGTACTATGTAAGGATCGTAGCATGTGGCATTCTACAGTTTCTGCCTACCCCCATTGGAAAAAGGCGTGAGTTTATGTATGTATGTATGTAAAAAGTAATATCTATTGTTCGCAAAGCGAACTGAGGCAAGGTGACTGACTCGGTATTAGTTAGTCGAATAGTCAGTCGAGTGAAAAATCGGCTGAGAGGGTTGAAGACGTTTCCATTATTGAGTAATAAAAAAGAAATAATTTTATTTGCACAGAAATTGTAAGATATTGTGGGTGCGTTTACGCCAAAATTAAAATAGCAAATAAGTAAATTTCAATTTTATTTAAGTAATTTTAGTTTAATGTTTTTGTACCTACTGTTTTGCATGCGTATAATATTTTCCTTGCATGATGTGGCCTCCTATAATTGAAGGAGTACACACAATAAATAATCATGTATCCTAGTTATAAGATAGAGCTATGTATATTCTTTGTTGGAGGTCCAAAATAAATAAATAAAATTAAAATTATCACTTATGCTGAGACCGGTAACAAACTTTCTGCATGCAGGTCATAAATAGTTATTTGTTATCAAGAGTGCAAAGTTGCTTTTTAACCGCGTGCTCAATTTTGATGACCGAGCAAGCGAATGATTCAAAAATTAGAATCCTGAGCGTTAGCGAGGGAATCAAAAGAGCACGAGGTGAAAAATCTTTGCACTCGAGTGCAACACGTAACTTTTCATCCCACCTCAGCGAGGAAATGACTTAATGTAAAAAAAAATAACTTCCTCGTCGCTAGAATCATATTGTCCTCATTTTAGGTTTTTCACTTGTTTTCAAGTTTCTTGTTTTTAACCTAAGGTTTTAACAATATGACGTGAAAAGAAATAGGCGCGCATAAAGCAAATTAAAAAAAAAAGTAATACACCAAGAAGGTTCCGAGTCTGAGTTGTAACAAATTAAAAAAGGTTGTATGATAAATTCGGCACCATGGAGGTAGAAGTAAATAGGTTTAATGAAGTTTTGAATTCACAAACTTGGTGCACATGATGTTCTAAATTCAATTTACTTTATCCTTTAGCGGATAAAAACGGCTTTTGCACTCAGATATCGAAGAGCAAAAATACTCTTTCCGAGATGAGGGGATGAAAAATATTTTTACGTAGCCCCTCATAATTAAAAAACCTAATTTACTCGTGTATCTGAAAACTCTCTCGGCACAATCAAATCACAACGCATAGCGCATGCATTACGTAGATAATAATTATTTGAATATTGATATTTTCACTTGTATAATTCATCGTTCAGCCGAGAGCCGCCCACTGCTGGACATAGGCCTCCCCCAACTATCGCCACATTCCATGTTGGTTTGCCATAATCGCCACGCTTGGCAGGCGGGTTGCCGATCGCAGTATAGTTGTTAAAGTACTCAGAGAACGCTGCTGCCCATCCTCTAGCTAGTGAATCCTTTATTTTTGTATTATAACTTTCGTGAGACACATTCATATTTATGATTAATTACGGTTTACTCACGTGCATTTTTCGGGATTGCCCGACTAGTTTCGGACCCAAACGGAGCCCTTAATCATGAGCTGATCACGCGGCGAGGTCGCGAGTCGAACTGACGCTGCACCGCGCCGCGTAGCGTTGCGCTCGCGACGAGAGGGGCGCGCTCTGTTTCGGTATTGCTCGTGCGTCTTCGTCACTTGTCGTGTCCGTGTTGTTTGAGGAAAGAGTGCCGGTGCATGCCGCGCTAACTGTGTCACACTCCAGACTTATCTCACTTTTATATGAAGTAGACTTCAGAGCTGGTTTCCAGGCAGGGGGCAGTGTCCAACCACCATCTCTATTAAAATTCGGGTGACGGCTGATTTCGATGGCTTCACGTACCTACTTTTCGCGGCACGAAATATTTTTCCTTCGCTAGTACGGAAGCCTTATCGAAACGTATGAAATGAGCCGTGCCCGTATTACAGACGTGTTCTGCAACTGCCGACCTCTTGCTGTCCATACTCTTCATACTACTTATGTGTTCGCTAAGCCTGGTTGCGATATTGCGGCGAGTTTCTCCTATATAACTCAGGCCACAGTCGCACGGTATCTTGTATACGCCGGGAACGCCTAGCGGATCCTTGTCCTTTGGTGAACGTAATAGCTGCCGTAGTTGTCCAGGAGGGCGATAGATCGTCCTGATGCTATATCTTCGGCGTAACAGGTGACCTATCTTGTCGGTAACTCCTCGCACAAAAGGTAAAAACGCAGGAGTACGTTCCGCTCCAGCGGGTCGTCTACGGGTCGTGTCCACCGTACTCAGACTTCGAGTGCATCGCCGCCATTGGTAACCGTTGCGCTCCAATACGTTTTGTAAATGACGTAATTCGGCATCCACGTACTGAGGATCACACAAACTGAGCGCACGGTTGATCAGCGTTCTGGGTACAGAAGATAGGTGTGAAGGGTGATGATGGGAGTCTGCGCGTAGATAACGGTCTGTGTGAGTCGGTTTCCTGTATACAGTATGCGATAACTGACCGCCGGGCTCACGTATAACTAAAACGTCTAAAAACGGCAAAACTCCTCTATTTTCTTCTTCTATTGTGACCCTTATCTTTCTGTGAATTCCGTTTAGATGACTCGTAAAATCCATCAGCGCACCTCGGTCGATAATGGCGAAAATATCGTCAACATATCGCCACCAGTATCTCGGCTTCAAATGTGCGGATTCTAAGGCCTGGTGTTCAAACCACTCCATAAAAATGTTAGCCACCACCGGCGCGAGTGGTGAACCCATGGACACTCCGTCTACTTGCAGGTAAAACTCACTCTTCCACAGGAAATAGCCACTTTTGAGACAGAAATTTATGCACTCAATGTATTCAGTGGGTAAAGCAGCACCATTCAGTTGGGTTGAAATTATATTAATGACCTCTTCCACTGGTACATTGGTAAAAAGTGAAGTAATATCAAAACTGACCATAATCTCTGTATCCTGTAGCTGCACATCCGCTAATAAGGTGACAAAGTGCTTTGAGTCCTTTACATAGCTACTCGATTTCCCGGTGTAGGGTAGCAATATAGTAGCCAAGTGACGCGACAATTTGTAAGTAGGTGCGTCAATTTGGCTGACTATAGGTCTTAACGGCCAATCCGGCTTATGGATTTTTGGCAAGCCGTAAATCTTGGGTGGTGTAGGGTTGTGTGGTCTTAACAGTGTCATCAGCTCCTTGTTATTCAAACCCTGTAACAGCTTAATGACTTTAGTAGTCACTCTGGCTGTCGGGTTGTAGGTTACCTTTTTGTAAACAGCTGTGTCGCTCACCAGTTGCGTGATTTTATTATCGTACGCTTCGGTATCGACGACAACAGTTGCATTACCCTTGTCTGCTGGCAACACTAGTAGGTCCGGATCATTACGTAAATCACGCAAGGCCACGATATCCTGGCGGCACATATTGTTCTTTGGTGGCGATGATTTACGCAATAACGATGACACATCTTGTCGAAGGCACTCGGCATCCCCGTGCGGTATTCGATTACGCACGATAGTGTTCTCGATGTTGGAGATGATGTCCTCGACCGGTATTTTTCGAGGAGCCGGCGCGAAATTGAGTCCACGGGATAAGACCGATATCGTTTCCTCAGGCACTTGTTTAGAGGATAAATTGACGACCGTTGAGGCATTATGTGTGTTATTTAAATTTGCCTTCTCATAGGTATGTGGGTAGTTTTTCATACCGTCTATCAGGTTCATCAATTTATTCTGTTGCCTATTTATCGTGTTAAACCCAATGGTCTCCGTTCGACTATGCGTCATTGTATCCAGTACACTCCACAAATCCGCATCCAAAAACCCCGATAACTGGAGATGTAAATCGTATACACAACTATTTGCACACATTAACTTCCGACGGTAGTCCGATATCGCACGACACAATAACTTCTTACTCGCGACACTGAAGAATACATCGTAATCCCGAATGCACTTAATGGGTTTTATTTGGGCGAACTTTGGCACTACACCATGGTCCCGGCACTGCACTAGAAACAATAACCCGCACTCGAGTTTCTTACGTTTTATTCTTAGTCGCGTAAATTCTTTCACTTTATTTAGCCATACCGCACCGTAACGGTTTACTATTTTTGTATTATAACTTTCGTGAGACATATTCATATTTATGATTAATTACGGTTTACTCACGTGCATTTTTCGGGATTGCCCGACTAGTTTCGGACCCAAACGGAGCCCTTAATCATGAGCTGATCACGCGGCGAGGTCGCGAGTCGAACTGACGCTGCACCGCGCCGCGTAGCGTTGCGCTCGCGACGAGAGGGGCGCGCTCTGTTTCGGTATTGCTCGTGCGTCTTCGTCACTTGTCGTGTCCGTGTTGTTTGAGGAAAGAGTGCCGGTGCATGCCGCGCTAACTGTGTCACACTCCAGACTTATCTCACTTTTATATGAAGTAGACTTCAGAGCTGGTTTCCAGGCAGGGGGCAGTGTCCAACCACCATCTCTATTAAAATTCGGGTGACGGCTGATTTCGATGGCTTCACGTACTTTTCGCGGCACGAAATATTTTTCCTTCGCTAGTACGGAAGCCTTATCGAAACGTATGAAATGAGCCGTGCCCGTATTACAGACGTGTTCTGCAACTGCCGACCTCTTGCTGTCCATACTCTTCATACTACTTATGTGTTCGCTAAGCCTGGTTGCGATATTGCGGCGAGTTTCTCCTATATAACTCAGGCCACAGTCGCACGGTATCTTGTATACGCCGGGAACGCCTAGCGGATCCTTGTCCTTTGGTGAACGTAATAGCTGCCGTAGTTGTCCAGGAGGGCGATAGATCGTCCTGATGCTATATCTTCGGCGTAACAGGTGACCTATCTTGTCGGTAACTCCTCGCACAAAAGGTAAAAACGCAGGAGTACGTTCCGCTCCAGCGGGTCGTCTACGGGTCGTGTCCACCGTACTCAGACTTCGAGTGCATCGCCGCCATTGGTAACCGTTGCGCTCCAATACGTTTTGTAAATGACGTAATTCGGCATCCACGTACTGAGGATCACACAAACTGAGCGCCTATTTATCGTGTTAAACCCAATGGTCTCCGTTCGACTATGCGTCATTGTATCCAGTACACTCCACAAATCCGCATCCAAAAACCCCGATAACTGGAGATGTAAATCGTATACACAACTATTTGCACACATTAACTTCCGACGGTAGTCCGATATCGCACGACACAATAACTTCTTACTCGCGACACTGAAGAATACATCGTAATCCCGAATGCACTTAATGGGTTTTATTTGGGCGAACTTTGGCACTACACCATGGTCCCGGCACTGCACTAGAAACACTGTGGCCTGAGTTATATAGGAGAAACTCGCCGCAATATCGCAACCAGGCTTAGCGAACACATAAGTAGTATGAAGAGTATGGACAGCAAGAGGTCGGCAGTTGCAGAACACGTCTGTAATACGGGCACGGCTCATTTCATACGTTTCGATAAGGCTTCCGTACTAGCGAAGGAAAAATATTTCGTGCCGCGAAAAGTACGTGAAGCCATCGAAATCAGCCGTCACCCGAATTTTAATAGAGATGGTGGTTGGACACTGCCCCCTGCCTGGAAACCAGCTCTGAAGTCTACTTCATATAAAAGTGAGATAAGTCTGGAGTGTGACACAGTTAGCGCGGCATGCACCGGCACTCTTTCCTCAAACAACACGGACACGACAAGTGACGAAGACGCACGAGCAATACCGAAACAGAGCGCGCCCCTCTCGTCGCGAGCGCAACGCTACGCGGCGCGGTGCAGCGTCAGTTCGACTCGCGACCTCGCCGCGTGATCAGCTCATGATTAAGGGCTCCGTTTGGGTCCGAAACTAGTCGGGCAATCCCGAAAAATGCACGTGAGTAAACCGTAATTAATCATAAATATGAATGTGTCTCACGAAAGTTATAATACAAAAATAGTAAACCGTTACGGTGCGGTATGGCTAAATAAAGTGAAGGAATTTACGCGACTAAGAATAAAACGTAAGAAACTCGAGTGCGGGTTATTGTTTCTAGTGCAGTGCCGGGACCATGGTGTAGTGCCAAAGTTCGCCCAAATAAAACCCATTAAGTGCATTCGGGATTACGATGTATTCTTCAGTGTCGCGAGTAAGAAGTTATTGTGTCGTGCGATATCGGACTACCGTCGGAAGTTAATGTGTGCAAATAGTTGTGTATACGATTTACATCTCCAGTTATCGGGGTTTTTGGATGCGGATTTGTGGAGTGTACTGGATACAATGACGCATAGTCGAACGGAGACCATTGGGTTTAACACGATAAATAGGCAACAGAATAAATTGATGAACCTGATAGACGGTATGAAAAACTACCCACATACCTATGAGAAGGCAAATTTAAATAACACACATAATGCCTCAACGGTCGTCAATTTATCCTCTAAACAAGTGCCTGAGGAAACGATATCGGTCTTATCCCGTGGACTCAATTTCGCGCCGGCTCCTCGAAAAATACCGGTCGAGGACATCATCTCCAACATCGAGAACACTATCGTGCGTAATCGAATACCGCACGGGGATGCCGAGTGCCTTCGACAAGATGTGTCATCGTTATTGCGTAAATCATCGCCACCAAAGAACAATATGTGCCGCCAGGATATCGTGGCCTTGCGTGATTTACGTAATGATCCGGACCTACTAGTGTTGCCAGCAGACAAGGGTAATGCAACTGTTGTCGTCGATACCGAAGCGTACGATAATAAAATCACGCAACTGGTGAGCGACACAGCTGTTTACAAAAAGGTAACCTACAACCCGACAGCCAGAGTGACTACTAAAGTCATTAAGCTGTTACAGGGTTTGAATAACAAGGAGCTGATGACACTGTTAAGACCACACAACCCTACACCACCCAAGATTTACGGCTTGCCAAAAATCCATAAGCCGGATTGGCCGTTAAGACCTATAGTCAGCCAAATTGACGCACCTACTTACAAATTGTCGCGTCACTTGGCTACTATATTGCTACCCTACACCGGGAAATCGAGTAGCTATGTAAAGGACTCAAAGCACTTTGTCACCTTATTAGCGGATGTGCAGCTACAGGATACAGAGATTATGGTCAGTTTTGATATTACTTCACTTTTTACCAATGTACCAGTGGAAGAGGTCATTAATATAATTTCAACCCAACTGAATGGTGCTGCTTTACCCACTGAATACATTGAGTGCATAAATTTCTGTCTCAAAAGTGGCTATTTCCTGTGGAAGAGTGAGTTTTACCTGCAAGTAGACGGAGTGTCCATGGGTTCACCACTCGCGCCGGTGGTGGCTAACATTTTTATGGAGTGGTTTGAACACCAGGCCTTAGAATCCGCACATTTGAAGCCGAGATACTGGTGGCGATATGTTGACGATATTTTCGCCATTATCGACCGAGGTGCGCTGATGGATTTTACGAGTCATCTAAACGGAATTCACAGAAAGATAAGGGTCACAATAGAAGAAGAAAATAGAGGAGTTTTGCCGTTTTTAGACGTTTTAGTTATACGTGAGCCCGGCGGTCAGTTATCGCATACTGTATACAGGAAACCGACTCACACAGACCGTTATCTACGCGCAGACTCCCATCATCACCCTTCACACCTATCTTCTGTACCCAGAACGCTGATCAACCGTGCGCTCAGTTTGTGTGATCCTCAGTACGTGGATGCCGAATTACGTCATTTACAAAACGTATTGGAGCGCAACGGTTACCAATGGCGGCGATGCACTCGAAGTCTGAGTACGGTGGACACGACCCGTAGACGACCCGCTGGAGCGGAACGTACTCCTGCGTTTTTACCTTTTGTGCGAGGAGTTACCGACAAGATAGGTCACCTGTTACGCCGAAGATATAGCATCAGGACGATCTATCGCCCTCCTGGACAACTACGGCAGCTATTACGTTCACCAAAGGACAAGGATCCGCTAGGCGTTCCCGGCGTATACAAGATACCGTGCGACTGTGGCCTGAGTTATATAGGAGAAACTCGCCGCAATATCGCAACCAGGCTTAGCGAACACATAAGTAGTATGAAGAGTATGGACAGCAAGAGGTCGGCAGTTGCAGAACACGTCTGTAATACGGGCACGGCTCATTTCATACGTTTCGATAAGGCTTCCGTACTAGCGAAGGAAAAATATTTCGTGCCGCGAAAAGTACGTGAAGCCATCGAAATCAGCCGTCACCCGAATTTTAATAGAGATGGTGGTTGGACACTGCCCCCTGCCTGGAAACCAGCTCTGAAGTCTACTTCATATAAAAGTGAGATAAGTCTGGAGTGTGACACAGTTAGCGCGGCATGCACCGGCACTCTTTCCTCAAACAACACGGACACGACAAGTGACGAAGACGCACGAGCAATACCGAAACAGAGCGCGCCCCTCTCGTCGCGAGCGCAACGCTACGCGGCGCGGTGCAGCGTCAGTTCGACTCGCGACCTCGCCGCGTGATCAGCTCATGATTAAGGGCTCCGTTTGGGTCCGAAACTAGTCGGGCAATCCCGAAAAATGCACGTGAGTAAACCGTAATTAATCAAAAGTGAATCCTTTAGTCGCCTTGTGCGACACCCATGGTAAGAGATGGGGTACCTAGTGCTATTTTTTACTAGTCGATTCTGTGGTCGCGCGCAGAACGTTTGCCGATGACTGCCCCTCCCACTTCACCGACCGCTACCCGCGCTCGTCTGGCCTACCTACTAATCGTACCGACCATCGACGCGTGACGTCATGAGGCTATCGGCAAACCTTCTCCGTGCGACTTATACGTCCGGCACCACACGGACAATCTTATATAATTAAGTCTTGTATAATTACTAAGAAAAAATATATTGCCTCGTTTTGTAGGCTTTAGAACTTTGGACGTAAGGCGAAGCCAAAAAAAACAATCCTAGAATTTCAATAAATTAAATAAAAAAATTGTTCCAACAATAGTAGTCAATTAATAAACTAATTAGAAGGTAGAACAGAGTAATAATTTAATTGGATTTTGGGGACCTATAAAAATATGTTTTCTCTAACAAAATAAGGTTTCTCTGTGTACTGCAGAAGATTTGATTGAAAAAACACTAGTTGTCTATTAGTACTATGAAAAATTTACTTTTGCGCGGTAGTTATTAATATTTTATTTTTCCGTCTCTTGTGTCCCACTGGTTGGCTAATGCTACCGCCTATTTCACCCACTTTTTGCCAATTCTATCTACTAATAATAGTTAGTCACTAAAACTAAATTATGATTTTTTTATTTATCGTTCCAATATTTGTTATAAATTCTTTTGTACCATTTTCATATTACTTTATTTTTGACCAAAGTTTGACTGGTTGACTGGTAGAGAATGCCAATGGCATGAAGTCCACCAACACCACCAATGTACAATCGGCCAAAAAAGGTCGTCATAAACCCAAGGTCTATTTTCACTTCAAAAAATAATCTGTCAATTTACTAATGCTGACGGTCAAAATACACGTCCGATAGTTGCTTCCGGGAGCCGGATCCGACTATCTGATCGGGATTCATGAAATACACGTACGATTCTCGTGTCAGATTTTTTCTGGACGACGACGACGCCCGGACGATGCTTACGATTCTGACATCCGATCCGTTAGTCTGATTGTACGTGTAATTCATGTTCAAACAAATGTATGACGCGGAGGCCTTCAGATAGTCTGATCAGACTATCGGAACCGAATATCGGAGGCAAGTATCGGACGTGTATTTGGGCTCTATGTATTATAGCTACATTATACGTTCCTATTTTAAGCGCTTATTACACTTGGCTGAACTTAGTCGTCTTAATTCAGTCGATACTGAATTTAGTCAAGTATAATCGCAATTAGCAAGCTAGCATCCTAAATTCAGAAACAAAATTAGCTTGCTAATTGCGATTACACTTGACTAAATTCAGTATCGACTGAATTAAGACGACTAAATTCAGCCAAGTGTAATAAGCGCTTTAAATTGACGTCAAGCTTAGCGATATTTCATTTGCTAGGCAATATTGTCAAAACTGATAGTCCAATAAATTAAATATGTTATGAACCCGCAAACATTTCCTAATGAAATCGGACAGATTGCAATGCGTTTTTTTTTTTTAAATCGATGGCTAGTATTTGAGAGAAAGTACTTAACTACAGCTGTTTCGTGGAAATTGCTTTACCTGTTTCCAAGGTAATCAGCTTTTTTTAATTTTGTTGTGTAACATTTCGATGCGACGCATAAATAAACGAATTAAAGCACGGCGACACAGCTACTGGGCTATACTAGCGCGATATCGCTCCGCACAGTCAGTTAACTCGGGACGCTAAAATGACTAGAAAACAGAAAATCGTGAATTCTTCATGAAACAGTTTTGTTGAATCTGAAAAAATCCCATGCAGGGTCAATCATTATCACCAGTAGATCACGCAGCTTGAAGGCATCACACGAATTCGTTTACATAAACCACCAAAGAAATCACCAGACATATTTAGCTGGGAAAGACTGCGTTCGACAAACTCGACAAACTGTTCAGGTATCGAAAAATGCCGCAATGCTTGAAGACCCGCCTCTCCAATGTACAGACACCAGCACATAAAACTAATACAATCTGTCAAAGAATCATGGCAGGATTCGTACAAAAAATAAAGATTTTTAGAGAAGTTAGATTAGTTTTACCATTGATCCTTGTTCCCCAAAGAATATCTGTCAGCATTTAAAATAATTTTAGAACCCCGGAATAAAATATAATATTCCAAACAAAATCTTTTGAAATTGAGTTACTTACCTACTTTCTGAAAATGTCATACTAATCACCTGTCAATGTTGCCGCGTTCAGAAATTGGCCCAATGATAAGTCAGGAATCATAAAATAAATTATATTTTTATTGCGGGGTTATAAAAATATTTTAAATACCTAAAGCTACTCTTTAGGCACCAAAGATTAATTCTATCGACATTCCAACTTCTCCAAAATTCTTTATTTTTCTGTACAAATCAAAGTATGGGACTCGCCATGATTCTTTCTTTAATAGATTTTCATCTTTACCGCAAAAGCATTAGATTCAAGGTTGATTGGGAAAATTTGACAGTTTCGAGTAGCTTGATGTGCTGGAGTCTGTATCTTGCCTACAATGACTTATGGTAGATTTATACGAAAAAAAACCAAAGTGCAGAATCTCAGTATCCGTATAAACTAAACTCAAGTGGCGTTGGACAGAACAGTTGGTTAGATGTAGCGACGGCAGGTGTTGTAGATCCCAAGGGATCCAGACGAGATTGGCGCAAATCAGGGAAGAATTTAATCAAAGGGAGGACGCTTTATAATACCCTGCAGGCGAAGCATGGCCACCACAAGGATTTTGTTGATGGAAGAATAGACAAAATGACTTATAGACAAAATGACTTATACACAATTGCAATATCGTCGTCTTAGAGTGAAAACCTTGCAATTTAGTCGTTTTTATTTTATTACGACGTATGGGTAACGTGACCTTACGTCCCGCTTTAAACGGGACAGTCCCGCTTTTGAGCTATGTGTCCCGTTGTCCCCAAAAACACAGAAATGTCCCGTTTTGATAAAAAGGCAATCCGTGGCAATGAATTCAATATAGAACGGGCACACATTTATTAATCGCTTCAGAAAACATTTGGATAACCAAGACACCATCATTATTAAGCCCACATTCGTATCAAAAAACCAAAATATAGAACCAGCCCAACAGACTACACAAGATTAGTTCGTAATTCCATATTTTTTTTCAAATTACTTGTCTTCCTTGAGAATGTGTTTCATTCTTATAAAAATTATATAAATTTGAAAGCGGCCCGTTCTGAGGGAAAATAATAATGGTCACGTTACGTATGGGTACTATAATTATAAGAGAGCCGCTCTATGCGAAATTATTTTGTAGGCACTGAAATTAAGCCTTTATTGGGTATAAAAATTCGTAATAAATATAATTGACTAGCTCTTGCCCGCGACTTAGTCCACGTGAAAGCCCACAGGAACCGTGCAATGACCAAATGCATTCCCGAGGTTTTCACTCTAAGGCGACGATACGTAATTTTGTCTATTCAACTGTCGACAAAACCCATGTCTACGGTGGTCATGCTACACCTGCAGCAGTGGGTTGACAAAAGCTGTGAATTATGATAATGAATACCTTTTAGAATTTTTAGCAATCAATGGTTATAAGCTGAAATAAAAACTATCCATGCAGTAAATGGGGGAGGCAATACTACTAACAGGAACGTTGATAAACCGCAACCGAATCGAAGCCGAACCGTTTATTCAAACAGTTTTCGTGAACAAAATCTGGCCGACGGATTTGGTTGGTGGAAACAATTTTGTTATATTCTGTTCACCCAAAGATACGAATCGTTCATTTCGTAAATTGTAGCCGTAAGGAGACTCCTATCGAAAAAACGTAAACGACATCATCGAAAACCGTAAATAGCTTTATTATCCATGTTTTGTTTTTGAAAAGTATTTGATATTCTTTGTATGGTAAAATTTTGTAGACAAACGTAGAGAAGGGTACAGTCGATTTGGGCTACTGTTCATTTTGCCACAATTTTCACTAGTTTTGAATTACTATACCTCTACTTTAATTTAATTTTCAAAAGCTAAGTGGCCAAAATCGACGACACGTTTGGTGCGGTGGCTAAGCAATTGGCTTCTGCGCTACGGGTCGTGGGTTCGATTCCCACACGGAACAAAAATTTGTATGGCCTACAGATGGTTATTTCGGGTCTGGGCGTTTGTGTATGTGAGATTTGTGTCTGTAGACGCACCCATGATACAAGAGAAATCTTAGTGTGGGGCAACGTAACTTCTTAGGAAAAAAAATTAAGTACATTTTATAAAAGCGTGTACATTTAAAAAAGTGTATCTCTGTCTTTCTGTTTGCTACGTTTCCACGATGAAACTACCAAACCGAATTTTATGATTTTTGACAGAACGTACTTCTACTTTCATAGATAAAATTTAAAAACAAATTACGAGACGGAGCCGCGGGCTGTATGCGTACGTCGTGTTTGAATAAAATCTAACAATGTTAGTCTATGGTATTGATATAGTTTCGTAAAAATACTTGAATCTTCCTTACCTGCGTTGTGATATAAACGCAATACCTACCCACATTATAAAAATATAGAAACTTACCCACGTTATAAGAATTTCGGCCAAAACGTCGGGATTTTGTGCCTTTTAAAGTTTTTTACGCGAGTAGACCCGAATCTGTATTTTTATAATATGTACAAATCGCGAAAGTTTAAAAACATCTACTCACATTAAATAAGTAGATAGTATACTTTGTTGAAGATACATTTTTCTTTACACAAAACACGATCGCGTCGAACGTCCTTTTTTTGAAGTCGATTTGTAAGAATGTCAATGGTTTCTAAAGGAGTTACATTATTAAATTTTAATCTATTGGATTAGTTACAATATAATAAGTTAATAACATGTTCCTACCTGTTTTCACATTGTTGTTATTATTAGTTCCTGTGGCTTGGCTGAACAGCGAGGCGCCCGTGAGCCGGGCTCGGCGAAGAATCCACCACATTTTCCTCAAATTGCAATTCAAACGTTACCGTATTTACTTACAACTTTAATTTATCAAATCAATTAACCAAAATGTTTCACATAAAAATATTAAAATTTTCCTGAAATTGATCACTATTTAAAAACAGAAACTGCAAATATTCTCTGTAAATACTCTGTAATAATTATTATTATTAAAATAATAGGAGTTATTTAGTTAAATTATGTTTTCGTCGGGATCGTGTAGTCGCGTGTCGTAGGACCGTGCGGGGGTTAAAACACCCTTACGACGCGACTCCAACCACGGTACTGGCGGTACTAGTTTGACATTTATAAACACGCACATGCGCAGTATCCCCGATTCACTGGTCCATCTAACAGGTGAATCTGGACTCTAGGTTTATAATTAACATAAGTATTTTAGTACTTTGGAAGGCTTAAAGAGCTATTATAAGTTTTAAGGCGCCTATTTTATGGTATAATTGTCTGATTAAAGTTTCTTGCCTCGTTTCGGTAAGACTTTAGGTATGTACAATCTTTAGTGGTGATTAGTTTAGGCGGTTAAGCTAAACTAAACCGAATATTTATTATTTTCTTGGTTGTTCATTTTGACAATATTGTCATTTTTAAATATTTCTTTAAAATAAATAATTAAAAACATAAAAAGTAGCCCATCGGCATCGTGAACAGGATCAGAGCCTAAGAGAGAGGAATCTCCTAAAAATACGCGCCGTTATCAGGAGTACCTACCGCTTTCTGTATCAAGACCAGCGTTGCCAGATATTTTTTTTGGCAAAGCGGGATTTTGAAACTTTTTGAGCAAAAAAAGCGGGATTTTTTCGTCGAAAGCGGGACATAGTAAAAAAACGTATAGGTACATATAGAATAGAATAGAATAGAATAGAATATACTTTATTGTACACCAAAATTGTAACATAGCTCTTATACAAAATAATTTAGTGAAGGGTACAATGGCGGTCTTATCGCTGATAGCGATATCTACCAGACAACCTTTGGATGGACAGGAAAATCAGATAATCATCATATAATCAGAACTTTTTTTTTCTTCTATTGGACTGCTGTAGGTGGTCCTAGGGGACCCTTCCTACGTAACCGGGCAGTTATTGGCGAGACCTGAAGGGTCACCAGCCAAGAGTTTTTAAATACTTTTCTTTTTATTTAAGTTTTAAATTATGTTTGCATGACATTAAATAGCAAAAATAGCACTAGAAAATGTATATTAATATTTTTAATGAAAATACGTTACTTTAACATTAATTGTCTGGTTTACCCTATAGTTAGACAGTTGAGTCTTCAGAGGAATATAATTATAATCCTCGAAAAGCGGGACCGAGTCTGTCCCGCGGGACGTTTAATTTTGATTTCAAAATCGGGACGTCCCGCCAAACCCCCTTATTACAAAAGATGGTTTAAACCAAGACTAAGGTAAACCCAGGTTTAAAATGTACCCCTCACTTTCTTATGTCATATAACAAAAAGAGACGGGGCTATTATAAAACCTAGGTTTTTCTTAAACCATGGTTCAACGACCATAATAAGTCGTTTGGTATCAAAATCAGTGAGTCGGTCAGTTTCATATGGATCTGATTGAATTTTGATACCATCAATTAATCATCATTCACCCGAAAGACGTCCACTGCTGGACATAGGCCTCCCCCAAAAGCGGGGGGGTTTGCCGTAATCGCCACGCTTGGCAGGCGGGTTGGCGATCGCAGTATGGTGAGTGGCGGACTTGCCTGAAGGCCGACTAGACCCAGGCCTTGGGCGGCCAGATATTAGGGGCGGCCAATCTGCGCGATATGTGCTCGGCAACAGTGAGAACTAACTACTGAGTTACTGAGCGATAAAGCTCGTACGGGGTTGCGTAACGCGACGAGCGCAACAAAAACAATTTAATTTAAGTACAAGTTACAGGTTAGTTCCGTAGGAAAATCGAAGCTGCTACATCGCGATTCGCAAATTCGCGACCGCAACCAAAGCACCGCCGGCGCCGGCGCCCCGGCGCCGCCCGCGCTCCGTCCCGCGCAAAAATGAATGGCGTGAGTCGACGGGGAAGGTGCGTGTGTGCGTGCGTGTCACAGACACTCACACACGGCTTCCGTACATTTTAAATAGCGCGCAATCACAATTTGATCCATTTTATTTTTTTGTTCATTTTAGGAAATCTCTGGGTCAGTTAGATTCTTTGACTAAAATATTGCAAACGAATTCGGGTTGGTGCGTAACGCGACGAGCGCAAGCGGGCGCGGCGACGATTTCCGAGATCATCACGTCACGCGCTGCCCGCCCGCTCGGTCAGCCGTCCGTCGCCCGTAGTAAAGTTATTACCTCAGTGACAATCCTTTTGCATAGTAGGTATAATATTATAACTATGTAATAATGAAAATTAAAAATGTGAACTGAATGCAATGGTTATTTAATTTCACATTTCTACGCCGCTAAATTGGCAGAGATTAAGAAGCAGCTGGTATTAAACGGCCTAGGGCGGCCAAGACTGCTAGTCCGTCTCTGAGTATGGTTGTTAAAGTACTCAGAGAACGCTGCTGCCCATCCTGTAGAAAATCCCTTAGTCGCCTTTACAACATCCACGGAAAAAGAGATGGGGTAGTGCTATTCTTTAAGTCCGGCACTACACGAGACTGTCTAATGTTGTCAATTAATAACATTAGACAAAAGATTAGACCAAGACACGAATATTTGTTGAACCATTTCTTCAAGTAGAGTTTCAGAAGACTAATTCGATTAACAAAATTGTTGTCAAACGCAAACGAACCACAACCGTCAGTCTGTTTTTGTTTACGAAAACTGTCAAAATAATTGGTTTTGCTTTTTGTGTCAAACAATTTGACAGCTTTTGAAATTGTAAACTGTCTGAACGAACGGTTCGGCCTTGGTTTTTTAGGGTTCCGTACCCAAAGGGTAAAACAGGACCCTATTACTAAGACTCCGCTGTCCGTCTGCCCGTCTGTCACCAGAGGCCTAATTCTCCTAAAATAAATCTTGATAAATCACAACCGAACCAGGACCGAACCGTTCATTCAGACAGTTCTCAATTTCAAAAGCTATCAAATTGTTTGACACAAAAAACAAAATCAATCATTTTGAAAGTTTTCGAAAACAAAAACTGACTGACGGTTGTGGTTCGATTGCGTTTGGCAACAATTTATTTTAGGAAAATTGGGCCCCAGGCTGTATCTCATAGATAATGGTACGGAACCCTTCGTGCGCGAGTCCGACTCGCACTTGGCCGGTTTTTTAGTAGAATTGGGCCCCAAGTCATCTTGATTGAGCGTTAATGTTCATAAAAGTATTAGTGCGTTTACACGTAGAAAGCGTGTTGCCGGCGCCGATCTGCCAGCGCTTGTCGGTGCTGCTCCGCGCAGTTAGTCGACGCAGGTAGTCTCTATACTGTGTGGCGAACCAGCGCCGACAAGCTCCGAACTTTGCCGACAAGTTCCGACCTGCTCCGATCAGCGCTAGTAAACCGTCATTTGCTGCTGTATTTGCGCGAATTTGTATTTGGAACAAGGCGTATTTTTGTTTAAAAATGTCAACCCCTGCTTCTACCCGCTTCCTTTATGTAGCGGTTACCAGTACCGATAAGCGCTGCGCTAGTAAGTCAGCGCAGGTTAGCTGCTTCCTGTTGTATACGCCCTTACAGCGGTTACGCACTGCATCCGATCCGAATCCGTGAAAATACGTTCCGAAGTAGCCATAGAACTATTTGTATGGTAGTTAACGCACTAAATCCGTCATCCGTCATCCGATTATTATCCGTCATCCGTGAGTTTCTAATTCGGAAGAACAATTGACGGACCGAAGTAGCCGTAGTAATGTTTGTATGAACGCTTTCGCATTACCTCGGATTCAAATCACACGTCAAACGGATATGCCAAAGATGGCCCCTGAATTGTTTGAATTTGGATCAGAGATCGGAATAGTGCGTAAGCAACATCCGAATTCGGTCCGAGATTTTTACTCTAGATCGGTATTTTTACGGATTCGGATCGGATGCAGTGCGTAAAGCAATATCCGAATTCAGTCCGAGTTTTTTATTTCCGTATTTTCACGGATTCGGATCGGATGCAGTGCGTTATCGCCCTTATACTGTATTGAATATCTACTTGAAGCAACAACGCAGTTTTCTATACATTTCCTTACCGGAATGGGTGTTAGGTATTTGTCTTAATATGTTATATGAAATAGGCCCTGACTTTGAGCCCCACCGCTTGAAACTTCTGCCTAGCCTTTTCCCAACTTTGTTGGGGTCAGCTTCAAGTTAATCAGCGGTGCGAGCACGGATCTTTTATCGATTCGATTCGAGAAATTTATCTATTCTAAACGTCAAAGGGGAATGACAAGATTTCCTTTACGACTCGGCCAGAACCGACAAAGATGAAACATATCTTATTAAAAAGTGCAAATATTGTAGAATGTATTATAATAACAACATTTCCGTTGGAAGTACACCAAGAAAAGATATAGGTCGATAAAGTTGGCCTTAATAGTAGATTTTTAACCTAGGGAAGAAAAGTAATTCGAAAATCGAACTAACATTTTCTTTATACTCCGTCTACATTTTCATGAATATTTTTTTTAATCCTTGTCGTATTGATAGACCTTCAATATTTTTGTAAAAATCTTAATATTATTGTTTGATTAGAGCATTTAATTATGTAGGTAAATAACAAAATTAAACCATTTTTGGTCAGAATAATGCCTATTTAACCGAACCAAAGCAAAATAAATCTTATATTATTATGAATTTGTCGTTTATTGGCGTTGCATGTATGTCAAATACCAAATTATATTAAAATCATACTTTTACCAAACAAAGTATTTTATTTAACAAAAATCTTACCCAACCGGAATCCTATTGTATTCACTATAGGAATATTATACATAATAATATAATATGGTTACTTGATACTGATACAGATACTTACTTTGTCGCATTATTTTAATCGTAAGAAACAAGTGGAAGTCATTTCAATTGTGACAGAGGTGTTGTCGCCATTAAAATAAAATCATAACAATATTCGATTTTAAACTTCGATTATCAAATATGTACTTATACATATATCCGAATGGAATATAAAATAAAAAATAAATATTACTAATAATAGTATTTTATTTTTATACTGTGCAACATTTCTATTTGCAGTTGTAGATAAAAAAGCGTTGAAACTTACTAACCAAAACATTAAAATACTATTTAAAATGACTATCCGACGGTGTACTTCCCCAGACTTTATTTATATTGCACTAGCTTTTGCCTGCGGCTTCGCTCGCGTTAACTTATGGATCCCTAATTTTTTTATCCCAAAATATAGCCTATAGCACTCAGGGATAACGTAGCTTCCTACTGGTGAAAGAATTTTTGAAATCGGATGTGTAGTTTCGGAGATTACCTCCTACATACAAACAAACAAACAAACAAATTCTACCTCTTTATAATATTAGTATAGATAAATCTTACAAAAAATAAACGCGAATTATCAAAATTACGGCATGTCAGTTCATAGGTACTACTTTGTACTGGTCGGATCTTGGCATTCCCCTTTGAAATATAGTCACACATTTACGGATAATATAGCCATGCTCGTATGAAACATGCTCATCGAGCACGTAGCTTGCGTGGAGACCCACCATTAAGGACGTTTGAATCTTGTTCGAATCGAGCATTTTGGTTGGCTTCGAGCATTTGTCTTGAGACTTGCATGGTACACACGTTCGTACACGTGTGTACCCACTATTAGAATGCACTATATCGATCATGAGCGAGTTCATACTCCGACTCGCACTTAGCCGATTTTCCGGTGGTTGTGGTTGTGACCACAACATTTTTTGAGGGCTGGATCCGCGCCTGTCTGTAATCTGGTGATAATTAATGTGTATTATGCTCAAATTGATTTAGAATTACGCTATAAAGTTTTACCAGAGATGTTATTATTAATCAAATTTTACAATATAAGACAGTGTCGCCCCCAGTGAGCCCTTCCTCCGGGGAAGGCGAAGGGTTATTCAAACGCACTCTCGCTCCCGGCCTTGACGGCCGGAAGCGAGAGGTCACCACCGACTGCCGCGGCTAGTTCGCGCTGCTGTCGCTCACGCAAGGCACGCCTGCAACGTGTGCAGCGTCGTGTCCTCCGAGCGGTCGACGCAGTGGTGACCACAGAACATATATACCCTGACGGGGCTTACCATGACCTCTTAAAGCAGGGCAGAAGTTGCCTGGAAGTTGAACTGCCCTGCTTTTTTGTACTATGACATCGTTAGAGCAGGCCTGCGGTAGGCCTGCTACGTTGACGTTTACGAAATCCGTTCAACTGTTTTTTTTTAATAGACTGTCTGCTCCCAGCCTATGCGACACAGGTACTTCCCGAAACAGCCGTGTCTCGAGAGTACCTGCGTCAGCCAGAAGCTGAGGGCGCCATGACGCCCGTCCAGCTACTCCTCCATGACGGGACCTACCGCCGCTATTACAGCATACCCTGCGCTGGGTTGCACAGTCAACACTTTCCTTACTTGTCTCTGGGTGACGGGCACAATTAGGGTTGCCAATTCTACTACGTATAATATAGTATCCTACTATACAGCGTGTCCCAGAAAGTAGTGCCAAGCGGAAGTCCAGAGGTAGAACATCCTTTGAGGTACCCAAATCACCCCCATGTATGTTCCGCAATTTTTTGTAGTTTTCGAGATATGAATGTTTTTCATGTGTTTAATCAAACTCTGAGTATTACGACATTTTTGATCATAGTGACGTGAATAGTTGAGATACATAAGTATTTTTTTTTCTAAATTAGCTGATTAGTGACCCAGATCGAATGCATAAACATTTGTAACCATACATGGAACGAATGCGTTACAAAAAAATATTGAATTCTCATAAAGGTAGAATCCTGCATGTTTCCTAAATCTTTGTGGCGTAGCTCCTAAACGGATTTTGATTTAGTTTTTTCTTATGTATGAAAGGTAACTTTATCGAGAGTGTTCTTAGCTATGATTCAAGAAAATCTGTTCAGCCGTTTGAAGATCGTCAGCTCTTTTCCGGTTGTTGAAGGGATATGAGCAAATTCTACTAATCTGATCGATTCGAAATTTACTATCCTGTGACTGTTTATGCATTCGATAGGGTCACTAATCAGCTAATTTAGAAAAAAAAATTACTTATGTATCTCAACTATTCACGTCACTATGATCAAAAATGTCGTAATAGTCAGAGTTTGATTAAAAAACATGAAAAACATTCATATCTCGAAAACTACAAAAAATCGCGGTACATACATGGGGGTGATTTGGGTACCTCAAAGGATGTCCTACCTCTGGACTTCCGCTTGACACTACTTTCTGGGACACGCTGTATTAGAGGCCCGACTACTATATTTTTGAAAAAAGTATATAATAGGCGAAACTACTATATTTTAAAGGCATCAAACTCAAAGCTATTCGTTTCAAAATGTGTAAGCGTAAACCATATTTAACTATTTCTGAACGATTCTGGTATGTCAAGTTGACAGTTGCATTCACTTTGAGTTTGACAGATTGACAATTTCGATTTTCGCGCTCTCGAGTTTGTGTTTTGGTAACTACCTACTTTTGAAATTAACTTATAAAAAAGATTCTTATAAGAAATAAAGTTTGGAACCTACTATTTTTTTTTTCATCCTTTTCTATCTACTATATTTTTGTGGGTATTAATTTTAGAACTACTATTTTTGACCGACAAAGTGTTGGCAACCCTAGGTACTACCTATAGACTGGTAGAGTGCGCGCAAGATAAGTCTGCGCGCGGCCGAAATCGGAACTAATCATGGTCGGACACCAAAGTGTGTGCCGTTTTATTAATTTTGATGGTAGAACTACCTGACTGTAGGAATGTTTAGCGGGAAAAATATGTTTAGCGATAAAAAAGTAAAGCTTAAAAAGCGGTAATTTGAACTTTTGCGATCATGGCAACGTTTAGCACGCCCTCAGTCGCGCGCAGAGTTATCTTGCGCGCACTCTAGGCCATCTACCACTTTCGTAACTTACTTACAAAAAAAATACCTACCACCACCAATCAGGACCATCGTGTGTACAATTATACATCCGCTAGAGTTTACCCGCCGAAAACTGACCATGAAAATTACCGCGAAATTAAAAAAACTCAACTCAAAAATACTCTTATCACATAGACTAGACTTCTTATAAATTAGTTAGTTTATTTAAAAAATAATGAGAAATGAAAAGGAAATTGTTTATTTTAAAAAAAGGGTTACGTTAAGAGTGTTTTTGAGTCTAGTTATTTTGAATGTCGCGGTTTTAATCACGGTCAATTTTCGTTGGCCAAACTCTATCCATCACATTTATACTAATAGACTATGGTCTTTTTTTAATTAAGAAGTTAAACTGGCAACACCGGTCCAGATATAATCCGGGAATCCACCATCTATAATATTAGAAATAACACGTACAGACGCCAGCACGTATAGCAACCCGAAACTGTCAAATTTTCCCAATCAACTTTGAACCTAATGGTTTTGCGATAAAGATGAAAATCTATTAAAATATAGACAGATCGTAGTAGTTTTATGCGCTGGCGTCTATACTATGTAAGTATGTATATAATAAAGTCCTTGAATTGAATTGCCGCAGTGCACAACGATAATGAATAATTCTTTTCCTGTTCTCATGCATTAATCATTCGTATACCTAGTCGTAGTTCAAACCAGCATCAACCGGTTGTGTTTTAAAGTTTCTACTTCTACATTAATTCTGCCTGAAGAAAAATACATAATACAAGTAAGTTAAATAATTTTATTGTTTTTCCTTTTCTCATTTATTTATAATATATAACGCAAACTGCAAGTGCAATCTGTGCAATGCAAAATTATTAATTTGCAAAAAAAAATACAAATTAATAACTTGAAGAATAATTTTTATGTAAGAAAATTTTAATATCTTCTGTAACTAGAGGATTCAAACGGATACTTTTACGACAGAAGATACGCTATTTTGAGAATAAAAAAAGTTTCTTCATTTGTTAATTATTTATTTAAATAGTATATTTTAATTTTAATATTTTTATTATGGCATAAAACATAAAACGCGGGATAAAAAATAAGAAATCATTTAAACAAACTCATTTTGATAAAAACATAAATAAGGTTTGATGAGGTAGGTTTAAAATGAACACCTTATAATTATCTAAGCATGTCTCGATGTGTAAATAAGGGTCAGCTCACACCGAGACGCGACGCGACGCGACGATACTGGAAGAAGCCCGTGAATTCGCGCTGCGCCGCGCGCCGCCGCGATACGCATCGCAACGTCGCGAGGCGCATCGTAAAATCTTCGGCAACACGACGCCTCGCTGCGCAGCGAGACGCCGCGCGGCGCAGCGGAATGTGTCTACATTCGCCACGTGTTTCCGCCCCGGCCCGCGTCCACCCTCAAATTCACCATGAATTCTTCTATTTCTCCATAAATTATGCACCCAAATACTCCTGTGTGATGTCTTCCTTTTAATTTTATTTTTGTATTCTTCTTGCTCTGCCTCTTCTGCAAGAAGTCCGATTATTACAAGATCCCAGTCAATCATTATAATTTCACTCGAGCACTCGACCGAACTGCATCAACTCTACACGAAGTCTGGACGGAAATAGTACAGACAAGTTGCCACGGCGGCCTCGACTGCGCCTCGCGGCGCATCGCGGCGTCGCGCGGCTTTGAGAGGCGCAGCGCCGCTCTTGCACGCCGCGCATACCGCTGCGTCGCGATGCATCGCGCTACGCCGCGAGGCGTCACGAGGCGCAGCGCTGCGTGGTGCAACGTATTCTGAATTCTCACAATGAAATGTGTATCTTTTCGTGTAGAAAATAAAGTTGTATTTTGAGTCGCTCTTTTAAAGTATGCGCGCAGCGTCGCGTCGCGTCGCGTCTCGGTGTGAGCTGACCCTAAGTAGTAAGTACTTGAACTTATTTATTATATTGTTTCTACTGCTACAAAGATATAGACTGTCTGGGTGTTGATCAATCATGGGATGTTTGCTATGTAGTTAACATAACATCAGTCCTGTAAGTATTTCCCCGAAGGGTTGGGTACACCAACATATCACCATTATGTTTAAGTCCCATGTAATAGGGGCCAAGCCTATTGCCATCAAACGGGCACAAATCCAGACGCCTACTGCTACTGAGAAATTCCACACAGAAAAACGCAATAACACATTGTCTGACCTGGGGCTAGGGTTACCATCCATTCGGACTTCTAGAGTTTTGTCCGGACTTTTCAATTTGTCTGAATTTTTTGGCTTAGCATACATAACGGGTGTAAAAAAACCCTTAACGATAACGAAAACCACATATTTTACCCATCATTGGGATAATTTTTTTTCTACCAGACCATACCTGGGAAACCATTGGTTTTGGAGATATTGAAGGTCAAAGTGCACATTTTTTTTTTAGTTTTTTCATAATACGATTTCCTAGTCATAATACTAAACTTTCTTCCATACAAACATTACCAAAAAATTCAATTTTTCCTAACAAATTACGCATTTGAAGTTACAAAAACGCAATGAATAACAAACGCACACGACCGCCTTGGCTCGGCTGTGTGGCCGCTGCACGCATGCAAACGCGCGGCATCGCCACAACCATAACTATGCAATATGAAACTATGAACTCCAATAATCTCGATAGAATTCATCATCATCATCTTTCAGCCGAAAGACGTCCAATACTGGACACAGGCCTCAGAAAATCGCTTCAAGTGTGCCTATAAAATTTGAAGAGTTCTCTCGATTTCTCCAGGATCCCATCATCAGATCCTAACCTGATGACCATGGAACCACCTGTGAAGTAGAGGGGTTTAAAAAAAAAAGAATTTTCCAAAACGGTCCAAGCGTCTTTGAATAATCGGGGGATATAAGTACATAAAAAAAGATTCCGCCGAATTCAGAACCTCCTCCTTTTTTTGCAGTCGTTAAAAATACTGTTAGCATACATCTTTGGAATATTAGCTTTTAACTTCATCAGCAAAAGGGCTTGTATATAATACCTCTGTTTTATGCTTTCAGGTATTTTAACTTGAAAATATTAAATAAGCAATGACCGACCTCAAGGAGTGGGAAACTGCAAAGTCCCCAAACTATCAAATTCATAAGGACAAACATTATCCTTATTCTGAATTACCATATCAAGGTCGATATAAACTGGTCAAGATACCTGTTTGTATGAAACATCTCATAGAACATGTTGATTATTTTGGGAGAGGAATAATAGAAAGTAACTTAGGATTGACAGGGTTTAAAGACTGCTATAACGTTCACTACGAGTATACCTTAGTTTGCAGAAGTTCACATTTTTTGAGTATAAATAGAAAAATACCGAACAGGATACCGATACCGCAAGATGGCAGTGAATGGTGTACCCGCAATTACATAAAGGAAAACTCTGTCCTCACTGTTACTTTTGTAAATGATTGTTCTTATGACTTGACGGAGCCTGCTGCTCAAGACATTGTGCGCATAGTGAATGGTGATGCGGGAAAAGTAATAGTATATGGTGAAGATGATGAATTTCTCAGCCAAGAACTGAAGAAGATGAAACAATTTTTTGAATGTCCCAATTACTTGTTACCAGAAAAGCTTCAATTATCTGAGTATAAAACTAACTATACAGTTTATTTGAGCTTGAATGAACTCAAAAAAAAACTTTACAATTACGTTAGCGGGGGTGATTACAAGGCTGCCGCCATATTGACTCAAGCTTTGACAGACGATTACTGCTGCAATGCTGTTGGTGAAGTTGTAAACAAACTGCTTGAGAATAATGTACACAATGTCATGATATACGCTTACAAACTATGGGATAACGATTTCGAAGACATTGTCTGTAAGTATTTCCCAACAGTTTTCAAACTGATCTTCAACGGTGACGATGTGATGATCATTAATAAACTATACAATCAGGCGTTGAAATTAGAAGGGCCCAACGAAATGCGAGCGTGGGGTGATCATCTAGACAAATCCAGTAACAAAGTATCCTGGACGATTATTCCAATTTGGGACGATGATAAAATTAGATTCAAATTATATAATGATTATGAAGATATGTATTTACATCTCTCCCCTACTGTTGAGAATAACGGGGACAGACAAGCAAGGGGCTCGAAATTGAATGATGGTGAAGATTCGAGATACATCTTCTGCTTGGAACCATTAATGTTGAATGGTCAGGTCGTCTTCACTATTTTCAACTGTGAGTTTAGCAAGCGATTGAAGTTGGCTCCCGACATGGATACCTCTGGAGACAGAGAAGTTTTTGGACACAAAGGCGTTAACAATGATCAGGATGACCATTTCAGGTGGATTTTAGCAGCTTGGAACAAATTAGAGGCACACTTCGACCATGTAAATAAAATTACCATTTTTACCGCGTCCCCAGATTGGCCGTTTATGTACGAATGTCAGGTCTTGGAACTAACACACCAACGTGTGGATGGGTCTACAACGACACTTGAATAGTGATGTCAACATTGCGTCCAAGCAGCGTCTAATGTCCAGCGTCAACTCGCGTGCGTTTTTGACAAGTTCAAAGACGAGTGGAAGGAAAGGTGCACGCTAGCCAAACGCTAGCACCTTGGGCGCAATGCAGCGCACCGCGCCTCATATTGACTAGACACCCTTCAGGTCTCGCCAATAACTGCTAGGACACGTAGAGAGGGTCCGCAAAGACCATCTAAAACAGTCCAATAGAAAAAAAAACACTGTTGGTACAACATACACATACTGCATTTGTCTTGAGTGACAGCGCCCGCCTGACATGTTTTCTGATAATCCTGTTTTTTTATCATTTTAATTTCGTATGACTACACCCGCAATGTATTGGACAAATTAGTGACCAAGTGATGGAGTTCATCGAGTTATATCAGGGAAAATCAGCATTGTGAGATTCAAATAATAAATCCTACAAAAATAGTAATGTTTTGTCAGATTCATGGGAAAGAATACGCAGTTCGTTTAGTGTAGAAGGCATTACTATCGCAGAGTTAAAAGAAAAAAAACTTATTAATTACGACGTACAGAAACCACCTGAATTTATCTTACAAACCAGATTATCGCTACTATGACAAAATTATAAGTGGTTTAGATATGGTTGAATAAAAAAACAGCTCTCTCTTACATTCATAGCACTACCCGGTGCTCTAATAAGTAGTTTCGCAATAGACCCGAATGCATCATCGTGTTATTCTTAAGTCTCACAAGGTTACGTATCATAATACCTAAGTTTGTTCCCACTATTTTCAAGATAACTACGGTCAAAAGACCTACCGTTTAAAATACCTAAAGATCGTTTCACCGATTTTTGTAATAACTAATGGACGAAATCCATAATGGAGAATTCATCTACGGTTTATTCGACTACAATTAATTCACCTAAGGTTGATTAAACTAACGGACGACTCACCTACTGTTGATTTATCTGTCTGTGGTCTTGTGTTTGTCTTACTGGTGATTTTGTATATGTGAAAACATTTCTGCGAGCAACTTGGAAGTAGCGCTCGCCGGCCGCTGCCGCGGCACCGCTCGCTTCGCTCGCTCGGCTCGCGCGCGGTTGGTCACAGTTCTAACCTAACCTAACCTATTTCACTCAGTTCAAAATGATGAATCATACAATCTGCCGCAGAAATGTTTTTACCACTGTCGAATTATCTAGTCGCAGGCAGATTGTATGATTCATCATTTGGAACTGAGTGAAATAGGTTAGGTTAAGTTAGAACTGTGACCAACTACGCGCGAGCCGAGCGAGCGGTGCCGCGGTAGCGGCCGGCGAGCGCTACTTCCAAGTTGCTCGCAGAAATGTTTTCACCGTTGTCTAATTATCCATTAAAAAGAAAGTTAAGAAAACACAAAAATCGTTGAATCATAGTTTATGTACATATAATTAGGTCAATAAGTTGAAGCATCTTTTAGGTATTTCATACATAGTTGAAATATCCAATATCTTAAAAAATCATTACATTAATCGTTCGTTAGTGCAATTAATTTTAGTTTAATCAAGATTAAGTAAGTTAAACAGTAGTTGAGTCGACCAATATGCGATATGAGCATATGTGAATCAACCGTAGTTATCGTGAAAATAGTTGGAACAAACTTAGGTATTATGATACGTAACCTCTCACAATTCATAATTTCAAATAATAAGCATATCGTCGCCCGGGAGTGAAAACCTTGGGAATGCATTTGGTCATTGCATGGTTCCAGTGGGCTTTCAAGCGGAAGAGATTTGCCCGCCGGGCGCATCTCAGATCGGATCCGTGATTTCCTGTATACTAACTACCAAAGCAGTAGTGCGCGACTCAGGCGCAATTCGGCGGGCACATCCGTCGCTACGCACACACGCACAGTTGGTACTCGGATCTGCCCCGTACCCGATCCGGTCGTTTTGAGCACGGGCAGCGGGCAGGCATCTGCCGCGTTCATTGTTAATGACACCACCAAATGATACCCCCAGGGGTGTGGTTGCCAAAAAGGTTTTGTTAATGACACCACCGTAAGAATTATTCCCAATTGTCCCCTCTAGCCCTGTCCTCCGGGGTGACAGCTGGGAATTGTCGTCCCAGTTGTCACCGGGGTGACAATTTGTGCCGACTGTTCCCTTTGAAAACTGACTAGAGGGGACAAATGGGAAGTCTTTTTCTCAGTTGTCACCGGGGGGTGGGGGGGGTGACATCTGCTACGATTTCTTCCTTCCTATGTCACCCCGGAGGACAGGGCTAGAGGGGACAAATGGGAATAATTCGCCCTGAAGGGTAACAACACTGTTTATTAGTGGTGTCTTTAACAAATCCTTTTTGGCAACCACACCCCTGGGGGTATCATTTGGTGGTGTCATTAACAATGAACGATCCGGCGGGCATATCCGTGTTCACCATACACGCACGGATCTGCCCGCCAGGCGCATCTGTTGGGCAGGACTGGCGGGCATATTCGTGCCTGTATGGCTAGCTATAAGCTACTGGGAAGGCAGATCCGAGTACCAACTGAGCGTGTGTGCGTAGCGACGGGTGTGCCCGCCGAATTACGCCGCAGTCGTGCATGCTGGAATCACGATCTGAACTGATGCCCGGAGACGAAATAACGGATCCGATCTGAGTCGCGCCCGGGGGGCAAATCTGTACGCGTGTGGCGAATTCACGGATCCAATCCGAGATGCGCCTGTCGGCAAAATCCGTGCGTGTATGGCGCTAGCTATTGAGCGGCTGTCTTATAAGATATCTAGAGTAGCGTTTCAAGCCAAGTACCTATATATCGTGATAAAATAAAAATAACCAAATTGCATTCCCGAGGTTTTCACTCCCAGGTAGTGTTGGGATTCTACCCGGGAAAAAACCCAAAATGGGTCAATTCGAGGGAAAGAACCCGGGAAAGAACCCGATTGGGAATCTATTCGGGTTTTTTCAAATTTAGCTTATTTAATATTTAGATACACATGCGTTAAATAATACATAATTTTTGAACTTTATTACTACTAGTTACAGCTTGTCTAAGTTGAAATGACGCGCTCCACTACCACATTTTACGCAAACAAACAAATTTAAAGTATGGACAATTAAGTAGTGGGTCACATCATTTCAACTTAGATAAGCTATACTGATGTTAGTTATGGCAAGTTTGTCTTTTCTTAGAATTAGAACCTGTAACATTTATAAGTCAGTGAATGAAGTGATAAAGCAATGTACAAGGATTTTTCAGATGGTACGGTTAAAGTAATAAATAAGTAGGGATGGTAAGGTAGTATAGCATGAAAAATAATTCATAATATTGATTAAATAAAGCTAACTAGCTGTGCTAAAATCATAAGCTAAGTAGCAAATTCACTTCCATGATCTTGCATCAGCTCAGCTGCAACGCCGTGCAATACACACATATCTAACCTAAATGAGAAAACAGCTGATAATTTTGCAACAGCTGAACCGATTCCCATCATATCATTAAACTGATAATTTATCCTGATTAAAACAGCTTTTGAGCAAAAAAAATCTTAACGAAATCAAGTCAACCGTTTCGGAGTTACGTTGCCACAAACGGACAGACAAATATACAGACAAACAAACAGCCATACAGACAAACGGACAGACTTACAGACATAGGTGTCAAACTTATCAAACATTCTTCTTTTTGCGCCGTGGGTTAAAAATAGGCTTCAAACATACATTTGAAGCCTATTTTTAAGGAGAGAGAGGAGGAGGGAGGAGAATCTATTTGAGTCGGGAACGAAAACTAAAAAAATGCTTGAAAATTGTGTTTTTGCCTACTTTGAAGCGCAATATATCGTAAACTATTAGCTATAGAAAAAAATACTTGCGGCAAGAATAGTAGGGAATATAATTGTCTACAAAATCGAATCTATCTCTACTATCTATTTTTGGCGTAAAACCCATAGATAAGGAGTTATTTAATAAAAACTCATTTTTGGGGTCTTTAATCCAAAATGGCGGAGCGCGCCGAGGTCACTCAAGGTCGAAAACTTGATATTTTCATAAGAACACCTAAACATATCCAAAATTCAGGACTGATGGACTTTTTACAAGTGAAAACTACCTGGCGACTGGGCTATTTTATGCAGAAAAATGTTTTACAATCCGTCTGGCAGTTCCACAGGCTACCGTGTTTGAACAAACTAAAAATCTCTTCAGCTTTATTGTATTAGTGTAGGTAATGAAAAAAACCATCTATTGGGTTTCTTCCCACATAAATTCCCAGTTTTTTCCCACCGCCCGCCCATCTCTAGTTGCCACAAACAGCCAGACAGACATACAGATAAACAGACAGCCATACAGACAAACGAACAGACTTACAAATAAAACATTCTTTTTTCGTCGTGGGTTAAAAATTCGGCTTCAAACGTAAAACACCTATCTAGGTATATGAGTCGGCAATGAAAACTAAAAAATGCTTGAAAATTGTGTTTTTGCCTACTTTAAAGCGCAATATATCGTAAAGTATTAGCTATAAAAAAAATACTTGAGGCAGGAATTGTAGTGAATTTAATTGTCTACAAAATTGGTCTGATTTATTTTTGGCGTAAAACCCATAGATAAGGAGTTATTTAATAAAAACTCATTTTTGGTGTCTTTAATCCAAGATGGCGGAGCACGCCGAGATCACACAAGGTCAAAAACTTGATATTTTCATAAGAACACCTAAACATAACACATATCCAAAATTCAGAACTGACGGACCTTTTACAAATGAAAACTACCTGGCGACTGGGCTGTTTTATGCAGAAACATGTTTTATAATCCGTCTGGTATCTCTGGTAATCTGTTCCACAGATTACCACGTTAGAACAAACAAAAAATCTCTTCAACTTTATTGTATTATTGTAGATAATGCAAGAACCCACCTATTGGGTTTTTTCTCTCACAAACACCCGGTTTTTTCCCAAACGGGAAAGAACCCGGGTTTTTTCCCGTCGGGTTTTTTCCCACCGCCCATCTCTACTCCCAGAGGACGATATGGCCTTAGGTATTCCAGAGGCGTAAGCCGCGATATTATTATTAGTTATTAATGTTTGGTCTGCTGTAGGTCGTCCTAGGGGACCGTTTCTACGTAACCGGGCAGTTATTGGCGAGACCTGAAGGGTCTCCAGCCGTTTTGGCGAAAGCCGCGATTTCTAGTTGGTGCTTATTAAATTAATGCTAAATCTGATGGATTGCAAGAACATGACCGCGCCCATCAGATTTAGCAATAATTTACTGCGCCATCTAGTGAATCTTTGATGTATTTTCTGAAGTTGACTTGTTTATAGCTTTCCACAGTTTTATAAAATTAATTATTTAATGGCAGGATTTGTAGTAGGTACAAAAAAATTAAGATTTTTAGAGAAGTTGAATTAGTTTTACCATTGATCCTTCCTCCCTATAATAAAGTATATCTTTCAGCATTTAAAATAATTTTAGAACCCCGGAATAAAATTCCAAACAAAATCTTTTGAATTGAGTTAATTTCTGAACTGTCATAATACTCACCTGTTGCCGCGTTCAGAAATTAACCCAATGATAAGTTAGGAATCAAAATAAATTATATTTTTATTGCGGGGTTATAAAAATATTTTAAATACCTAAAGCTACTCTTTAGGCACCAAAGATTAATTATAACGACATTCCAACTTCTCTAAAATTCTTTATTTTTCTGTACAAATCAAAGTGGGACTCGCCACGATTCTTTGTTCATCACAAATAATATAAATATTGTTACAATTAACTGATTATTTTAAATAGATATTACTATTAATACAATAATTGTATAATCATTCTAATATAAAATTTTTGAATCTAAATATAATTAATCTTTAATTGTTTTATTAACAGGGCGCGGCGGGAGATATCCCTACTTGAGACGCGTAAGCGTGAAGGTTGGTTCTGTTGTAAACTTAACAGCCTAAACTGAAACAAGTTGTAATTTAACATTGTTCTTCTCATTATAGCTCATTAATACATAATTTGGAGTTTGATTTGTGTTGAATCCTGAATTCCCCACCCAACAATAACGGCAAGACTTATGTCGTTAGAAAGCTCTCTTCATGAGTTTCATGACTATCATTTAGTCCAAAACAAGGTGTGAAAAAAAAATGTTTATTCCAAAACTCAAAAAATCACATTAGAGTAAGACAATTGAAAGAATCAATAAATAACATTGGCCTTGTAATATGCTACTCTGGGGCGGATGGGTTAGTCGGACTTGTAGGACTTTTATCAAACAAAATACGCTAAAGCACGTAAATCTTATTGGGTCATTAATAATGACATCATTCAAATACTCTGCTGGAGCAACGAAAGGGGCATCCTTTCGTTACTCCAGCAGGCAGCAGTGTATTTTTACGTATCTTATGTACCATATTATGGAAGTTATATAAGTATTTTTACATAAAATCATACAATTTGTTTTTTAGCTGTAACTTTTTTCACACCGTGTTTTGGATTAAATGCCATAGTAATAAATGATAAGTCATGAAGAGAGCTTTCTAACGACATAAGTCTTGTCGTTATTGCTGGGTGGGGACATTTTGATCGTCCTCCTTGGACAGATTGTAGTATCACAGTCTACCTATATCTTACTCCTTACAGTCGGTCAACATAAAACATTGTCGCAGAGCAATCGTGCGGGGGGTTGCGGGGTGAAGGAGCGGAGGTTATGTCCCGAGTAGCCATACTGCATACTTGGGAGATAATCTCCGCCCCTACATAATTTTGACATTTCATAGGAGCTGTCAAATGTATGGACGTTGACCCACTGTATGTAGTAAGTAGGTACACTGTGGTAGTAGCTTGACGTGCTGGCGTCTGTACAACAATTTAGTATTATTCTAAAGAAAGTACAGAAAGAAAACGGTCTGTGAAAAAAAACGATGAAAAAATAGAGGAGATACACACGCTTCCGAAGTTTGTAGAGGGGGCATTTTCTATCCTTGTCACACGAAACGGATATTGTATGAAGATTTTAAGGTATGACGTTACTATTAAGTATTGTTGTCTCTGTCTCGTGAACAATTTAAAATTGTTTATAACTTGGACATTTTATTATACAAGGTGTTTTTTTTAATATACCATAACTCTAGGGTATGATTGAGACCATATCAAAGAACCAACTGGCATATGAATTATTCTTCAATCATCTTCTTTTTTTTGTTTTCGTTTTTCATACAAAATAATTCGACAAAGTACCGATTATTAATGTAAAACACCCTTACGTGAAATATGACAAGGTCGCATTTTCTTAGCTTTAAATATGAAGGATTGGTTTGAATAAAAATGAATTACTCTTATTTATCAATGAAACTTAGATACCTATAATTTAAATATGATTGATTATATCTTCGAAACTATGCATTTTTGGACCACCTATTCTAGGAGATTTTGTGTTCTTTTTACTTAAATAATATAACCCTAGAGTTATGGGATATCAAAAAACACACGTTGTATATTTTGTGTTTTTTCACTGTTGCTTAATATTTTTGTAGTACTTTCGAGATTTGTAATAAAAAAATATAGGTAGTCGAACGCCCTATTGATGGTGGCCGACGGCAAAATGTCCGAACGAAAACCAACCTAATTTCCAGACAGTTCAGGTTCATGTGTTATAGCAAAATATTATAAAACGTAAAAAATAACCTTTGTTTATTATTTACTTTCAAGAGCACGTTTCAAGTTTATAAACCAAGGGAACAAGCACCTCAATTTACACCACTTTATTCCCTTAACAGGCGATTTTTGAAAAATCTTCATAATCTATTGTTCGTGTACGTTTCCGCAATAAAACACAACTACTCTCTTTTCAAGTTTATAACCTAGATGTATTAAAAATATAATTTATAATTAGGTATGTATTTTCGATGAATAAATTGAATAATAATTCTTATCCAACATGCGACATCAATTTTTCTGAAACAAACAACATTAACGTTAAATTCCAAGCGAAAGTATTATACCTACAGTATGTAAAATAACAGGGGCCCAATTCTCCTAAAATAAATTGTTGCCAAACGCAATCGAACCACAACCGTCAGTCAGTTTTTGTTTTCGAAAACTTTCAAAATGATTGATTTTGTTTTTTGTGTCAAACAATTCGACAGCTTTTGAAATTGAGAACTGTCTGAATGAACGGTTCGGCCTTGGTTCGGTTGTGATTTATCAAGATTTATTTTAGGAGAATTAGGCCCCAGAGGGCATTCCTTAAACCCGTTAATCTTCATAATTAATACATTAAAATAAAATGCTAAAACATGTACAGTCCGCGAGGCCTCGCGCTGACCTTTGCATTTGTGTGAGTGTACATAGATAGTGTAGGTGTGACGTCGGCCTAGAGCGACGCGTCTTTTGCTTGGTTTAAACCGGTTCATACTGATTTTTGGCAATTGTCTGACTCTACGTTTAACACCAGAGATCGGAATAGGTAGAGTATATTCACCTAAACTTCGAGGAAGGAAGTAACATAGAGTGGATAATACCTCCTCTAAAATCCCGGAATAATTATTATGACGTTTTAATCCCGAGATTTAAAAATCACGAATTATTTATTGGACTTTATTTATAGTTACAAATTATTGATTTGAAAAATCATATAACATTTTTGGGTTCCGTACTATGTAAAATGTTAAAAACAATGTATGTAATATGTGAAACAAAGCTCTTTAATTTAATATTTTTAGTACGGAACCCTAAAAAATGTTATATGATTCTTCAAATAAATAACTTGTAACTATAAATAAAGTCCAATAAATAATTCGTAATTTTTAAATTCCGGGATTAAAACGTCATTATAAATTATTCCGGGATTTTAGAAGAGGTATTATCCACTCCATGTTACTTCCTTCCTCGAAGTATAGGTAAATATACTCTACCTATTCCGATCTCTGTTTATCACTCACACAAATGCAAAGCTCAGCTTAGGCCTCGCGGACTGTACAGGATTGTTTAGGACATTATATGTGACCTGACAAATACCATTAAAAGTCGTTTCTATTGGTTCTGGGTTTGGGTTATATGAAATTTGCGTGTTCGCCTTTCAAATCATAGGTACATAACCACATTTGTGGATGTTTATATGAATTTTGAAATTACATAACATCGCCTTGTATTCCCGAAGAGTTGGCAGAGGTGTATAGTATTATCCAGTTCAAATGCTGTTAGGATAAGACCTTTTGGAATGGAGCGGCATATGACATCAACTGACGCCTGTTAGTACCGTTAGCAAGGCTCTGTCGAGAAAGCGTGTGACACGTGCATGACGAATGCAATGTCATCGAAAGTATTTCTTTTTAAATTATATTTATTGGTACCTACTTATGTGACAAAATTGAGCACTAAAAGAAGAGATGTGCTAAACAGTCGTGCTCGAGAAATGCTTATGAGTGTGAACGATTATTTTTAAAGAGAAAAAGAGCAGCGTAAAAACATTGAATTTTTTGTTAAAAGACAGTACAGACAAGTCAGAAACAGTGATTTTGAGACAGTTATTATCGGAAATTATCCAGTTTTTTTTATTATTATAGGTGATGAGATACTGATTCTGAAATTTCAAACGAAAACAGCTCAGAGAGTGAAAGAGAGGCTATGGGTGGAGCAGAAGACTTAGATTAGCTTTATTTTTATTCTCATTATGTGCCTTAGTTACTATCTTTATTTAATTTTTTAGTCGCCTTGATACTTGCAAAAAAATAAATTAACTGATTGATATTATTCATCTGACTGTTTTTCTCACCCTACAAGTCATCACTGTCGCGTAACGCAACTCCAAAAGGTCGTATCCTAACAGCATTTGAACCGGATTATACACCCTCATTTCGCCGTTATGTTTAAGTCCCATGTAATAGGGGGCGAGCTTATTGCCATCAACCGGGCACAAATCTAGACTCCGGGCTGCTACTGAGAAATTCCACACGGAAAAACCTAACAACACTTTGCCCGACCTGGGGATTGAACCCAGAACCTCACGCTCAATAGTCGCGCTTGCGACCGCTAGACCAACGAGGCAGTCTTTGAAATTACTGACGGAACTCATCGACCGTTTCATTAACGTAGTGATTAAAATACGTTTTTTGCGTTTTCTCGGCTAAGCCACAAGTATACAAGGTTAGTCGGGAAAGGGGGTACTAATACGAAAGCCACTTAGTGTCACTGATGACTGTTTTAAAGCAATTGTTAAAATTTCAAAATTCGATGATTTTATTTTCATTCAAAATTATTATTATTTTAGTATTTTCAAAAATTATTCAACTCTGCTTTAGCTACGAATTCAGAAAATTGAGCTTCTAACCCGTGATTAGGGTTGCCACCCGTACTCTATTACAGAGTATTTTACTCTATTTCACGTAGGTGTACTTTACAATCCAAGACAGTTATAAAGTACGCTAAATTTATTTATTTTTATTTTATTTAAACTTTATGCAACAAAAAACGTACAAAGGCGGACTTAAGGCCTTAGGCATTCTCTACCAGTCAACCAAAAGTGGTGACGAGATAATATGGCAGGTGCAAATTAAAAAGAACAATTAAATTGAGAAATAAAAAAACTTTTTACCTGACACCATTCTCATTTCATTCTCATTCTACTAGTTAGACTTTTTTTTGGCATAGTTTAGTTAGTATAGTTTAGTTTTCAAGAATCTAGAAATGATGAAAAATAGGTGTGTAAACATAAATAATAAAAGTTCTCTTTTTTTTGTACAACGTACTTACTTTATTTTTGCTATCCCAAAACACAAATGTACTTTTATTGCTCCAAAAAAAGGTGGCAACCCAATATGTGACCCCAAATATGATCTAAAATGTAAACACAGCTTATCATAGCTGAGGATAGATAGATTTTAGCGTATTTTTTATGAAATCTTTGAACAGCTATTTCTCTACTTCTGTGGAAAGTTGTAGAACAAAAGTTATTCACTATTATGGGTACTTTAACACCCTTTCCGACTAACCTTGTAGAAGGCATATTCCTCGTTATTTTCGTAGCGCAATGCTCGACGCAATACAACGCAACACGGCGCCACAGTAGACATAGAAGCTAAAGCTACTGCTTTTTCAACTTACTATAATCTCAAGAATTGAAACACTCACACAGACACGCTCTGTATACTGAGTAGTTTTTTGTTTTTGTATGGAACTGTATCCCGAAAATACCTTATTTGTCTTGTTGCAGTGCGTGTCTGTGTGAGTGTGTCAAATCGGACGATTGTAGGTAGTTGAAGTACTGCTTTATATTGTTTTCACGATAAGAAGATTAAAATGACACATGTCAATAGGAGTTGCTAGACATGTGACTGTATTCGATTCAACTATCGATAAAATTTGTAAAATTTCAGCGAGAATTTGACAAATTTATTGTAATGTGATTTTATGTACATTTCAAATACTTGTGATTTAAGTAATTAGGATTAAGTCAATTAGCATGCATATCTTCAACAATAGACGATTACTTGCTGATGTGATAATGAATCCAGCAGGTATGGGATGAGTGAACATAAATGTTTATTTCATCATCTGCCTAGCCTTTTCCCAACTATGTTGGGGTCGGCTTCCAGTCGAACCGGATGCAGCTGAATATCAGTATTTTACATGGAGCGACTGCCTATCAGACCTCCACAACCCAGTAACTGGGTAATACGATACTCTTGGTAAGACTGGTTGTCAGACTTTCTGGCTTCTGACCAACAGTAACGACTGTCAAAGATCTACAAATGACAGCCGGGACCAACGGCTTTACGTGCTTTCCGAGGCACGGAGGAAACTCGCTATGGTAAATGGTCACCCATCCACAGACCAACCTCGGCAAGCGTGGCTTAACCCGGAAGATCGGTCTATGCGGCTGTAATTATTTAGCCACGAGCTCCTCAACGTAAATGTTTATTTATCACCAATAATAAGCCCAGTAGCCGGGTCGCGAAAAAGAGGTTTATCTTTCGTTAGGTTCGGTAGGTTCGTCGGCCCTGAATTTTGGATGTGTTATGTTAGCTGCTTTTATGAAAAGCCCACAAACAGACACACAGACAGAGAGAGAAATAGACAGCCAAGCAGAAAGACAGACATGGGCTTCAAACCTATAAAATACCTCTGATTTTGAGTCGGGAATGAAAAATAAGAATTTAATTTTCTACAAAATTGATGTGAATAAGTTTTGGCATAAAACCCATAAGGAGTTATTTAATAAAAACTAATTTTTGGGTTCTTTAACCCAAGATGGCAGAGCGCGCCGAGGTCACTCAAGGTACAAAATTTGTAATTTTTATAAGAACACAATTCATATCCATAACACATATCCAAAATTTAGGACTGACCGATCTTTTGCAGGGCAACTGGGCTATAATGAGCCTTATTTTAATTATTCAATCAACTGAGCCTATCGTCTATATGTATAATTATTAGGATAGTCAAAATATTCATTCTGTTAATATAAATTTATCGAAATTATTTTATCGATACGCACATCTCTGGCAACTGGTACCATCTGACGCAAGTTTGAAAACGCGTCGGGGTTTTTTCAAAATCATTTATGTAATATATAATTATGGCGTTAAACACATAAAACTATATTGTTTCTATGTTTCTGATTTTAAAACAGCCTTCTGGGTAACGCTTTACTAATCTTTTAAATTGATTTAATACATATTGAATTAAATTGTCAGAAACAATCGCCATTACAATTTATTTTCATGTCATGAACTGACATCTGCCAAATTAATCAACTTACCGTGAAAACAATATAGCTTATATGTCTACTGTGACGGCGCCCAGCTAAGGCTAAGGATAATATTGCAAGCGGACTTACTCTATTTGCTATAGTATGCATAGATTGTGCTATGCTAGTCATAGCTTCGGCTAGCTTTAAGGCTGCCTCAGATTGTTTTAAAGCTGCCTCGGAGTGTTTTAAAGCCGCTTCTGAATTCTTTAATGCTGCAGCAGCCGTCATCTCCTCCGTCCTAGCCCGTCTTGCTTCTATTCGTGCAATTGTTACACGAGCATTGTCAAGAGCTACAAAAAATAACAATAATACTGTAGAGATCTTTAGTTTCGTGTGGTGCCGGAAGTAAAGAATAGCACTACCCCATCTCTTCCGACGGGTGTCGTAAAAGGCGACTAAGGGATTCTCTAGAGCAGGGGTCGGCAACCTTATGCTAGTGGAGGGCCACAAATGTTGCCAGGAAATCAGTGCGGGCCGCATTTCATTATATGCCAGGGTTAAAAATCCAAATACGGTTACACCTACTTTTAACTGGCCTCAAATAGCTTAGGTTAGGTCAGGTTGTGAGACTTAAGGATTAAATTGGTTGTAGACATCTAAAGCTTGGTGTAACCGCACTTCGGCTTATAGCGGGTGCGATGTTTCTTGTCTTGTAACTTTGTTATTCTTGTGAGGCGCACTCGCGCCTTTTTATGCCCAAATAATGTGGAACATACATCGTTTCATCGTTTTCGGTTTGTGAACCTCGCGGGCCACACCGAAACCGTTCGCGGGCCGCCTGTTGCCTACCCCTGCTCTAGAGGATGGGCAGCAGCGTTCTCTGAGTACTTTAACAACCATACTGCGATCGCCAACCCGCCTGACAAGCGTGGCGATTACGGCAAACCGAAAGAAAGTAACCGCTCGGCAAGTTGAGTGTATTTATCACCACGGCAAACAAGAGTGAGGATACCAAAATTAAAACTCACCTTGGATTGAGCGTTGAATTGTACGAGCACGAGGGCGAATCTGCCTTCTCTCGATTCTAGATCTGACTAAAAATTAAAAGGCTATAATTATTGTCAAAAATATTGTTATAAAATCTATACTTACAAGGTTAGTCGGAAATAATCGTACTAATACTAAAGTACCCATGATAATGAATAACTTTTGTTCTACAACTTTCCCCAAAAGTCAATCGTTTGAGAGAAATTGCTGTTCAAAGATTTCATAAAAATACGCTAAAATCTATCTATCGTCAGTTGTGATCAGCTGTGTTTACATTTTAGATCATATTTGGGGTCACGGATTAGAAGCTTCATTTTTTAAATTCGTAACTAAAGCAGGGATGAAGAATTTTTGAAAAACTAAAATAATAATCATTTTTGTATTATAACTTTCGTGAGACACATTCATATTTATGATTATTTACGGTTTACTCACGTGCATTTTTCGGGATTGCCTGACTAGTTTCGGACCCAAACGGAGCCCTTTAGGAGTTCGTCTCGCGACCTCGCCGCGTGATCAGCTCATGATTAAGGGCTCCGTTTGGGTCCGAAACTAGTCGGGCAATCCCGAAAAATGCACGTGAGTAAACCGTAATTAATCATAAATAATAATTTTGTTTGGAAATAAAATTATCGAATTTTGAAATTTTAACACTTGCTAGTCATCAGTGGTACTTTAGGTGGCCCGCGGATTAGTACCCCCTTTCCGAGTACATGAAGGGGATATTACACTATCATATATCTATGATCATATCTTTTATATGACCTCTAGAGTAATTTGTTTGTATGAAGAAATGATTCATATATCTTTATTACACTGTCTTACATAGACTCATAGATCATGGATATATGATAGTGTAAAATCCCCCTTAAATATTTTTGGTAAAAACCGGCCAAGTGCGAGTCGGACTCGCGCACGAAGGGTTCCGTACCATCATCTATAAAAACGGCAAAAAAATCATGTCTATTGTATGGGAGGCCCACTTAAATAATTGTTTTATTTTAATTTAATTATTTATTTTTAAAGTGAATATATAACTAAATATGCTGTGAATATTTAAGCGTCTACCTGTTGCCGTTATCGATACCGAGCAAAAACGAGCAAAAAAATCACGTTTGTTGTATGGGAGCCCCCTTAAATATTTATTTTATTCTGTTTTTTAGTATTTGTTGTTATAGCGGCAACAGAAATACATCATCTGTGGAAATTTCAACTGTCTAACTGTCACGATTCATGAGATACAGCCTGGTGACAGACGGACAGCGGAGCCTTAGTAATAGGGTCCCGTTTGACCCTTTGGGTACGGAACCCTAACCCTAACCTTACCCAAGTAAGTGCAACCTATCCTAAGAACGATACTTGATGCCATAAATGTAGTTTTTAGAATTTTTGTCTGTTTTCCGTTTGTGTGTTTGAGCTTCACGCCAATGCTATTGGACAGATCCAGTTGTAGCCATCCACATCCGTTAAAGAGCGAATCAGATTATAGGCTACATATTATCACGCTATTGAGAGTGGGTGAGGTGAGCAGTAACCTTCTTGAAAATAAAAGCGATTACATTTTTTAAATTGTTCTTGTGACACAATGTTATTTTCTGACATCCACGTGGATAAGGTTACCATATGACAGGCGTTCGCCGCATTTGACAGGCATTTTAAGGTTTAGACAGGCGTGCGGCCGGCATTGGTCTGAGACAGGCATTTTTAAATACCGCGCCCGCGGACCGCGCGCGAAATTTGTGAAGTGGATTTGGAAAGTGAAAAATCTTGTGAAGATTTTTACGTTTATATATTAGAAAAGAAAGAACTATTAAAAAAAATTATGTCCTCTGACAAATATCAGTACTAAATATCCTTCTTCATTATTATCTGTTGGCTTTTAAGTACTTATTACCTACAGCGTTTTACTTTAGACAGGCATTTTTCTGAAAATTCAGGCATTTTAGGTACCATAGACAGGCATCCCTCTATTTACATATGGTAACCCTACACGTGGACGAAGTCGCGGGCAAAGCTAGTCTCATATAAAACAAAACACACAGTATGTAAATGTTCGCGTCCTAACGGTCGAGGAGTCAACATATCCTGAGGATGCCCCGTGCAGGGGCGAAACACGTGTCGTGTATTGGTTTGGTTGCATGTTGCATTATTTTTCACTCTTTCTGCATGTGCATTTACTTGTGGGCGGAAGGGTGGTGCTGCATACTGCATCCAAACTAGCGATCTTGTTCAGCGGAATTAAAGCTAGATATTGTATTTGCATATTTGTATGTAAATGTCATAAAATAGTTTTTTTTATAAGGATTACCTGATTGTGGCATTTTGGCAGTGGCTGGTTGGTTAATATGGTTGGTATAGTTTATTTCTGATTGGGTTTCTATGGTCCTGCTGGTATCTGGTGTTGGTGAAATATGATTTAAAATTATTGGTGCATCCCTGAAAAGAATAAAATATAGAAAAAATACTAGAGTAGTATAAAACAATAGTTTAGTTAAAAGTTTGTGTAATAGGTATCATGCTCACAATGGGCCGCATAAGAAGGCTCAAAGTCACCCAAAGGACAATGGAGAGGGCTATGCTCGGAGTTTCCCTGCGTGATCATATCAGAAATGATGAGATCCGCAGGAGAACCAAGGTAACCAACATTTCTCGAAGAATGCCAAACTTAAATGGCAATGGGCGGGGCACATTGCTCGCAGAACGGATGGCCGATGGGGCCGAAAGGTTCTGGAGTGGCGACCGCGTACCGGAAGACGCAGCGTGGGTAAGTCTCCCACAAGGTGGACCGATGATCCAGAGCAGGTCGCGGGAATCTGCTGGATGCGAGAAGCACAGGAATGGTCGAAGTGGCGATGCTTGGGGGAGGCCTATGTCCAGCAATGGACGTCTTTCGGCTGAATGATGTGAATATCATGCTCATATTTGCAGAGACCAGTGGGCTAATTCGCCAAAGAAGTTCAGTTCCAGTATAGTTGCAGTTAAGTTTCGATCAAAACAACGCTTTTCGTGTTAATCGGCTTTAGCTGTCAGAATACGCTCGCGTGAACAGTGGCGTAGCGTAGTGGGGGCGGCAGGTGCGGCCCGCCCCGGGCAGCACTTTTAGGGGGCGGCAAAATTTCACAATAAATAATAATAATATCTTGTAAAATTAAACTTGAAAGGCAGGCGCCGTTTTCTTCCGGCAATAGAAGTTATCCAGTCCACTTAACACCCCTTCCCATAGCCCAGATTTTTTTCACCATATTTTACAATAGTTTTGCACCCACTTGGGACGGTCCATGACTGTACTCCAATAGTGCAGCCATGGATAGTCCCCGGTTGGTGCCCCGCCCCATTTTAGATTAAAGTTCTCAAAGGGACCTCTGCGCGTTGGATCTGTGTCCCCGTGTATGCCTTCCAAAGGACCGGACATCTTCCGCACGGAAGATGAGCTGTGATACTAGTATAAAGAGATATCTTGTAAAATTCTGAATTTGCGATAAAATCACTACATATTTTTTTGCACCTACGCTTTCTGTATTTTATACCTATATTTTATTTGTAACCTGCACAATACATATATGTATAATGATGACTGTTCTTGCCGAAAAGTTTGTTAGAATTACTGTATATTTTACTCTTTTATATTGAAATACTTAAACAGAGGGCGGCGGAATTATCCTCCGCCCCTGGCGGCTGAAACCCGCGCTGCGCCAGTGCGCATGAACTTAACTGCAGCGTGACTGGAACTTGATCGGCATGTCATGAAATTACGTGAATTAAGTCCGGTTTCTGAATTGAGAATTCGAGATAAGCAAGTAAGTAGTATTTGAGTACGGAGTTGTCAAAAAAATGCTTTAAAATCCGTAATTTTTTTGACAACTCCGTACTCAAATGTTACTTAAGTACTGTTTATCCTAGAATTCTCAATTCAGAAACTGGAGGATAGTCTACAGAAAGTCATCATCCTCCTGCCTTTACCTGAACTTATTTGTGGTCGGCGCAGCATGTCTTTTTCTTCCATACATCTCTATTAGCCGTCAACTCAGTGGTCACCATTCCTAGTCATATCATCTTTTACATTATCCGTCCATTGTTTCTTTAGTCTTCCTGTATCCTTATAACCATTCACATTCATACTCAAAACTTTCCTCACGACATGTTCTTCATTCGTCTGCATCACATGCCCATACCATGATAACCGGTTTCCACACAATTTCTGTCACTGGCGCCACTTTCAGACTTCCTCTTACATACTCATAATTAATGTACAGATAGTATAACTTACAACGTGGGTGAGTTGTGTTCTAGGTACATGCTATTTTGTTCCTCGTCTACTGATTGTGCTCCTATATGGACCTCCACTTGCTCCTCCATTTCTTCGAAATCAATCTTTTTATTAATTTAGGTACATGCAAAGAAAATTTTATTATTTATTAATCATCACACAAATCCATTGGTGGTCCAGCTCACTGACTCACTGAACCGCCTAAAGAGAAGCAAAATCCTTAACCTGGATAGCCTGCAGTGAGTTGCCAACTACAAAGAGTCAATCCCAGGGGGGAACTAACACCCGTCGCCCGACCAGTAACAGGCCCGAGAAGGCGGCGCGCATGTGTTCCGTGCGCGCCAACCAGGAGGACGTGGGGCAAGGCCCCACAGAAGGAGAGGTTCACCAGGGGCTGGCGGACCGAGGCCTGCCGGGGTCGCGGTGCATGCAGCTACGAATCCCGCGACCCCGGCCAAGGGTCAGGAGAAGAAACACCGTGGGTTTTTAGCCGGTAAGAGTCCGGCATGACCCTTCGCCTTCGCAAGGCGAAGGGCATCCATGAGGACGCTACCACGAAAAAAAAAAAAATGGGGGAACTGACTCTACTCTGGCAACAAATCTGCTAATAGTCATAAAAAAAAAACTATCCAATCCAAGCTGGAATAGGAAAAATATTTAACACAAATATACTTCCTAAGAACGATTACGCACTGCATCCGATCCGAATCCGTGAAAATACCGATCTAGAGTAAAAATCTCGGACCGAATTCGGATGTTGCTTACGCACTATTCCGATCTCTGATTCAAATTCAAACGATTCGTCCGTCAATTGTTCTTCCGAATTAGAAACTCACGGATGACGGATAGAAATCGGATGACGGATGCCGGATGTAGTGCGTAAACTACCATACAAATAGTTCTATGGCTACTTCGGAACGTATTTTCACGGATTCGGATCGGATGCAGTGCGTAACCGCTGTTATTCAGACTCCTGGCTACTTTAAAACCGCGCTGGTCATAGGATTTTCATGGTTATGCTGCGCTTGCTGTGGTCAATCCCTGGATGGATGATCATTTGTTATTTGTTACACATTAGGACCCCTCCATGCTTCAGAGAGCATGTTAATCGTCGGTCCTGAGTGTCATATGAATACCTATGATAGTCCTGACTGGTAGTCACAAGCCTGAAAGTCTGACAACTGGTCTTGACCTTAGAATATTGGCATTGCCCAGTAACTGGGTTGTGGAGGTCTGAAGGCAGTTATTCCATGCAAGATATTTGTATTCAGCCATGGTTGGTTTGACTCAAGCTGAACCAAACATAGTTTTTTTTTAAACTTTGCCCCACACTAAGATTTCTCTTGTATCGTGGTTGCGTTTACAGACACAAATATCACGTACACAAACGCCCAGACCCGAAACAACCATCTGTAGGCCATACAAATGTTTGTTCCGTGTGGGAATTGAACCCACGCACAACCCATAGCGCAGAAGCCAATCGCTTAGCCACTGCACCAAATGTGTCGTCAACAATGTCAACGTCAACGTGTGTTGGGAAAAAGCTAGGTAGAACGTACTTCCAAATCCATAGTGTGATCTCTTCGGACTCCAGTCAATCCGCCAACATCTCTCCCTATGATTGATGCTACCCTGTCCTCAAGTGGGCTCAAGTAGTGTATTGGCACAGTTGTTCCACCCTCATTACTCTTGAGTTCTTTGTTGATTTGGGCTAATTTACTTCGTACTCGGCATTTATAATCATTCCAAGCCTGAAATTTGTAATACTGATCAAGTTTTTTTTTTTTTTTTTTTGAATTAATGTGTTTTAATGTGTTCAATAATACGCCTATACCCTATTTAAAGAAGGAAGAAACAAAATGTAAACAACATTTGACTAGGTACTTTTTAACAAAAAGATTTTCTGTATAATATTTCAAAACATTAATTTCCAACAAAAAGTAATGTGATGTTAATTTACTTAAAATACTTCTTTCTGTAGTAAGTTTTGAATTTTTCATTGCCTACTTTTGTATTTAACTAAAAAAGGACTTTACAAGATTGTTTACATTATGTCTCTTGCCTCCTTGAATACAGCAGTGGTGAAGGCTCCATACAACTAGATTCCTATCGGCTTCCCTTTCGAAATATGGCAAATACTAGTATCTATTATTTTCAATTATCATTTAAACAAATAATTGGTCTGGCTTCCCTTTTAAGAAAATTCACCCTTCGCCACTGGAATACAGTATATTTTAATTCATGAAGAAAGCAAAACTAAACTAAATAATAAATATGTTTTTTATGTTGGTTCATGTACATGGAATACCTACTCTGGACCATTCTTTTGGTGTTCTGTATACACCTTCACTTTCACTGTTAACAATTTCAGCGCACTCCTCCCACAGACGCCTTGCAACTGCTCGTGCCTCCTTTGAGCGAACTCGACCCAAAGCAAACTCAATATGCCCCTCCATGAACTGGATGAGCAGTTCAGTTTGTCTCAACGATGTAGACTTCCTTCGGCTTTGTTCCATTATAGCTACAAATAAAAAGCAGAAGTTATGAAATAGGATTACAATAAATAAAAAATACGCTATCGTTTATTTACTGCTATAGGTTTACAAAAGTTATATTTTAAAATATGTCTATGATAAATTAAGTACATTCAATTACTCGCATTATATACTTACCGTATTTTATTTTACAAAAAACAATTTAAATTACAAAATTTGTAACTCCTTTAAATTTAATTTAAATTTGGTGTTATGGGCCTATATCGAATGTACAGAGATGAAATCTAAGTCATTTAAAAGTACACTTTTTCTCTGTAATGAATTAGAAAGGTACATGTAGCTCTACAGATTTGGACGCAAGTGAAGGTTTAAAAAAAGTTGATTTTGTCACTGAGTTTTTCTATGATTTGTACCTATTCAGAAAGTTATCAATTCAATGTTGTTAATAGGTTAATGTGTATGTACCTATATGTCTCAGGCGTTTAGCATACATAATAGTATTTTAGCTGAAAAAATCGGACAGCGATGGTGAAATAAAATAATAACACAAAGACGAAACGAGAGAAAACCGAGAAACAACAACGGCGCGAAAGTCGAGTATTAAGTGACATCTGACATGACATGTTTGACAGTTTTGACACTTGCTTGACGACGGCATAGATTCTAACGTTGTAGAATTATTGAGTGTTGCTAGCCAGTACTAAAGTCAATCTTTGTAATTATTGCACGTAAATGTTTTAACAGGTTGTGCTAAAAGTAGTGTCAAGCGGAAGTCCAGGGGGCTTACCATGACGTCTTAAGAAAACGTTCAAAAGCCAGCCAGTCAATATCCGTTCAAAAGCAGGCCTGCTTCTGAATCGCTAAAAATCGTACCATGTCAGTACAAAAGGTGAACGACTATTCAACCGAGTTGAACGGATAAGCTTGTTCCAAGGACTTAAGTACGTAGTACTTATTACTTCTATGGCTTGTTCATGGTACGAAAAGTCTATACAAAAAAAACAGGTGAACGGATTTCGTAAACGTCAACGTAGCAGGCCTGCGGCAGGCCTGCTACAACGATGTCATGGTACAAAAAAGCAGGGCAGTTCAACTTCCAGGCAACTTCTGCTCTGCTTTAAGAGGTCATAGTAAGATTAGTAAGCCCCCTGTACCCACTCAAATTGTTAAAAATATGTATTTTAAAAGAGTACTTTACCATGGAGTTTCTTGCCGGCTCTTCACCATAGGAAACGACTAATTGGTGCACCTAACACGGACTAGAAAAAAAAGAAGGACTCCGCGCCACGCATATCAAAAGTGAAGCACCGTACCGATCTATGTGTGCGTGATTTGAGGGATACCAGATAAATGAAAATTTCCCCATTTTTTTTTAATATTTTGAAAGTTTCATTTCTTTAAATGAAGCCATATAAGAAGTCCGCTTACATTATTTAATTGAAATTACAAACATATACTTAGTTAAAACTTAAAATTAAGTATTTATTTTGTATGAGTGACAAGAAAAATGTTTTCGACGGAATTCAATGTTCTTCATCTCTGCAGGCTCTTATTATTTTAATCCAATCATTATTCCATGGTTGATTTGCTGTAGGAAATCTATAAAAATAATCATATTCAATACTTGCAAAAAACTCACAAAGAACACAAAAAAATGGATTACCCAATCTCTCGGGAAAATTACCCATTTATTTTCCGACAGCACTACTATGTCTTTTGAGGTTTTGTGTTCCAATAGTAATGATTTTAAAATGTCAAAAATACAATAAATCAACAGGTTAAATAAGTGTCTTACTTGTGAATGTTATTCCTTGACACTTTTTCTGGGATGTAGAATTATTTTTAAATCATTTCACAACACAAGAAGGCATTATTTTATTTTATTACTTGACGTAAACAGTACCTACAATGACGGCGCGGTGCCGCGTAATGGCGGCCAGTCGGCACCGTATGATGTAAATGTGTGCGTGAGGCATGTTTGTACAAACGGTCCGGCATACTTAAAGTGCTTCACTTTCGATACACGTGACGCGGAGTCCTTCTTTTTTTTCTAGTCCGTGGCACCTAAATTCGACTTTTCATAAGCGCCTGTAATGGTTTCACTCAATAGTTTCAGAAATTAGTCGCCGATTTCTGGGGACCTACCATGAACTCTTAAAACACGTCAATATTAGACGAGAAGTGAACGGTCGTCTTATTTCGTACCATGAGCACGCCGAATAGCAGGCGAGCCAGCGATCACGCTGAAACTATTGAGTAGTGTCGAAGTTCCATAATTGTCGGAGTAGCGTAATGTCGGAGTTCTAGTGTCGCAACAGCGTCTGTCGAATAAGAGTTTGTCGAAGTTCAGTTTTTGACTCGAAAAAATCAGACTCCCAATTTTTTTTTCTCCCCCTTTTCTTGTAAATACACCTGCTTATACTTACTCTCTGAAATCGCAGTCATTTCGTAAATTGTAGTCGTAAGGAGACTGCTATCTAAAAATGTAAGAAACGACATCATAAAAACTGTAAAATAGCTATTAAACTTAATCCATGTTTGCTTTTAAAATTATTTGTTATTCTTTGTATGGTAACGTTTTGGAGAGAAACGTCACCAACTTACGGTAAAAAGGGTATTACTAATCATTTTGTATATATTTACCCTCGCATTCTTCAGGAATATGTACCGAACACGCCCCATTTTAATTTTCGTGCGAGGATGTTTTCTCCACATTTTTAGACAAAACAGTAGTCTATCCGTAGCTTACCATAAAATCTATCCAAATCCACGGATTAATCGGAAAATGTATGCAAATATTTTATAGCTTACTTTAACAGATTTGTTCATACGTCCTTCAAATTGGGTACCTAGCGTTTGAGTATTTGGTCAAAAGCAGCTGTTCACAAGTAGGTACTTTTTTGTTTGTGATGAAGTAGTTACAGTTGTTGTACTTTTTTGTTTGTAAAGAAGTAGTTACAGTTGTTGTACTTTTTTGTTTTTAATGAAGTAGTTACAGTTGTTGTACTTTTTTGTTTGTGATGAAGTAGTTACAGTTGTTGTACTTTTTTGTTTGTGATGAAGTAGTTACAGTTGTTGTACTTTTTTGTTTGTGATGGAAGTAGTTACAGTTGTTGTACTTTTTTGTTTGTGATGAAGTAGTTACAGTTGTTGTAATTATTTGTTTGTGATGAAGTAGTTACAGTTGTTGTACTTTTTTGTTTGTGATGAAGTAGTTACAGTTGTTGTACTATTTTGTTTGTGATGAAGTAGTTACAGTTGTTGTACTTTTTTGTTTGTGATGAAGTAGTTACAGTTGTTGTACTTTTTTGTTTGTGATGGAAGTAGTTACAGTTGTTGTATTTTTTTGTTTGTGATGAAGTAGTTACAGTTGTTGTAATTATTTGTTTGTGATGAAGTAGTTACAGTTGTTGTACTTTTTTGTTTGTGATGAAGTAGTTACAGTTGTTGTACTTTTTTGTTTGTGATGAAGTAGTTACAGTTGTTGTACTTTTTTGTTTGTGATGAAGTAGTTACAGTTGTTGTACTTTTTTGTTTGTGATGAAGTAGTTACAGTTGTTGTACTTTTTTGTTTGTGATGAAGTAGTTACAGTTGTTGTACTTTTTTTATTTGTGATGAAGTAGTTACAGTTGTTGTACTTTTTTGTTTGTGATTCAGTAGTTACATGTGTTGTACCTACTTTTTTGCTTTAACGCTTGTGATTCTTGTGATATGTGTCATTGTGAACCTAAGTAATATTAGCGTTCTTAGAAATAGCTGTGCCGATGTTTTAGGGGATTACAAAATAAGTTTAACTTTTTCAACATAAATATTTATTACAAATAATAATATCATAAATGTATTTTCTAAATAGACATTCTAAACTTATAAAAATGTTGGTATATTAAACAAAAACACCAATCCGATCTTAACGTTAACATCAGTACATTATATTTTATTATGACAGTACTCAGTATTGTTACAATATTTTACTAATAAAATAAAGGATTTTTGTTCTAAGAGAAGGTATAGGTACCTACCTATTTATTATGTGTTGATAAAACCGCATTATTTTTACGGTTACAATAAAGTTTGTTTCAATGTAATCTAAAATCACTTGATTAGGTAGGTAGGCAATAGGTAGGTACCTATTTCAAATTATTTTACTTGGTATAAACTCTTTATAATGTGCTATTGCTGTGAAATTGTACTCTTAGCACAAACATCCTTTTCTTTTATTGTAAAATTATAAACAATCACCTAACTATGTACCTTTGTATCGTGCTACGTAACTTGCATATAACAGTCAACTGAAATTTTTACTGATGTTGAACCCTATAGAAAACAGTCTTAAATACATGACTTATTATAAAAATTAATAATTTTCATAGTTTACATACCCATGTAACCTAATATTACACAAACTTAGGTATAAATAATTCACAATGAGAACATTAATTGAGAAATGTTCGTAAAATAAAAACCTAAAATTGAGAAGCTTGACATTGGTTGTACACAAAGTACCTACTTACAGTTGTGACAATCTAATAGCACAGTGTACCTACTTACTACATACAGTGGGTCAACGCCCATACATTTGACAGGTCCTATGAAATGTCAAAATTGGTAACACTTGTCAAAGGGTTGTCACATAAAACAAATTACACAAACTATATCAAACAAACGTCCAAATTAATTAACGTTTTATAGAAACAGTGACACGCAAAAAGAAAACCACGCATGCGTAATTTTGACGATTGACAAAATAATGTAAAGGTATGTAGCAGCAGTTTCGCCATCTTATCCTGGAATATTCTAACAATATTTAAAACTACAAATTTTGTCGAGGTTACAGTCGCAGTGGCTTACGCTTGCGGGGGGTAGGCAAGAGTTATAAATTATTCGCAAGTCTGCGATGGAGTCATAGAAAATTACTTATTATTCATGGTTATTACTTCTATGGTTTTCGTGGGTGCTGATGCCGGAAATAAAGACTAAGTATTCCTCGATCATATAAGGCGGTCAAAAAAATTTACCAGTTAAATGAGATTTGCCAGGTAAAACGTGGTCCCTATCTTGGTGTTTGAGAATTGATCTTGTTTTTGTAATCAGCGTCCCTGAAAATCATGGATTTGACACCCATGACGGCTAATTAGATTTTTTTATGGCCGCCATCTTGAATATAGATTTTGACCTCATTTCCGGCATCAGCATCCCCGAAAACCATGGAAATGACACCCATGATGGTTAATTGAAATTTTAATAGCCGCCATCTTGGAAATGGATTTTGACCTCATTTTCGGCATCAGCATCCCCGAAAACCATGAAAATGACACCCATGATGGTTAAATTGAAATTTTAATAGCCGCCATCTTGGAAATGGATTTTAACCTCATTTTCGGCATCAGCATCCCCGAAAACCATGGAAATGACACCCATGACGGTTAAATTGAAATTTTAATAGCCGCCATCTTGGAAATGGATTTTGACCTCAATTTCGGCATCAGCATCCCCGAAAACCATAGAAATGATACCCGTGACGACGAATTTGACATTTTTGTAGCCGCCATCTTGGATTTCGATTTTGACTTCATTTTCGGCATCCGCACCCCAGAAAACCTTGGATTTGACATCCATGACGACTAATTTACTAATTTTCATGGCCGCCATCTTAGATTTGGATTTTGACGTTATTTTCGGCATCAGTGACCCCGAAAACCATGAAATTAACACCCATGATGATTAGATGAAAATGTTGATGGCCGCCATCTTGAATTTGGATTTTGACGTTATTTTCGGCATCAGTGACCCCGAAAATCGTGGAAATGACTTCCCACGAACAATCATTTGCAAATGTATGTATGCCGCCATCTTGGATTAGTAAACAGACTTTATAATAAAATTCTCGTAATAGGCACACATATATCAATAATAAATTAATATAATTTCTATGAACGATATCAATCTTTGAAATCAAAAAGTGCGAGCCCTGGAATTTATGTCCCGAGTAGCCATACTGCTACTCGGGACATAAATTCCAGGGCTCGCACTTTAACCTCCGCCCCTTCACCCCGCAACCCCCCGCACGATTGCTCTGTGACAATGTTCTACGTTGACCGACTGTAAGGAGTAAGATATAGGTAGACTGTGCTAATAGGTCCGATTTGACATCTGTCAAAATACTAGGAGATGTCAATACTAGTATTAGAGCCCAAATACACGTCCGATACTTGCCTCCGATAGTCGGTTCCGATAGTCTGATCAGACTATTCTGAAGTGTTGTGATTCCTGACCCGACCACGACATGGAACGGAGATTTTACTATGGCACAAAATGGTTATTTTAATTGTGTTTTATTGTGCCACTTATCCCAGGAATTTGTGCCTTGTACTTTTTGAGTAATAAGAGTACGATTGTGGTCGGGCTGGGGATCACGGTTCCTGACCCGACCACAACCAGATCTAATAAAATATCAATAGTGGGAAGTTACTGATTATACCAAAAATATGTGTCAAATTGTGCCTATGGCACACGAAATTCTAGAACTATTCATATCACAGAATATATCTTAATTCGGTTAAATTGAATAATCAAGAAATAAAGTGTGTCAATCACACGCTATGCAATTTCACTAAGACTTTGCAAGCTGTTTTATTTTGTGAAATTATGCTATATATAAAGCACTTTATTATTTTATTTTACTGGTTGTGTTCACGACTTCGTACGCGTAAAAAAATACAACCACTATGTGTTGTAGCATTATATTAGTGTGTTAAGCTTGTATAAAAAATCGGTCAAATGCGAGTCGGGTTCGTATCCTGAGGGTTCCGTAACCCACATCATAACGATAAGTTGAAATTTAAACATAAATTAACTCGTTTAAACAGTACCAGTACAAGCTGATCCCTTGCTGCATACTTTTACTATTAATACAGGGGTAAAGAAGTTAATATTAAGAATTTACCTTTTAAAATATAAAAACATAGTTTTCAGACTTTTTCCTTTACTTGTGATGTAAGATCTTGCATCTTGCCAAATTTCATGATTCTAGGTCAACGGGAAGTACCCTGGTTTTGACTCCCGAGCGATTTCCATAGATTTTTTTTTAAATTTTGTTTTATGTAAAAATTCAATAAATATAATAAATAATAAGAAAGCTGACAAAATAAACTCCATTTTTATTTCTTACTCTGTAACCCTATAATTATGACCAGTTTTGTTACGACAACAGTTCAGTTAAATCATAACTAACAGAATTCAAATGTTTAATTGCAGGCTAAATTATACATAGAGTGTGACTACTTGACTTAATGCGTTGTATGTGCCATAGGCACAATTTGACACATATTTTTGGCATAATCAGTAACTTCCCACTATTGATATTTTATTAGATCTGGTTGTGGTCGGGTCAGGAACCGTGATCCCCAGCCCGACCACAATCGTACTCTTATTACTCAAAAAGTACAAGGCACAAATTCCTGGGATAAGTGGCACAATAAAACACAATTAAAATAACCATTTTGTGCCATAGTAAAATCTCCGTTCCATGTCGTGGTCGGGTCAGGAATCACAACACATTCTGAAGGCCTCCGCATCATACATTTGTTTGAACATGAATTACACGTACGATCAGACTATCGGATCGGATGTCAGAATCGTAAGCATCGTCCGGGTGTCGTCGTAGTCCAGAAAAAATCGGACACGAGAATCGTACGTGTATTTCATGAATCCGATCAGATAGTCGGATCCGGCTCCCGGAAGCAACTATCGGACGTGTATTTTGACCCTTACACTACAATGCGTAGCGTTTAGTTTCATTTTATCAATGGTGCGCTATGTTCAGATAAATAATAAGGCGACTTTCTATAAGATCGAAGGCGTGCAACGTCTACACATTTATTTTGTCCTTATGCAAACGTCAAATCGGATCTATTACGTTGTTCGAACTGTAGGTAGTGTGTTTAAGCTGCGCATGCGTTACTTCCTATAATTTATTGTTTTAGATCGCGTGCTGCATGTATGTTTCCATTGCAGGTTGCGGACAGATTATCAATTGTGGGCATTATTTTTATTGTAGGTCGATACCAGGGTTGTTGCTGATGCATATTTTTTTCACATCAGCGGATGCTGATGCTGATGTTTTACCATTGACATCAGCGGATGCTGATGCTGATTCTCATTATTTTCTTAAAAAATCAGGGAAAAAGTAGTGAGATTTTGAATATAAGTTTAACTAAAAGTTGCACAGTTTTCCTTGGTACTGAAATAAACGATTGTCTCAAAAAATTTGGGATTTTAATAAAAAATATAATCAAACTTAGTAGTTTAGTAATAATTAGTATAGTACTAGATTAGTAATTAAGTACCTAGACTACCTAGTGCATAACCTGCTACCAATCTTACGTTTAATTAATAGGTATTGGAATTTAATCAAAGGTACATAATCCACTTTTCAACGGGGTCGGCATTATTTATCAAACTCAAAAGTTTACGAAAAAAAAAATTTCACGCGCAGTTACGTATTAAGTATAACGTAATGAATGAGACAAGTTTGTATTTGTTTGCAAACGCAATCCCGGTCTGCCCTTGGATTGATCAAAACTCGCAAGCAAAAACTACACGGGATATAAGCCCCGCCCCCTCTGCGGTCATGTCACGACTCGAACATCAGCATTAATATCAGCATCGATCAATGCGGATGCTGATGCTGATGTTGAAAAAGATGCTGAAGATCAGCGGATGCTGAAGATCAGCGGATGCTGAAGATCAGCGGATGCTGAAGATCAGCGGATGCTGAAGATCAGCGGATGCTGATGCTGATGTTCGCAACAACCCTGGTCGATACAATACATTGCAGACTCCTGTGAACTAAAAAGAACACAAAACGCTTGCCTGTAGTACTTATCTTTAGTTCACGCGAGCGTTTCTGACAGCGATCGCTCATTAAGAGAATACAAAAAGCGTTGTTTTGATCGAAACTTAACTGCAACTGAACTTCTTTAGGTGAATTGGGCCCCAGAATGACACGGCAAAGGATTTTTTAAGCTCAAACAATTTTAAACCTTATTTTAATACCCTTAGCACTCGTATTTACCGTACCACAGAATGGTTTAGCATGCCGCGGTACGATGAAGCAGGCCGCGGTATGCTCAATCAAATACAAGTGCTAATGGTATTATCATACGGTTTAAAATTATTTGAGCTTAAGAAAATATTTTGCCGTGCCGTCCTGTTAGTTAGCGCCGGCCAATAATGAGATGATTATGGTTAGATATTGGTGTCGATTCTGTTGTGCACAAATTAAACTTAATTTAGGCTATTGCCATCTTTTCCACTCTCATAAAATAAGAAAGAGACATACGTACTTAAATAAAAGCTGTCAAATTTAGTTGAACTAAAATTTCCATACAAAAAACGACATCTCAAAACGTGTTAGTCGACACGTGAAGTTCAAGGCGTAAACTAGTTTGACATCTCTAACTTAGTTGTTATCTATCACCGTCCTTTTCTCGCGCTACCTGTTAGTAAAAGATAGCAATTCTCTAATTTTAGTTTAGTTGGTGAATAAGAGAATCAGCACCATTATGATATGAGCGGTTTGATATTCCAAATGGCTGAGTCCAAGGTTACGATGAAACAGATGAACGTTCTGGCTAAACGTAGGTTTTAGCCAGATGTACCCGCTTTTAAGGCAGCCAGCTCTTTAAGTTTGGTGTTTTCAGCCACCAGCGCCTGTACTCTTTGTTCGTATTTCCCTCTCAGCTCCTGTTGAAGGAAGCAAGAATAGTAGGTTAACATAAATATCAGGAAATACATTTTATACTGGGTGTTAACGAATTCGTGTAATTCCTTCAAATCACGTGAACTACTGGTGACACTGATTGACCCTGCATAGGTTTTTTTTTCAGAACAAACACAAAACTTTTAAAAAATTGAAACGTGGTATTCTGTATCTGAGTGATTTTAGCATTCCGAGTGAACTGACTGCGTGGAGCAATATCGCGTTATTCGTGCCCGTCAGCTGTGCCGCCGTGCCTTCATTCATTTATACATGGCATCGAAATTTGTAATTACATTTTAAAAAAAAAAAGGGAAAAAAAAGTCTTGTATATTTTTAATCAATCTAAATCCCGTGCCGGGTTAATCTATACCATTAATAGATCATGTGGTTTAAAGGAATTACACGAATTCGTTAACACCCTGTATTTATGCTATACTTCCACATGGATACCCTTTGCCCGGGGAAGGCGAAGGGTTATGCCGGACTCTTACCGGCTAAAAACCCACGGTGTTCCTTCTCCTAACCCTTGGCCGGGGTCGCGACACTCGCAGCTGCATGCACCGCGACCCCGGCAGGCCTCGCCCCGCCAGCCCCTGGCGAACCTCTCCTACTGTGGGGCCTCACGTCCTCCTGGTCGGCGCGCACGGAACACTGCGTGCCTTGTTCTCGGGCCTGTTACTGGTCGGGCGACGGGCCTCCTAACCCATCGCCCGCAGGCCACATGCTATATCTAGCCTAGCGGTTGAACGGTCATGCAGGAGGATCCGACTTCAAAACCGGCCAGCACCTCTGAATTTTCGAATTCATGTGCGGATCAGAATTTGATTATTACTTGCATTAACGGTGAAGGAAAATATCGTGAGGAAACCTGCACACCTGAGAAGGTTCCATAAAGTTCTCTATGGTGCGTGTTGTCTGCCAATCCACACCAGGCCAGCGTGGTGGACTATAAGGCCTAAAGCTTTCTCATTTTGAGAATAGGCTCGTGCCCAGCAGTGGGGCAGTAATGCCACTGTACCTACTTACTACATACAGTGGGTCAACGCCCATACATTTCACAGGTCCTATGAAATGTCAAAATTATGTACGGAAGTTATGTCCCAAGTATGCAGTAAGTACGCTTTTCCGCAATTAATTTTGTTGGGAAGGAAGTCCCAGGGGGAGGGGCCGTGTGTTGTCATGTCTACTGTCTTGTGTCCTTGTCCTTGCAGGAAAATAATTGCTGCCTATAAGCCTTTGTATTTTGTTGTTGTGGTACTAATAGATAGGTTCTTGACAACATAATTGTAGGAAATATAGGATACTATAGGTAGCCCGCAGCTTCGCCCGCGTGGGTGTCGTTTATCGCGTATTCCGCGTTTTTCTTCGGAGTAAAAGTAGCCTGTATCCTTCTCCGGGTTCCAGATTATCTCTCTACCAAGTATCATCAAAATCGGTTCAGCGGTTTAGGCGTGAAAGCCTCAAAGACAAAAAGAGTTACTTTCGTATTTATAATATTAGTAGGGATTGAAAAGATGACGATTTTTTTTTATTCATATCATAGGATAGGAAAAAGAAAGGAGGAGCTCGTGGCTAAATAATTACAGCCGCATAGACCGATCTTCCGGGTTAAGCCACGCTTTCCGAGGTTGGTCTGTGGATGGGTGACCATTTACCATAGCGAGTTTCCTCCGTGCCTCGGAAAGCACGTAAAGCCGTTGGTCCCGGCTGTCATTTGTAGATCTTTGATAGTCGTTACTGTTGGTCAGAAGCCAGAAAGTCTGACAACCAGTCTTACCAAGAGTATCGTATTACCCAGTTACTGGGTTGTGGAGGTCTGATAGGCAGTCGCTCCATGTAAAATACTGATATTCAGCTGCATCCGGTTCGACTGGAAGCCAACCCCAACATAGTTGGGAAAAAGGCTAGGCAGATGATGAGTTTTCCGTCCTGCCTAGCCTTTTCCCAACTATGTTAGGGTCAGCTTCCAGTCTAACCATATTCGGCTGAATACCAGTATGTTACACGGAGCGCCTGCCATCAGACCTCCGCAACCCAGTTACTGGGCAATGCCGACATCCTAACACCACCACGCGTACTCATTGTTCAATGAGCACGGTACATCCACGTCGTGTAAGGCCCGGTATCCACCAAAGCGGAGAGAAGAGGAGACGAGAGAAGATGTGCTGCGAAGCTAGCAGGTTATTTCCTCCAAAGCGGAGAGGAGAAGCGTAGCGGCGAGGAGATGTGAGCTGTGAGAGCTCGAAATCAGTCAGTTCGGGTGTGCGAGGCGCGGGGAGAAGGCAACGGGGTGAGGGGCGCGCGAGTGCTGGTGCTGCCGCCCGGCCGCCCGACTACTCACATAGTACATAGTCTCCGCTCTGCCGCGCCACTTGATCGCTCGCGGCACAAAATTCTAAAGAAAAATTAGGCATCTCCTCTCCTCTCCGTTGATCCATTTCCACCGAAGCTAAGCGGAGAGGAGATGTGAAAATAACGAAATCTGATTGGTTATTCAAAACACATCTCCTCTCGTCTCCTCTTCTCTCCGCTTTGGTGGAAACCAGGTCTTATGGGGGGTGGGTCGATTTTAGCCGTGAGGCAAGTCACCAGCCGCATCGCTTGTAAAATGCTGAGCAGAGCGGGTGTTTTACGTGCCGGCAACGAAATGATCCGCAGTTCAATTATTCAAGATATTGTACCGACAACGTCGCGGAACAACACAGCGCAAAACACCTCATGCGGCGGGCGATCGCCTGCAACTGACCATTTACACGGTCGATTTTAGTCACCCGCCACATGCGGCTTGTCGCCGCACGGCAAAAGTCAGATGGCACCCAACTTTGCGGCTTGCGATTTTAGTCACTTGCGGCCTAGTCGAATTGTCATTTAGACGACCCTATTACATGCCTGTTTCCGACATAACACATACCTTGAATATGGCGAGTTGTGTTTCATACTCTTTCTTCAAGTCTTCATTGAGCGTGGTGCTCGTCTGAGCTCGCTGTAACACCAATCCGTACCTGTCCTTCTCAGCCTTGAACCGCGCTTCCATTGCTAGGAGCCGGTCCTGAAACACATAAGCATCAGGCCTGTGAACCCTGGAGGATAAGGCAGGAGTGTGTACCAGTCGAACATAGTCGACATAGCTCGAAGAATTGCCAAACTTAAGTGGCAGTGGGCGGGGCACATTGCTCGCAGAACGGATGGCCGATGGGGCCGAAAGGTTCTGGAGTGGCGACCGCGTTCCGGAAGACGCAGCGTGGGTAGGCGACCACAAGGTGAACCGATGATCCCGAGCAGGTCGCGGGAATCCGCTGGATGCGAGAAGCACAGGACCTGTCGATGTGGTGATGCTTGGGGGAGGCCTATGTCCAGCAGTGGACGTCTTTCGGCTGAACCAGTCGATAGCCGTCTTTTTTTAATTTATTTTTTGGTTGGGTTTTCTTCAAATGACTTCTTAGTTACGTTTTTTTTTTTCATGCCTTTTTTTGTAGTAGACCATGGTCTGAACAACGTTTGTTCTAGCAAAACAACCAATTAAATGTCAGCTTAAACAGGGTTAATTGAAAAACACCAAAAACCTCTGAAGGGGTCATTGTACTCATCATTATGAACAACTTTTACTGTGGGACCAAATATGAATTCGCGAAAAAAAAAAACAGCTGTTCCCTACATTTTGACGAGCTAAGCGAACATAAATGTAGGGAACAGTTTTTTTTTTCGCGATTTCAGATTTGGTCCCATAGTAAAAGTTGTTCATAATGATGAGTACAGAGGTTGTCGGTGTTTTTTAATTTATACAAGGTTAGTCGGAAAGGGGGTACTAATCCGAAGCTCACTTATAGTATCGCCGATGACTGTTTGAAAGCAAGTGTTAAAATTTCAAAATTCGATGTATTTTTTTAAATAAAATGATTTTTTTTTTAGTTTTTTCTAAAATTCTTCATCCCTGCTTTAGTTACAAAATTCAGAAAATGGTGCCTCTAATTTATGACCCCAAATATGACCTAAAATGTAAAAACAGTTGATCAACTGGGGATAGATAGATTTTAGAGATTTTTTTTTGAGATTTTTGAACAACTCATCTGCCTAGCCTTTTCCCAACTATGTTGGGGTTGGCTTCCAGTCGAACCGGATGCAGCTGAATATCAGTATTTTACATGGAGCGACTGCCTATCAGACCTCCACAACCCAGTAACTGGGTAATACGATACTCTTGGTATGACTGGTTGTCAGACTTTCTGGCTTCTGACCAACAGTAACGACTGTCAAAGATCTACAAATGACAGCCGGGACCAACGGCTTTACGTGCTTTCCGAGGCACGGAGGAAACTCGCTATGGTAAATGGTCACCCATCCACAGACCAACCTCGGCAAGCGTGGCTTAACCCGGAAGATCAGTCTATGCGGCTGTAATTATTTAGCCACGAGCTCCACGATATTTTTGAACAACTGTTTCTCTTAAACTATTGACTTTTGGGAAAAGTTGTACAACAAAAGTTATTCATTATTATGGGTACTATAACACCCTTTCGGATTAGTACCCCCTTTCTGACTAACCTTGTATACTTATCTACTGTGCCAACACCTACCTCCATAGCTTTAACTTCGGAGTTTCTAATTTCCAACAAATCCTTGGTGATCACGTTGATATCCTTGAGCGATTGCACTTGCGTTGTCAAAGCTTCAATCTGGAGTTCTTGATTTTTTACCATCTTGGTCTTGTCGAAGATCATGCCTCGCGCTTTGCTTAGCAACTGAAAAAAGACAATATTTTGTGGTGCTTTGAATCTGTACTTTTTTAATATAACAACACATTTTAGCAAGATAGATACAATACGGCCGACGTATCTAGGCGAGTCTGAAGTTAGTTGTTTTGAAACAAAATTGTCTACTGCGCAGCTAATCAGCTAACTTCAGACTCGCCAAGATATGTCCGCCGTAGTGTACACCGTGTCCCAGAAAGTAGTGTTAAACGGAAGTCCAGAGATGGAGCACCCTTACAGGTACCCATATCACCCCCATGCGTGTTCTATTAATCTAATTTAGAAAAAATAACTGTACGTCACTATGATCAAAAATGTCATTAAAGTTTGGTTAAATCATGAAATGAATCATAACTCGAAAACTACAAAAAATCGCGAAACATACATGGGGGTGATACGGGTACAGTCAACATCAGATACATAGAAGCAATTCAGGTACTCAGATAATTCTACACTCTCAAAAACACATTAACATCTGCACAACAATAGCGTTCAAATTATTGTTAGCATCCAATGTATCAAAATCATCTGAACACTCGCAATTCAAATATTTCTATGCAAACAAATCATCTTGTCAACTGAGGTAGTCAAATGTAACTAAGCAACCAAAGTGTTCAAAAATATATAAACAATAACCATTTCTCAATATATTGCTCAGTGATACTAAGGCCTGTTACAAACCTAAACGTTTTAGGGCGGTTACAGACCTTGGTTTATACTCGTTTATAACCGACTTCAAAAAGGAGGAGGTTCTCAATTCGGTTGTATTTTTTTTATGTTTGTTACCTCAGAACTCCGTCATTTATTAACCGATTTGAAAAAATCTTTTTTTCTTGGAAAGGGTATAGGTACTTTTCGTTTACTCCCCTAAAAATGTTGTTATGATTACTTCAGAGATATGGAACGGAACTCCTCATCGGATCAAAGCAAAATTTTCAAATCACTAATATTGCTTTGTTTATACGTGTTGTTGGTAACTGACTACTGGAAAAAATGAGGGGGTGCGAACCCCCCCCCCCCCATTTTCCGGAATGTTTGAATTATATCGTGTAAGGTATAGCATGAAAGGGTTTATTATACCCGACTACGGCAAAGTCAAAAATAAGGATTATGAAGGGAGAGTATGGAGGAGAGAGGGTTTAATTTATGGCACTAAAACGTATTCAATAAAAAATAAACTTATAAAAAAGTAAAAACCGACTACAAAAAAAAAACTAAAAGGAGTAAAAAATTACCATAAGATAAAATTAACACTGAACAAAAATTGTAGCCACTGACTTTTAAAACTGTTAATTTTATGTTTTTTTAGTCGGTTATTACTTTTTTTTACAGTTTTTGCATGCGCGCATTCAAGCGCATTACATTTCGCGCTTCAAAAAAACCGAACGCACGTATATGCTACTGTTCGCACTGCCAGTGGGTCTCTCTGTAGCAAAATGGATTCGACCGTCATGCCAGTGTGTTATCGCTGTAAGGTGTACAGTGTCCTGTGACGTTATTAAGATTAAAATGTAGGCAGGCATTGCAATTAAAGGTAGGCGGTGAGCCACTAAATGTAAAGCGTATGGCTTTCTATACCAGCGCACGCACTAGCGGTTCTTTTTAAAGTGACTGTTTTAAAACGTATCGTGCTTGATTTTGGCTAAAGGTATATTCGATGCGATTCGATGATAACTGACTACTAAAATCAGGCTACAGTGCATGTTCATAGATAAGCCGCTTTTAGCATTTGAAAAAAAAGGGGTGATGAAAAGAGCTTCCACGAGTGATTCTATTCGATACTTCGGTACGTCCGGCGCACCCTGGGCAGTCAGCCTCGCTACCATCCTTGCTGACTGGCTAATCTTTTCACCACGGCATGAGCTATTCTTGTATAGCTCGTGCCGACACGATAGAAAAAGAAGCATTTGAAAACCGCTTGCGTAAAATCATATTATCACTCAGTGCGTGCTTAGTCGGGCTGATTTTATATCGTTATATTAGATATCTTTTAACCGAGTAATTAAATTGACGTTTAACAGATTTTGTACTTTTTTGGACACGGTTATCCGTAACGTATAACGTATCCGAAACGTAGTTAAAATTAACCGAGGTATTTTGTAGGTACCTATTTAATACGAATTCAATTCCTGAAGATATACTAGAAAATGTAGCAAATAAAAATTTCAGTTTCATTCAAACTGATTGTTGCGAATTTAATGGCTTTCGCGTGGAATAAATACTCGTTTCAATTTCCTTACGATGTTTTCCTATAACTTGACTATCAGATTATATTATAAACAAAAGACACGTCAATGACGTCACGCACGAAATGAAAGGGATATAGCTATATGAAGAAAAAGAAAAAAATGCTGTATTGACACAATAGTACACATTGTATCTATTTTTGAACTTTTAATTTATGACTCTAAGTACAATGAAATACAATTCATTTTACGTTGCTATCCTGACTTTCTGAATAACGTGTTGCTTAGTTACCTTTGAATGTTTAGCTTGTTTACTTACCATAGACTTTTAGTTTGTAAATAAGTATTTGACAATGTGACTGCTCAGATATATTTGGAGTTTATGATGCTCAAAACAATTTGAACAGTTTTGTTGCATAGGTGTTTTTGGTATCTTGAATGTGTTTAATTATTTGGACACCTGAGTTGCTCATCTACTTCTGATGCTGACTGTACCTCTAAGGGTGCTCTACCTCTGGACTTCCGTTTGACAATACTATCTGGGACACGTGACGGTGTATAAAAAAACGCAGTATAAACGCAATATTATGCTTTTCTGAATCCAATCAACATGAGAAAAAACTCTACTTAATAAGATATTCGTCTATTGGTGGGGCACTTTTGTCTATTGTTATAAAATGGAGTTTAAAGGTACGCGTCCATTGGCCCGCGCCGGACGCACCGCACGCATGGCACGCAACGGATTTTAGTTTGCTTTGTATGATATCACATAGCGCTGCGTTCACTATCCGCGCCGGCCGCACCGAACGCCGGCATTTATGAGCAAAATATGCGTTGCGTGCCGGTGACATCACACAAATCAGTTCGCCGCTGGCATCGCCAACTGCAGCACGTGCTGTTTTGTTTTACAGGAGCTAACGACAAAAAAATAAAATGGATGACGCACTTTTGATAATATTAGTAGAAAGATATGAAGAATTATACAATTTAAAACATCCAAAGTACTTAATCTAATGTGCAAAGAAGAGACAACATTTTGTAGGAGATAGGATCGTTATTGAAACAAGAAAGTATAAAACTCAAAACAAATAATAAACATGATAAATATCCCGTTCTAAGTTCTAATGATTGTGTTAGTGACCATGTCAGTTTAAAAACTTATACAAGAAAGTATTGTTCATCAATCTCCATGACCGAATACGTCAACTCACGACAAGAAAACACTCGAAACTAAATTAAAAATCTAGCTACAGTGGACGCATTCCATCGGCAAATCCGTTCAATCCGTTGCGTGCCGTGCGTGCGGTGCGTCCGGCGCGGGCCTATGGACGGTTACCTTAAATGATTGTGACAATGTGACGGGTAGTGCGACACTCAAGATAAAATCATACCATGATGGAAATAATTTGTTGTAACAAACCTCTTCGTGCTGCTGTTTAATGTTTTCAATCATCTCGTGATTCTTGCCGCTGGGTTTGGACAAAGCCGCCTGTAGTTCCGTCTCCAGATTCTGAACCCTGGCTTTGAGAAGGTCGATCTCTTCTTCACGAACCTGTATGAGTATACAGGATTAAACTGACCGTCCGTTCCGTGTGGTCACAGTAGACATATAAGCTAAAGCAGTACTTCAACTACCTACAATCGTCCGATTTGACACACTCGCACAGACACGCACTGCAACAAGACAAATAAGGTATTTTCGGGATGCAGTTCCATACAAAAACAAAAAACGAGTCAGTATACAGAGCGTGTCTGTGTGAGTGTTTCAATTCTTGAGATTATAGTAAGTTGAGGTACTGCTTTAGCTTAATATGTCTACTGTGGTGTGGTGCTGGATGTAAAGAATAGCACTATCCCATCTCTTCCCATGGGCGTCGTAAAAGGCGACTAAGGGATTCACTAGAGGATGGGCAGCAGCGTTCTCTGAGTACTTTAACAACCATACTGCGATCGCCAACCCGCCTGCCAGGCGTGGCGATTATGGCAAACCCCCCTTTTGGGGGAGGCCTATGTCCAGCAGTGGACATCTTTCGGCTGAATCATCAAACTGACCGTCACCGCTGCTAATTGCGATCCTTGAGAAGTAAAGAAGCTTGTGATCCAATATGTAGTTTGTTTAAGGAATTTCGGGGTTGCCCCTTCCCCGATCCTAACGGCCTGTCCACATCTCCACGTCACTACGGCGGCGTCGTCAACGTGGAATGGTGCGGTGACGTGGCACGGTGCGTTGACGTAACGTGCAAATTTACGTTATCGTATCGTAACACGTTCCGCCTCTAGCCGCAAGCGCACACGTATATGCGCTCCGCCCGCGCTCTCCATCCCCGCGAGCTAGTCGCCGTCTACGTGCTCCGATGCTTTAAAACCATACCTTAGTGTTTCTCTTATTAAAATTCAGGATCTACATGGTCAACGATAAACCTAACAATGATCCTGACGTGCATTTTTACGATACGGTAACGTAAATTTGCACGTTACGTCAACGCATCGTGCCACGTCACCGCACCGTTCCACGTTGACGACGTCGTGACGTGGGGGTGGGATACTTAACTTCAAAAACCAAAACGTCAACAATCGAAACATCAACACCATATAATCAACAGTTTAATTTTTCAATGAATCAGAATAACATTAGGTTAAAACGTAAACGGTTCAAAATGTCAACACTTCAGATGAGCAACGAATCTGAATGTCACTGATTTATAACATAAATTGTTCACTTAATCAACACTTTAGAAAATCGATGTTAAACTAAATATCGTGAAATATTCAGTCGCAATATAATATTCGTCGATTATAACTTGATCTGATCTTTCAAAATTATGTTGGCCACCGGTTCAGAATAAAGGATTCACAATAGAAAACCAGACATTTTTGTATGTCATGTTTAACAATGTCTGCGACGAATATTATATTGACTGAATATTTCACGATACTAGTTAAACATCGATTTTCTAAAGTGCTGATTATGTGAACAATTTACGTTATAAATCAGTGACATTCAGATTCGTTGTTCATCTGAAGTGTTGACATTTTGAACCGTTTATGTTTTAAGCTAATGTAGTTCTGATTCATTGAAAAATTGAACTGTTGATTATGTGGTGTTGATGTTTCGATTGTTGACGTTTTGGTTTTTGAAGTTGAGTATCCCACCCGTGACGTGGAGATGTGGACAGGCCGTAAAGTCTGGGGTACCATACTTATGTAGTAGATTAAAATAGGTAAATTCAATAAGTAAATTCCCAAGTCAGAAACATCAAATTATTTGAAGACCCTTCCCGAAATCTAACCGCGTGATTTTGCTATACACGAAATAAGTCGAATGAAAGCTCCATTTTATCGATAACAGTATGGTCGTTGATAATCATAGTAAGTATACAGGGTGTTAACGAATTCGTGTAATTCCTTAAAACCACATGATCTACTACTGGTGTAGACAGGCCCCGCACGGGATTTAGCTTGATTAAAAATAAAAAAATAAAATTCTTTTTTTTTTCATGCGGCTTTGTTATCGATCGTATCTAAACCACCTAATAAGGATTCAGTAAAAAAAATAAGTTTTTTTTTTTGCAAAAAAAATATTTTATTTGTGTGAACATTTCGATGCCACGCATAAATTAATGAAAGTACGGCGAAACGGCTGGCAGGAACGACTAACGCGATATCGCTCTTTGCAGTCAGATAACTCAAGGCTCTAAAAAGACTCAGAAATTGAAAACCAAAAAAAAATTTTATAATTTTTTTTGGTTGATTTTCGAAAATTCCCATTTAGGGTTAATCTGTGTCACCAGTAGATCATGAGGTTTGAACGTTTGAAGGAATTACACGAATTCGTTAACACCCTGTATTCATCGAAAATATAACAGACTATTAGAAGACTTGAACTAAAAAAAATATTAAGGGCAATTTTTTTTTACTTCATTACTTTTATTTTTATTTTACAATAAAAAAGTGGCATTAGATACTTAATGTTAATGTATGATGTTTACTTATTCCTTTTCTCGTTTCTCTTTATGACATCAAAGTTTTTTTTTCTTTTGGGCTGCTGTAGAATTTCATTGCGGACCCTTTTTAAGTAACCGGGCAGTTATTGGCGCGACCTGAAGGGTTTCCAGCCAATGGTGGTGAAGCAAAGTTTAATGAATAGATCTCTGTTTTTATACATGCTCTTAACTTACACACATACAAACACCCTCACAGACACACGCCCTCGATCTTTCCTACATGAACCCAATCTGTACACGAATGTGAAGATGACAGCCAAGTTACATCGATCAATGATTTTACGTTACCTTCAGTTCTAGTTTTATTCCGTCTTCGGTCCTCTCGTTCTTCACTTTCTCCAATTCTTCAATCTTCTTCAAGAGCTCTTGTTCTCTTTGCTGCCAATCGCCCTATAAATAAACAATACTCATTATAAATCTAAACTTATATTGTTGTAAGTAACATAGTAACCAACATATTTTTCTAGTAACTAACATATTTTTTTAATAATTAATCTAAATACAAAGTTAGTTGGAAAGGGGGTACTAATCCGAAAAACGTGAATGCGGACGCCCCGCATTAAAACGCCCGTATTGCGAAAACCAATCCCAATCGCAATAGCATTCTGGCAATACAACAATGTTAAGCGCACCGTATATTGAAACAATCCTTCTTTAACGACTTTATGACACACATTATGTAGTGTTGTATTGTCAAAATGAAAGCTTCTGCATTTTCGAGTGTATTACGTAATTTGGGTGCTGCAGAAAGTCACCAATGCCACCCTCAACACCAGAGGAGTCGCTGATTCGATGCCAACCATTAAGAGAAGGACCTTTTTGGAATTACCCAAGGGTGCCAACGGAAACTTATTATTTTAAAGTGATGATCATGATGACGTACGTTTTCCTTGACAGTGTTCCCAATCTCTTCGTTACTTTTAGGCGTAGGTTCGGCTCCGTTTTGTTCAGCCGGCTTGCTTTCTACCACATCTTTCTTTTCTTCCGGTTTGATATCGGTCTGTGAGCTCGACGCTTCAACCTGTAAAACGTTGATATTAGATTTCCTGACTTCATAAAAGAAGGCGCTATATTGTCTAAGTCTAATCTAATTAATCCGGGTCCGCAGCGCTAATTTTCTAACATGTTATTGTGTTTTTGCTAGGCCACGATTTGATAGGCCACGCCCCTATTCGGTTAGCAAACAATGTTATCCTGTTTGCAAACACGAAAACACGGCGCAGCGGACGCGGCTTTAGGCTTTCTGAACAAGGTAGATTGACTTAAAAGAGTATCATGCAACAAAATCGAAAAGAAAATGTGGCAGTGGGGTAAGAAACTGGGGAACTAATGCGCCACCATCGCTGGTACCAAAGCAATTTCATTGAGTTTATTTGACATTATTGCTAATGACAATTTAACTCATACTGATTGGTTTAATTGGTACCAACTTACACTATTGAAATTCGCTAGCGGCCCGCCCGACGCGACGATCCGGATCGTCAGTGCCATTGTTTATCTATTGTGTCTATAATTACAGTAGGTACTTGATAAGTTAATCAAATGTCTTTTGAAACGAGTAGGATAAACTGTGGCATTAGGCTTGACCAGAGTCAAGAGAAAGAACATCGCAAATAAAAAATAACTCGCTCCTTAAAGGACTGAATACTATCATCGACGAAACGGACGAAATAAGGATGTCAACATTTAAGTATTACGACATTAAGTAAGCGTGAAGCCACACTGCTCCGTTGCGTTGCGTTGCGACGTCGCAGCGCTAGATTTGGACCAATGAGACGTCGCAGCGCTACATTTGGAATCTATAGATTGGTCCAAATCTAGCGCTGCAACGTCGCAACGCAACGGAGCAGTGTGGCTTCACTCAGAGAGGCGCATTGTATCTGCGCAATCGTCGTATTTCCGAATTGTAACGAATTATGAATGCCAGTTCCACGCGGCAGCCTTTGGGTGATTGCAGGTTTTCATTTTCTATTTTGATAATTTCATTCATCAATCACTTGCGTTAACGGTGTAGGAAAAACTTCGGGAGGAAACTTGCACACCCGACAGGGCTCCAAAAACTTTTCGATGGTGAATGTAATCCGCCAACCCGCACCAGGCCAGCGTGGTGGAATAAGGTTTCAGACCCTTCTCAATGTAAGAAGAGTCCCGTGCCGAGCAATGGGATAGTATTGAGCTGACTATTTCATGTTTATTATTCCAAAAGTAAGCGTCCGTGTGGTGCCGGACGTAAAGCTGCGTCTACGTTAGAGCGGGGGCCCACGATGCGTTGCAGCGGCGGTGCGGCGCCGGAGCGGTGTCGCTGCGTCATCTTACATAGAAATATCTGTGGCATGTCACACGATGCGCTCCGGCGCCGCACCGGACTTGCAACCATCGAGACGAGGCGGGGAGGGGTGAATGCGTTGCGACTTCGGAGCGGCACCGCGCTAGTGTTGGGTAGGACAAGACTTGAAAAAGAGTTTGTAAGAGTAGCCTCTTTTTTGCTCTGAGCCAGTACAATGTACTACTTCAAATGAGGTGAGGCGTACTGAAGCTCGGTGATACGATTGAAGTAACGAGTACGAATATGACATTTGACGTTACTGCGGCGAGTCGCGATCGCGTAATGTCCACTGTAGAATGACGTGCTATTGTTTTTTTTTTTTTTTTTTGTTTATTTCCGCGTCATGGCAATCTGTTTTTCACAACAATAAGCCATTGCTCTGTCTGATATAAATTTATCTGATTGGGTAATTTAGCTTGGTGAGACACTTCTCATTGGGTGTCTCCTTCCGTCCTGACGAATCTATCCAGTAGTGTTTGAACACTATGTCTCTTCAAACGCCTATAACGTAGACTTTTGTCTCCGCTCAGTCTGCAGGCAAGCTCATTTTGATGTTTTTCGAGTCTTTTCTGGTAGTTAGAACTATACTTCGTGATCTCCTGTTTGACGGTTGGTAGTTTCAGGTCGTGATATATAATTTTATTGCTGATGTACTGTGGTATGTTAAAGATGACTCTAAGTGTTTTTGTTTGGAATCTTTCCAGTATTTCAATATTGCTGTTGCTGGCTGTACCCCAAAGTTGGATGCCGTAGGTCCATATAGGTTTCAAGATGGCTTTATACACTGTCAACTTGCTATGAGTGCTCATTTGTGAGTGGCGTCCTATAAGCCAGTACATACTCCGCAATTTTAAATCAAGTTGCTTTCGTTTTGTCCAAATGTGCTTTTGCCAGGTCAACCTTCGATCCAAGTGCATACCTAAATATTTCAAATGATCGTCTTGCGGAATTTCGTCATTGTAAATTGTCACCGGGGGACAGGTGTCTCTCCTGAGCGTAAATGTTACGTGTACTGACTTGCTTTGATTAGCTTGCATTCTCCAAGTTTTAAGCCATTCTTCAATCTTGTCAATGTGATGTTGTAGATGTTCAGATGCTACTATTGGGTTCTCATGTGCGGATAATAAGGCCGTATCGTCCGCGTATGTTGCAACCATAGTGCTGTCTGTGGTTGGTAAGTCAGCAGTAAATATGGTGTAAAGAACCGGACCGAGTATACTTCCCTGAGGCACTCCAGATTTTATCACGTGTAAGTCCGAAAGTTCTTCGTTGAATTTTACTTCAAAACATCGACCATTGAGATAGGAGTGCAATATATTGTAAAAGGAGTGTGGGAGCATCTTTTTAACTTTATATAAGAGCCCTTCATGCCAGACTTTATCGAAGGCCTGGCTAATATCCAAAAAGACAGTTGAGCAGTACTTCTTATCCTCCAGCGATCTGCTTATTACGTCAACGATGCGGTGAACTTGTTCTATCGTGCCATGGTTCTCCCTGAAGCCAAATTGATGATTTGGAATTACGTCATTTAAGTGAGCCTTCATCCTCTTCAGCAATACCTATTCAAAGAGTTTACCCATTAATGGCAGCAGACTAATAGGTCGGTATGAAGCTACTTCATTAGGTGACTTACCAGGTTTAGGCAACATTATTACCTGCGCTATTTTCCATTGTCCTGGGAAGTGGCTAAGCCGTGGGCAAGCATTGAATATATTTACAATTGAAACAATTCCTTTTTTTGGAAGATTTTTCAGGAGAATGCTATCTATAAGGTCGTATCCCGGAGACTTTCCGTCTTTAAGGTGTTTTATTTCGCTGGCTATTTCTGTAGGACTTACATGTTTTATTGGAAGGCACATTTGTTGTGCACTTTCTAGGTAGTTTTTAATCTTAGTGTCGTGCTCAGGTCTCAGCTCGGGAAGTGGTTGGAACACTTCACTAAGGTGTTCCGCAAATATTTTAGCCTTTTCCATATCTGATCTGGCCCAATTCCCATTGCTTTTTCTGATAGGAGGTATCTGGTTATTCGGGTGTTTTAATTTGCGTGTTGCCTTCCACAGTGAATAGTTTGTGTCCAAGCTAGGAGTCAATTTAGAAAGGAATGCCTGTAGATTGTTATTGTTGAAAGTTTTAGTCAAGTTTTTCAGTTCATTAGAGGCTTTGTTAAATGCGGCTTTATCTATGGGATATCCAGTTTGATGCCATATTTTTCTAAGGTTGCGTCGTTCTATTATTTTTTCCTTTATAGTTTTAGGGTATTCGTTTGACATCAGAGGTAATTTGTTTCGTACTTTCGTGGAGGCAGTGGCTGCTACATGTATCGCTTTGTTGAGGCTTTCTATAGTCTTTTCTATATCTTCTATTGTTTTTATTTGATTCAGGAGCTTAACTTTTGTCGTTACCACATCCTGGTACATTTCCCAGTTAGTAGCTCTGTTGTAAAGCCTTTCCTTAGGTTGAACCAGCACCACCCTTGAGGTGACATTTAATATGACTGGTGTATGATCGGACGATAAATCTGCGCATGTTTCAGTGTTCATGTAGTTTCGACTTATATTTTTGGTTACAAAAAAGTCAAGCAAATCCGGGATTTTACTTCGATCCGTAGGCCAATATGTTGGTTTTTGTGAAGTCAAACACTCAAGCTTTAGTTCTTGTACTGTGCCATATAGTTGCCTTCCTCGGTGTGTAATTAAACGCGAACCCCAGTTTGTATGCTTGGCATTCCAGTCCCCACCACAAATAAACCTTGAGCCAAGGGCGGAGAAATACGTCTTGTAGTCATTTTTGGTAATTGTGTGTCTGGGTGGACAATACACTGTGGACATGGTTGTCTCAACTTTATCATTATGAACTTTTATTGATGTTGCTTGAATTTTATTTGTCTGGTATTTGTCTAGTTCATAATGTTTAATGTTGTTTTTTATAATTATTGCGGTTCCTCCGTGACTATTTCCTGATGGGTGATTCGTTGTATGAACTGTATAATTCTTTATTGTAAAGTGAGATTTTGCTGTGAATCTTGACTCGGAAATTAATGCTATATCAATTTTTTCTATTTGGAGGAATGTTTGAATCTCTTGACGACGTTCCGTCAGTCCATTGGCATTCCAAGTAACAATTCTGAGTGTGTGGCTCATTTTGTGACAAGGCTCGCAACTAGCTGGATCATACGATCCATCATTTTGTCCATCATGTTGACCATGATTTGTTGAAATTTAGCGAACATTTGTTCTAGTCTGTCTGGAAAGTTTACAGTTGAATCTTCGTTTAACGGTCTCTCTCTTGTTACATCCGCATAACTTTTTTTTTCTGTGTTATTAGTGTGCCTTATGTTTTGTTTTGATGTTTGTTCTGGTGTTTTAAACTGTTTTGCAACATGAGTTTGAGTTGAATCTTGAGTAGTTGGTTTAGTTTTAAGTATTCTTTCCTTATATTGTTTGTATTTTGCACATCCTTTATAGCTCGCAGGGTGTTTTTCCTGGCAGTTTGCACATGTTGCATCTGTATCTGCTGTTTTGGTGCACGTCGAAGTAGGATGGTTGTTACCGCATTTAACACACCTAAATGGTCTGAAACACTGGTTTTTAGTGTGTCCAAACCTTTGACATCTTTTGCATTGCATAATTTCTTTTTTTTTATAGGGGGCTTCAAATGTCACTTTCATTTGGCCTAAATATCTTAATTTAAATATATCCTTGTTGTTTTTGTTGGGTTCTAAGTCCACAAAGAACATAGGTAGTGCTTCTTTAGTAGACCTGTGTAAAACATTTACTATCTGCCTGACCTCATGTCCTTGTTCTTTCAATTCTTGCTTAATTAGGGAAGTATCTTCTGTAGAGTGTAGTCCTCGTAGAACCACTCTATAAGCTCTTTCACACTTCAGTTGATAAGTATAATGTGCTATATCGTTTGCTATGAACTGTTCTCTTATTGCTTTGTAGGTCTGGATGTCGTTCGGCATTAGTTTGATGATATGGCCTGATCTTAATGTTGTCATTTTATATAAGTTGATGTCGACAATTTTGTTTAACGTAGCTTTTAATGCTGCGACATCCATGACCCCGGTCACGAAGATGGGTTCAGGCTTGGGTATGTATTTAATAACTGGCTCTTCTGTTTCTGTTTCTACATTGTTTAGGATGTCGAATTGATTGTGCGTAGGCACTGCAAAGGTGGTTGTGTTCTTCAATTTCTTTTTGTTTTCACTGTGTATTGGACTTGTTTCTTTTCGCTTTTGTCTTCTGGAAGGCACTTCATCATTTTGCCATGGAGTTAAAGGGAGCTCATTTCTATTCTCACATTCTGATTCATTTATTTGAGGTTGTTTATCGCTTGGTGTACTTGCTGCGACTGTTGGTAGGCTGTTACTCCGATGTCGGATGAACATACTTTTGTGAAATTTTTGTTGGATCATAGTGTTTGGATTGTTTGGTATTTTATTGGTTTCATTCATAATGTTCCCACGAGTAAGGACGAAATAATTTGTCAATTGAGGGGTGACGCCTATTCCCTCAATAAGGCACAATACAACAACGTTAGCCGGGTCCGTTGAGGTTGACGCTCGCAACTTGCTACCCGCAAGCCATACATCCTCTTGGCGCGTTTCCCACCGTAAGATTAGGGTGAATTTTTAGAGAGGCTTTCCACCTCGTGACACGGGCGGTGAAGCCAATGCCCCCGATTCCATAATGATCCCCGGAGTTGCGGGTTGTGGAGGTCATTTCCTACCCCCAGCTAATACCTGCTTGTAGACAGGCTAAGTCGGGTTTTTTTTTTATGTTACCGCCGCCCGAGGCTCGGCGTTGTTGCTCGTTTTGCACCACCCGGGGGAGACGTGTAGGGTGGATCTAGGATAAGATGGTAAGTCCTACGGACGCGAGCAACTCCCTCCCCCGCCGACGTGCTATTGTAGCATGTGCCTCGTTCCCTCTCTTTCTCACCCTACAGTTTACTTACCAAGAGTAACGAGTAACGCGACTACCGCGACATAAAAGTTGAAGTAGTAGGTACATTTTTAAATGTCGAGCCACTCTTACATTGACGTCATGTACGGGACAAATGTACCGCCTCTTGTATGTCCTACTCAACACTACACCGCGCAGTTGTTTATTCGTCACAAAGAAAGACACGCTCGCTCGTTTCGATTTTTTTTCTAAGTTTATTGTGATTGAGGTTTTAAAAAATAAATACCAACCTAGATGTTATTGATATGGACTACCTCATAACATTAGTCCTTATCAGACTGTTAACGCTGCTACGGCGCCGCTGCGACATAACAACGTTGCGGCGCCGCACCGCTCGTGTGCCCGCTGATACGGTGAAATCTTTGCGATGCGGCGCCGCAACGCATCGTGTGCCCCCGCTCTTAGGCGAGCCGAGCACGAGCGGAGCACGAATTCGCGTAACATAGACAGGATTCGGAGCCTCGGACGAGCATGCCTCGAGCGTTTGGCTCGCGCTCGACTGCGCTCCGCCAATTGTCGGTTTTTTGACGAACACAAAGGAATTTGCGTCGAGCAAAGGAATTTGTTTGTTGTAAGCTCGTTGTACGTCCATACTTAACACCGCGAACAGATCGGCTTCGCTCATGTTCGGCTCGCATAGCGTAGACGCAGCTTAAAGAATAGTACTACCCCATCTCTTCCCGTGGGTGTCGTAAAAGGCGACTAAGTAATTCACTAGAGGGTGAGCAGCAGCGTTCTCTGAGTACTTCAACAACCATACTGCGATCGCCAACCCGCCTGCCAAGCGTGGCGATTATTGCAAATCCCCCAAAAAATTTTGGGGGAGGCCTATGTCCAACAGTGATGATGATGATTCTAAAAGTAGGCTGGCCAGAGTACATAGACATTTATCTTACAATTTTAGTGTCTTCAGCTCCGCCCGGGATAGTAGGTTGTGTTGCAGTGGTTCCTTCACCACCACCTGACTCCTGATGCTGGGTGTGAACCTGGTCTGCCTATAAACAAAGTAACAATGCACTTCTGTAGTTATGGCAAATTATAACAGATAAGTACTTGCTTGGTACTTGGTTAGTGGATTCATACCATACATACCTAAATAAAAAGGGAACACAGACAGGCATAGAAGTAGGGTTACCATTTAGAAATTTGAAAAGTCCTGACAAAAAGCCTGACATTTCAATAAAAGTCCGGACATTTTAGTCACAAAATGCAAACATACGAAGATTTATTGTTTGATCTCGTTATGTTGATTGTTAAAGATTTATATTTTGTTTTTAGATGAATGAGAAGTTAATAAAGATTAAAAAGTTATTTGATAATACTTATGTAAGTTTCATTTCTCGTATTCTATCTAAGCCAAAAAATCCGGACAAATTAAAGAGCCGGACAAAGTCCGGACAAAAGTCTTGAAGTCCGGACATGTCCGGACAAATCCGGATGGATGGTAACCCTACATAGAAGCATCTATACATAGTACAGAGTCGCTTCCCGCCGTCTGTAGGTACACACGGCTACAGATCAAGCTATACATTTCCAGTATAAGCTGATCTCGCATTGTATAGGATTTCCTTACATTGAGAGGTCAGTGTAAACTGGAAATGTATAGCTTGATGTGTAGCCGTGTGTACGCTTAGAACTTTTAAACGACGCAATGGATTTTGATGCGGTTTTCATCTTGATTTAGGTAATTTCTCCATCAACCCGAGGTTTTAAGCTATAAAACGTACCCAAGCGACGCCAGGGTGGGTCGTTAGTATACAATATATAAGTCGCGCGGAGAAGGTTTGCCGATAGCCTCATGACGTCACGCGTCGATGGCCGGTACGATTTGTAGGTAGGCCAGACGAGCGCGAGTAGCGGTCGGTGAAGTGGGAGGGGCAGTCATCGGCAAACCTTCTGCGCGCGACTAGTACGTAGGTACTGATATCAAGAACATCGCATTGGAGTCATTATACCCTTTGCATCGTAAAGTGAGTCCTGACGTTTCTCTACAAAACGATACCATGCAAAGAATATCAAATATTTTTAAACAACAAAACATGGATAATACAGGGTTAATTGAAAAACACCGACAACCTGTTAAGGGGTCATTGTACTCATCAATATGAACAAGTTTTACTATGGGACCAAATCTGAAATCACGAAAAAAAAACAGCTGTTCCCTACATTTTGATGAGCTAAGCAAACATAAATGTAGGGAACAGCTGTTTTTTTTTTCGCGATTTCAGATTTGGTCCTATAGTAAAAGTTGTTCATAATGATGAGTACGCACGGCTACAGATCAAGCTATATACATTTCCAATATAAGCTGATCTCGCATTGTATATGATTTCCTTACAGTGAGAGGTCAGTGTAAACTGGAAATGTATAGCTTGATGTGTAGCCGTGTGTACAGAGGTTGTCGGTGTTTTTCAATTAACCCTGTATAGCTATTTCATGGTTTTTGATGATGTCGTTTACGTTTTTCGATAGCAGTTTCCGACTACAATTTTCAAAATGATCGCTATGTTAGGACTCATCTTTGAGTGGAAAGAGTAGGTATAAACATGAAATTGCTAAAGTTCCGATAAAAGGAGAAGCCTACAATAACTTTGGGAGGCTGTAACGACTTTATAGAATTCCATGACAACAAACGTTGTATTGTGAATAGAAAGTCAACATTCAATTCCAAGTTCAGAGATTTTCGGATAGTCTCTCACAAATGAAGTCGTTTACTCGAATTGATCGTCCCCATTGAAGTTGCCCTATTGCTGTGTATCTACTATTCAACTTTCGGACCATTGTGATTCAAGGACGGAACTCTCGATGTTATAGTACGACTGGGATCAAGTGGGGATCTCGACAGTTTCCTCCCGCTATTGAAACGCAAAGCGAATTTGAATTTGAAAACGTCACAGTTGCGGATTGGCGCGGTATAGGATCTACAAATTTTGTTGTGTAGAGGTGTCATGCTCTCCAACAGGACCACTCCAAATTTAGGAAATCCAACTAGCAGGAAAAAATGTACAGAAAATGTACTATTTTGTACCCTAATATTAAAAATTGTACTTCTATAGTTTCGTGGTAATCATCGATTCATAGTGGTTCTGCCAGAGAGCATACTCTCCAGCAGGACCACACAGTTTTCTGAAGAATCCGATGTGACTTACAAGCAATGTTTATCGGTAAAAATTGTACGAAAATTGTACGTCCTAATGACATAAGAAATTCCCTGAAAAAGCTATAAATAAAGTTTGTACGAACAATTAAATTTTTCTCGTAACAATAATGAAATCATCTAAGTAGGCAAATTATTATGATTACTACATTTCCTTTACATACCTGACGCAATGGTTATCTGTAAAGAATGTACAGAAAATGCACGTCCTAGAAACATAAGAAGTTTCCTCAATAAGCTATAAATAAAATTTGTACGGACAATTCAATTATTCTCGTAACAATAATAAAATCATCTAAGTAGGCAAATTATTATGACTACTACGTTTTCTTTTTATACCTGAAGCAATGTTTATCTGTAAAAAAATGTACGGAAAATGTACGTCCTAGTGACATAAGAAATTCCTTGAAAAAGCTGTACTTAAATAAATTTGTACGAAAACTTTCGAAAGCACCTGTAATCGGAATATTATTCATATTTGAAATAAATAAAAATTTACTTCGACTTTGAAGAAGCAACTGGTTCAGATATACTTTTACGTTGTGCAAAATAGCGGTACACGAGTACACGCACCATTTTTTGGTTCATCACAGTAATTTTGACTTGACTGTAACGGCGACCTCCTCGGTACAACGGAGTCAAACTGGTATAATCCTTATAACTACATATTGTTGTTTTTTTTTACATGAAATGTACATATATACATAATAAATGAAGTACAATTGGCGAGGCGTAAGCTGAGCTTTGCATTTGTGTGAGAATTAATGCAGATGCGTCCTTTGCTTGGTTTTAACCGGTTTATACTGCTTTTTGGCAATCGATTCTATGTACACTCACACAAATGCAAAGCTCAGGTTACGCCTCGCCAATTGTATATAAATTGAAAATGGTGTACACAATAACATTGCTTTAGTTTTTGTCGAATAAAAATTATATCTGGTTTTTTTTTACAATTTTTTGCCTGCTTAGATAATATTACAACCTTTGTTCATTTTGATACACAATACAAATTAAATAATAAAAAAAAAAAACTTTGTCTTTTCAACTTCTGTAGATGGTCCTTGCGTACCGTTTCTACGTAACTGGCTAGTTACTGGCGAGGCCTGTAGGGTCTCCAGCCTAGGGGAAGTAAAATACGTAAGCTAAGCTAACTACTTATACTACACCAACATCATGACTACTAGCAACAACAGCACTAAGGGCGACCCCTAGTGGTACTCGGACCTCGGCTTAGAGCGTTGCTGGCGGAGGGTTAGGGGTGGGAGATAGCTTGATGAGGACTGAATTATCGGTGCGACTGCGGAGTCTGAATAGACGACCGGTTCTACGACGGTATAGCTCAGTGGATCGTGACCGCCGGCGCGGTCGGACGGACGGGCCTCGCCTGCGAGGTCGGTAAGCTTGACGGAGGCAGACGCTATTTAGTTTGCTGGTCGATTTACTCGCCTCCTGGAGGAGGATTAATTCATCATAGGGTATTGCATTGAACATTGCTTCAGGTATAAAAAGGAAACGTAGTAGTCATAATAATTTGCTAACTTAGATGATTTCATTATTGTTACGAGAAAAATTTAATTGTCCGTACAAATATTTATAGCTTTTTCAAGGAATTTCTTATGTCATTAGGACGTAAAATTTCCGTACATTTTTTTACAGTTATTCATTGCGTCAGGTATATAAAGAAAACGTAGCAGTCATAATAATTTGCCTACTTAGATGACTTCATTATTTTTACGAGAATAATTGAATTGTCCGTACAAATTTTATTAATAGCTTTTTCCAGGAATTTATTATGTCACTAGGACGTACATTTTCCGTACATTTTTTTACAGATAAACATTACTTCGGGTATAAAAAGGAAACGTAGTAGTCATAATAATTTACCTACTTAGATGATTTCATTATTGTTACGAGAATAATTGAATTGTCCGTACAAATTTTATTTATAGCTTATTGAGGAAACTTCTTATGTTTCTAGGACGTGCATTTTCTGTACATTCTTTACAGATAACCATTGCGTCAGGTATGTAAAGGAAATGTAGTAATCATAATAATTTGCCTACTTAGATGATTTCATTATTGTTACGAAAAAAATTTAATTGTTCGTACAAACTTTATTTATAGCTTTTTCAGGGAATTTCTTATGTCATTAGGACGTACAATTTTCGTACAATTTTTACCGATAAACATTGCTTGTAAGTCACATCGGATTCTTCAGAAAACTGTGTGGTCCTGCTGGAGAGTATGCTCTCTGGCAGAACCACTATGAATCGATGATTACCACGAAACTATAGAAGTACAATTTTTAATATTAGGGTACAAAATAGTACATTTTCTGTACATTTTTTCCTGCTAGTTGGATTTCCCAAATTTGGAGTGGTCCTGCTGGAGTGCATGACACGTGTAGAGTAATAAAAAAAAACGGCCAAGTGCGAGTCGATCTATAAAAACGGCAAAAAAATCACGTTTCTTGCATGGGAGCCCCCTTAAATATTTATTTTATTCTGTTTTTTAGTTAGTATGTTTTGTTATAGCGGCAACAGAAATACATCATCTGTGAAAATTTCAACTGTCTAACTATCACGGTTAATGAGATACAGCCTGGTGACAGACGGACGGACGGACAGCGGAGTCTTAGTAATAGGGTCCCGTTTTACCCTTTGGGTACGGAACCCTAATATACATATTACTGTGTGTCGAGAATACCATATTAATAGGAAACCAATGTGGGATTATGTATAGGTACTGAAATACGTAGAACACAGTGCCAGCGCAAACGAAATCTATCTCAAATTATCAGTTACAGCGGTTACGCACTGCATCCGATCCGAATCCGTGAAAATACGTTCCGAAGTAGCCATAGAACTATTTGTATGGTAGTTTACGCACTACATCCGGCATCCGTCATCCGATTTATATCCGTCATCCGTGAGTTTCTAATTCGGAAGAAAAATTTACGGACCGAAGTAGCCGTAGTACCTACTGTTTGTATGAACGCTTTCGCATTACCTCGGATTCAAATCAGACGCCAAACGGATATGCCAAAGATGGCCCCTGAATTGTTTGAATTTGAATCAGAGATCGGAATAATGCGTAAGCAACATCCGCATTCGGTCCGAGATTTTTACTGTAGATCGGTATTTTCACGGATTCGGATCGGATGCAGTGCGTAAAGCAAAATCCGAATTCGGTCTATTTTATATCCGTATTTTCACGGATTCGGATCGTAATCGCTCTTAGGGTACATACATACGTACGGGTAGATAAGTCGGTGGCTAAAGTAGAGAACTTGACCATTTTTGTTCCAGCAGTTGCAAATCTTGAGAGCATAAAAATAAAAACACTATCTTCTATATCACAACATAGTATAAAACAAAGTCGCTTCTCGCTGTCTGTCCCTATGTATGCTTAGATCTTTAAAACTACGCAACGGATTTTGATGCGGTTTTTTTTAATAGATAGAGTGATTCAAGAGGAAGGAAGATTTATAAGTAGGTATGTATAATACATTGCACCCATGCGAAGCCGGGGCGGGTCGCTAGTCTACATAATAATAAAATCGTAACAAAGCCAAAACTGTACTTAAAATATTATATAAAAGAAATAATTGCTATGAGTATACTGATGCCGAAACTTACAGAGGTTTTTAGAATTTTTGTATGTTTGAGTTTCACGCCAATACTACTGAACGGATTTAGTTGAAATCTGGCAAAAATGTCGGTTATAGAGCGGGTCAGGTTATAGGGTACAAACTATCACGCTATTGAATGTGGGTGATGAGCAGTAACCTTATGATTAATAAAAATACATTTCGTATCAGAATTAGATAGGTATTTGTTTTTTCTGGGAGACATACTTTCCGTCGAGCTAATGAGAACCTTTTTTATCACACACACTTACCTATATGACAACCTACGTAACCAGATGGAAAAAAAAAACATGAGTAGAATAAATGCAAAAGGATCGCGTCAACTTTGGGCGACTTTGCATTTGATATAATACAGCGACTGTATTATATCAAATGGATACAAGTTATGGGATCGTCATTAATGTCGTCATGGTCTGTGTGTACTTTTTTCTTAGTCTCGTTTTCTCCGTCTCTAATTTACCTTCTATGATGTTGCTTTAAAGGGATCTGGTACATTTGCGCGAAAGACACTTGCGTGGAAACGTCCAGTCGCGCAAGTGTCTAGTCGCGCAAATGTCTAGTCGCGCAAAAGTCCATTCGCGCATATGTCTAATCGTGCAAGGGAGTCGCGCAAGTGTCTTTCACGGAAATGTCTTTCGCGCAAATGTTACCGTTATAGAGCTGTCGTGTCGCAGTAACTGGCCAATCATTTTCCCCCTTCTCCTTTTTATGTTCTCTTTTATCTACTTAGGGCTGATTTTTCAATCGTCAGATAATTTTATCTGGGGAATAAGTTTGACATTTTGCCAGCTTTTGTACCCATAGCAAAATATGTCAAATCGTTTTATTTATTCCTGTTATTTGACGATTGAAAAATCGGCCCTTAAAATCTCTTAAAGGACTTGTCACACTGAATGCGTTCTGCGTCCTCCGGTCCGGTCAAATCGAACGCAGCCCGCACCCTATGTGAACATCATGGTCAGGGCAACCGGTCAGCGATCCGGGCACGGCATCCGGTCAGGGCATCCGGTCAGCGATCCGGGCACGGTCAGCGATCTGACGGGCAGGGCAAACAGCGGACATTTTATATTTGATTGCGTGTAGTTTTGTTTGTATCGATGTTTTGTGTTCGGTAAACATCAAGTATCGATATTCAGCTATTGATGTCATTATCCATGTCATCATTGATGTTTTTGCAACATCGATCACCCCTATGAACTGCCCGTAGGATATAGGTACCTACCATAGGATCGCCATAGGATGCGGGCTGCGTTTGATTTGACCGGACCGGAGGACGCAGAACGCATCCTGTCAATCCTATGTGACATCCTTCAGTGGTTATATTTTCTGTCCATGATACTCTTTCCATCCGACGCCAGCCCCACAGTTCAAAAGCTTCCAGCCTTTCTCGATCTCTTTGTGTGAGGTTCCACGTTTCACAAGCGTAAAGGTCAATGCTCCACATAAGTATACCTAAGTCTTAATGAGTTTTTTTCCGAATATTTTTATTTATTTTTGATGCAAAAAGGTAAGTAGTTTTGATTTAAATATGAAGGCAGCTTTATTACAGAAGACGCAAAATCAACAACAGACATAAAAACAAGAATAGCCATAGCGAAACAAATATTTCACAAAGGTTCCTCTATAGAGAAGAAAATCGAAGCAGACCAATAAAAAGAAAAAATAATCTGACAAAATGAATTCAGAAAAGCCTCTTGACTTGAATAGAATACCTGTACAATGGCGAGGACTTTAATACAGAGACGTGACATAATAAACAAATAGCTACCTCCTCTCGGAGCGACCCTAAAATCTTTAACACGATCGTATTATAGATCCCCAGGCTTCATAGGATGAATGCCAATCATCTGGTGTTCGGAATAAAATCGCTCAAGCGAGATACCGTGAACGAAATATATGAACGGATGTAAATTGAGCGAGAAATTGTCACTTTCCAACTTCTAGTCCGTGTTTCCAACGATAACCTAATTTTGCCTAACTTTGTCTGATTTTTTAACTTTTTGACAAAATTATAGTCAAATTAAAACTCTTAAGATTTTAACTAGGTATTAATAATCTTAAATTAGGTACACACGGCTACACATCAAGCTATACAAAACCAGTTTATCTTGGCGTCGCTTTGTATAATCTTTTCGCACAAGTAACGGTCAGCTGATACTGGTTTTGCAAAGCTTGAAGTGTAGCCGTGTGTACTTACTTAATTATATTTACCAAAAAAAAGAGTGTTGAATGCAGACAAAAATAATGATAATTTAGATAAGTGGAATGAGTGGAACGGTACGGAACCCATGGTGCACCCATGGTACACCAGTGCAACCCATGGTACACCAGTGCAACCCATGGTACACCAGTGCGCTTTCACGTTTATCTTGCGCTTTCAACTTTCAATTCCTCTTGCGTCAAGCGCATGCAATATTGATTACCATGCCGTGCACTAGAGGCATGCGCTTTTGTCGAATTAGTATTAAGGCATACGTTATTGCATGCGCTATGGCGCTTCAGGAGTCAGACGAAGACGCAAGATGAACATGAAAGCGCACTGGTAGGTAAAAATCTAATATCCGTAACTGAAACTATCCGAAACTACCGGAGAATCCGATTTTTTTTCGTATCCGTAACCGTATCTGAAACCGGTATATTATTAGAGCATTTCTCTATTTTTTTGCCACTGTTTCAAAAAATCGTCAAAAATAAAAATATCGCTAAATCGCTTTTTTTTCATGAAATCAGATAATTTATCTAATTAGTTATTGGATTTTTGACAAGGCACTCTATTTTATTTAGGATTTATATGAAAAATGTATTAAAAACGAAATGAAGGTAGACTAAACGTTCTTATTTTGTTACTCTTTATTTGTTAAAAAAAACTTTAAAAGTCGCAAATTCTATATCTAAAATGATAAATTTCTTAAACTTCATGGTGTATTTAATAACTACATCGCAAAGAAAGACCATAAACAGTAAAAGATAATTTCCAAATAAGGTGTTTTAATTTTTTTTTGTTACCTATGGCCAAAAATAAATTTAAAGTTTTGATTATATGATAAATAAACAACATTGAAAGACGTGTACTATTTCATATTAAAGTACTGAGCATCCTCGAGTTATATTACAAGTTATACTGTTTTATATTAATAAATAATTAATTAAAACAGGAAATCAGAACAGGAGATTTTTGGGACAGTAACAAAAAAAGAGTTATTGGTAACAAAATAAAAAATATAAGGATGGGTCTACTATGCCTATTATTAGGATTAAAGATATATGAAAAACTATGAAGTTATAATTTTAAAGTCAAAGCCATTAAGTGATTCACAAATATTATAAATGCGAAAACTTGTGGGCGTTTATTTGTTTGTAACATTTTTATGCCTAAACGGCTGAACGAATTTGGATGAAATTTGGAACTCTTCATCATCACCATCACTATTTTTCATCACCACGCGGGTGAAACTGCAAGGCGTTAACGAGTACGAGGATAAAAAAGACACATTTAGTGCTTGATCAACATTAATGCACTTCATTTTAATCAAGTATCTTGTTTAGTGTTTCGTTCACACTTAATTCGATTTAATTCTTTCGAAGTTTTTCTTTCTTATTTGTTCTAGCTTATCTAGGTTTTGTTTAAAATTTTATTTATGACTTTTCATCTTTTCTGCAGATGTTAGTCGTATTTTTTTGCGCTGCAATGCGAATGTAACTTTATAATTCCGTTTTTGTAACTCAAATTTCCACTTATACGTTACTACACCAAAGTAACAAAATAAAAAAGTAACGAATCACATGTTTATTTTTTTCAAAATATTATTGTGGTGGTTAAAACTAAAGTTACGTCAATTTTTATACCAAATTTTAGTGTAAGTTGTTAACTATTATGATGTAATAAAAAAAAGTGGTAAATTTTGTCAACTTTCCTTGAAATAGCTGTAACAAAATCGGAATGATGTTCACTCTAAATTTGGAGTACGTGTTTTTACAATTTACTACTGTACGGTGCTGACACATGAATGGATATGGTGGCACTAAATGGCATCTACAGTATTGCCAAATTCAAAATAATATAACTAAATGGAAGTTTTTTAACTTTAACACGTCTAAAATGGGTAACAAAAACTGAAATAAGTTTTTGGAACTTTTTCTGGGACAAGTTTAAAATTAATCTAAATCCGTAAAATTGAAACAAATTACTAAAAAGGCAATGTAATGTGGACCTCCTAACCTTGCAGAATAGTTTCAAAGCAAAATCTAAGTATAGTTTCATTGAACATCATCGAAATAATTGAGTTTGAAATTACGGATTGTAGATTGGGACACACACATTTTCATACATTGCAATTTTCGAGGTTTTGTATTTAGTTGATTTTTTAATTAAATACTATGTATTTATGATTTGTTTATTTTTTTTCTGTGAATGTGATTAATAAATATTCTCCTAAGCAAAACTGTATCAGTAATTTATATATTACACAAAAGTTATTCATCTTCAAACTCGTGGGACACTCCCAAAATCAGTAATGGCAAAAAAAAAGAGAAATGCTCATTATTCATTATACGTATCCATATGTATAGAGGAGCTCGTGGCTAAATAATTACAGCCGCATAGACCGATCTTCCGGGTTAAGCCACGCTTGCCGAGGTTGGTCTGTGGATGGGTGACCATTTACCATAGCGAGTTTCCTCCGTGCCTCGGAAAGCACGTAAAGCCGTTGGTCCCGGCTGTCATTTGTAGATCTTTGACAGTCGTTACTGTTGGTCAGAAGTCAGAAAGTCTGACAACCAGTCTTACCAAGAGTATCGTATTACCCAGTTACCGGGTTATGGAGGTCTGATAGGCAGTCGCTCCATGTAAAATACTGATATTCAGCTGCATCCGGTTTGACTGGAAGCCGACCCCAACATAGTTGGGAAAAGGCTAGGCAGATGATGATATCCGTATCCATATCCAGATCCGAAATATCATATCCATAACAGCTCTGATTATTATGTCTGAAAATTGTCCACTTTACGGCCCGCATCACGCGTCGCGCTAAGCTCCTATTCTCCAATAAACGATACTAGTTATTGTATTTACTCTTTGACTACCCGATTTTATTCCTAAATAGACCTAGAGCTGAAAAGTGCGACGTCATCTCACGTCATTTCATCACAGACGCACTGCTCCGTTTCAAAAGCTGCATTCTTAATATAACTAGTACCTATACCTATTAGTAATGCGCATCAAGCGCATTAATTCTGGACAAAGAGATCCTATTAAGAACATTCGTGTAAAAAAAACCAAGTCTGGACTCTTTTGCTGTAAATAGTTCTGAGATCTAATGTAGAACCGTGTCTGGTATTTCTTATACGACGATATTTTTCGGACTTGGCAATCATGAAAAGGACGACTCGCAGTGAACCCGCTGTGCTTTGAGTTTGCTCGCGAATCGCCACTATGTTAAAACCCTTGCGGTACGCTCGCGGCACGCTCGCTGCAAGGGAAAATATGGGCTTAAAGATGCCTTGAGTTGCTTCGAGAAAATCGTGTACGGCCGTGCCTGCTCGGCTGTTGCAGGGGCTCTGCCGTGCCCCCTGATTAAATATCTTTGCATCTGGACTTAGATCAAAACAAAACCACTCGTGGTTCCCAGTGACGAACCAGAGAAAAAAAACATTGGCTGCCAAATAACACTTTGTCGAATAAAATCAAGTCATATATTATGAAAAGCTGTAAAATACTGTAAATACAATATTTTTTTGTGGGAGTTTTTTGAACAGTGTCATGACAAGACAACAATACGAAACTTGTATTATGTGAAAGTATACTGGGTAGGTACACTCCGCAGAGTATACGTATAGGTCTCAGATTATATAGGTTATGAAAACCTGACTAAAATACTATGAAAACTATCGATGAAAAACAGTAAATTATGTACAACAACACTACGACATACTTCACATTCTAATCTTTATTTAAAAACAAATGGCTTACAAGCAATTTCCTAGTTACCTACTAAGTTAAAAGCGCATACGTAAAGAAAATGTCTAAGATTTCATGTACACAAATAGCAAGTAAAAACATCAATACCCTCGTTGTATCCTCGGAACCATTAACCCTAGTCCAAATAGATCTCATGTTCGATCCTTTGGAATAATTTAAATCAACAATAATAATTCTAGTTCGTAAAACGTTTTATAGTTCCTGAAACTATATCCATGTGAAAATTGTTTGACAAAGATCAAATCAATTGACAAGTATCGACAATGTTTAGTTTTTAATAAAAAGTTTCACTCACCATTGTGTAGGTTTTTTTAAAGTATATTTTATTACTGAAAAAACTCAGAAGCTAAGGATCACGTTCAAAAGCCAAGAGAATGGACAAAATACTATGTTCAAAACTTGAACGTCTATTTTTGGGAGTGCAGACGCACTGATTTAAAAATAGAAAATACAGAGCGTCGTGAAATTCGTAAAACTTTCCCGCGCGAGTTTCAATAGGGAATATGCATGTAACTTTTTTTTTCTCTTAATCAATAAAGCACATTAATATAAACCCAAGAAAAGTATTAAAAGTCAAATGTTACTATTATTTCTTGCTCAAAACAATTATTAAACTTCAACAATTTTCTTCTACAGTTCAAACGTCCTCTATTGTCGCGGTCATAATGTGACGTCATAATCCAAGATACTGCTTTGTTTACATCTCTTTTTTAGCCACAAATCATGTAAATTAAATTGTTTCTTGTGCTTTACTCAAGCAGAAATCGCACTTACTAACTTAACCTCAGTGAGAAATCAAACAGTTTGCGAAGAAAAGATTATTTAAAGATTTATTCATCTGGATTTTGATGTCACTTCCGGCATTTTCGAAGACGACGCGTTTCGAGATTGCGTTCCGTTTCACGAAAAAAACGTAACATAAAACAATGAATTGTAAAATAAGTAATGAGTTAAAAAATGTAAAAAAAAATGCAATTTGTGTCTTGACTCATAAACAATGTATATCTAAATAATGAAAGAGTTTTGAATTACATGCATATTCTCTAATAGAGAATATGCATGTAATTCAAAACTCTTTCATAATAATAATATTCTAGATAATAATATTCTCATGAATAATAAAATTGGTGGAAGTTTGCGGTAGGTATAAAAAAAATTGTGTGCCACCATTTCAAACAATTACTGCCCACTGCATGAAAATGTATTAGATTATTGCTCTGATGCAAATACTTAATCTTATGAAGAAGAAATAAGATTGCCTGTGCCTGTCAAATAGATATAATATATGTTTTAAAATATTCAAATTTAATAATGACGTTGGGGCTCTTAAATTTAACTTAGTAACTACTAACTACTTAGTAATATTTTAAACTAAACATATCCCGCCTTTCCTGAAAAAAAGGTCTTGATTGAGTCAATCCACGGACGGACAATAAAAATGAACCTATATGAGTTCCGTCTTTTCATTGTGAGACACGGAACCCTGTAAAGAAAATCATGAACACTCCGGCACAGATTGTACAGGCTTGTAAGGTGGTGAGTTAGGAGAGATGAAAGAAACGTGCGAATAGAGTAGAATATGATTTAATACTGCCTATAATTAGGGGATACAATCGATATATCAATAAGATGAGCACACATACAGATACTCTACATAGTATACATAGACACATCCACTACATGCCCACCGGATAAAAAAAAATAAAGAATCATTACATTGTTCTTTATTTTATTTTATAAGTAACATTTATAACATTCTTTGTATACAATACTATATATTTTTTTTTTTATACGTATTCATATCATATTTATTTCCTTTACATATTTTTACAAAATAATTATGATGTAGGCAGCTACCTTACATAGTATATTTATATAACTATAAAAAATACTAATGAAATATTAAGTATTACAATTACAAAATCAAATATAATATTATTTTGTATAAGGCCTAGTTCTATTCTTATGTACTAACATTTCTTTACCTTTATAATCTATTTTTATATTTGGTCCACAGTCATCAATAACTTTAAATGGACCTATATAAAGAGGATCAAATTTGTTTACACTTTGTTCGTTTCTTAGTAGGATCATATCATCAACATTGTATGTAATAGGATTTGTATAACAATCGTACTTATTTTTTCTAATTTGCTTACTTGTTATTAAATTTTGTCTTGCGTCATATTGCGATTTTTGTAGTCTATATTTTAGTTGCAGAGGATAATCATAATGATTATATAACGGATCTACATCTAATGTTAAATTACTAGGTAAGTTGCAAAGCTTTCCGAAAACAAGTTCAAACGGTGTATATTTTGTTTCCATGTGCACTGTTGTGTTAAAAGCAAAACACCAGTATGGTAACCAATCACTCCAATTATGGGGTTCATTATCTGTTTGAATACGAAGAAAAGACATTAAATGTTTATGACTGTTCTCTAGACCTCCTATTGATTGGTGATGATAAGCAGTTGATGTTATTTGTGCTATTTTTAAAATGTTACACACTTTCTTCATAACTGTCGAAACAAACTCAGTCCCCCGATCGGATATAATATGTCGAGGAATTCCGTAACGTAAGATGAAATTGTTTACTAAAGCTGTTGCTACTGAAATAGTATCCTTATTCCTAAGGGGATATGCTTCTACATATTTACTAAGATCACACTGTAGTGTGAGAATATAGGCATAACTATAACTATCCTTACATAAGGGCCCTACTAGATCTAAATATATTCTATCAAAGGTTGAACGTCCCGTATCAGTTAAAACCATAGGTTCTTTTATGTATTTAAAATGTTTTTGACGTAAACACTTGTCACATCGACCTACAAATTCAATTACGTCTCTCTCTAATCTTGGCCAAAAGAAACGTTTTCTTATATTATTAATCATACGCCTTATGCCAGCGTGACCGCTTGTCGGTAACATATGAAAGTCATTTAATATTACGCGTTGCGTATCGCAATCGTTTATTCTTTTGACACCTTTTAAAATATTTATACGTGGTCCGGACCAATTTGGTGTCTCATTTATAGAACGAGTTAACTCTTTTATCAATTCCGTATTATCATCATTTTTTACAATAAACACACAATCTTTTTTTATTCGATTACAAAAATAACCCAACTCCCTCACAAAGGCATCTCGTGCACGATATGATCGGAAAGTAGGATTAACGTAAATAATTGATTTTTCCGATATAAACACGAATAAATTAGACTTTTCTGTTGAATTACTTTTTATCCTATCCCATTCTTTCTCATTCACAAACAATAATTCAGTGCAATCCTTTGGCTTTTTAAGTGTTCCTACAACTTTTGGGTGATCAGTCCAATCGTTTGTGGTAACCTTATCAACACGGGGGGTTCACTGCGAAGAAAATTTTTCGACCGTCGTCTCTATGGCTCACTTAATCACTCTGACAACTACCTCATCCCCTCTGACTCATACTTCGCCCCTTTGACGCCCTGTGACGCCATCTTGATGCTATGACGTCACTTCTATATCTATTCTATGAAGTCTATGGACTGATCTGTCAAACTAACTAACAAAATATCAATAAAATTTATTTATTTACATAATTAGCGTATCCTCTAAATATTCTTACTGTAATATACTTGGAAAAGCTGCAATAAGTGATGTGCTGTGGGTTGTCAGAGAAGTGGAAAGGCCGTCATGTTTCTTGAAACATAGGACTATAGGACTCTTGTGCTTAATGTGCATCAAGTTGGAACATTCACAGGGCTTGACTTTTCAATAACTGCAAGAACTTAATTTTCAACGCAGAACTCAAAAGTTTCCAATGCAGGAAGGACTACCAATAGCTCGGTGATCAAAGCTCTGTCTTTCAATCATCAATGAAAAGTTTGCTGGAAGACGGAGTGACTAAACTGATGCTAGTGAAATAATTGGTGGTGAGTGCTACCTACTAATGTGTGTAAGAGTGAATAATAAACTACAACCAACCATTATTTGTATTTTTGACTAAAATGTCTTAATAATTGAACTTATATTTAAATAAAGTTCAAGATGCAATTATGTGTGAATAAGAAGCATGTGCAGGAACATGATTATGTAAAATACTGTACATAATGGAATAAACATAATTGATTAATCTTTTTTCCTCTTCCAGATGTTGCCATTGTAATGAATGGTGATTCATTAAATATAACCTACGCCTCACCTTACCGGATAAAAGGAATTAGAAATAATTTCCTCACAAAGAATATAAAACATAATAATCAAATTTCCAAATGGAGTAACATAGTGGATGTATACAAAGGACTGCAGTCACAATAATGTGAGATTGCTTCATAAATTAAATGATCAACACTTGGTTCCTGAAAAAAATCAAATAGATAAAGGTATGTATGTATTTAATTACTGCAGACTAAAACCAATAGGTCGAGTCACGAGAACCAATAGTTTTAGTCAGTTGCAATGATGATATTATTATAAAACTTTCAACATTCAATGCATAGCAGCATTACTTTTCCTGGCAAGTTCATGTAAATATTTGCATTAGGTGTCCAATAGCAATACAAATAAATCATCTAACAACCATGACATATAATATAAGTCATAGTTGTTTAAATAATAATATGTATTTTTTTAACTGGTATTTGCACTTCTTTCCACTCGTCTATCTTTAAAGGTATTAATAATTTAATAACAGTGATTTACTTTGTTTTAGGTAAAGAACTGCATTGGAGTATACCGTAAAACGATACCAGCCACTTTATCCTACGCGGCTTGGTTTAGTAAGTTGTAAAATTTAAAAAATAAATATATTTTACAGTAACAAAATGTATTCTTTTCTTTTTTTATATGATATTCCTGTTTCTAAAATACAACAAGAACCAGTAAATTAGTAAGGAGCTACGTATAGCAAAAATATAGAGCTCAAAAGACCAGTATTCGAATCTAAAATACACGAAATTCAGCTTAAAAGACTTGTGTTCGTGTTAGTTTGACGAAAACTGACACGCCCACAATTAAAAGGTAAAAAATTTGCGAGTGAAAATGTGAGGTCCACAGATAAGCAAAATGTCCATTTTTTTGTTAGGGAGTGCGCCGTCTGATTGTATCCCTATCTAGTCTGTGCTTATCAACCACAGAGTTGTCACAATCACCATCAACATTTCTTTCGCTCATTCGACGTCTCTGCGCTCTGGTTAATACCGACACAACATGCTCGTTCATCTCTTTCAGTTCATCACTTGATATCCGGATGCGTGATAAAGCATCTGCCGCTACATTGTCCGCTCCTTTAACATACTCAATAGTATAATCATACTCTTCCAATAATAACCTGAATTTAGTCAAACGACTGGACGGATTAGTCATGTTGAAGAGATATATTAATGGTTTGTGGTCAGTTTTAATTAAAAATTTCCGACCATAAAGATACGGCCTAAAATATTTTACCGACCACACTATAGCGAGTAGCTCTTTCTCTATTGTTGGATACCTAATTTCTGCTTTATTAAGGGTGCGACTAGCGAATGCTACTGGCCTATTATCGCTATTACATAATACGGATCCAATTGCATAGCCAGAAGCATCGGTTTGTAAAACGAATTTATTTTTATCATCAAAATTTGGATACTGTAGTATTGGTGGAGATATTAACGAATCTTTGAGTGAAGAAAAAGATTGTTGACATTCTTCGGTCCATTCGAAATTTACATTTTTGCGACAAAGTATGTTAAGAGGCAAGGATTTTTCTGCAAAATTAGGTATAAATTTTCTGTAAAAATTAGTGAAAGCTACAAATCGTTTCGTTTCATCAACATTTTTTGGAATTGGATAGTTTTGAACTGTTTTGGTTTTTTCTGGATCCGGCTTTATACCCTCGGCTGAAACAACATGTCCTAGAAATTGCATTTCTTTTCTTAAGAAATCGCATTTGCTTGGGTTTAATTTTAAATTAACTTTTCGAAGTCTTGTTAAAATATCGATCAGATTGTTATTATGAATATCGAGATTACGACCAAAACATATCAAATTATCTAAATAAATAAATAGCTTTTCATACGTAAGTCCAGACATTGCTACGGTCATTAGTCGAGAAAATGCACTGGGGCTGATTTTTAATCCCATAGGGAGTCGTGTCATCTGATATTGGCCTGAAGGCGTTGTAAAGGCAGTGTATTTTCTGCACTCAGGGTTTAAATTCGCTTGATAATAAGCTTGAGATAAATCTAATTGGGAAAAATACATTGCACCAGATAGGGAATCCAAAATATCGGTGATATTCGGAAGGGGGAATTTATCATCTAAAATTCTGGTATTTAGTTTACGGAAGTCGATTACTAATCTCCATTTTTTCGATACGCCATCCGACTTTTTAGGCACTAACAAAATAGGACTAGACCATTCACTTTTTGAAGGTTCGATAATATTTTCAGTAAGCATTTTACCTATTTGTTTTTCAACTTCATTACGCTGTGAGAATGGTAATCTATATTGTTTGACGTAAACGGGATTTGCGTTTGGTTGTAACTGGATAGTTTGATCGTAAAGATTAGTTGTAGTTAATTTATCATTAGGTAAGTAAAATACATCTGAAAACTTGGCACAAATATTTTGGACTGATACCCGTTCTTCATTATTCAGATGACTTAGATTTAGCTGAGAAAACATGGTACGTACTCTATCTCCATCAATACTATTATCTTTTTCAAAATTACAAATATCATAATCTGACAAACTATGTATCTCCGGTCTAAAATAGCTAAGGTTTACTTGTGTTTCACGAGTGTTTAATATTTGAATGCAAATTTGGCCATTAGTAGGTTTACAGAGACTTCCGGCTATGAAAACTCCTTCGCATAGCTCTTCCGGTAAAACTACGCATTCGTTACTTACGCTACTATTTACCATAAATAGTTTTTCACATCTCGGTGGTATACTAAGGAAGCTGCCTTTACCTAAGGAGCCACTAATCATCGATAAAATTACGATATTATTGCAGTTATTTAATGACAGTGTATTATTTTCAAAGTTTAAAATAGCTTTGTATTTGCGTAAAAAATCTCTTCCAATTATTCCATGTTGTATACAAGGCAAGGAGTTGATAACGTAAAATTTGTGTACAAATTCCTGCCCATTTATGTGTAGTGTAACAAAAACATAGCCCACTGTTTGTACCTTGCCCCCAATTCCATTTATGTATATACATTCTGCGTGCACTGGAATATTCCAATGTAATACAGTTTCATATTTTAGTGCTGACATAGATGCTCCGGAATCTATAAGTAACCCATATTTGGCACCTTGTACAAAAAAATCCACCGAACTATTGTACTCACAGGCTAATATAAAATTATTATCGAAAAAACTCTACTTCGGGTTCCTTTTTACTATCTTCGGAATTCTGATCTGTCTGTTCCACAAATTCAGGATTTTTCATACTATTATTATTTTCTATAAAATGAATGTTATTGTTAGATCGAGTAAAGCTACGGTTCCTTCTGCCACGGTATGATCCTACACGCGTATAACCACGATCACCACGCTGCTGATACTGGTCTGAAATTTGACCTTGAAATTGACTATTGAAAGTGTCCCTTTGGCTACCCCCACGATAAAACTGCTTTCCTCTATTATTACCTCGGAAATATCTGTAATTACCGGGTCTTCCTCGATATCCGAAGTACACAGATGCCTCCGTGTCTTGACGATTACATGAAGCCTCTTCGTCTTTAGCCGCTCTTATCGTATCTTTTAAAGTAGTATAATTACGCGCTGACAAAATGGTGCTAAGTTGACGATTTCGCAAGCCGTCTGTAAAACTTTTAATTGCTAGTTTTTCATTTATAGGGCGTAGTATTTTATATGCATTTTGATCATCGCCTGCTTGGGATATCGTCAAGTCGACAAATAATTCTTCTATTTTATTTCCGTAATTATCAATAGAAATACCATCTTGTCTCATTTGCATCAACTCATTATGTATTGAAGTGCTAGATTTCTTAGTAAGAAGATGATGTCGCATATCACTAATAAGTGATTCGCAAGTATCGTATGACAATGCTAACCTTAATTTTGCACTTTGACTCAATCGCGTTTTTAGTATAAATTTTATTAACATAATATTACCTTCTCCATCGAGCGTAGAACTGTACAATTCTATGGCATCAATCAGGTTTTTAGTGACGTTTTCATCACCAGTCATCACAGGGAGTAGCGAAACAGCTGTCCGAAAGTTGAAACTCTCCATATTGTTTGTTTTGTTTTCAACACCTTTGACAGTACCTTCGGAACTAAGTAGCGAGCTGTAATCTTTGGAACAAAAGTTTTCTATTTGGACATATATATTTTTAATCAAATCGCAATATGACTGTATTTCTTTCAAAACTGAGCTTTTAATTTGCTTACGTTCGATTTGTTTTGATAAAATATTAATACATTCATCAAATTGGTTGCGCAATTGACTTGCCTCGTTAAATTTTTGTTGTAAAATAGTTGTAGTCCTTTTCGAGTAACTTAACTTTACCAAGTTATCTTTAATATATTTAAGTCTATCATATATATTTTTAAGCTCATTTGCCATTACCCATTGAAATAGTGACCAATCTTTGATGACATGTATTTATACTATACGGCGGACTACACTAAATTCGGTATAAGACAAACTCTTCAACAACAAACCAAAACAAAAAAAAGAAAATGAAAATAAACTATTAGTACTTTTGGAATACACCAATACCATTTTAATAAACTATCCGCTGCGTACACACACCATTTTTTTTTTTTTTTTTATTTAATAAACTCACACTTGACACTGGTTTTTACTTTTCACTTAACACTGATTCCGATAAGTAGGACTCATTATTGCTTTCGGGGGTTGGCTATAGGTTCTAGTGAGCCTTGTTCCTGGCGGTGATGACACTCGTAACAAACACTAGCCTCAGGCTTCGCGTTCGATCGTCGAAAAGATCGCATCAGATTTTGGGTTAGAAACTCGTTTCGTATCCATCCATGGTGACAATTTTTGTAGATTTTGTATACTGCATATAATCCAGCAATGCCGAGCAATGTGCAAATTATAAACATCACTATGCTTATATTTGATAAGTGGTACTCTTGCATTGACGATGAGTTAGATCCACCTGATGCAGTTTGCGTAATAAAAACATCCTCTTTTTCGACGTTGGAACGACACATTCTCGAAAACAAGTTTCAATAACCTTTTAATTAATAAAAATTAAATCGGTAGATCAAGTTGCGCTTAACCGAATCCCGCCGGACCGCATCGAATGGCAGGGTCGCCATGTAAGGTGGTGAGTTAGGAGAGATGAAAGAAACGTGCGAATAGAGTAGAATATGATTTAATACTGCCTATAATTAGGGGATACAATCGATATATCAATAAGATGAGCACACATACAGATACTCTACATAGTATACATAGACACATCCACTACAGGCTTAAATACATTTTTTTTTAAAAGTCTCATATTTCCTCACTAGCTTTTGCCCGCAGCTTCGCTTGCGTGAAATTTTGAACCCGTTAGTGACGATTTTCGATACAAACTTTCATCCCCTATTTAACTCCCTTAGGGTTTGAATTTCGAGAAATCCCTTGTTAGTGGATGTCTACATCACAAAAGGAACCTACTGTCAAAATTTCAAGTTTCTACCCCCAGCGGTTTAGGCTGTGCGTTGATAGATCAGTCAGTCAGTTTCTCTTTATATATATGTATATAAATTACAAATAGGTCTCGCAACACAGAATACGAAATACGCAATAGTGTTGATTTTGAAAGGTCAACGCAACTATTTCCATTTAACAATCCGACTTCTCCACAACTATGCATCACCCAATGAATACATCCACATCCATTGGGATACCTAGTACCTACCGACGAAATAACGCAACCACAATGAATTAAATTGACTTTAGCAACAAAGTCCAACCCATTCAGGGCAGTGGAATGGCTTTGGTATTGTAGTACCAGCAGTAATTCCCCATTTCACCTTCCCATTATTTTTGAATTGTATATACCTACCAAATTCTTTCAACTTAAATAATCGGTACAGTCAGCACCAAAAGTCAATGAACACATCGAGATTTCCAAAATCCCTATACACCGTAGCATACCTACATACCTAAATCGCTCAACAAGACTAGCGCTAGAATTGGATGAACATAGTAAAAGTAGGTGTGAAGGGGTTTTGGAATTCTGGAAGTGGTCATCGAGTTCTGATGCTGACTGTACTTACCTATAGCAGATGTCTGCGACTGCATTAACCTGCTTTGAAAACAAGGTTATTTGGAAAGGGGTACTAATCCGCAGGCCACTTAAAGTATCAATGATGACTGTTTCAAAGAGTGATAAAATTTAAAAATTTGATCATTTTTATTTGCACGAAAAATGAAAACAATTTTAGTTTTTTCAAAAATTCTTTATCCTTGTTTTAACTCCGAATTCAGAGAATGGAGCTTCTAATCCGTGACCCCACTTATGACCTAAAATGTAAACACAGCTGATCATAGCTGAAGATAGATAGATTAAAGCGTATTTTTTAAGAAATTTTTGAACAGCTATTTCTCTTAAACTACCTATTGACTTTTGGAGAAAGGTGTAGAACAAAAGTTATTCATTATTATGGGTACATACTTTATCACCCTTTGGGATTAGTCATATTAGTAGCCCCTTTCTGACTAACCTTGTATAGGTATTGAAAGCTGGCAACAATCAACAATTTCTAGTAGTTGATTGTAAATATTGTAAGCAATAGAAAACTTCCTAAGGCTTTGACCTCACTATACAGGACGGCGCGTAATGCATTAATAATAATCCTCGGATTCCTCCTTGTTACAAATCGCCATTTGTCTGTAGTGTTTAGCAGCAAAGCGATCCGATGCGGTGACACGCGAATTCATTGCGATGCGGTGCGAAGCGGCGGCTTTGTCCTACGAGATCGCGAACCGCGAGCCGCGCGCCGCCGCCTTTCAGTAGCACTGTACATTTGTCATGGACGTTGAAAAGTTGATTTATATAGCTGAATCAGGCGATATTACGGAAATAAACAGAAAAAAATCGGTGATTTTAGGCTACTTGGCGTCAGATTTCTGGCGACTTAGACCGGGCAACACTGGCTATCTGTCATCTGTCACTCACTCAGCACTGTCAAAGTGTCAACTGTCAGTTCAGTTTCTAAATTTGTTATTTCAGCCAAATAGAACGGCCGATTGTGTTATAAACTTACCGTTTTGATGTGAAATTCGAAGTTATTGTAACTGAAAATAAAAAACTGCCTACCGAATAAAGAAGTATAAACCTATATTGAGATCAAATTCTGCAGGTTACACGGCAAAAATGCGCTTTTCAAATGTTCAGTACCTTTAAAAGCCGTTTTCTCTAAAATAATTGCTGTTAACTTTTTCAGAAAATCAGAATGACATCAGAAAAGAATGCCCAGGTTGGACAAGCGCGAGAAGCTTTTCAATTGATGTATCAGATATCGCAACTTCTTTGCACAGGTTTGGATGCAGATACTCTTTCCATCTGCATAAGGCTATGTGAACTAGGCGTCGATCCAGAAGTATTAACCCACGTTATCAAAGAAATTAGAAAAATGGGTGATAACGCCGCACAAAACAGACCTGTTAATTTACAACCATAAAACTGTTCTTGATTTCTTGATCAAAATTAACATAACAAATTGCCCCAATTTAATGCTATAAAATAATGTAATATTTTTGTATGACATTTTAATATCCAAATTATTAAACATTTACTCCTTGATTATGGTGTTATGTCCACAGACCATGTGGTAATAGGTGTGTACTGTTAGATTTATTGTTAAATGTGTCACAATTAAAGAGAAATACAAGATATATTAATATTTATATTATACATAGCAACATCCATGTGGGATCCAAGCTAGTCTGTCTTTTTTTTTCATTTTATTCATCATTCATTGTTTTCTGTACTGGATATACTGACTAGAACCAAAACTGATACATGGCTTCTTAAAATCTTTAATAGCAATGCATTTTAAGTATTAGGTATTTCCAGTTTATTTTAATTTATATTTCTAGCACATATCATTAAAAAGATAAATACATTCCTCAACCCATTTGGATTGTTCTTGAAGCATGAAAAAATGTTCATGCTTATAAAAAAATGTATAACTTCTTTCTCTCATCTCAAAACAACTTGCTCGTATCCCTGTTAAAATTAACTCTTCTACTTAAAATGTGAAATTGTATTTTCATTAATTAGTCAGTTTTTATTGAAATTGGCATAGAAAGTTCTTATTTAATGTCTAGCATTGATAACTTATTTTACTAATAGAAATAGAAAATATACCTTTAATTTTATAAAAGCAGCAAAAAGGATCTGGAAGACAGCCTTCTAGTCAAATAAGTTACAGAACTGTGTAGTAATATGCCCCAAGTTATTATAAGTATCAATTTATGCCCCAAAATATAATAATGCATTATTTTAATAATTTAGTAATATCATTAATAACATGTAAATATTTTAATGTATTATGTAGGATAATATTGCATTGCATGACAAATAAAAAAACAATATTTGAAAAAGTCTTTATTTTCAAATAAATTCTATGTTCAGGATACATTTCAAAGAAAATTGCCTGCTAGTATTGTTATTATAACAATTTTTAACCAAATCAGTATGGGACAGGCCGATTGGAAGATGGCACAAATAATCTTCATAATCAGCAAGTAATAAAACTGATACAGTAAGCACCCTAAACTTTATGGGAACAAATAATTTAAGTTAGGGCAACTTAAGCAGGTAATATTCTGTGAAATATTAAATTAATAATGATAAATTAGTGTTGCATTGTGCTTTGCTTGAACAAAATGTTATTGATACCCAATAAACAAGTGGGTATAAAACAAAACCATTCAGAGTGAAATTATAAACAATCAGTACAGGACTGAAAATATCACAGATGCAAATAATTCACTCATAAAAAACCAATGATGATACTAAAGTCTGGTTAATGATACAGTGCCACTCCGGCAAGAGATTTGTTTTCAATTGAGATTGTACAGCCTAGTGCTTGTTTTATGAAGTTACTTATACAAAAAAAAACAAAGCAATATAACAGTCACAAAAAATTTAATAAACAATTGTGTAATTATAGAAAAATATTATATTTTATCACAATATTTCCAAATATAAGGAAGAGCCTTGATATACTGCCACATATTCAAACATAACAAATATCTACATTACTTTTATATATGAATTTGTAAGACCAAGCCAAGCTGTACAATCGCAACAATTATATACTTAACACCTAATCTACTGGAACGATTGACTCTGTGCTTGTCCTTGGTTACCTAAAACTGACGGGTCCTCAAATATAGGCTGTTGTGGTTTGAACTGCTCGGCTGTGATCCTAGAGAACATTATGCCTATACCTTCTATTAATGCCAAAAGAATGCCACCAACAAGGGCACTGCCAGCCATTGCAGGAACACCTGTAAATATCATAAATGACGTGTTAATAATGGAAACACCTTATGCTATTGTTCTTCCTGTGATTTCAGGTACGCGTCCATAGGTCCGCGCCGGACGCACCGCACGCAACGGATTTTAGTTTGCTTTGCATGGTTTCACATAGCGCTGCGTCCACTATCCGCACCGGGCGCACCGAACGAATTCGCACTCAAATCATACAAAGCAAACTAATATCCGTTGCGTGCCGTGCGTGCGGTGCGTCCGGCGCGGGACAATGGACGCGTACCTTTAGAAGTATCTTTTATGTTTCCTGTCTATGGTATTGTGTCACTTTGATCATGCTTGATGTTACCAGCTCATCTATCTATAAATGCATTAATGCAGTGGGAAGGAAAATTAAGATGGGCTATGATATGGAGTGCCCCAAAAAGATTGTACAACCTACAGAGGGTGTTTGATTGAACAAACTTTATTGGCTACCTAACATAATGAATTATATTTCAATTGAGTTTAGAAAAGTGTTTATCTCATAAAACATTTTATAATGTATTGATTCAAAAAAAAAGCTGAACTGACTGGAATATGTCCATGTGATAGAAAAAAACAAATATGTTAGCACAACATCATTTGAATAATAATAATGTAATTTATGACTACATCTAATAGGGATCAGCTATCCTCTTGAATTGTAAAAGTTTACAGAAGGAAAATAGTTTGTGGTTAACCACAACATTTATCAATATGTAAATTAAAAAATATCATCACTGTTCTGTGTGGTGCTGGATGTAAAGAATAGCACTACCCCCATCTCTTCCCACGGGTGTTGCAAAAGGCGGCTAAACGATTCACTAGAGGATGCACAATAACATTCTCTGAGTACTTTAACAACCATACTGCAATCACCAACCCGCCTGCCAAGCATGGTAATTATGGCAAACCCCCCCAACATGGCTTGGGGAGGCCTATGTCCTGCAGTGGGCGTCTTTTGGGCTGAATGATGATGATCAGTGTAAATGCCACTTATTGATACTTTATGAAATATTTACCATTTCTAGCTGCAAGTATTCCACCAGTTAATGCCCCGCTCATTATAGAATTCCATGGGTCTTCCTTCTGCCTCAAGTATACTAGTGAGCAATCGATGGTAGAGAACATACCTCCCCATACTGCAAAGTTGCCACCTACAATAGGGGAACGCTCTTTCATCGCCGCTAAACTTCCAAGCTGAAAAATAAGTCCCATTTAAGTAACACAAACAATTAATAGTGTCTCATTCGATTGCATTTATATTTCACGAAAAATAAACAAAGTACATACCATTTTTCTACTGAACCCCACAGGCGCATTCCTGAAACCTTTTATCGAATGAAATATGCCACCGCCGATAGCTCCCATGATGAACGCGCCGCCAGAATCATCAAGGATACGCCAAGGGCATGGTTCTCTTGTGTATTCATCCATGGTTTTTGTTTATTGATTCTACTGTTCTGTAATATTAAGTATATACTTAGAGGTACGGTATTAGGTAAGAAGGATAACCTCAAAGCCTCGCCTCGAACTGACGCAAGTACAAGAAAAATAAATTCATACCTACTGTCAGATGTTATGTTTCTATTAAAATTTTTACTTCACTAAATGAATACACAATTTCTTAAGTGTAATATTTGGTTTTTAACTGATCACGGCTCACGTTCATGTCATGGTCATGGTTCTACAAAACTTTGTACTGTAAAATTGTAATCTTGTATTCTCACGTTTTTTCAAGTATTTTTTTGTGTGTTATCTATCAAAAGTGACCTTTACAAGAACAGATAAAAAAACTGAAATCGACTAACAGAGATTGAGATTCATTAGTTTCTATCACCCTTGAGGAACCATAACTCTACTTTACTGAAAAATAAATTAATAGAAAAGCGCCATTCAGGAGCATTCACGTCAATATTAATTTGTTATTATTATTTTGATGACCTTTATTTTGATGACTATTATACATTTGCCATTATTGCTTTTGACCTTTATAGTTATCTGCTGTGCTTTTGACTATCGGTCGCTGGCAAGTGGCAACACTGTTATCATGTCAACGTCAAGTCAATACCATTTTATTTTAGTCAGTAAATCATTTTCTATTGCTGAAAAAATATAATAATTTCCCGTTTTTAAATTTACTAGGGAGTATTAGGGGAACTATGACTATATACAATTTATACATTTTCGACCGATATGGCACGTTACTGTATTATGGCGAATGGAACAGATCCAAACAATCTGGAATGTCCAGAGAGGAGGTTAGTGGGTTGTTACAATGTTATTATTTACCTTGAAAACGATTTATTTACTACGATCGTCGAATAACTTTCTCAGTAGTCTATTATGAGTCCAAGACTGCCCAAGTCGACAATATCGAGTTCTTACTATTATAAAATACAATATTTTACCAGTTTCTGTGTGGACTAAGTATCAACAGAAGTCACAGCATTCTCAACTTTAGAAATCAATGTTTCGGAGCTTTTGCCATCATAATCTGTCCATAACATTTACTGCAATGTGTGTCAATGTTTCAAAAACATTGTCTTGTTTCTAACAGTGATATTTTATAAATGAATACATGATTTTTGGATAACCTGACAAAACATTTTGGTTGTATGCCACACTTTGTGGTATGTTGGGTAGTCATTACGACTACAAATTGAGGACTATAGAGAAATGTGTTGACAAAACATGTTTGTAAATAGCCAGCCACATATTCTGCAGCTTATAAATAAAACTCAGTTGTCTGAAATCCACTAGTCAACCAACACCAATAGCTCTGCTTACCTCACGTAGTTAGTGAGAGGTAGGGTTAAAATCAAAAGTCATTTATTTAAACTGGACTGAAAATCAGTACTTGTTGAAAATCAAAATTACCATTGACAATCCCTAAATTTGCCCACCTTGTAGGTACCCTTATTGATTTTATTTATTAAATTGAGTTTCAAAAAGCCAAAAGCAACTTAATATATTTTAACCAAAAATTTTACTTTGATCAGTTGGTTTCCAATATATCCAAATGTGGATATAAATACAGTGTGTCCTTGGATAATGTGTACAAACGAAAATGGGTGAACAAGACCAAAATTTATCGACAAAAAAAAAGGAAAAAAAATGTAAAGAAATAAATATTTATTGAAAAAATCACACAAAAATTCTTCAAGGAAACATGTTTTTTCACTTGACTGTTTTTAGGGATGCTGTAGGTATATTTGCCATGCAACATCAATTCTTAGCCATTATTTTTGTTTTTATTTTAACAAAGTACACGCAATTTAATGAAAGTTTTTTTATTTTATTAGAGATATTAATGAAACATTTCTTTGTCTTTGAATTGTGGTCTAGTTTTACCCATTTTCGTTTGTGCACATTATCCGAGGATACACTCTATAGATGAATATTAAAGATAACATGTAACACTGTAGTTTCTACTTTCCCTTAATTTTATTAGCTGTGTAATTATTATACCAATATTTTTTTTGCTTTAATTTCAGGAAGGTAAATTAATGTATGGTATGCTGTTCTCAATAAAATCGTTTGTTGCCAAAATATCACCGCTCGACCCAAAAGATGGATTTATGCATTATAAGACATCAAAGTACACCCTGCACTGTCTGGAAACTCCATCGGGCTTAAAATTTGTCATGAATACTGATAATCAAGCTCAAGGAGTCCGAGAGTTATTGAAGAAGATCTATGGTGAAATTTATGTCAAGTATGCTGTAAGGAATCCAATGTGTGGCATTGGAGAACCTATTACTAGTGAATTATTTAAGAATAAACTTGATGCTTTTGTTAAACAAACTCCCATACATGTTAGAGCATCTTGATAAACTGTCAAACTGACCCCAAATTTGTAAATTATGCTCTATAGATTCATTAATTTAATTTATGCTTCATAATTAATAGGTAGTTATATATAATTTTAGGTTTTAAGAAATGTATTTCTAGTGGCAATGTATTTTAAGCAAGAAAATTAAGAAATGAAAATGTTGTATAATTTCGGGCAATCTTCTTTAAAACAAATCCAATACGCGTATCACAGTCTTTAATATGAATTAATTACAATCATTAAGTAAATTAAAAAAAACTCAATACTCCCGTTCGATTTCTAAACACCAATGAGTAAATCTAATTTTGAGCTAAGCACAGTACTATCTTCTAAATAAACTCTAATTTGACCTCCTGTAAGCCATGTAGACGATGGAAGAACAGAATTTGACAGAACGAGATAAATCTGATATTTCACAGACATTTTTGTGGTGGTACGGACCCTTGGTGCGCGAGTTCAACTCGCACTTGGTTGGTTTTTTTAATAGAATAAACCTATCTAAATGTTCGATCACAAAGCACCAAATCCACGAGCAAGTCACGTTGCGCAAGTCATTGCTGTCCATTGCTCGCTTAGTTCACTTTCAATCTGTAGGCACACCTGCATTTAGACGACTTCTGGAAATACGAATTAAACAAGCAATGGACTACAACGGCTTGCTTGTGGGTATGGCGCTTTGGGCTTTCTTTTCTTTATCTCGATTGACTGTTGACTGTGTCATTTAAGTCGTAGCAATATTGTAAAAGCCGCTTTAATAGAAAAAATAATAAAATTTAATATTACTCGCGGGACACTTAGCGATAGCAGTGAAATGGCCAGGAGACTACACGTGTTTACAGCAAAAGATATAGAATTTGGCCTTATCACAGCGATTTGCGAGCGACACTCGTCAGAACGATTCTAGCATGCATCGCACTGAATTGGATGGAGTCGCACGGCGCAGCGCCAACTACAACAACAACGGATTTTGTCGCTCCATCATGTGTATCACAGTGGGTGAACCGCCTTACCTAAAAATGTCTTTCAAACAAATGGTTGCATCATGTTGTATGCTGTTGAAAGACGGCCTAAAACGCTAAATTCACTTGCAAGTTTTATTCAATTCAATTCAAAACATTTATTTTATACCTTTCGGTCCAATATTATTGCATGTTGACGTGGTTGTAAATAAATAAAAAATCAACCTGGACACACCCGCAGCAAGTCGCTTTATGCAAGTTTTACGAATTAACCGAGCAATGGAGTGCAATAACTTGCGCAACAAAACTTGTTTAATGAATTTGGCGCTTAATATTCGTAGCGGAGTACACAAGTGATTCGGTCACTTCCGTAGTTCTGTCTGTTTCGTTCATTGCCGGTAATAATGAACGAAAAAAAGCATTTGCGCCGCGGGAATTGTTCACCTTTTCTATTTGACTACTGTAGATTTATCTATGCTGTAGATTGTCCTTGCGGACCCTTTCTACGCAACCGGGCAATTATTGGCAAGGCCTGAACGGTCTCCAATAGTGGGGAAGTAAAATACTTATGTAACCTAAGCTAACTACTTAACCCCTTATTGCATAGCATGACATATCGGACATTAAGGGTTTTTGTCACGTCATTTAAATTTGGTACATATTTTTTTCTTCTTGCAACTCTTATATCAAAAATCGGTAATATGAGTTGACGTTTGTAAAAAATATAGTGTGCAGCACTAGTGGATTATAAGAAATATCAGTTTGTTTCCTAACGGTCGACAAGAGGTAAGTGGACTCAGCTTTCGGGGTATTTTTGCATGGATTTTCACGATATATAGCCACGATAATTATTTTGCATACAATATTCATATATTGAAAGGCAATAAGCAAATAAAAACTAGATTCGCATGAATGATTGCAAATATTTTGGTTGCTGAAGTTAGTACCCATATCTGGGATAGCATGCAGTCGCAGGAAAAACTGTTTGCCAGATATGGGATTGTATGCAGAATGACAACAAAAATGACAAAACCATATTTGGGATTGTATGCAATTCAATCAATTTTAAGAAATATTATATGCATAACATTTTGAAGAATGAGCTACAATATTACTTTGTGTTTCCTTGGTTTGATTAGGCTTGCTTGCTTGTTTATTTGGCACCTTACGCTTGCTTTTTCCTCCAACAGTTTACGATCAACAATGCTGAGACGGAAACAAGTGCATGTAGTCAACATCCCAGATGAAAGTGAAGACGAAGAGCTTTCTGATGAAGATACGGAATGGAGAGATAATCGAGGGTCGGACCCGTTATATTTGTCTGAGTCCGATGAAGATAGTGACGTAGATTCACAGTCCGATATTGAATTGGAAGACCAAAGCGACCAGCCTTCAACAAGTCGACAGGGGAGGGGGGGTAACAAAGGGAAAACTTCTAAGAAGACATATAAATGGTAACACAGTAATTAACACTAGGATAGATTTATTTAAAAGTTAAAAAAGTTCCTAATAAAAAACCCAAGTTCCTATAATTTGATTAAATAAAATAAAACATAAGTAAATCTACGCGTTTTTCTCATTTAATTCCATCTCTCCCTGTGCCAGAATTCTTATATCTGATATTATCTATAAATTCTCTTATTGTTGATCTTAATTTTTTATTTTGCCAGCTAATTCTGCATACAATGACATATTTGGCAAACTTGATAATAAACCTTCAACTGCATATAATGCCATATTTGGCATTGAAGGTTTTTGGATTTTTTTTTCAAAAATACTAGGTCTAGATTTTTTTACATATTTTTTGTGGGATGTCTTGGGGTCACACCACGTCCTATTTTTTTTTCGTCCTAAACAAAAAATCCATGCAATAAGGGGTACAACACTAACATCATGACTACCTGCAACAACAGCACTAAGGGCGACCTTTAGTAGGACTCGGATCTCGGCTTAGGGCGTTGCTAGCGGGGCTTGGGGGGTATAATCGTTCACCTCGGATGCTCAATCTTTTTAAGTAGATTGTTCTTATTAGATGATTCATCAACAGCGAAAGCCAACGGTATTTTAGGTGGATCACACACTACCACAAGCCACGCGCGTCTCCGTGCTGGGCCGCAGATGAACCTGTCAACATCGAGTTCCGTCGTGGACACGTCCATTATTCGCAAAATAAACATATCCCAGTGTTCCATACCAGGCCATACCTTGCGGGACGCCACGCGTTTCTGCGCGTGATCGAGTGATATGCGCGCGGTCTGCAACAACGCGCGTCGATGCGTTGTCAGTGTGTTGCACTATGCGTATTTTATATACAAACTTAAGTGCCGTAAGGTCAATGTTAAAAAAACGTAGCGTCGCGCACCGGAGCGTGACGCGTGGTAGTGTGAGATCCGCCTTATCCCCTTTATCGTCTTTAGAGTGCGCGCAAGATAACTCTGCGCGCGACTGAGGGCGTCCTCAACGTTGCAATCATCGCAAAAGTTCAAATTACCGCTTTTTAAGCTTATCTTTTTATCGTTAAACATATTTTTCCCGTTAAAAATTCCTACAATCATGTAGTTCTACAGAGTTCTACTATCAAAATTAATAAAACGGCACACACTTTGGTGGACCATGATTAGTTTCGATTTCGGCCGCGCGCAGACTTATCTTGCGCGCACTCTAGCGCCCAACTCTGAATTAGTTCTGGCAACACTGAATTAACTACTGTCGCTGTCATACCGTCATTTTAGACAAGTGTAACGTTGACATTCATGACAGTAGTTTGATTGTCCTCTCTCTTTCTTTTGCAAACATTGGCAAACAAACAAAACAAACGGAAACGGACGGTCGTCTCGTGCAGTTTTACTAATTATTTTAATTAAATCGAAACAGTTCGAATAATATTGATTGTGCAAATCATATAATGGCTCGTGACTCTTCAAAGGCGAAACGTTTTGTTTGTTGTGATGAGTGAGACCGACGACACCGATGTGCTCTTGCTGATTCCACCTAATTTCTTTCTGGTGCAAAGCTCTGGCTCTGAGGATTCTTTATTAGAATCTTCTAGGACTGTTGTACATAAGCCCAAATCTTGTACAGCGCAAGTGCTCGGAAAATTAGTTAATCAGGTTCATACATTGGAATCCAGGTTAGAAAGTTTGGAGTATAACAGTGATGCATCCAGCCTCGGCACTATAAGAAGACCTAAGACTTGGGACACAACCGACAGTATTGACAGCCGAAGTTTAGATCGCAAATGCTTCACATTTCCGCGCAGGCGTAAAAGGAAATCTGCAAAGAAACCAAGAAGCCGTGACTTGTCTCTGACGAGCTTGGATTCAGCTAGTACACGCGGGAAAACCATCCCACCTTTAAAACTAGATGAATTTGAACATTTTTACCCTAAACCTGCTGAAATTATAAATGATATTCAAAGCATGGAGGGTGACATAAGCAGTATAGTATCTACACCAAGTAAGAAGAATGACAAGTTACTTTTGCATGAAATAGATGAATTTCTTACAAAAGTTGAAAATTATGAGACTCCAGACACAAAATACAAAGACCAAGAACCAGGTATAAGTCCAGAGAATATAATAAAGGCTACAGGAGATTATATATCACAAAAATTGGATTCAAAGAGTAATTCCGATGAAGTTAAACTTCCTAGTGGTCGAGTTGTACCCAGTAATATACTTGATAAATACATATATTTAGTTAAAAATAATACGGCAATATCAAAAGCAGAAAACTCTTTATCTTCGATAAATTACAAAAGTAATGAGGTACCTAGTGTTAGCAATTTTGAAAGCACTTCAAAAGTATCAGTGGAAACTGCTAAACAAGACACAAGATCACCAAGTATTAGAAAACTTAACTTCTCAGATAAAGATGTGCAACCAACATCTACTCCGAAAAGACCGCAAACAAGCTACTTGGATACATTCAGGCCATCATCCAACAAAATATATGATAGGGCATCTAAAGTTCTAGAACAGTACAAGTCCCAAAGCTACAGTCGGAACACTCAGGCTTCCATGACAGATAGCTACGTGTCACCGAAGAAGGAAGAGTTCAAGATGCCACAAATGAGACCTTACTACCATGAAAATAAGGATGGTATGAAGATGAACTCATTGCAGAACAAATACTTGGAGTCTGTAGATACAGATCTATTAAGCTTGAGTGAACTTTGGGGGGAGAAAGGAGATCGAGGAGATAGAATTGACAGTGTGAAGCTAGAAGAAGAAAGGTTGAAAAGAGAGGTTAGTTAATACATAATTTTATATCTCTGTTGTTCTTATTAATATTTTGTAGCAATGCATACCTAATCATCTTGCTATATTACCTGATGGAGAGAGACCAAGATCTTCAGATGTAGCTTGTTTGTATACTACTCAAAACAAAATAAGAGCCACTCGTTATTTTCACATTTCAGTGTAATTTAATGAACGTTATGTAATTATTAAGTAACAAAATATTGATGTTACAAACTCTTCGATATTTAACCTCTTTGATTTTGTACTTGAGACCAAAATGCAGGCCATCATTTTAAAAAAAATGAATTTGAAATTTTCTTGTTATTTTGTTTCGATTTTTCTTTAAGTTTTGTTTCGATTATCTTTACGGTAATCTGAAATAATTCGTTTAACTTTGTTTAGTTAATTTGTTTATGTAACATCTTATGTTAATATGCCACAAGTACGAAGACATATGGACGTAATTACTGCAACCAGAGCCGTTACAATGATCCAAGAAGGAATTTCGCAGCGGTCTGTGGCTTTGCATCTGGGTTTTTCTCGGAAAGCTATCCAAAATGCTTGGAATCGCTTCCAAGAGACTGGTAGTGTTGCAAGAAGACCTGGTTCGGGTAGAGTTCGCATTACAACTGTTCACGAGGATCGGTACATCCGGTTAAGTGCCTGCCGAGAACGTACAGTGACGGCTCGTAAGTTACAAAATCACCTACGGTTGACAACGGGTACTCGCGTCAGTGACCAAACGATCCGTAACCGATTGCACGAAGACCAGCAAACTTCAAAACGTCGAGTTGTTCGAATTCCTTTGTCCAGGGCTCAACGTGCAAATCGTTTAAGTTTCTCCCGTCAATATTTAGACTGGGGCATAAACGAGTGGGGCATAATGCTTTTCACCGACGAGTGTAAAGTAAAATTCTTTAATGACGATCGGCGCATTAGAGTATGGAGGCGACGTGGCGAGCGATTTTCTGAAGCCTGCATTCACGAGGTTGACCATTTCGGTGGACCCAATGTAATGATTTGAGGTGGAATAAGCTTACATGGCAAAACTGAACTCTCTATTTTAAATGAAGGTTCCGTAACTGCTCAGCGTTACATTGAGGAAGTCATCAGGCCTCATGTGATTCCATTTGCACAGCGAATGGGTCCTGGGTTCATCCTGATGCAAGACAATGCCTGTGCATACACAGCTCAAGCGACCCAGTCTGTACTGGAAGGCTCTCAAATTCAAGTGTTGCCGTGGCCAGCAAACAGTCCGGGCTTAAATCCGATCGAGCACATGTGGGATCAATTAAAACGAAGGGTTAGAGAGAGTGCGCAAGAGGTCTACAACCAGCACCAACTGATTGATGCTTTGAAAAGTGCCTGGGAAGATATCCCAGCTGAAAACGTCAGCCATTTGATCGAGAGCGTGCATTCCAGGCTACAGGAGTGCATAGCCAAAAGGGGAGGGCATACCCGTAATTAAAAAAGAGAAAAACAAATAAAAAGTGAAGTTTTTTTTAGTTTTTAGTGACTTTTTGTTATTTGTGTTTTTTATCCTAAATTGTAATTTTTTATCAAAAGTTAAATAAAAATGATTATTAATCACTAATTTCAACAATTACTAGCCTAAACGGTAAACAATAACATTGTTTTAAGTTTACGTAAATTGAACAATGTGTTAATTTTATATTTTTCATGGTATACCTTAAATACCTAGTGGCTCTTATTTTGTTTTGAGTAGTATATAATTAAAAAAACTCCCTTGTTCAGACCAAGCTCCAAAGTCAGTAGTTGTTAATTGGGGTTTCTAGATCAGATCTGCGATCTGATCTAGAAGCCCCCAATTAACACTGTTCATCTATTCAAACAATATATTATTACCACTTTTACAGACAAGTTCTTGAATATTTCCCGAGTTTAATGCATCATACATGTTTTGATAGGTGAAGTAGACAATCAGTCAATCTATCAATATTTTGTCAATTCACCCAGATCGTGATCCAGATCGACCAAATATACAAGAGTAACTTTCAACCTCAGTTTCACTTTTCATCTGATTGAAATTGAAATTTCTTTCAAACTGATTTAAATAAAAGGAATTTCATCCTCCGGTAGAATCTGGTAACATAAAATGTCTTCTGAATCAGGTATCACCAATTCACGCATTACGTTCCTCATTGATGATGTGTCGGTGTCCCGACACTTTGCTGAACCCGCTTCAAATTTTTCAGGACCGATCTGCATATCGTTAACTCGGGAGAATGTTAGCTCTCTATTACCACTTTCACAGACAAATTCTTGAATATTTCCCGAATTTAATGCATCATACATCTTTTGATAGAATAAATCTTCTTGCGTTGTATCTCTGACCTGAGGTTTTGATGAATCTGCGCTCGAACTTTTACGAGTGGGCTGCATATCACGGACAAATATAGCCTCACCATTAGCGTTCCGAATAATAATTTTACAAATGCCTTCAGAAGCATGTTTCACTGAATCTTGCATCGTAGCTAATATAATTTATTTATTAAATTCAGTTTATGATTCAACCTTTCGACTACAACTGTAGGAATCGAATGACGCATCACATGACTGTCAGTAATTCATAGTTATTTAGACTCCTTTGTTTTTAGTAGCTTATTCAGCAGACAATCAATCTCATCAATCTATCCTGATTCATTTTAGAATAATTTTATACTTTTGTTTCTTTTAAAAATAGACGTTTTGATTTGTCAACATAATCTGTTCCTTTTACAGCATTTAAGTAAAAGCAATCAGGAAAAAATATAGCATGTTGCATCCAAGGATCATCGTAATACTCCCAATCTTCGATGCTGCCTCCACACGAAAAGCACATAACTTTATCGTTTAAACCGCTTCCACAGTAAAAAAAACCTGCATCAGCCATTTCCATCACCAATCTTCGTTTTGAATCTACTGTAGCCCAATAATGTCGAAATGAACACAATCGAATTTTATGTTCATTATATATTTCATATCGCGGGCAGAAATAATTTTGAATCATTTTTAAGAAGGTCTCGATACGGGTATGTATAAAAGAATAATGAAGTCTTGTATCTGGTGTTCTCAATTTATAAAGATGTGGTGCTCCGAATCGTAATGGAGCAGAAATTACCTAAATGATAGCACATTTCGTTGTGGTATTCTACGTCTAATGCATTTATTATGAAATAAAACACGTTTACTCATAGAAAAAAAACATTTATTCTGATTTAATCTGTAGGTATATGTGTTATGATATAAAGAGCTAACAAATTACTTAACTTATATTTTTCAGGGCAGCCCTTATTTTCTAAATTATAAACAATTAAAAATACGTTTATCATCAATCCACTTTTTTAAACATGTTACATTTTTTAAAGCACATACATTTGAATGATACACACAGCTAAATATATTACTAAACATTCCGTAATCACCAAATATTTTTTGTAAACTAGGACAGTTCTTGTCTTCTAAATTAAATACATTATCATGTTTTACAATGTTTCTTAGCCACAACACTTTTTCACATCCTTTAACATAAATGTTTTTATCTCTCAGATAAGGTTCAATATATTGCAGCAATTTTACGTATGGTATAAAACCTTCTTTCCAGAAAATTTTTCTGTTTCTCTCTATCCAATTTACTTGCAATTTTTCTTTTTTTGTAAGATTGTAAAAAGGAAATGGTGGTTTGATTAATAACACCATAATTTGATTTCCGCATGCTATTGCTATTTCTTTCACGATAAACTCGTTACTTTCGGTCTTAAACCCTTGCACATCGACTATGGCGTTCATAACAATTTCCTTACAATACTGCTTAAGGGTTTATATTCGATCAGACGATCGTTGATTATTAAACAATAGGCAGATGTATTTTCTGGTATATCTTCAGAACTTTCTATTTCTAGTCTCACATCTACAGCCCCAGTTTTCAAGGCTTCGTTCTGCCTTGAGCAATCAATTACAAATAAAGGAGCCTTTTCCTTAAATTCACGCAAATCAAGCATCGGTTCCGACCGGGTGTTATAATAAGACTGACGAAATTGGGTAAACATTTCATATAATATACAATATTTGTCTTCAGAAAATTTTGCATTAACCGATTCGTACGGATAATATTGAGAATTTAAAAAAAGAGTAACATTAGTTATTTTACCATGGTCAAATATTGAAAAGTCTCTAGTTTTCATATTTTTTCTATTTGTCTGCAAACCAAAGATCACATACCTTGGTTTTTCGAGTTGTGATGCAGTCTTCACAACCCAGGAATGTTTTGTAGTTCTAGGCAATAAAGGGTATTCGTATAAGTCCCAATTTCTAAAAGCTATTTGAATAGGACGATCCTTTTCTAAATATTTAAGTAAAGATAATCTTTCCCGATCTGAAACTTTTATATGAGGCACACGCCATTGCAGTCTCTCTATCTTTACTTCAATGGAGTCATTATTATTATCAAGTGTAACACTGTTGACATTCGAACTGCTTCTATTGAGTATAAGTTCATGTTTACAGTTAATCATAATTTTATTATAATCTTCCGCAAATCCTAAAACTTTATTTAGTGGTATAAGGGCACTAAAAATACCATCATTATCTTTAACCCCGTTCAAATTCCAACCCCAAATAGCAGCAGCCTTACTTTCCCCCTCGCTCATAGACAGATATGATTTTAGAGTGGTAGTAATACCTGCATTTTTTATCCGGTCTATCTCAACACCGTTAATTTCATATCGAATGTCTTGAAATAAGAATGTTATATGATTATTAGTAAAATTAACAATCTTTCGTGTTAGTTTTCCTGCTGCATCTTTCGAAGCTACAGTGGCTCGACCTTCTATGTAAATGTAGCTGGCTGAAGGTAATACGTACAAATCTTGTTGATGTATGGGTATACGTATTTCATCATTTTCATTAAAACTGTTGGTATATGGATTATAAGTATGAATTTCATAACTCACTATAGAGTTATCGATTTGTGGTAAACCATTCACCTGAAGAATACTCATAATTTAAATCCCAAAGCTCGAAGAAATAATTTGTTATCTTTAGTTAATTTTTTTATGGTTCGTATATGTCTTCGTCTTCTGACGGAACGAGAACTAGTAAAGCTATTAACTTTGGCAGATGATTTTATATTATAAACTATCATTTTTTTCTCACTCTATATTGACATTCGTCTCTTGTAACAGATAATGTTAAAGTGTTGTCTTATGAGTACGGTACATAACATTTAAACCTTTTTTTTAAAGTGATGATTTGATAAAACCATGCTTTTTCCAAAACTTTTTAAGAAATTTAATGCATAAATGTCCGCAATTGAATAAGTTATTATTTTGCAAATTATTGTAATTATAATTGATACTGTCAGAACCTACATAGCGAACAAATTCTATTGGAGGTTTCAAGTTGCCGTAACTGTCAAAGTATTCAATATATTCATTTAAAATTATATAGGCTACCCAATGTGTACCAGAATGTTTAGAACTATCTAAATTTATGATTCCACACTCTTTTAAAAACGGAGACTTCGGTAAAGTATCCCTCATATACACTCCGCGAAAATATGGAACGTCTTTAGTAAAATATATGATATCTATATTGGTAAGAGCACGGTTAGGTAGCCTATGATTTAGTTTTTTTTCTTTGAATTTGTATATATTCCAAGTCCATCCTTGTAATGGTTTAGCCGCAGTCCATTTCCAATACATACACCTTCTGCATTCTTATTATGACTTTTCATTTCTTCTAAACACTTTCTTGCAACTTTATATTCATTTATGGTTTTGACAATACCGGCAATTCCACTTGCAATACTGCCAGCAGCAGACAAACCAGCAAATATTGGTATTAAAGGTAGAACACCGCCAGACTTAGGAATTGGAATGATACGTGGAACCTTGGCAGATGAATCACGATTCAATTCTCTAGCAGCAGCGTAGGCAAATTCTATTAGCTTTTTCCTACACTTCGGTTTAATTTTTTTAATGCACTTTTTGGTATGGGTTACTAAACTTTTAAAGTTTTTTTTGAGTCCAGCTCCAGAACTTACTTTTGTTAACATTATATTGTTAACTAAATTGGCAGCAATTTTTTCTCCTGTTCTTGCATCGGAAGATAAAGCACGCTTTTTTGCCATTTTCAATAAAATTATATCTGCCTTGTGACGATCTTTCAAACTTTTGGAATTATTATAAGCAATATCGTGATGTTTACAATATTCGTCTAATTTGTTTACACCCCTATCACCTCGAGCCAATCTTTCACGTAATCTAGTTCCTGGACCGCAATAATTATATCCAGGTAAATGGAGCTCAAATGGTAAATTATTAATTAAATTATTAACAAGTCCTTCTCCTTTCATGTATACAAACAGAATGGAACCATTATCATAGAGCATGATGTTATATTGACAAACCACTCATAAAACATTTGTATCGCTAATCCAACTATTTTCACAGGATGATAACCCCAACCATTTCACTAAAACTTTTCTGCCTTTTCGTTTCAAAATTTTTTCAACAAGGTAAATGTCAGGATGTTTAGTTTTTTGTAATTCTTGATCATAAAATGCTCCTAAAATAGGTTGCTCTTTAGCATCTTGTAATAAGTATGTAATAGGATTTGTGTTTTGAACTTTACTGATCATAAATATCTCTGTAGACCAATTAGGAGTGTAACCTTTTTCAAAACAACCTTTATGTTTACTTATTCGTACAAAATCACCTGTCTTAAACTTACGACGTATTGTTTTCGTTAGATTTTGATTGCAATATCTCTGTAGCAGTTTAATTTTATTGCTGTGATTCACTTGAACGGGGGGTAAACCAATTGTTCTGTGTATGGTATGATTATATCTATTAATGATATTTGCAAGTGTCCCGTCCGTCCATTTATAATTCCCTTTAAAACTAAATTCCTTGAAAAGCTTACTTTTTATCGTCCTTATTAACCGTTCAACAATTGAAGCCTTTTTCGTTGAATAAGTGCTGTAGTGGTTGATAGAATTATTTAATAATATTTTTTTTAAACTTTTATTGTAAAATTCTGTTCCTAGATCTGTTTGCAAGTTTCTAGGGATACGTTTTTCTCTAGTCAATAAAGTATTGAAAGCCTCAGATACAGTTTGTTTATTTTTTTGTTTCAGTGGAATAGCCCAAGCAAACTTTGAGAATCCATCAATGACGATTAAAATATATTTGCAGTTGTTGTTAAATTTGGAGAAACTTTGCATATCCATTAAATCAGCTTGCCAAAGATCATCGATATCTTTTAATATTACATGTCTTCGGGGAAAATTTATTCTTGAACTTCTATGAATTTCGTTTATAATTTCTCTTTTCACTTCACTCATTATTTCAACTGTCACTTCTGAATTACAAAATTAGACTAAGTAACAGTTTATATGATAAGCCCTTTTATTCTTGTATTACACCCGCTTCTTTTAGCTCTTCAATAATTGATAAAATTTCGTTGTCAAGATTAGTATTACCTGCAGTTTTAGAAGCAATTAAAAGTTTAAGCCTGTCCACTAATTCATTAGGATCATCCCAATAAACAAGTTCAGTATTTTTTTTATATTTTTTAAGATACGGTAGACCAGCACCTCTTTTTTGGTTAGATTTAACGTCTGTAGGTTCTTGTAAGCAATTATGAGAGTCGGAAAATAACGGTTTGATCACTTGAGAATATTTTAGACCTTTATCACCTTTAATTTGTCCTGCAGCGTTAAAGTCTCTTTTATGAGCATTAGTTGTGGTGAGTATTTCTTTGTAAACCAATTTATCTTTCAAATTGACCAAACTTAAATCAGGCTTTTTGCGAAGCAATAGTTCTTTTAGACCAGGTGTTATTTTATACTGTTTATTAGCTATGCAAATGTTATACACTTTACCAGAGTTCTCATGAGTGGTAGAGAAATTAACTATTGTATTTCCGATCATATGTTTGTTATTGTCACTACGTACGCCAAATGGTATATTCATATCTTCATATATTTCAATAATATCTTCTTTTCTCAACGATGCATTATTATCTTTTTCTAATTCGTTATCTCCTTCATCTTCTGAATAAAAATTTTCTAAAGAGCTTGACTCGTTAGATGATTCATGTTTGTACATATCATGAGATTTATCACGCAAAAATATTTTTGAACCTATATCAGTGTGTTTAATTTGGTCATCACTAGTATCACCATTTTTTATTGTAGAAATTTGTTTGTTAGCTACGATTGCATTAAGAGGGTCTGCGAGGGGCTTAAAAAAATATTTCAAATGAGTATCGGTGTTAAACTCATAATCTTTCATTTGTTTCACTTTTTCCTTTATAGCGTCCGCAGACTTTATTAATTGATCTGTAATGTTGTGGTCCATTATACGACTTATACTGAGAAGTATTTAAGCTCAAATGATTATAATTTTTTTGCAGTCTTAGTTTATATAACCATTAGTCACAATAAATAAAGTTGTCAAATGATTGTCTATATCTGCCTTTGTTTAATTCACAATCTTTATTAATAGTCAAAAAATCATAAGGATGTATCCAGATTTTAGAACACAGATCTTTGAATTTCGACCACTCTATATCAGAACTAACATGTTCATTGTATATATGTTTCATATTAACTTCATCTTGCTTAAAAATTATCAAAAAGTTAACATTGTCGCGTAATAACTGCTTTGGTATTTTTGAATACGTTTGAGATAAATAAAAACAATCTATACTTCTGTGTCTGCCCATTGTAAAATAATTTCGTATGTTAATTTGCTTTTCACAAACCACATCATCAAAAATGATAATAGAATTTGGTAATGCATCATTAGGATGAATAACTTCATCGTCAGAGTTAAATACAAAAAGATTTACATTGGGCACTCTTGCTAAGATCTGTTTTAGAAAACAATATTTTGGTTGAAAGCTAGTCTTCGAATACAAGTAAACATTTTTAAACTTTAAACCGTTTTTGTGAACCAACAAACTAATCATGACGTTAGTTTTTCCACAATTTGAAGGACCACATATTATACATCTTATATTATTTGGCAGAAGAACACTATGCTTTGCGTGTAGCTTATTTTCCTTCACCTCAATATTTTTAACTTCTAACGAAACGGGTTGCTTGACCCACTTCATGTTTGTATCTGTCACAAAAAATAATATATTCTAGTATTTATAATGCTTATCAGAAACGCTAAGTAATTATAATTCCAATTAATCAGATCATTTTTTTAGAATATATTTCGTTACTGATATGTTCATGACTAAATAAACGTATCGTATATAGTTCGACAAAAAGTGTTTAGGTAATGTTGACAAAGGATATTAATAAAACAGCGAATGAGAAAGTAAATATCAATATAATTAATTATTCAATGTTATTAATTAAATAAAGTAAGTTTAAATTGACAAGTAGATTATAACGCACTTACAAAAAAGTAATAGGTACAAAATTACTGTAATGTTGTATTTATTTAAAATATTGTAGCACAATGTCCCCATGGTAATGTATCTACTTGATTTGGTAGTATCTGTCTCTTGTCGTCACTTTTATTGAAAACTACTTTATCTACCTCCTGGGAAAACAATACGTGTTTTATTGATTTGATAGTATTCATTTTGCATTTATATTTTTTGTTACTCATTAATGCTTTATTATAATTATTTAAACGTAATCGCTTTGTTACATACTTAGTTACACCTTTAGCTTTCTTAATTTCTCCGTTTAAACTGTTTATACAGTAAAGCTTAGCTCTAAGCCCAGTGAATTCAGTAATAATATCACCCCCAAGCTCATCTTTAAATAGGCCTGGAATTTGTGCGTTGACTCTAGGCATATGATAGCTATTGTTAACATCAAAATTACTAGTATCAAATTTCAGTATTTCTTCTTTCATATCTTGATATATATCTGAAGTCTTAATAAAATAAAGCAAACTGTCTGTATCTGTATAGCAAAGCCTTACTTTATTTTTATATTTATTTTTAATATAGTCATAGTGAAATTTGTATAAATGCTGTTTTGCATATTCCAGAACCGTAAAGCCAATATATATCGGCCTGTCAAGAATTATTTTGTCTGGACTTAAATGAACAGCAACAAAGTTTTCTGAAAAAATTGTAACATTTTTTAAATTAGGTTTCGCAATTAATTTCGCGGCACCGAGGCTTTTGTTTGTTTTGTTGTCTGTATCATTCCATGTCGTCACTAATTTAATGTTAACTTGTTTTCGTCTATTTTCAATAGTTTTTCCAAATACAGCATTGTTCATTAGCTTAAATAAGTTTTTTTCAAAAGGCGAAGATGAAGCTTGACGTAATTGAGTATTTAAGTCAATATATTTCTGTAAAAACTTTTCTTGCCTAAATGTTAGTATACGGTGAATCTTTTTTAGAACAAGCCCGTTTTTTATACATTCTTTTAAATGAACGTAATGTATGACATATTTACATTTATCATATAAGTTTGCAATCAATTTTGGGTTTTTGCCCCCTGGAGGAGTAAATTTTTCTGCTGCAAAAGGTAAATCACGATGAGCTTTATGTAAGTAGTCTGGATAAACCAAATCAACTTCTAAGATGTACCCATAATCTGAATCATCTGGTATGCTTGTTATATTAATTGTACATATTTCTTCAGGTGACAAAAATCGGAAACCAGATAATGGTAATTTTTTTGTCATCGCGTAACCGTACAGATTATTGCAGTCAAGATATATCAAGTAAGTCGATGCTTCAGAGACATCAAAATTAGGTAAATATTTATTATTAGCTTTTGCATTACGAAGAGAGCACTGTGCTAAGCCTCCACGTATACCTTTTTCTAAAAGCTCATACATCTCTAAATCATTAATTAGTTCTAACTGAACCTTTGTAAACAACAACATCGCATCCCAGCTCAAGCTGGGTGCGGAGATATAATAAGCTGGATCAAGGTTATAATGCCGTAAACAAGTATCCCTAAATTTTTCGAATATATCACAAAGTAACAACACATCTGTTTTTAAATACAAATCTGTATATTCACCAAGAGATTTAATTCTAAAACTTTGCCATATTTTTTGTGCATGTCTGTATTCATCATCGGTTATATGTTCACATTTTAAACTATTGTAAAAACATTCTTTGGGAGGAAGATCTTTTTGATCGTATTTTGAAAAAGAATCCATATAATCGTAAGGATAAACGCCTTTTTGATGCAATAATTTTACCAAGTTTGTTTCATGGAATTCATTTGATAAATTAATAAAGTCATTATCACTTAAATTTTTAGATAAGACATCCAAACTAGTGTTAAGGAATTGGAATGAATCAATAAATTTTATTTGAACAGGGTGTGAAATATTATTGTTTTTAATAATTTTAGTAACCGACATGTACTTTTCTTTAGTTTTCGGTATTATTTTAAAATCGCCTTCATATTTTGCTAACTCTTTGATAAATAAATGGCAATCATAACCTGCCAAGTTATGGAAAAATACCGGCACGAATGAGCACACCCGGTACATTAAGTTGCAATGGGAGTGTGCAGCACCTCGATATTGTGATGTTACATGATCATGATCTCTCACCTTGTCATCAAATAATAACTGTTTACATATATGACATACAGTGGCATTATTAAAGTTATTTTCTTGATATACCGTTAAGGGCAACATAGGTTGTTTATTTGATAATATACGACAAATTTCTTCTACATCCTTTAGCAAATTTCGAACAAAGATTTCAACACAGTCTGGTCCTCTATATGTTACATATTTATTTAAATGACGATCATGTGAGCAACAAATATAATAACCAAAACTAGAGGGTTCGTGAACTTTGTACATACGAGTACTCTGTGTTATACATTCGTTATGGTCTAGTAGAATACTTTCAAAGTCTGCATATATAACAAAGTTAATTTTTTGTTGCCTTTCATAATTTTTAAATTGTAGAATAGTATTTTTCTCTGGTAGTATAGTCAATATTTTGTTACACATATGTGAGTTGTACTTTACTTCACTTGTGAAACATTGCAAACATAAATCACATAAATACATTTTACCTTTATGATGAGTGACTTGCCGTTTAACCAGTCGTAAAAGACTTTTGATTAAGCAATAGTGACCTTTGCCATTTTTCTCAAAATACAACAAGTTCACATGATTGCGCTTTCTTGAATAAGTCACATATAAAGGACCAGTTACAATGTTTTTATCTAATCCATAAATATTAACACTTATGTCAGAATTTTTCTTTTCAAAGTTTCTAATATCAGTGTATGATGGTGGAAACGTCATATCATCTATATTCAGCACTGTGGAGTAATGCGGATATGAATTCGTTCTGCAAACATTACTTTTTTGCGGAAATAATGCTGCCACAATACTCCACAGGAAACAGTGATTATCATTGTTCTGTATATTAATACAACTTTTTGAATGTTTCACTACACTCGGTAACTCTATATACGAGCCACCCCTCAAAGGATTGTATTTGTTAATATTAATCTCTAGATGACTCATGAAGAGACAAGTCCAACCAGATTCACAGTGTTTAAATTCAGATAGTTTTCTTTGAAATGTATGTATAACATTTAAATATAATTCATTAATATCGGTACTGTGATGTATTGATACATACTTTGTGTTAAATGATTTGAGCTCTTGCTTTCCTGACTTTGGTAGAACAAAGTAAGCAAAAAGTTCGAAGTTCACTTTAACGCAAATATGTTTTACAATACAAACACTAATTAATTTTATGACATGTTCTTGATTATCCATTAGGAATGCCTCTGGTGTGAGGTACTCTTCTGATGGATTAAGTCTGTATGTAATTATTCTCTTTTTAAACGCCGTAGCAATTATATCAACATTCTCAAATTCAGATTTTAATAGGCAATTCGATTTATGAAAATTCGTTCTCAAGTGATATTGAAATTCGTTTTTAGGTATTTCAATTTGACAGTATATACAATTCAATAAATTATTAGATCTTGCGATGGAAGGGCGTGTAACTGTAAACAAAGATACAACATAAACATTAATTATATGTATTTATTGTAAATAAAACTTATATTTCAGAATACAAAATTATAATCATGTGAGTAAATATGCGATACAATGATATCGATAAAATTATATAAGTCAATAAAAAACCTAGGTAATGAATACATTAACATTAGATCAAATACCTAGGTAACTAGGTACAAGTACTATAGGTAATTAGTAAGTAAGATACACAAAATAAACGAATACCATTAATGCACTATTCTAAATGCAGGCGTCTTTCCTGGTTAAGAAAGTTTCTCTTTTGTAGCATTCTGAATAATTAGAACGTCGGTGGTAACCAAACCTTTCTCGATGGGACAGTAAAAATCGTAACTTGCTAAATGCCATAAAATTGCTCACAATTCAGAGAGTTAACCAGTACGGATTTACGAAAGCCTTAATTCAGGATAATATAATAGTGGTACGGTCAGCAACAAAAGTAGCTGAACATTTGCGTTTTTAAACTTGACAATAATTAGAAAACTAATTGTTTTAAAATAAAAACTTTAATAGATATCTAGAGCTGATAGGTACAGCTCTAAGTATGTCTGAAAGTTTTTGTTTCCTACCAAATAGCTAATTACTGCAACGTTTAAAAACTCAAATGTTCAGCTACTTTTGTTGCTGTCTGTACAAATAACATAATAAGTATTAAACAAGTATATTTTTACCCGTAACTACCTATTTATAAATGGTCAGTAATAATTACTGATAAAAGTAGGAGTGCAATTGCGGAACTCTTTCCGGGTGGCAGTAATAAAGTTAGTTAGGTGCTGCCACGCGTCTGTGTTTTGGTCAGTACGATTTTTGACGCAGACAATTGCATGACGCCATCTATTCAGGGGTTGCACCTTCTCTATTTCATCACAACTGTATACCTTTATCTCTACATAGTGTGTCCCCGGTTTACAATCGAAAGTTTGTCGCGATTGTCCATTGGCAAGTCTTCTACTAATGTAGGATTGTAGCTGCGGAAAAGGTTTACCCTGGGCTGAAGGCTGCTCCACAGCGTCGTCTTCACTGTCGCTCCCGAAGATATCATGAACCGTTGCCTTCTTCGGAGCGATTGGCTTGATAATTGGTTTCTTCTTACCCCATGATGAAGACTGCGGCGCACACATAGGAGCAGGACTCGCTTGTGATGTACTCGGTGCCGACAGTGAGCACGACGGGGAGGCCGATTGCTTCCTTTTTTTTGACCTCTTCTCAGGTTCACGTGGCTGAACTTCGTCGTCGGATGGGAACATCGCGTCAGCATTTACTTGATGGGACCTGAAAAAATAAAATAGAAATGATTATAATTTCAATCAATAACGGGAGACTTGCATTTTGCAATCATTATGTTTATGTATTCTGTTCTGTAACATTGTCATGATAGAACTTCAATGTGAAAACTAACAACAATAGAAAACAAGGATACTAAATTATATTAGATACCTAGTTAAGCATAGTGTGACGAAAAAAAACAAACAGTATTACTATAATGAATGAATGAGCCACATGTTTAAATTAGAGTTATTAGATTTACTGAATTAATTATTACAATAACTAATCAGCTTGACATAAACCAATCCGATACAACATCACTGAGATCACTTTTCACATCCGAATGAATAGAACATTATATTAGTGATGTTATAATAGAGAAAAAAATAATGTGTTAATAATTATGACTTACATTTTTTAAGGGTGTAGTCCTCGATGTTGATATTGTCCCGGCAGAGATATGTAATGATGCTCCAGATGTCCACGTCCCGATTTATATACCAACAAATCTACGTCATTTTTGATCCATAAAAGGACAGTAAGACTTACTAAAAATCCTGAGTCAATTTTTTCTCTATTTATGGGAAATGCTTACCTAGCACTAAGTACATACTAGTCTTATACCCTGACTTTACTTTTGCATTAATATAATGATAAATATATGAGAACATTGTCAACGAACAAACATACATTTGGATCTCTCATATAAGTATTGAATTATTGTAAACAAACCAGCGCCGGCGTCGGTCCGTCGGCAGAGTCCTGTTACATCAAACCATTTTTGTAAAGTTCGGGAATGACATTTGATTTTCAACCTTAAAAACATGTTTTAAAATAATATATAAGTTGTGAATTAAATAGAAAAAATCAAATCTAATTCGCAGTCCAGGTTGACAGGGTGGATTTTATAAGTAACTGTCATGTCGGTAAGTTTTTTTTTATTACTATTCTGAAATAAATTGTTAAATGATGTAATGTATGTTGAAATATAGTATATAATTAATGTGCCTTTTTTTTGTTACATTTCCAGGATTCGCAAGATCTATTCATTTTCCCTCCTATGGAACCTCGGCTAGTGCAAAACGAGGTTGGCGAGGAATCGTCGAGGCGTTTGAATCTGAAGAGATCAAATGATGGAACGCATTACAGTTTTGTGAAGCGGCCTTTAAAAGGATCAAAGATAATCCGCATCGAAATATACGATGCAAAAGATTTTGCCAATCGCGAAGAAAGTTCATGCAATTGCAAAGCGGACTTGTGCGTACAACATGTTGTTAAACATACCATGATGGATGGTATATATCAATCAACAAAGGACCTCATAGTTAGGATCCAAGAAAATTTGGAAAATGTTTTTTAATGAATAGATAGGTCGTAAATATTTACTTACCTAATACATAGACCTACCTAAGTACTATTATAGTTATAATAATTATTATATGACGCCTTATTAAGTACCTAACCACGTGTAACTAGTATGTACCTACTTCATAGTTATAGATAAAGACTTTGTGTAACATTAAAATAAACGCTAATTTAAAAAAAGTGCATTTTCATTTAGTGGATACTAGCTATTGTTATTATTATGTAATATACCTATTATTTATTACCTATCCAAACTTGTACTATCATAAATAGATTTTGAAGAAAAAATTGTTTAATACTCAAATACTACAGTAGGTGTGATGTAATATATAGATACGTAACATAAATTAATTACAAAGTTAAATGCATGCATACATATTTCTATTGGTAACGAAAGAATGCAGCCATCTTCCATATTAAGAAAACAGTTTCATGTTTAGCACAACGGCAAGCGCCACACACGATGTCAACATTACTACTTACTAGTGTCTAGACTGTTTATAAAACACGCATTATCCATGATTCATTCATTCAATTCACATTCAGCATCGTAACCCTTTGTACCTTTGTTTGTACTATAAATAAATGTTAAAATATATTGTTTGAATAGATGAACAGTGTTAATTGGGGGCTTCTAGATCAGATCGCAGATCTGATCTAGAAACCCCAATTAACAACTACTAAAGTCATGAGCATCGGCGCAAAGTTGCTAGTCTATCGGTTTTTTATCGGACACATTTCGGAGAGTGTGCTTCAGATCTGCATGATCTAATACCCCCCTGCCCTTTTTTCTATCGGACGGCCAGAAGCACGAAAAAGCGCCATCGGTTCATGGTTGATATACCAAAAACCCGAACGAAGCGCTTTGATTCCACTTTCATTGTGAAAACCGCCAAACAGTGGAATGCGCTGCCCGAGTGAGTGTTCCCCAACAGCTACAATCTGGGTGTCTTCAAGTCACGAGTGAATCGGTTTCTTCTGGGCAAGCGTGCTCCATCGTAGACCGCATCATCGCTTAACATCAGGCGAGATGGCGGCCAAACACAGGCCTAGTAATAAATTTAAAAAAAAAAAAACATAATTTGCTTCCTCAAGGTAAATGCAATTTGCATGAAAATAGACCAAAATTATAAGATACTAGTGACCACATCACTTGGGTATGTTTTATAGCTTAAAACCTTCTGGAGGAAATTACCTAAATTAAGATGAAAACCGCATCAAAATCCATTGAGTAATATAGAAGTTTTTTTTTTTTTTTTAATAAAATACGTTGCCCCACACTAAGATTTCTCTTGTATCGTGGGTGCGTTTACAGACACAAATCTCACAAACAAACGCCCAGACCCGAAACAACCATCTGTAGGCCATACAAATGTTTGTTCCGTGTGGGAATCGAACCCACGACCCGTGGCGCAGAAGCCAATCGCTTAGCCACTGCACCAAACGTGTCGTCTTTTGAAAATTAGCAAACAAATAGACATGCAAAAAGCACTTCAATTTATACTATTAAAATTACACAAAATATAAATAAATATTGCATTAAAATTACCTTAATGTTCCCCCAGCATTGTGAATCCATGATACAACAACTACAAAAAAAGATTTTGGAACAACAAGAGAAATTAGCAGTAGCTGTCAGAGTAGACCGAGCTAAAGACTCAGCAATTGCCAAACTTCGAGAAGCTTGGTTACGACTAACTGGTAACTTGGACAAGGCAGAGGAAAGGCACCAAGCGGCACTGGAAAAGATGGTCAGAGAAATGGAAAACTTTAGAACGGTTGCTGATGATGCTCAGAAGGTATGGTCACTTTGATGTACTTGTATTACTATAGACCAACTATGATAACGTGGCACGATACTCCAACAACTGTCTTCAATGTGTGTGTGCATATGCCAACGAGTCACCATGTTTGTGTTTGATATTAATTAGTAGATTTATTGCTCGACTAGTGCATAATAGGCATGTTGACAGCATCAATAAATTGCAAATGTAATTAGTCCGCCAGTTAGAATTTTGAAAAATAATGGACATGTATTTTTTCTTTTGTTAAATCTATGAATATTTGGAAAGATAAAACGCATCAAAACTCGAGAGTGGGGGCTTGTGACGTCAGACGCAAGTAAAAATTGTACTTGCTTGTGACGTTTTGCCAATTTTAAAAGTGTCGTAACTTCGTCAATTTTGGTTTACGTAACAAAAGAAAAAATACCGGTCAAATACTTTCTGATAATCTAACTGACGGACTAATTTGATTTTTTCAGTCAAATACCCTATTAAAGTGACCGCTTAACAAGTCGCACGTATGTTATTCAGTAAAACCTCCAAACGGTACCATAGTTACCGTACTGTTAGGGCCGGCGCCCACTGAAGGCACGGCGTATCATGGAGTGGCACGGCGCGCTTCGGTATACCGAATCATCCTGTGGCATCCCGCAGCATACTGAAGTATCTCGCGGCGTACCACGTCGTACTGCGGGATGCTTCGGCATGCCGCGGCACGTAGAAGCATCCCGCGGTATATCCGCAGTATGCTAAGCAAATACAAGTGCTAACATGGGTGTACCCAGCTTCTGGCCTAGGGGGGGTCAAGTCAGATTTTTTAGGTCTGATCGTCCGCGGCTGGATTTGTCATACACACTACACAAACACACCTATATGAAACATTAGGTATATGTAGTGTAGTGTGTAGGGCAAACAGCCGCAAATGTCGCGCGCGGCTTTTTGGTAATTGCACCGTGCATTTTGCCAGTGTCTACTGCGCGGTTTATTTAAAAGTTAGAGCATAAGGCCCCATTTACACTTTGATTGGTAACTAGACGAGTTCATACATGTTCTGCGAGATTTCCAGGGGGGGCAGCGGCCCCCCCTGCCCCCCCTGGGTACGCCCATGAGTGCTAATGTTATTAAAATAAGGTTTAAAATTCATTGTCGCTGAGGAAGAAGAGAGACACCTTTAGCACTCACTTTCCTTAACATAAAACAGTAAACTATGCGTCTCACGTGTTGCAGCGGCGTGCCGTGGCATCTTGTGGAATGCTACGGCACGTCGTCACAGTATCTCAGGGCATGACGTGACGTTTCGCGGCATGTCGCGGTAAGTCGCATCAACACGCGAGACGTTTCGATTAAAATAAAATAATGTCAGTGCTAAAGTCATTGAAATAAGATCGAAAATCATTTGTCCACGAAAAAAATCCTTTGCTACGCCGGCGCCGTGCCGTCACTGGGCGCCGGTCCTTAATTAGCGACGTCAAATCTGTCGAGAGACTGATCCATGTTTTTGTTTAAGTTTGGCCTACTGTTGCAGAATTCACACATCTGCGTTGAACGAATGACGCGTTGTAAATATTCTTTCTCACACATGTTTACTTGCAGAGTCAATGCCGTGCCATTTTATCGTAGTTGATCTCTATAACCAACAGCTGCTGCTGCTGGCTTAAGTTTGAAAATAGAATCCAAAAAGTTCTTAAAAAAATGATATCCTATTAAATAATTGCAGAAAACCAGTCACTTTGAAGCAGAGCTGTACAAAACTTTGGACTTGGCACATGACTACCAAGAGAAGTGCAAACAACTGACTGCAGAGAAAAAAGAAGTTGAAGAGAGAATGGAGAAGAGTATCGCGAACAGAGATGACGTCATTGCAAAAAAAGAGAAAGAGATAGAAATGTTGAAGGAAAACTGTGAAACTGTCATGAGACTAAATAAGCAGTCAACTGATTGTGTTAAACATTTAGAAGATGCTTTGGAAAAGGTAGGTCGCAATATTATGTATGTACACATTCCCCCTTTACTAGAAAAACCCTGGTTTTAAAATAGTCCTGTCTCTTTTTGTTGTATTCTGTTAGAAGTTAGGCTTTTCCAGAGAGATGCTTGTTAATGCCTTAAGGTTGCGTTCTGGTCATTTTAGTCTTAACAAATTTTATCATTTGATGGGTGTTAGATCCTCGCCAATGTGTGATGATTGTAATAAATTAGAAGACTTCATACACTTAGTGGTGGAGTGTGATCAGTAGGGCTCGGATAAATATGTAAACACATATTTTTTATTTGAATCATTTTCATTCAGTATTTGGTTTTCTCCATAAATTATAATGTTTTGAGCTGGGAAATGAGGGTTTTAGAATCCATATTTTTCCATATTTCAAGGTTAAGACCATATTTTTAGAATTTAATTACATTAGTCCATAATACCTATCTTTAATAATTAAACTAGCAAAAACTGCATAATTTTTGCTTCCATAGAGCCATGCCGCGGGAATAAATTGTCGTTGCGCGGGAAACACGAATGTAGGTAGTCGCGCGGGACTCGTGCGCTATTTTTCTATCGATGCACCGCCCGCCACCCGCCAGACCTCTCCGGCGCCGTCGCTCGCGTCGCGCAGTGGCCGGCCGGCCAGTCACATCTTGTTAGCCGTCGTACTTGCATGTGTTTGTGTCGCATGACTTTCGAGCGCTGAGTGTCGTTTTGTGTTGCGTCTTCGTAATTTACGCATTTTCCTACACATCTGAATTATTTACTTGTCGCAAAAAGAAATAATGCCCAAGGATAAGCAACCTCTACGGTTTAAATTGGAAAAATATATTGAAGATTTCCCAAATCAGTCGCTTAGTACAGATGGTAAAGTATTGTTTTGTAATGCTTGCGAAAAATCAGTTTCGACGGAGCAGCGTTTTTTAATATCACAGCATGTAAATACCGCAAAACATAAGGTGAACGTCTCGAGGAAAAACAAATTCAAGCAGCAATTTTTTTCCGAAGCTGTAGCCGGAGGTTCTCAAACTAATACTTTCTCGAAAGATTTGTGTAATGCCATGATGAGTTCAGACATACCTTTGTGGAAAGTGAACAATCCTGCGTTCAAAAGCTTCCTTGAAAAGTACACAGGCAAATCTATTCCCGATGCATCCACACTTCGAAAAAAATTCGTAAATGGTATATATGAGGATTGTTTGGCATTGATTCGAGAAGAAATTCAGGATGGCCCTATATGGGTTGCGATCGACGAGACGACCGATGCTGCAGGCCGCTGCATAGGCAATGTGATTATTGGACTCCTAGTCGAAGATAAACCCAGTAAATCCTTTTTGTTGGCGTGCGAAGAACTTTCTAAATGCAACCATCAAACATCAGCCAAGTTGTTCAACGATGCTATGGGTGTTTTGTGGCCAGATGGTATCAAACATGAACAAGTTTTCTTGTTACTTTCTGATGCTGCTCCTTACATGATCAAAGCCGGAGATGCCCTCAAAGTTTTGTACCCTAAAATGATTCACGTAACATGCTTGGCACATGGAATCAATAGATTAGCTGAATGCATAAGATTCCAGTATAAAACCGTTGATAGCTTAGTATCAAATGTGAAGAAAATATTTCTGAAGGCACCAAGTCGGATTTTGAAATTTAAAGAGATGTATCCAGACATACCTTTGCCACCAGAACCTGTGCTGACGCGTTGGGGTACGTGGTTAGAAGCTGTTGAGTACTATTGTGAGCATTATACTGAGATTAAAACTATTGTTTTTGAATTAGAAAACGAATCCGCTAGCATTTTAAATGCGAAAGAAATTTTCGAAAACGATACTCTGCGAAATGATTTAATCTACCTAAAAAGCAATTATTGTTTTTTAACCCACCACATAAAAGCGCTGGAAAATCCGACAACACCATTAAAAGACAATATTAAAATCATTTCAACCATTGAAAAGAAAATAATGGAGGTAGAAGGTCCTGTTGCTGAAGTGGTAAAATCGAAATTAAGGTTTGTCCTCGAAAAAAATAAAGGATTTACGACGCTACAAAAAATTAACAATATTCTCATTGGAACACCAAACGGCAATCCAGAGGAGGCATATTCGCCTACAGAGTTGTGCAAATTTAAGTTTGCGCCAGTTACTTCCTGTGACGTAGAGAGGTCATTCAGTCAATATAAAGCGTTTTTCCGATTAAACAGAAGGAGCTTCAATTTTGAAAATTTGAAGAAACATATCGTTGTATACTGCAACAACTCGAATAACGAGGCAGACTAAATTTTAGCTTAACCATTTAATTTCGTTGATTTTTTATATATTTTTTCAAACAATTATGTTACATAAAAGTGTTTTATGTTTGGTAATAGTTGTCTTTTTTATTCCATATTTTTCCATATTTCCGTTTTTTAGACCCATATTATATGTACATATTTTGGGATTTTTAGCACATATTTATCCGAGCCCTAGTGATCAGTATCGCAACCTGAGATCTCGGTTAATATCCGACCTTAATCTGCAGAATGGGATTCTTAATATAGTTTTATCCCAACCAATGTCACGAACATGTAGGCGGATATTGGGTTTTGTGAGAATGTGTATGAGGGAAAGAAAATTGAATGAAGGATAATAATGTTTAAAAATTAAATCTATATACTTTTAATTTGCATTCTCCCATGGGGCTGGCATAGCCACCCAGAGTGGCTGAAGCCTCGTAAAAAATTAGATAAAAAAAAAAAATGTTAGAAAGTGATGGGTATATTTTAAATCTGGGTTTATCCGGTTTAAACCACCTTTTGTAATAAAGGGGAAGATGTTCGTTCTGCCTAGCCTTTTTACCAAATATGTTGGGGTCGGCTTCAAGTCTAACCAGATGAGGCGAAGTACCAGTATTTTACAAGGCGCGACTGCCATCAGACCTCAGCAACCCAGTTACTGGGCAATGCCGATATTCTAAGGTTAGATCGGTGGTCAGACTTTCGAGTTTCTGACTACCCGTAACGACTGTCATAGGTATTCGTATGACAACCGGAGACAAGCTTAACGTGCTCTCCCAGGCACGGAGGGGTCCCGATTTGTAATGAATGGTCACCCATCCACGGGCTGACCGCGGCAAGTGCAGCTTAACCTTGCAAATCATATGATCCGCACGGTTGTTAATAGCCACGAGACCCTTGTACACATTATTACACTTGGGAGCAAATAAATCGAGCCACTCCTTTTTTCACGTGTCCTGGTTATTAGTTTTGGTTTCATGGATTATACATATAATAAGTTGACAAAAAACTACCTTCATTGTAAAGGTTATCAAATAACCTTTTAGGCGATATATGTTTCGAATTGATCTGTTCCATAATAGGTACCAAAAATAATAACAATTATACGTGAAAAATAGAAGTGGCTCGGTTTATTTGCTCCCAAGTATATGTAGTATGCTAAATACTTCTTGAAGTACCATCATGGACGTAGCCAGGGTGCGGCAGATGCGCTTGCTTGAACAACAAGAAGGTATAGAAATGACGTAATTAATGAAAAACTTTATAAAATCTATGAAAAAAACATAAAAAATAAAGGTAAAAACCGACTTAAAAAAAACTAAAAAAAGAGTAAAATAATTACCATAATATAAAATTAACAGTTTCAGAAGTCGGTGGCTTTTATTTGTTTCAGTGTCGAATAGCACCGACTTCTGAAACTGTTAATTTTATAATATGATATTATTTTACTCTTTTTTTTTTTTTGATGTCGCTTTTTACTTTTATTTAAAGTTATTTATTAAATACGTTTTAGTGCCATAAATTACACGGTTTAAGACCACAAATTTAAATGACACTGTTGCGTAATCTTTTCAACAACTAGGTTGTTTTCTTATTAATGTATAATTATCATGACGGCTCCTTACAAATAAATACAATCTTCTTTGTTCTTGGCTAATGTTTCATTGATGACAGTTAAAACAGACTGAAAGTCCTCATCAAAACTTTTGTTGAAGTGAACCACAAACCAAAACGTCATATAAGTATTATATTTTTTGTTTTTGTTGATTTTGTCAAAAAGCGCTGAATCAATTTCGATAAAATTTATATGGGACCACTTCTGTAGTATGGCCTACCAAACAAAAAAAGAATAATCAAAATCCATTCATAATTGGCGGAGAAATCGCGTAACAAACAAAAAAAAAACGAACGAATTGAGAACCTCCTTCTTTTTGAAGTCGTTTAAAAAAAAAATACAAGCTTTTCAAGTTTTTGGATGGGGTATTTTCTGTCTTTCTTGCGCGAATTGTACATTATACATAGTGAAGTAACTATAATGCTGTTACGTATTTAATTAATTTTTTAGGAAAAATCCGAACATGAGGAGACGATTCGAAAGTCAAGCGAGTTGAGTCGTAAGATTCAGTCGTTGGAGGACGAGGCGTCAATTGGGGCACAGGAGAGGGAGTTGCTGAAGGGAAAAGTGAACGAGGAACGCTCGCGGAGCAACCTGCTGGAGAGACAGCTCGGGGACCAACAGAACCACGCCGCTGAACTCATGAAAAGATGCGTAAGTCTCACGTTCACTGCGGGAAAACACACAGTGTTTACGCGGCGCCGGCGGTATGCTATGCGGCGCACACACATCGTGTGTTTTCTTACTTTTTGTATGAAAACGCCCATACAAAAACGGCGCGTGCGCAAAGCCAGTACTGGCTAGTAAAAAATGTATGTGCAGCACTCAAAGTATTAATTTAAAGAATTTCAGCTGCAGTGAAGTTGCAGTTAAGTATCGATCAAAATAACGCTTTTCGTATTCTCATACGGCCGAAATGAATAACCGATCTCAATTCAAAATCTCTGGATTGGTCTAGGTTTTTGACAGGAATTCAATACAACTAATGTCAAAAATCTACATCAATCCAGAGATTTTGGATTGAAATCGGCTATTAATTTCGGCCCTTAATCGGCGATCGATGTCTGATACGCTCGCGTGAGTTTAACTGCAGCGTCACTGCAACTTAATCGGCGCGTCATGAAGTTACGTGAATTAGCCTAGTAGCCGCTAGCCACTTGACCCTTTGTGTGCGTGGATTTAAACAGTGATACATCCCAGTGGCTTCCAATTGCAAGTATAAAGCAGTATTGTTACGTATCCTCTACAGCGATGCGCAGATGCGCGTAAAGCGGGGCGTTGCACAGACGTGCGTAAAGCGGGGCGTTGCACAGACGTGCGTAAAGCGGGGCGTTGCACAGACGTGCGTAAAGCGGGGCGTTGCACAGACGTGCGTAAAGCGGGGCGTTGCACAGACGTGCGTAAAGCGGGGCGTTGCACAGACGTGCGTAAAGCGGGGCGTTGCACAGACGTGCGTAAAGCGGGGCGTTGCACAGACGTGCGTAAAGCGGGGCGTTGCACAGACGTGCGTAAAGCGGGGCGTTGCACAGACGTGCGTAAAGCGGGGCGTTGCACAGACGTGCGTAAAGCGGGGCGTTGCACAGACGTGCGTAAAGCGGGGCGTTGCACAGACGTGCGTAAAGCGGGGCGTTGCACAGACGTGCGTAAAGCGGGGCGTTGCACAGACGTGCGTAAAGCGGGGCGTTGCACAGACGTGCGTAAAGCGGGGCGTTGCACAGACGTGCGTAAAGCGGGGCGTTGCACAGACGTGCGTAAAGCGGGGCGTTGCACAGACGTGCGTAAAGCGGGGCGTTGCACAGACGTGCGTAAAGCGGGGCGTTGCACAGACGTGCGTAAAGCGGGGCGTTGCACAGACGTGCGTAAAGCGGGGCGTTGCACAGACGTGCGTGAACAGTTATATACAATAAAACGCGCACGCGCCGCTTTCGATTAATAGGACTATATCGTCGCGTCGGTGCGCCTGCCAAAACCCTTGTGTGGATTTTATCAACTTTACAAGAAGCGGACTGTTTTATCTGATCTATATACATATAAAAGGAGAAGCTGACTGACTGACTGACTGATCTATCAACGCACAGCCTAAACCGCTGGGGTTAGAAAGTTGAAATTTTGACAGTAGGTTCCTTTTGTAACGCAGACATCCACTAAGAAGGGATTTTTCGAAATTCAACCCCTAAGTGAGTTAAATAGGGGATGAAAGTTTGTATGGAAAATCGTCACTTAACGGGTTCAAAATTTCACGCAAGCGAAGCTGCGGGCGAAAGCTAGTAACTAATAAGTTTAAGAAAAATCTAAAAATTCAAAACGCTAACAACACAATTCAACACATCTTGATTTTATACTGTGATAAAAATATTGTTTTAGTGTTACTTTGTATGCTCAAAATTAACTTTTTTTTGTATTTTTCGTGCAAACGTCAGATTTTTTACGCCGTGCATATATGGGTTTTGGCAAGCGCACCTACGATATAATAAACCACGATTTTCTAAGACTTACATATTGAGTTTTCTTTCGAAAGGTTTCGGAAATCTTTGAATTTCTATTAAAAGTCATGCAGGTCGGTGTCAGCGCTTCAGCTCAACTTTCATCTATCGCTGCCCCATTCTCGCGTCGTCTATAAATAGAATATTTAAAACTGTCTTAAAGTCGTGTTCCGTACAGTATATTTTAAGATGTGCTAAAATAGCACTTTTAATTTAACTTAGTGGACAGCTAAATGTTTCGCCGTCAACTCAAACATCGTCGGATCGGCTATGCAAAGTGTATGGAGCATGACCTAAAGTTATTTTTTCAGTTGAGGACAGGTAACTCTAAACTGCTATGGCTCTTTCTTCAAAAGGCCATTCCAGACGTTGCCCTACATTGTTACACTCGCATAGTATTTATATCAGTGTCTGGACTTTAAGAAGATGGTTTAAACCAAGACTAAGGTAAACCCAGGTTTAAGATATACCTAGAACGGGGTTACTTTGATAAATTTTTTGAGCTTCATGTGTTTGTATCTTATTTATTTTCGCTTTTAGCTGCTACATCAAAAATATTTTATGTAGACTCAATTAACTGAGATATATAAAATCACATAGACTAGATAAAAAAAACTATAGAGCACAGTTTTCGATAGCAAAAAGGAGAAATGTTCCTTATCAAACTTGGACCGTACAGCTTCTACTTTGATGATCTCTGTTCTATCATTGAATTTCAAAGTAGCCCCAATCGAAAAATCTAAAACTCGTTTTTTTTACATATTCAGGGGTGTCATTTAATATTTTTTATCATCGCCATCTAACATCGCAGACACCTCTATACTGAATGGTAAAATAGGAAAACTGTCAACGTTCCCTACAATATTAAATTAAAATGCACAAGTTCCATTTTCACACAGATATTTAACCAAATGCAAAATGTTTAGTAACTATCAATGTCGCCCCTGTATTTGAAAGTAACCCCGGTTTACCGGTACCCATCACTTTCTTATGTCATATAACAAAAAAGGACGGGGCTACCTTAAAACCTAGGTTTTTCTTAGACCATCTTTTGTAATAAGGGGGTAAGAAGACCTTGATCTCTGAGATTGTTTCGGCATTTTTTCTCAGAGATAGTCAGATAGGAAAAGACGGCGCACCTACGCTTAAAAAAAAAACATACAGATTTATTTACAGAAATAAAAATCATTTATCAATGCACTAGAAACAGGTAAGGCGGTGCGCCTACGTTGGATCGGCAATGGTTGTAATACTGAACAGTTAATCCTATTAAAACGACAATTTGATTTGAATACACAGGACGACTTGGACATGGAAGTGAAGACTCTTCGCAAACACTTGGAGCTTCAGAAGACGGAGCTCAAGTGTCATTACCAGAAGCAGTTGGAAGCCGCCGTGTTGGGCAAGCTGCAGGAGTTCCAGCTGCAACTGGACGCGGCCGAGCGAGCGCTGCACGACGACGAGCGCGCCAGGCTGCTCGCCGCCACCGACGCGCACAACAAGCAGCTCGCGGCCATGCACCAGCAGTCAGTCACATCACCTTATCTTTACAACACGGCATTACCTATTCTAATGCTCAAAACGACTAAAGGATAATTTCCACCAAATGGCTCGCATCGCATCGGATCGGAACGGATTTTACAATCTTTAAATGATATTAAATCGTGTACACAGTATTTAAAGTCTATATGTATAGGGTGACTGGTAATTAGTGACCGATCCTTTAACACATGATTGTACTCATGATAACAAACAACTTTCCCAAAGAAACATTATTTATAAAACAAAAAAAAAAAATATTCATATTACTAGCCGCGTCCATTCCATAACGATTTACTAATAAATTTTAAATGAAAAAAATAAAATAAAAATAGTGTTTCTTACTTACAATCATGTGTTAAAGGATCGGTCACTAATTACCAGTCACCCTATATATCAGTGGCGAAGGGTGAATTTTCTTAAAAGGGAAGCCGGACCAAAAAATGCTTACCTTGCTCAAGTGTGGTGCGTGAATTCCAGTAACTAGTCGTTTCGAAAGGGAAGCCGATAGGAATCGAGTTGTATGGAGCCTTCGCCACTGCTATATATATTACCAAGCCGCGCACAGCAACTTGACCGCGGGCATCTTCCGCGACACGCAATCGTAGCCGAAAGTATGCTGCGACGCGCGATCGGCTCCGTTCGCCTGTCGTCGTATCCGATCGGTAGAAATTAAACTATTTGACTAGCCGCAGAAACGGATATGTTCGCAAGCGACGGTACAGGGGGCCTACTCCCTAAGTCCGTCAACGAAGTTAGTCGCCCGTCCGAAAGTAGCCCGTAACGTAGGAGTGCACAAAACAAGTGTCAAGTTCAACTTTTCGGACGGGCAAAAACACATCGGCAGTAGGGACAACTGTCAAATCGTGTTGTCCTTCATTCTTAGTTCGGGTCCCGAAATAATCGTATGTCCGTAGGTGATAGGGAGAAGGAAACGCTCGTAACTAAGGCCGAAACCACGGACTTCGTGCTTAGGGAGTAGACCCCCATCGTATGCGTCGACATTCTGCCGGACGCGATTGGCTGTCGCCGCATCCGTTCGTATCCTTTCCGATCCGATGCGATGCGAGCCGTTTGGTGGAAATCATCCTTAATAATTATCTCAAAAGAATGTGCATGTCAGAACTTTTCATTGTAGTGAACATCCTCCGAGACCTTTTATTTAGCAGTAGTTTACAATCTGATAATTGAACGAAGTCAGAAAGCTACCATCAACGAAACACGAGTTTTGTGATATTGCCGTTTTAAGGTATATTTCATATAAAATGTGACTTTTTAATGGCTTGTGTTTAAGCGCCTACCAGAAATGTATCTATTTTACTACCAAAAAAATCGAAATACCTGCCAGAATGGATAAATGCTCACCAAATTGTGTTTCATAAAGTATTGTAGAAATGAACCAATTTTTCTTTTTATTCTATGCCATAATGATTTATAAACGCCTTTAAAGTTAATTTCAGACCAAATATTTTATATTATCGCTAAATACCAATTTACCAATATTTTATTTCACGACTTTCAATTTAGTCAGTTTTGCTAAGGCAAAAAAGCTAACGGTCGATCGTACAATTTTTTTGAATACCATATATAATATTGCGTATCCCAAACACATGTTACTTGTTTGGGTTTCCAAAGCAGAGTCGACGGAGCCCCGCTATGCGGGGTTCCTATTTCTGTCTGCAGGGTTTAAATAATATTTTGGTGAGCATTTAAATTGTACCCCTTTTTAATCATCTTTTTGTTGTTTAAAAATTAAAAGCCAAAATACCTCAAAATATCTAAAAACGCGTTTTTTATCGATGGTCGCTTTCTGCCAGTTTCTGCTTCACTACGCTCAATTGTAATCATTCTTTTTTTGAATATTCCTATGTAAATAATAATTAATATTACGTTCAATACAAGATTTTTAAAGATTTCCTCCTTTCATTATGTGTGTTTAATTTCCAGGCACAAACTAGAAATAAATGTTTTAGAAGAGAAACAGAAAGAAGAAATCAAACTGTATAGATTACAACTGGCGCAATCTAATGAGAAAATCGGCCTCCTTGAGGTAAGCAATATACACGGTTACTTCGAATTAAGCGCAATTCAGACTACGCTATGCTGTAAAGCTGGGATGCACAGATCGCGACCCGCGGGCCGCATGCAGCCCTCTATCAATATACGTGCGGCCCGCCATGCGCTAGGGAATTCATCTCTTTTATGCGAATTAATGTACGTTTAATTTTTTCAGTAATCTTTATTTCATCTTTTTTGGGCGTTTTTAATTGCGGGGCCCGCCTTCGTGCTCATAGTCTGCCCGAGTGACCCCTAGTCCTAATAAGTCTGTGCATCCCTGCTATAAAGTATTGGCTTAGTGTAAGCGTTAAATTTGAGCGATTCTCCGGTCCCCGCCCCACCTCACTTCTATCTACCCCGTCCGTCGCCCGATAGGTCGCCGTCAAATAACTTGCTTCACAAAGCAGGCCAGCTTGCCATATAGCGTATAGTGTGAACGTCATGCTGCATAGTTATAGCTTATGACGCAATATGCTTTACTACATAACGAAATAGTATAGCGTAGTCTGAACTCCGCTTTAACTGACGAAACTTCATAGGGTTAATAGGTATCATTATTAGAAGACATTCAAATAACAAATTACCTCCATTTTAATCAAGAAAGAAAGAAAGAAAGAAAGAAAGAAAATACATTTATTTGGCACAGACTAAAAAGGCACACAATATAAAATAAAGCAGAAAAAAAAAAAAACAAAAGAAATTAGCAGAAGAGTGTGCCTCACGGCTGCGCCAAAAAGGCCCAGTTCAGCAAAAATGCCAGACAACTAGTGCCTGACGCTGGTTTTCAACTGGACCTGAAGTGTGAAAGTGGTGTAGCGTACTGAAGGCGGCAGATGCGGCCCGCCCCGGACGGCACTTTTAGGGGGCGGCAAAATTTCACAATCACTACATAGTATAAAACAAAGTCGCTTCCCGCTGTCTGTCCCTATGTATGCTTAGATCTTTGAAACAATGCCACGGATTTTGATGCGGTTTTTTTAATAGATAAAGTGATTCAAGAGGAAGGTTTATATGTATAATACATTGCACCCGGGCGAAGCCGGGGCGGGTCGCTAGTAAATAATAATAATATCTTGTAAAATTCTGAGTTTGCGATAAAAATCACTTCATATTTTTGTCGCACCTACGCTTTCTGTATTTTATATATTTTATTATACAGGGTTAATTGAAAAACACCAACAACCTCTTAAGGGGTCATTGTACTCATCATTATGAACAACTTTTACTATGGGACCAAATATGAAATCGCGAAAAAAAACCAGCTGTTCCCTGCATTTTGACGAGCTAAGCGAACATAAATGTAGCGTTTTTTTTTCGCGATTTCAGGTTTGGTCCCATAGTAAAAGTTGTTCATAATGATGAGTACAATGACCCCTTAAGAGGTTGTTGGTGTTTTTCAATTAACCCTGTTTACAGGGTGTAAACGAATTCGTGTAATTCCTTCAAACCACATGATCTATTACTGGTACAGATTAACCCCGCACGGGATTTACATTGAATAAAAATTTTTTTTTTTTTTTAATTTCCCAAATATTTTTTATGTGATTGAAAATTTCGATGCCTTGCTTAAATGAATAAAGGCACGGCGACACAGCTGACGGGCACGACTATCGCGATATCACTCCACGCAGTCAGTTAACTTGGGACGCTAAAATTACTCAGATACCATGGTTCATTTTTTGACAACTTTTTTTTGTTTATTCTGAAAAAAAAACTAAGCATGGTCAATCAGTGCCACCAGTAGATCACGCGGTTTGAAGGAATTACACGAATTCGTTTACACTCTGTATATAAAATACAGAATTTATATTCGCAAGAACACGCTAGACACGATGGCATTGAACTTGTTAACCTTTCTATTAAACCTCGTAGTGATCTGTCTTCAATTTGTGTATGCCAACGAGTCACCATGTCTGTGTTTGATATTTAGTAGATTTATTGCTCGACTAGTGCCTAATTAAAGTGACCGCTCGACAAGGCGTACGTGTGTCATTCATACAAACCTCCTAACGGTACAATACTGTTAATTAGCGACGTCAAATCTGTCGAGCGACTGATCCATATTTTTGTTTAAGTTTGACCTACAGTTGCAGAATGCACACATCTGCGTTGAATGAATGACGTGTTTGTAAATATTCTTTCTCACACATTTTTACTTGCAATGTCAATGGAGGAATTCGATATCACGAAAAATCTTATTATTTCGATGTTCGGTCTAAAATGTAGTTAGAGCGGTTACGCATTGCATCCAATCCGGATCCGTGAAAATACGGATGTAAAAAACTCGGACCGAATTCGGATATTCCTTACGCACTAATCAGATCTCTGATCCAAATCCAAGCAACTCAGGGGCCATCTTTGGCATATATGTCCGATTTGAATCCGAGGTAGCGCGAAAGCGTTCATACAAACAGTACTAAGGCTACTTCGGTCCGTCAATCATCATCATCATCTGCCTAGCCTTTTCCCAACTATGTTGGGGTCGGCTTCCAGTCGAACAGGATGCAGCTGAATATCATGCAGTATTTTACATGGAGCGACTGCCTATCAGACCTCCACAACCCAGTAACTGGTTAATACGATACTCTTGGTAAGACTGGTTGTCAGACTTTCTGGCTTCTGACCAACAGTAACGACTGTCAAAGATCTACAAATGACAGCCGGGACCAACGGCTTTACGTGCTTTCCGAGGCACGGAGGAAACTCGCTATGGTAAATGGTCACCCATCCACAGACCAACCTCGGCAAGCGTGGCCTAACCCGGAAGATCGGTCTATGCGGCTGTAATTATTTAGCCACGAGCTCCTTTATTTACTTCGGTCCGTCAATATTACTTCCGAATTGGAGACTCACGGATGACGGAGAGAAATCGAATGACGGAAGTCGGATCTAGTGCGTAAACTACCATACAAATAGTTGTATGACTACTTCGGAACGTATTTTCACGGATTCGGATCGGATGGAGTGCGTAACCGCTCTTAATCTGTGTGCAGAGTAAGCTGGAGTCGTACCGTCGCCGGCGCGGTCAGATCGCGTCGCAGCTGCACAGCGTCATGGAGTCGCAGTGGCGGCAGGCGCTTCTCATCCTCACCAACGGACACACCAACGTGTCCGCACTCGACCTCACGCGACCCGACAGCGGTCAGTCATACTCATTTTAACTTTAGATTTCACTTGCTTCGGAATTAGAAACTTTAATTACATTACTAATAGTTCAATTTCTATTGCAACTTAAATTGTTTTATGACTTTTTCCATGGTTTTTTGTCACTCTGAAATCTACTGAATTCATTTATTCTTACTTCATTTTGATTGAAGTCTGTTCAGACGGTTGAAATCGCATACGATTTGGCAGTTGATCAATTAAAACCGAATCTTGTAAACCCGTTATAATAAACTAACTTTCGCATTTATAATATTAGCACAGTCTACCTATATCTTACTCCTTACAGTCGGTCAACGTAGAACATTGTCGCAGAGCAATCGTGCGGGGGGTTGCGGGGTGAAGGAGCGGAGGTTATGTCCCGAGTAGCCATACTGCATACTTGGGACATAACCTCCGCCCCTACATAATTTTGACATTTCATAGGACCTGTCAAATGTATGGGCGTTGACCCACTGTATGTAGTAAGTAGGTACACTGTGATATTAGTATGGAAACTCATTTGGGGTCTTGAGATCATAATTAGTACAGAAATATTCAAATCAGCCCCAAAGTCGAGAGGTCAGACTGAGGAGGTTTTGCTTCGAAATTCATGTTTTTTTTTTGTATTAGTGGCAACACCATTGTCAGAGTACGTGAAGGTGTCGCCGCTGACGCTGCCGGAACGCGGCCTCGTGCGCGCGGACGGACGCTCGGACGGTCGCACGGACGGACGCTCGGACGGACGCTCGGACGGACTCACGGACGAGCGGCGTGACAAACTTAACCTCGACGGTCTCACCGACAACGAACTACAACAGTACGTTAAACTGGTAATTATACACTTTTTTTTGTTTTGTTTAAGAATGCTAGATATTGGTGCTAATCTCAAAGCTATTACAAAAATGATAAGCAGTAGAAAAAAAACCATGAAATATTATAAAAGTATCTATTTTTTTTTTATTAGCCTCTTTTCTGTCCCACTGCTGTGCGAAGGCCTCCCCTTTTGTCTACCAAACGTCTCTATTTTGTGGCGTTTCTGACCATTCCAGCCCCGCAAACACGTCTAGATCGTCACATACTTCGAGGTCGAGCTCGACGGCACTGTCCTCTTTCATTCAATTTATAAACGACTAGCTTTTGCCCGCAGCTTCGCTTGCGTGAAATTTTGAACCAACGTTAAGCCTCTTTTTAGTGTAGTTATAAAATTCAAAAAGTCTACTCTTTATTATTTACTTTGAAGAGTGTTTATGCCAAATTTCAAGTCAATAACCTCATAGAATAAGGATTTCCATATGAACGTTAACAACCCATTTCACCCGTTTAGAGGTGTAATTTCCAAAAACCCTTCCTTAATGTGTGCCTACGTTATTAGAGGTACTTACTACCTATCAAAATTTCAAGTTTCTAAACTGGGGTAAGAAACTTGAAATTTTTACTTTTTAGTTTTTTTTTCGGTTTAGGCTCTGCGTTTATAGATCAGTCACCCAGTCAGTCAATTTCTCCCCTGCTTCTTACTTTAAAAGTACCAGATTTTTCATACACACTTTCAACCCTTATCATTTCACCGCCAGTGTCGGATTAAGACAGCGCGGGGCCCGTAGCAAATATGAAAGGGGGCCCTTGAGTTACATTACTTATTAATTTTACTGTTATAAAACAGTAGTTTTACACTGATTTTGTATTAGTTCAAAGGGGTAAGTAAAATATGATATAATTACAAAATCTCTAATATTTAGAAGATATAACAACTGAATCAATAATTTTATTTGATATAACGATCACTAAATATAATAAGCTTTAGATATAATTTTAAAATAACTAATTTTTATAAGCATAACATACATTGAATATAAAATCGTTCGGTATACCACTCAAATAACACAAAACTTATTTAGCCTATTAGGAGCAAATACATAAAATCAACAAAATCAGTTCCTTCTAACCTAACCCAAGCTAATCCATTTCGTCGGGGTGCCCTAACCTAGTAATTGGAACCAACTTGGATGTAGCGCTCGCCGGCCGCTACCGCGGCACGCTCGCTTCGCTCGCTCGGCTCGCGCGTTGGTGGTCACAGTTCTAACCTAACCTAACCCATCTGGTCGGGGTACCCTAATCTAGTCACTCCGTCCTACTTGGATGTAAACATGCAATGAGTAAGCGTTAGTTCAAAAGAGTTTTATATTAAATGATTTTCGATCAGATGAACGTTATATCTAATAATATTAGACGAAATGAGTATTCGAGTATATAAATGTTATATCTAAGGAAATTATATCAACAGTTGGTATAACTCACGTTTAATAAATCTTGTGAACGTTATTGAAATGAAAATATACCAAATACCTTTATATGATATGAGACGCACCCAGTTCAAAGCGATCGGGCGATCGTCAAAACATAAATAACAACACAAAAGCACGTAAAAACTAATAAACTAACACGAAATAAAAAGGCCGTAATACACGCCTGAAAAGTGTAAATTAGCATTATAAGCGTGTTTTTTTAATCATTACTTTTTCGTTGCTATTTAAGTTTTGAGGCTTAATTTCTTAAATAAATAAATGTAATGAAATGGTTTGTTTGAATATACAAAAGAAAATAATCGAGTGGAGTAGCACAAAGCGTAACAGCAGCGCGAGCGAAGCGAGCGCGAATTTTTTTCGCGTTTTGGCGAAAGCATGATGTCATTCTAAGTGCATTTATAGCTTTTGGCTAAATTCACAAATGCTCAATTTTAAGTTGCCGATAAGTCTAGTGCTGTCACTTTCTGTTTGGTTCATAATGTTTCTATAGCTAGCTAATGTTATGTCTATAATTCTGTGTCCCTCATGCTTATTACTACGTTCATATTATTTAGTGTCCAATAGATAATTGTACGAATCACACGTCTTTTCATTTCCAAAATACCACAAATCAAATCTCAACCTTATCACCTGAACACTTTCGTTGGACTCTCGTGATAAGTTTCACTCAAAAAATTACGCTCAGGCAGGGATGAGTGGGTTTAAATATGCGGGGCCCCCTTTCGCGCAGGGCCCGCAGCAATTGCTACTCTTGCTACGTGATTAATCCGGCACTGTTCACCGCCTTAAGGGTTGAATTTACAAAACCGTTCAAACACGTGTACATATATTTCTAACCAAAAACCCTATTATTTGATTTCATGCTTTTATTTTTGAAAAAAACTTTAATTTTCTCATACAAACTTTCAACATTTATTTCACCCCCTTATGGGCTGAATTTCCAAAAACGCTTAAACACGTGTAGTTTTGTTTCTAACCAGTACCTATATCATTTGATTTCATGCTTTTAAGTTAAAAAAATCTTTCATCCCTATTTTATCCCTTAGGGGTAGAATTTCCAAAAACGCTGAAACACGTACTCGTATATATTTATTTCTCACCAAAAGCCTACATTTTTAAATCTATGCTTCTATCTTCAAAACTACCAGATTTCTCATACAAACTTTCAACACTTATTTCACCCCCTAACAGCGGTTACGCACTGCATCCGATCCGAATCCGTGAAAATACGTTCCGAAGTAGCCATAGAACTATTTGTATGGTAGTTTACGCACTACATCCGGCATCCGTCATCCGATTTCTATCCGTCATCCGTGAGTTTCTAATTCGGAAGAACAATTGACGAATTGTTTGAATTTGAATCAGAGATCGGAATAGTGCGTAAGCAACATCCGAATTCGGTCCGAGATTTTTACTCTAGATCGCCATTTTCTCGGATTCGGATCGGATGCAGTGCGTAAAGCAATATCCGAATTCGGTCCGAATTTTTCACATCCGTATTTTCACGGATTCGGATCGGATGCAATGCGTAATCGCTCTTAGAGGTTAAAGTTGCAAAAACGCTGAAACACCTCTTCATTTAATTTTATTTCTAACCACAAACCAATTTCAAAAAATGTCAACAAACATCCTACATCCTACAAAATTAATATGACAATAAATCCAGAGGGTCATCAATCCACGGAGAATCTTAACACCGTGATTCAGAAAAATGATGTATGTGCACAACGCCATCTATAGGTAAATGGATAAAACGTCAGCACAAAGCATGTTCTAGATTTTTCTTACTTTTAGCACTTCTAAACGAAAAATCCGATTCGAATAATTTACACAGCATTTTACATGTGCATAATCAGCCTTGATTAAGAAGCTATTTACTTGGTTAAGGATTAATATCAGGATAGGAATGTCTTCATCTTTCGATTCTACCCGTGTTTTGATCGACTAATTTGAACAAAAAACGGTTGATGTGACTTAACTATAATAGTTGGACATATGCCCTTACGAACTTTTTGTGGATAATGAAGAGTACTATAAACATGTAGTACATTCTTTTTATGTATCATCAATAGTTTTCGCAGCGCACGCCAAATAATAACTTTTATAAGCAAATTTTTGATACCTTGGGTTACATTATTGTATTTTTCTTACGCATCCCTATTTTTTTGATAATGAAATATAGCCTATAGCACTCAAGGATAACGTAGCTTTCTATTGGTGAAAGAATTTTTGAAATCGGATGAGTAGTTTCGGAGATTACCTCCTACATACAAACAAACAAACAAACAAACAAACAAATTTTACCTCTTTATAATATTAGTATAGATATAAATTGTTAAATTGTTCAAGTCTGGCTCCTCCTCAGTCCTGCAGTCCCACTGCAGGGCAAAGGCCGTTTCTCGTAAACAGTACGAACGAGAATTGAACACCATGCTTGCTCGCTGCGTGTTGGCCATTTCAATGTCAGATTGACTTACAATTTTTTCTTTCACCGTTAGTCAGTGGTGTCTTAGATTCTAAATCCGTATATGTCTGACATTGAAAGTTACATTGTTACATGACAGGGTCCAAATATTACTGTAAAAAAATGTTTATATATTATCAAACCGATCCCTTATTATAATTGGGTGTTTCAGCTTTTAACAAAGCCACCGAACATGGACGGCAGCGGCGACACTGGTCCCGCGGACGTCAGCGAGGAACCCACCAGCGACCGACCCGACCGACACGACCGACGCGACCGACGCCGCGCCTCTAACACCAGCAAGCCGCCCTGGAAGGCCTAGCACACGCACCGGCCGCCCCGACCGACACGACCGACGCGACCGACGCCGCGCCTCTAACACCAGCAAGCCGCCCTGGAAGGCCTAGCACACGCACCGGCCGCCCCGACCGACACGACCGACGCCGCGCCTCTAACACCAGCAAGCCGCCCTGGAAGGCCTAGCACACGCACCGGCCGCCCCGACCGACACGACCGACGCGACCGACGCCGCGCCTCTAACACCAGCAAGCCGCCCTGGAAGGCCTAGCACACGCACCGGCCGCCCCGACCGACACGACCGACGCGACCGACGCCGCGCCTCTAACACCAGCAAGCCGCCCTGGAAGGCCTAGCACACGCACCGGCCGCCCCGACCGACACGACCGACGCGACCGACGCCGCGCCTCTAACACCAGCAAGCCGCCCTGGAAGGCCTAGCACACGCACCGGCCGCCCCGACCGACACGACCGACGCCGCGCCTCTAACACCAGCAAGCCGCCCTGGAAGGCCTAGCACACGCACCGGCCGCCCCGACCGACACGACCGACGCGACCGACGCCGCGCCTCTAACACCAGCAAGCCGCCCTGGAAGGCCTAGCACACGCACCGGCCGCCCCGACCGACACGACCGACGCGACCGACGCCGCGCCTCTAACACCAGCAAGCCGCCCTGGAAGGCCTAGCACACGCACCGGCCGCCCGACCGACACGACCGACGCGACCGACGCCGCGCCTCTAACACCAGCAAGCCGCCCTGGAAGGCCTAGCCCACGCACTGCCCGTGCAGCCTCACGCCCACTGCTGGTCACGGGAGACGGGAGGGTTGTGGCTAGAGGGCCTCAGAGCGAGTAGATACAATGCATCTTCGAGTCAACATGCTCGGAAGTTCAGAAAGCAACACATTTCGGTCGTACTGTACTTAGAAAAAAAACTAGAAAGATTATGATGATTGCTTTCAGTGCAATAACAATCATTTATAATTTTTAAACAAAATTCTGTTAATCCTTACTAACATTATAAATGCGAAAGTAACTCTGTTTGTTTGTTACCTCATTACGACTAAAGTGCTGAACCGATTTTGATGAATTTTAGTACTGAGATAGTTTGGAACCCAGAGAAGGACTTAGGCCACAATTATCTCGAAAAACGCGGAATACGCGATACTAGTTTATAATGAAATGTTTACACTGCCCCTTTTTACAGTAGGTATTAGTAATAAAAGATTTGATATGATATACACAATATAGTATAAAATGATGGTGTGATAAAATTGTAGTACAAAGAATAATAAACACAGGGATATAATTTGTTCATATTGTATATTAAATAATAAAAACTAATATACTATATTATAATTAAATAATATAGTATATTAGTAAAGATGGGTTTCATAAAGCATTCCGTCTTAAATTTTTACCGCCTTTTTTAATGCTTTGGGTATCAAAATAAAATTGTGTGTTGTGGTCTATACAGCTTCAAATAAAAGCAACAAACAAAACGAGAAAATTATGAAAGAATTAGACTTGTCAAATTAGGTTGAACCAAAATTTCCATAAAGATTTAGACAACACCTCAGCATTTGTCGCCTAAAAACACAGTGATGTTCAACGAGTATAGTTTGAAAGCTTTAATAATGTTTTGTCTCTTTTTTGTTTTGCCTCTTACAGTTCGAACAACGTAATAGGTCCGATTTGACGTTTGCATAAAAGGACAAAATAAATGTGTACAGAAGTCGCACGCCTTCCATCTTAAAGAAAGTCGCCTTTTTATTTATCTGAACATAGCGCACCATTGATAAAATGAAACTAAACGCCACGCATTGTAGTAGTTATTACTAGTGTTGACATTACTCCTAGTATTTTGACAGATGTCAAATCGGACCTATTAGATTGTCACAACCATGGACGTATAGAGTGCGCGCAAGATAACTCTGCGCGCGATTGAGGGCGTGCTAAACGTTTCCATGATCGCAAAAGTTCAAATTACCGCTTTTTAAGCTTAACTTTTTTATCGCTTAACATAATTTTCCCGTTAAATATTCCTACAATCAGGTAGTTCTACTATCAAAATTGATAAAACGGCACACACTTTGGTGGACCATGATTAGTTCCGATTTCGGCCGCGCGCAGACTTATCTTGCGCGCAGTCTAAAAAAGGTCGGACGGAACTCCCGCTAAGACAAAACTGTGTCCCGTAATGGCGGCGACTGTCTAAGTGTGAATGAATTTAGGGTTGTCATGTTAGCCAAATATTTACCCATATATTATTATATCATTCTCTCTCATCCGTAAACAATTTTTTTCTGTGACCTCCCTTTGCCTACCGCTTCAGTAGTTGTTTCGATTTTACCACCCTATTCTTTTTTAAATTATCAGTTAAAAAATGACCAGTGCTTCTCTTATAGGCTGCAAGTCCTAAGTCATCTTTTAAAATACGCGACATGGTACGCGCGCGCGCGCGCATATCAACAGTGCAAAAGTATACATTTATCAGGGAGTGCTGTACAAAATTTATCATTATCAAATACATAATATAAATATTTATCATAAATTAAACTAATTTCATCGACAATAATATTCATTTATTTTATTACGCACCTCTTGTGAAGCATTGTAAATATAGGGTACAGCAGCAGGTTGTTCCCCTTCCATGTGTGCTGGCTCAAATAAAAACTAGAAACGAATAACGTATTGGAGATGGAATGACATTTTGGACTAACATTTGTGAATGTAACGATACTAATAGGTCTATGTAGATTTGGCAAAAAAGTACGAGGAAAAGTTTAAAAAAAGTAAACAAAAACTTTGAATATGCATAAAGAAAAGTTTCGAATATCAAAATAAATGCCATGTTAGCTTAGATTGTTAATTTACATTTTGAGGTACTGCATATGTAACAACACGCCGGAGTCCTCCTTTAGTTGTACCTATATATATCGTTAGTCTCAAAATGTAGACTGCAAATGACACTGTATTTGTTTGGAATCTAATCGTTTTCACCGTTACAATTTCTTATTATTTTGATCCAATCATTTCTCCATACTTCATTTAGTTTAGGAAATCCAGTAATAATACAAATAAAATAAATAAAATAACCTAGTAATAAATAAATTGAATTGAATCAAAAACTATAAATTTCCCATATTTAGGGTAATTTGCACACGTGAATATTGACAACACTGGCATTGTGATGGATTCTTTTCTTCGGTGAATAAAAATTGATTTTAATGTATACAATTGGGAATTAAGTGATTGAATTATTCATTTACCTATGAAACGTAATTCCTTGATTTTTTTTCTGCCGATTACTACGGTTTCTACACCATTTCACCACACAAGACATGCTGTATTTTAAATTTTTTTTGCCGCTTTTGTGTGTAGACTCTGTTGACGTTTACGCGGTAATGACTGGCTATTTGTGAATGTGTGCGTGCCAGCCTGTACGTACAGCAAGCTGACTGACTTTGAGTGACACAGTTTTTTGTTAGCGAAAATCTGTCCGACCTTTTTTATACGTCCATGGTCACAACTAATAAAAGATAGCACTATGTTTACAGTACCCGTAAAATAACATTGTCTCTCTGAAACCAGGCTTTGATCGTTCTATTCCTCACTTCAGAGGGGAAAATTAATTGGTACTAGTAAAATAACTGCCACTCTGAAATCTGGCTTCGAGCGTTCTGTTCCTCACTTCAGAGAGGCAAAGTTATACAAGGTTAGTCGGAAAGGGGGTACTATTCCGAAGGCCACTTAAAGTATCACTGATGACTGTTTTATAGCAAGTGTTAAAATTTCAAAATTCGATAATTTTTATTTCCATGTAAAATTATATTTAGGTATTTTAGTTTTTTCGAAAATTCTTCATCCCTGCTTTAGTTACGAATTCATAAAATGGAGCTTCTAATTCGTGACCCCAAATATGACCTAAAGTGTAAACACAGCTGATCATAGCTGAGGATAGATAGATTTTAGCGTATTTTTTATGTAATTTTTGAACAGCTATTTCCTCTTAAACTATCGACTTTTGGGGCAAGTGCTAGTACAAAAGTTATTCATTATTATGGGGACTTTAACACCCTTTCGGATTAGTGCCCCCTTTCTAACCTTGTATAACGTGACTGTAGTTAAGTTCAGTACTTGCTCAATGAAGTTCACAATAACTTAACTCGCTACTTATGTCTGTGTAAGTCGGTTATCTCTACTTAACATCCGCCAACGACGTTGTTCCCACCGTTATTCAGATACATTAGTGTATCGTAAATCGTTCCAATGCTCATCGTTCATAATAATTTTTATTTATACTTTTTTAAGTTAGTTTATTTATAGCTATGAGAAAGTAAAAATACTGTATTTGTAGAGTAGATATATTGTATTTGTAAAATAGAAATATGTTTGTATGAAAACTTTTAAATAAGACGTATGATAATTTTGTATTCAATATTGTTATGAAGTTAGAACATTCCTGATTGCACTCCATATTTTAATGTTGATGAATAAATTATATTTTTAAGTGCCAGTTTTTTATTTTATAATTGTGTTGTTCTACATTCTACCCTATGACAGCTCTACTGGTCGTCCATAGGCTGATATTTTGTATGATGACGAGGACTTTTAGCCTAGGCACACACTAGGCGACACGCGACAGCTCGGCGACTAGACGCGATGACAGCTATTACCCGTGGTCCCAGTGGGTCGACCCATTAATGGGTCCACGGGTAATTTTATTTACCCGTAGACCCATGACATTAGAGATTACATTCGAAGAAATGCAAATATCGATATTAAAGCTAAAAGCAACGAACAAAATATGTTATTAGGTCAAAAGAGTTGCAAAGAATATAATCTTGTTTTCCTATTTTTATTGTTCGAGGTCTTTGTGATTTTGATTTGCAATTATTGTGAATAATATATGTTTATTATCATTAATTTTTAATGTAATAAAAAGTACTAGGCTGTCATGACATCAAGAGGGTAGTATTTAGTCTAGCTAAAAAAAATTGTCAGAATTTAAGTAAGCCTAAATAATACTGCTAGACTAAATACTACCCTCTTGATTTCATGACAGCCTAGTACTTTTTTATTACATAAAAAAATAATGTATGTTCTTTTTGAGAATAATCAAGACGAATTTCGAATTTATTATTATTTTTGGATTTTAATAATTTTACCAACACGTTCAGGAGTCGCATTCAATTTTTATAAGATTTATTTCAGTTTAAATTTACTCTGACGCATTGTTCGTCCGGTGTCTTTCCGAACAATTCAGAATAATTGCAAATCATTAAATAAATATTTATTTATTAGCTTAGTTTGTTCGTAGCTCTTAGCTTTATTATCGGTATTTACATCTCTTCGAATGTAACCTCTAGTGTCATGGGTCCACGGGTAAATTAAATTACCCGTGGACCCGTTAATGGATCAACCCACTGGGACCACGGGTCCGCGATGACAGGCTGCGGCCGACAATTTTCATATATTTTGTTCAAAGCTCCGCACACTTGGGGTCAGAGTTGCAGAGTCGCGATGACAAGCTAGGGCAGTCGCGCGCGCTCGCTACTTGTCGCCGTGTCGAGTCACACGACGAACGTCGTGCGACAGCGCAGCGTCAGTCTCGCTGTGAAACAACACGGCCGTCTCTCTCGAATACTCTACTACCTGCACGACGTCTGTCGTAACGACTAGTCCCCAACGCAAGCGACAGCTTTGCGTCTAGTCGCGGCGCCAAGACGGCAGATGCAAACGACAACGCCGCGACAAGTCGCCCAGTTTGCGATGGCCTTTAATTTCACGGCTCGACAATTCCAAACTTTAGGGGCGAACCCGCAGGCAGAATGTAGTTGGGCGTAAGCTTTATTTTTTAATAAAACAAAATTTATGTAACGATTATTTATTTATGAAGGTAAATGCGATTTAAAAATATATTCCAATTTAATTATGATGGCATCATGATCTTTATACAACACTAAATGTACACTTATTACATATAAAACAATACTTCATTCACATAAGGCAAGAACTTAACGAAAATAATTTTGTTTAGTCTTTAAAAAATAAAAGAGAACACAGCCTAAAATATAAATAATTTACATAATATAATATTTATTCTAAGTATGTTTAAGATATGATATGACTCGTATATTTATCGGCGAAGTACGTAAATAACAATTATACATGTTTCTGAATACTTATTTATTAACGACACGTTTAAGAGAAACGTCTAAACAGGTCGTCACTCTTTTTAGGGTTCCGTAGCTAAATAGCAAAAACCGAAAGCCTTATAATTTCGTCCTGACCGTCCGTATCTCACAGGCTTTTCACTCCTCCATCTTTCCATCGATTCTGATAAAAATACAATAGAAATTATATTGTCTTATGTGAACCGCCATTTACGAAAAAATAATAATTTAGGGTACAGGGTTTACTTAGACTTGCGTTGAATGTTAATTCACGCATCCTATTGCATTGTGTATCGTTGAGCAGTGGTTTAAAATGCAATAAATGTTAAGGTGATTCTTTTATTCAGGTGAATATTTCGCGAGATATGTGCCTAAAGTCGTTAATAACATGACTCCGCCTCTAACTTTACAAGCATGTAATTAAAATATATATTTGAAAAAAAAAACGTGTTTTTTTCACATTTTTTTTATATCCTCAATTTTCAGTTACCAATAAAGTTAATATTGCGTTCTGTGAGCCTTCATCCGACATCACAAGGTTTGTTATGTACTTACTACATGCTACGGAACCCTGAGTATGTGTACGACACGCACTTGACCTTTATTTCAGGAGTGACTTCGTAAAAAAGAACGCATCACATTTTTGGCGATAAATCGTAACATTTAATGATATTCTTCTGAGATAGTTTATACAAGGTAGAGTCTGTGCGAAAAGAGAATCATCGTGGCGTAAAAAGGAACTAACATTAACCCTTAATAGGGCGTAAGGTTTTAAGAAACAGTAAATAACAAATAATTTGGTAATTTTTCAAAATATTAAAAAAATCTGAAAAAAAATACTTTTTTTTTAGTTTTTTTTTTGCTATCATTGAAAATAGTAAAAAATTGTGATGTTGCCAGGTTTAAAAGTAAAAATATAACAAAGATGTTTTTGCGACATCTTCCAAAAAAGTTGGTGGTAAATATATTCCTTTTGCCTTATTAAGGGTTAAGATTGCATTTACTGAGTAACATACGTTTACTACAAACACGTTAACGTGTCAAACCGTGTAGTATATTATCTAGTTTACTACTGCAGTATTAACTATTACCGTTCTTGTATTGAACAATACATAAACAGTAAATAAACACTGCAGCGCTCTCAAATCTATGACGATTCTCTTTCCGAAGACTACGTATATTACAGAAAATAAGAAATCTTCCGTAGAAATACACCGTGAAATCTGAACCGTTTTTACCGTGCGTCGCGGAAACTACATTTCTGTAAGACTACTACTGATTAATAAGTTTGCTCAGTTTAAAATATAATCGGGAATAGGTTGAGAAGTGATAAAATTTTGTTAGAAGTGAAAACAAAAAGTCGAGCGGGAGAACGAGGCGGTCGGCGCGGGAAAAATAAGTAGAATTAAAGAGTAGCAAAAGAAACATAAGTCACGAGAAGAGACTACCTTGTTTTAAGAATTTATCATGGTTCATATGAATACAGCCACTACGCCGCGCGCTGAAAACGGTTAAGATTTAACGGTGTATACAGGCTGTCCCTAGAAGTATGGATCAAATCGAATAGGGGCGTGGGCAATGTCATTTCCAAACTTTTTAACCCTGAGAATGTCGGTGCAATTTTTTACAGTTCAAAAGTTATGACCAACTAGCTTTCGCCCGCAGCTTCGCTTGCGTGAAATTTTGAAGCCGTTATGTGACGATTTTCCATACAAACCTTTATCCTCTTATTTAACTCCCTTAGGGGTTGAATTTCGAAAAATCCCTTCTTAGTGGATGCCTACGTTACAAAAGGAACCTACTGTCAAAATTTCAACTTTCTAACCCCAGCGGTTTAAGCTGTGCGTTGATAGATCAGTCAGTCAGTCAGTCAGCTTCTTCTTTTATATGTATAGATTATTGTTTTTTTTTTTTTTTTAGAAAATTAGAAAAAAAAATTAGAAAAAAATTATTAAAAAAACTATCAGAGCTATCATTTTTTTTCAGGACTTTGTCGAACAGTAGGCCTTTCTTGTGATAATACTTTTACGCAGCTAGAAAACATGTGTTCAATAAGAAAAAAAACATTTAGTGCAAAGGCTTTTTTGGTCTGGCAAAAATTTTACTCAATTTTTTACTACTACAAGTTTTGAAATAACCTTGCCCACGCCCCTATTCGATTTGATCCATACTTCCAGGGACAACCTGTATATGGTAAACCTCATTACAATGATCTTATTTTGTAATTTATCTACATCTTGTATTTAAACAATGGTCGTGTTTATTATAAACATACATACTAAAGTCCGATTGCAACCAAAAAGGGTGTTTTTATTACAAGGATAATTTTGTGTTACGGCTGATTTTTTAAACGTCAGATAACTTATCTTAGAAATACATTTGACGTTTTGACAGTTTTATGGCTGATTTTTCAATCGTCAGATAACTTTTATTTAGTTAAGGAATAAATATGACGGTTTGACATATTTCCTATACAAAAGCTGTCAAAACGTCGAAATTATTCCCCAGATAATATTTATCTGGCGATTGAAAAATCAGGCCATAGTAAAGAAAATATACGTATTTATTCCTCGAATAAAAGTTATTTGACGATTGAAAAATCGATCCTTAGTTTACTATTTTTATTCACTTAGAATGTTAAGTAATAAATTATATTTATTAGTTACATGGGCTTAGCCATAATTTTGTCTGGGGTGGGGGAAAGCAGCTCAGCCAAAGTCAATATTTATCTTTTTATAAAATCTGGAAGTGCAGAATCGGGTTATATGGGCAATTTTGAGGCCTAAAAATGTATGGGCGAGTACTGGTCTGCCGTTTTTAGTAGACAATGGTGTCAAGTTGACTGAATCTAGATAATTTACCTATTGTTTCCTGTACTAGGGTAGGGCAAACGTCCCATCCGACCCATCCACATGATACTACACCCATTACACAATGCCTGCATTTTCTGAAGGGATACTTAGAGGTGTTTTCGACCAACCATTCTCCGATAACGCAAAAAAAACCATGTCCGTTGTAAGATTAAAATGTTCAAGTAATGGTTAATTTTTGTAATGTAATGCATTGTGACTAATTATTAGATCGAATAGACTACTTGACATTTGAAGCGTTGCCGATATTAGAAAAAAAACGAGATAATAGTAGTTGTTTAAAATAATTGCACTAAAATAGCAATAATGCCTTTGATTTAATTTCAGTTATTGAATTTTAGGCGCCGTGACATAGTAAGCCTCTATTTCGCTTTACAATAAGCTATATAACATAAAGGGACGTCCGCCGGGATTGCCGTACACATGTTACAAATACATTTTTTTGTGCAATCGAACTTCCATCACTGTACAACTCGTAACATAAATAATCAGAAAACCCCGACACCCGAATAAAAATATTAAACTAAAAGCACAATAAAATAGTTAAAATGTAACTTTAAAGAACTTACTATATTGTTTAAGAAATTAGTACTTGTCACGTATTGCTAACTGCATTTAAAATTCAGTCTAATAGCCTTGACATAAGTCTTAATTCTCTTTATTTCTATTGATTGACTGTTTGTAATAACCATTTTTAATAGACATAATATTAGCGTCTAAACAAAGTAGGTACTTTTAGGTTTCTGATTAATAATGTTACTCGTTGTATAAGACAAGTGCATAATGCAACGCCTCTGATAATTAAACGATAAGATTTCACGTACACTAAAAGTATAAAATAAATTGCACAAACATTTTCTTTAACTAAAATTAACCTGCATGTACAATTTTGCGACATTATTTCTATACATATAATAAAACGCAACGCCTGTATATTTTATAACTTCTGCCGAAAGAATATGAATGCGGTTTGCATAGTTGATTTCTAACACATTTTAAATTTATATATATTCAATCACAACAAAACATTGATAGTGGTCCGTCTTAGGGTGCTACCAAACCAATCAATCGATTGTCGATCGGTGCCATCGATTGATTGAGATAAAGTGATCATGAACCATCGATCCATCTTGATCAACGTGGATCGACCATCAATCCATCATCGATAGATTGGAGTGGTAGCAACATTAAAAATTAAAATGGTAGCTTTTCGAGAATATCTTATAAACTCCAAAACGCTTGTGTTTATGATACAGCAAAACTAGAAAGTAATATAAAAATAACTGCCTTCGAAGTATTTTATTAACATTGATCTTCATTGATTATAGTTTCCTGTAATGATATTTGATATCTTATTTAATATCTTAACTGGTGGAAGTATTGTTTTCGTTTAATCTCAGGTATCACGTCACTACATTATGATGATATAAACTGGCATCTCTCGCTGTTAGGGGGATATTACACTATTATACAATGTGTCCGGTCATGTACTAGCGATATTCTAGGTACTTATTTAACAACTATTCTAGTACACAAATGCACTATACACTAGGTTCCACTCCACTTCCACTTTTTTGTTGAGATATTCTGTACGTGTGTACAAAAAAGTCATATCTCTCAAAGTTTTTGTCCTACTGAGATAAAAGTAGGCTTATTCGGAGGGCAACAATATTGTCTATCGTTTACATTACGATACAATGGGTTCACATTTTCATAACATTAATTTAGAGAATATCTCAACAAAAAAGCAAAATGGCTGCCAAATAGCGGGGAAGTAGATTGGACCCTAGTGTATAGTGTATTTGTGTACTAGAATAGTTGCTATATAAGTACCTAGAATATTGCTAGTCCATAACTGGACACATTGCATATCTAGGATCATAGATTTATAGATATATGACAATGTAATTTAGATATATGAATCATTTCTCCATTTATAGATATGACTCAGAGGTCATTTAAGAGATAAGATCCCAGATATATGATAGTGTAATATCTCCCTTAGGAAAACAGTCAAGAAATCATTTTTGACTGTTGAAATCAGTTATATCATTTCTCACAGTCATATTTTGGCATTATTTCTCCCAATATCCGTTGATGTACTGGATCAAATCCTATTATTATTCAGTATTTCTCTGAATGTGTCGCACCTCTAATTACAATTTATTGACACGATCTACTTAAACGTAGTTATTTTATTAAGCGCATTTCGTACAGATGACGTTGCTGCCGAGTGGGCTTTCCCCTAGGTCTCGTAAGACTGAAGGAAATAATATCAAGTAGAGGACCATCATGTCAGGTTCCCAAGAGTCAGGCCCCGTTTATTGCTCTACGACCAGAGTCCGAACATACAATAGTCTATAGGTTAACAGACACAAACTCGGGATACCAGCATCCCCCACTGGTTGGATTGAGGCCAGGTGACAGTCGCTCCATTTAACCCTTTAACCGCCCCAGTCGGATATATCGGACAAGTTTATTAACCTCTATATGGTTATCTATACTAACGGACACAGGTATATCCGACATGGTCGAAATAGAGACGATTTTTTTTGTCGGATTTATCCGACTGAGGCGGTTAAAGGGTTAATCTGAGCCGCATCTGTTTAGACAGGAAGCCGACGCTAGCATATTTTAGAAAAAGGCTCGCCGGTCATCCCGAAGCGGTAGGCAGGTGTTTAAGAGTCGTTTGCACACAAATAATTAGTGTGTGGTGGGGGGCGAGTTTTATGTGAGTACACTTGTATGTTCTGGGCGGTGTAACGAATGAGTTGTAGTATCACATACGGTCGCGGTGACGTGTTCAGGCGAGTGCGGAGGCCGGCAGCGAGCTGTGCTTGGGCTTGGCTTTGTGCACGAACACTTTGATGCAGCCGTTGAAGTCTGCGCTCACCAACACGTGGCCCGTCTGGGATGATGCCACCATGCCGCCTTCAGCACCCTTCTGGAAAATACAAAATTATTACATAACATATCTTTTGTAATCATAGCATAACCAGCCCATTACTGAGAACGAAAGAAAATTCATTTGTTTATTAAAGTGAGCTAAAATTGCTACGTGCCACAATTACACCACAACAACAACACGTGGGCGGGCACTAATTTGTATGAAAATAAATAGTTTAATTTACACGAACCACATTTTGCCGCCAAATTCAACAATGTGGGCGATACCGACCACATCGCAACCACCAGCGACACGGCGCACTAGCGGCCACCTCGCAAACACAACGTTGCATCGACGCTACGATACCGCCCTCCCACTAGCCACAACGTAAACACATCGCAACTACTAGCGACAACGCAACCACATCGACCTTTGTAGTTACCACAACGAAACTGCAAGAAGCTGCAGCGACACTATTCACACTGCTTGACCACTTTTTGTCGCTGCGATGTGGTGTGGTTGTGGTACGTGTGAATTCTCCCTAAACGTCAACAACAAAAGACAGCAGCCATGAGTGGTGATGTACAATACGGCCGACGTATCCTGGCGAGTCTGAAGTTAGTTGTTTGGCTGCGCAATGAATCTTTTTGAAACGAAATTGTCTACTGCGCAGCTAATCAGCTAACTTCAGACTCGCCAAGATACGTCGGCCGTATTGTACCAGGTTATTGGTAAAACACTAACAACCTCTTAAGGGGTCATTGTACTCATCATTATGAACAACTTTTACTATGGGACCAAAAAGTCAGCTGTTCCCTACATTTTGACGAGTTATAATAATATCCTTTATTTCAGGCAACTTGGCCCATAGAAAACTAATACATAATATTATAAAACTTCACTTAAGCGCTATCGTTGTGCGATCGTGTGGCACTTGTCCGCGGAAGCGACGGAACACCACTCCCTGCTGCCAAAAGTTCTCCTCCATGACGAGGTGCAGAAGACACTTTGGTACTCGCACCACGAACGCCTTGAAGTTGCCGTTACGGCGCGATTCCAGCAGCTGCACTCTCACCAAGGACTTGGCCTTTTGGCGTACATACTCCACGATGTCCTCCGCATTAGTGGTGTAATGTATGCGGGAGATGTACACCGGAATGTTCGGCAACGCGGCACGAAACGTCATATTCGGCTCCGCAGGAGCCGTGCCGCAGCAGTTCTTTTTGTTTCTCTGATGGCACTTCTTTTGTACCGTCACGAAACCATCCTCATTTTCAGCCTTTTTCGGCGAACCTAAACCTTATGCGAACATAAATGTAGGGAAAAGCAAATTGTTTTTCGCGATTTCTTGTTTGGTCCCATAGTAAAAGTTGTTCATAATGATGAGTATAATAACCCCTTAAGAAGTTGTTAGTGTTTTACCAATAACCCTGTATAAAGTACGTCCGACGCATCCTGGGGCCCAATTCTCCTAAAATAAATTGTTGCCAAACGCAATCGAACCACAACCGTCATGTCAGTCAGTTTTTGTTTTCGAAAACTTTCAAAATGATTGATTTTGTTTTTTGTGTCAAACAATTTGATAGCTTTTGAAATTGAGAACTGTCTGAATGAACGGTTCGGCCTTGCTTGGTTCGGTTGTGATTTATCAAGATTTATTTTAGGAGAATTAGGCCCCTGGACTGCTAGTCCCGCTACCAACTTTGCTGATTGGCTAATATTTTCACCACGGCATAAGCTATTTTCGTATAGCTCATGCTGATTCGAGATAAGTATCCATGTTCGCCCATCCTTCACCAGTTGGTGCTTTAGCAGTATATAATATTCAAAAATACATACCACTTCATCTTTATCTTCGGCGTCCTTATTGGCCAGTTTAGCTTCTTCCTCCCTCTCATTCATCATCCTGATCATATGGTCGGGGTTCGGCGCGAACACTGCGCACGTCACGAGCGCGTTGTGAGCCTTGATACCTTCCCAGAAGTCGTTCCTATCCCTCCTGACCGACGTGAACTTTGAATAGTCGTGGTACGTCTTCCATATATAGATGCACTGGTTTTCAGAGCCGCTCACTATGTATTTCCCGTCGTGGGAGAATGATGCCTTAATTTGGCTTGAAACGTTTACATAACCTTTGTATTTGCAGGAGAGGTTCAAATCTCGGAGGTCGTACAGTCGTATTCGGCTGTCGTTTGACGTGACGAGTATTTTGTCGTCATTCGGCATGGGTTCAATCCCGCTGATCTTTCGTCCTGTGGAGTTCTTTCCTCTGGTGGAGCGCACGTCTATTTGTGTGTGGTATTTGAGTTGGTCGGTGGTGTAGAATATGCACCGTCCGTCGTACGTGCCGACGACGGCGAACTTGCCGTTTTGGCAGAAGTTTGCGGCTGTTATCAGTTTCGTTTTGCCGTCCACTTCGTTCCAAACTGCAACCTGCGATGTTAAATTGTGTTAGAACTATTTTTATACAAGGATGTATTTTTTTTACGTTTTTATTTTATATTTTCACAAAAATAACAATTATTTTTGGATTAATAAACTTTACGTATTGCCAACTTTTAGTATCTTTAGAGTCATGTTTTAGAAAGTGTTTTATGAAAACATAAAACTTAAATTTTAAAAACACACAAATTCAAATAAATGCGTAATACACGCGACGTATAATAATACAATTCCTAAAGAAAACTTAAATTACTAATACAAAACTGTTTTCCGATCTGTGTATAAGCACTAACAGTTACAAAGAAAGTTTAATATAAAATAACAAAGAATCAACAAACCTTCTTATCGGGTATATTCCACAGCCTCAGCTTGCCATCGAGGCTGCCAGACAAGAAATACCTGTCGTCTCTGGGATGGAACACGATGGCGGTGACGAAGTCAATGTGCTGGAAGCAGCAGAGGCACTCTCCGCGCGAGATGTGCCACAGGCGCACGGTCTTGTCCATGGAGCTGGACAGGATGAAGTAGTTCTTGGACCAGGACACGTCCAGCAGGTCGGACGTGTGCCCCGAGTACGTGCAGAAGGGCGCCGCGCAGAAGGGCGCGGGGGCTGCAGCGGGGCTGGGCGGCGGCGCTAGAGATACCAGCGACTCCTGCGACGGCGTGGGCGACGACTTCTGCTCCAGGTTGTACTTCGTGCGCATGTCCTGCATCATCACACTGTATTGTTTTACTGTTGCCTATGTTGTTTTTCAAAGTTTCGAGATACCCTCCATTGGTCTAGCCATTTCAATTTTGTATAAAAAGTAAACAAATCTTTCGAGGTCGCGAGTTGAACTAGTCGGACAATCCCACGAAGCAAATACAAAGAGGAGATGGCATAAGCAACTGTGAACCGTGATATCAATGTAGAACCATTCCGTCCTCACGGTGGGCGTGGCCTATCAGTCTGTCGGCACTCGTCTTGTAAACATTACGTTCCCGCTCCCATTCCATTTTATCATTATTTATTATTTTCGTTGTCATTTAAAAGAAAAAGATGAAGTGTTGTGTGTTATCTTGTAAAAACTACTCAGATAAACGTTTTGGTACCATGGATGGCATCACATTTCACTCGTAACTATTTTTTTTCGATATTTATTAGATTCGTTCTAGAAAAATCTATTGTTATCACGTCTCGTACAATAGTTTTACTGCTCGACAAAAGATGGCGCACCCTATTATAACATAAATAACTAACAACTACGTAAGAAATATTCATATCTTTATAATTATAATGTATTAAAACAGATTTAAGATTTTTTTAAAGCCTTTTTGTTGACAAAAATATCGTATTATTGTTTTTTATCACTATTTTAAACCGTGATATTTCGGTCGCCATCTATCGTGGAATAGTGTAAACAATATGAATAGACAGGTCCGTACTTAGAATTCAATTATTTAATTACGATGTGTGGTGATACGTGACGTTTTAATTTTTATTCAATAATGGTGAACGAGGCCTGCATAGTTCCTTGATATTTAATTAAATTTAGATTATACTCGTATTTCAGATTTCCACCCGAAGATAATCTCAAACAGAAATGGATAAAACGATGGCTTAAACCGCCTTTTATACTAATAAGGGGGAATTTGTACAGAGTGTCTTTTTATTCACTGCAGTAAGCAGTAATTCAGTCCAAGAAACTACGAAAAAAATTGACCATCGCCCATCGCCGTATCCATTTGATGTAGGAACTCGATTTGTTTTTCGAGAATTTCAATTTTAAATTAAAAGTACACGAAAATAATTCTGTAATAAATTTCTGTAGTAAATTGTGTACCGTAAGTATGATTTCTTGGGATGATGGCATGATTTCTTAATTATTTTCACTAAAATTCCACTAAAATCTACAGTTAACAAAAAATCGACTTGAATACAATTATTTAGCGGGGTGGTTACTTATTACTGTGTGAAGATTTTTCTTAATTATTACATTTTTGTTCACAATCTTTTTGTAATTTTTAAACCAGCTCTGCCGTAGGCTGGTAAAAAAATTCTAAGTACGTCCCTGTCGTAACATACGTAACGTAGATCGTAATCTACGAGGACATCTAGCGTGAAATAGCTGAAACACGTATTAGTTACCGATGTACCCGAAGCGTTTAGTTTTTCCTATTCACTACTAGATGGAAAACGTGAAAGTAGGCGTAAGTAGGCGGGGTGTAACGTTCCCTTCACCCCGCAAAGTATCACGCGTCGTATGATAGGAAAATCGAATTACACCATCTCCTCTTTGTATTTGCTTCGTGGACAATCCGGAAATACGCACGTAAGAAAATCGTGACTGTTCATAAATTATGAATGTGTCTCACGAAAGTTATAATAAAAAACACCTTTGATCTTCAAATATTATGTTTTTTAGGGACGGTCCATTAATCACATGAGGCTCGAAAGGGGGGAAGGGTTTCGGAAAAAATCACGAAATATCACAAGAGGGGAGAGAGGGTGTAGTGAGATATCACGTGTATTAATTTTTTCGTTGACCTGCAACCTTAATGTCTGTCTGGACATTTTTATCACGGTGCTTAATTTTTCAAAATTAAATTAGGTTATACCTGTATTTAAAGATAATATTAAAAAAAAACCGTTATTTGGGGTAGGAGGCATAGTCTTAAATCTCACCACGTATCACCAGAGGGTAGAGGTTTAAAAAGTTGCTAAAAAACATCACGTGATTAATGGACGACCCCTTATAAATAGTGGTGGTTAATAAAATGTATAGCGCCGAAATATAACAGACTATGCGTACATAGCGTGTAGCGTTTGCTATAGCGGCTCTGACTTCGCGCTGTATTATAACGCCTCAACATATTCAACGAACAAAAGTCTAAACGCGCACAGCGGGGCCAGAACGAGATAGCAAGATAGCGTAGCGACTAGCAACAGCGCGTAAGGGAATGAAATATTATTATATTCTTTAGTGTACAGCGCGTTGCGAGATAACATTTACCGCGCATCAAGTCCGTTTAGCGTGTTGTTAAATAAAAATTATAGCGTCTCCGCGTTCAGACTGCGCCCGAGTTTTGTAACACCGCGTTATAATGATAGCGTATAAAATAACAGACTATATGAATATATTTTATAGTTTATAACACGTCTACAGTTTATAGCGGATTTGAACATCACTACTTATAAATATACTTGGGAACAAATAAATCGAGCCACTTCTATTTTTTACATATAATTTTTTATTTTTTTTGGGCTTTGGCGCTGAGCGACCACATCGCCCTGTAAGACAAAATAACAAAAAACAAATACATAGTAAATGGGGTTATTGCTTAGTAAGACCTAGTTCTGCTAATTTATAAAGAATTATTGCCTCGTCTGACATAGGTTTTGCTAAGATACTATTGCAAAGACCAATATCCATTTCTCTGGCTACACCCAAATGCATAAATCTGTAAGCTTCGTTACGTATACACTCCCATAGAATGTGTATTTTCACGTATAATTGTTATTATTTTTGGTACCTATTATGGAACAGATCAATTCGAAACATATATCGCCGAAAAGGTTATTTGATAACCTTTACAATGAGGGTAGCTTTTTTTCAACTTAGTATAACCCATGAAACCAAAACTAATACACCAGGACACGTGAAAAAAGGAGTGGCTCGATTTATTTGCTCCCAAGTGTACATTCTATCTTCCATCTAAAAAACACTTATTCATCTAAAACTGTGTATTTTTAATGGTCACAAAATAATGTAAGTAAGTTTACTTGGAACATGTGGTATGCGTCCCGGGTGACCCACACCCGCAGCAGTTTGTCCTGTCCGGCAGTAGCCAGCAGTCGGCCGCACACGCTGAACTTGCAGCACCACACGGCGCCGTTGTGACCTGAGCCCATTTCCTGCAGAATATTCATATTTACAAGCTTAGTTTTAGTATATACTAAACCTGAAACTAGTTTGTTCAGAATCACTAGGAGAATCGATTGACATATTTTTTACACCATTTTTTTTTTTTAATAAATTTCCATTTTGTTTCTGAAGTTTTCTACCCATAACAATTGACGGGAATAGACACCTTCCCCCTTATTACAAAAGATGGTTTAAACCAAGACTAAGGTAAACCTAGGTTTAAAATATACCCATCACTTTCTTATGTCATATAACAAAAAGAGACGGGGCTACTCTAAAACCAGGGTTTTTCTTAAGCCATCTTTTGTAATAAGGGGGCTTGAGGCTTGAGACGGTCCTCTTAGTCAGTTTCCGTGTATTAGACAACCCCTTTATAGCACATCTCAGGCATTTCACACTTTACTAGGGAACTTAACGCGACATAAACTAAGGTGTAACTTGGAGATTTACTAAAAAAACACATATTCAGGCAGTTCTGATGAAAATCTTGTTGGGGTGTCTCGGTTTTCGTATAAAGTAAACATAAGGTTGTATAAACCTAGATTCTGTGCGAGAACGCTATGTCGTGTTCAACCTTTCTACGGTATGATTGAGCGATAAACATACCGCACAGTGAGTATAACAGTAAAGCAATATTTTTTGGCTATTTATTTTTAATATGCAAATCGTATACACTGTTGCGTAAAAAACCTAAAGTGTATTTTGTCTTACCACTATTCAACAGGTATACAAAGTTAGTCAGAAAGGGGCTACTAATCTGAAAGGGTGTTAAGGTACTCATAATAATGAATAACTTTTATTGTACCACTTTCCCCAAAAGTTAATAGTTTAAGAGAAATAGTTGTTCAAGAATTACTTAACAATACGCTAAATTCTGTCTATACTCAGCTATGATCAGCTGTGTTTACATTTTTAGGTCATATTACGGGTTACAAATTAGCAGTTCCATTTTCTGAATTCGTAACTAAAACAGGGACAATAGAGTATACTTGTTTAGTCAATAGAATACTGGGTGTTAACGAATTCGTGTAATTCCTTCAAACTACATGATCTATTAATGATATACATTAACTTCACACGGGATTTAGATTGATTAAAAATAAAAATAAACTTTTTTATTCACAATTATTTTTTGTTATCGCAAATTTCGATGCCAAGCATAAATTAATAAAGGCACTGCGACACAGCTGACAGGCACGACTAACGCGATATTGCTTCACGATGTCAGTTAACTTGAGACACTAAAATTACTCAGATACAGAATACCATGGTTCATTTTTTGAAAACTTTTTTTTCTTTATTCTGAAAAAATCATAGGATTTTTTCAGAAATAAACAAAAAAAAGCAGGATCAATCAGTGTCACCAAGAGATCACGCGGTTTGAAGGAATTACACGAATTCGTTAAGACCCCGAATACTTGTTTAAGTAGTTTTGTGTAAATAACTCGGTTTGCCAAAATGTACATACCTGAACATGTCTAACACATCCATCGAAGTCGTACGGTCCCTTATGAGAGTTGGAAGCTTTCAATTTGATGTTATGTTCTCCTCTGACGTCATCGGCTATGTCCGCCACGTCTTCCTTGTGCCGAGCGTGAGACACTTCTTGCGCCAAAGACTTCGCGGCGTCAACCGTCTTCTTGACTGTGCTACCGAAGAAACGCTTCAACCTGAAAGGGTTCATGAAGTGATCGTATTTGTTTTAAAGAGTGCAGGGTTGTAAATGTTGTAATGCTATTTCGGCAAACGTGTCGTCGTAGTTAAAGAGCAGGTTAAAATTATTCTTAATAATAACAGCTTTTTATGCACTTAGAAATAATTCAAATATGTTACGTTTAGTTGCAAGTAAAAACAAGCGTCAACACACACGGTTTAACTTAATAATAATTATTTATTTGTTATATTTTAACTTGTTTTATATACGTTGCTTGGCACACATGTTTATTACATAATATCCTTTAGTGAAGTTAATTCACTATTAGAATAGGACACTGGCGCCGACTCTGTTGCGCATCGAATATTAATTATTTATCAAATTAGGCGCAGTTCAGACTACGCTACAATATATTATAGCATATAGCAAATATTGTATAGCTCAACGATATCGCTCAGCATACATTTTAGATAGACACGTTCACACAACGCTATGCTATAAAGTATTGGCTTGCTGCACGCGCTAAACTTGAGCAATTCTCAGAGCTATATTGCACGGTTCTCCGGTCCCCGCCCCGCCTCACTTCTACCTCGTCCGATGGATCGCCGTCAAATAAGTCGCTATACATAGTAGACCGGCTTGCGATATAGCGTATAGTGTGAGCGTCATGCTATATAGTTATAGCTTATAACGCAATATGCTTTACTGTATAGCGTAGTCTGAACTGCGCTTCATAGCTGTCAAACTTGTTTACACCGTCAACCTCATCGCGTTTTTAGGAGGAATATTCTGAGGGGAACAGAATTGGGTCCATTGACTATTCCTCATTAAAGATCTTGCCAGGTACACTTCACGTAACTGGCATAGTGGTAAGTTTGTCATAGACTGTTACCACAGTAGATAAATAAGCTAAGGCAGTTCCTACCTATTATCGCCTGATACAGTAACTACCTATTATCGCCTGAATAGGCACACACACAGACACGCACTGCAACAAGTCCTCTATGTGAGCTTCGCAATGCAGTCAGTAACGGCTGTCATAAAGTACATTACAAAGAGTATATTATACTCAGTATACAGTGCGTGTCTGTGTGAGTGTGTCAATTCAGGCGATTTTAGGTATACAAAAATGCTAATAGAATATCTAGCTTTAATTCCGCTGAACAAGATCGCTAGTTTGGAAGCAGTATGCAGCACCACCCTCCCGCCCACAAGTATATGCACATGCAGAAAGAGTGAAAAAATAATGGACGCGAATCCGCGTCCTAGCGGTCGAGGAGTCAACATATATCCTGAGGATGCCCCGTGCAGGGCGAAACACGTGTCGTGTATTGGTTTGGTTGCATGTTGCATTATTTTTTCACTCTTTCTGCACGTGCATATACTTGTGGGCGGGAGGGTGGTGCTGCATACTGCATCCAAACTAGCGATCTTGTTCAGCGGAATTAAAGCTAGATATTCCATTAGCATTTTTGTATGTAATGGATTTCCGCAAAGTAACGCCTGATTCCATCATTTATCGATTTTAGGTAGTGTCCGACCGAAGGTTCGGTTTCGGTTTCGGCCAGTTTCGGCCAAAAAATCTTGTTTCGGCTACAGTTTCGGTTTCGGCCAAAAATCGGCCGAAAGTTCGGCCGCGCCGAAACTCAGTGTTCGTGAATTGTCGCGCGTCTTCCGGCTAACTTCGGGTAAGTTCGGGACTCCTGTATTGTTGCCAGCTGAGTTCACCGGTCGGCGTGCGGCGTGGTTGTGTTGTGTTTTTGTTTGTTGATTTTTGACAAAGTTTACCGAATTAAGTACAATTTATTGTATTTTTTTTGATACTGATAATTAGGTAAATAATTCTTTAACTGCCAAGTATCAAATACAAGATATCAATAAATAATAAATTAATCTTTACGACATTGAACACAAATACTCAATTAAGAAGTCTGTACTTTACGGTATAAAGTGTTGATTTTTGACAATCGTCTAACATTTTTTTTAAATTTTATATTGTTAATATAGTATACCATAAATGAATAACTATTTTCGTTACATATTTCCATTATTGTCTTTCATTTCATTTAACACGAGTACCTAAACTGTTTGTTTAGGGTGTTAACGAATTCGTGTAATTCCTTCAAACCGCGTGATCTACTGGTGACACTGATTGAACTTGCATAGGTTTTTTTCAGAATCAACAAAAAAAAGTTTTCAAAAAATGAACCACGGTATTCTGTATCTGAGTAATTTTAGCATCCCAAGTTAACTGACTGAGTGGAGCTATCGCGCTAGTCGTGCCCGTCTGCTGTGTCGCCGTATCTTCATTTATTTAAGCATAGCATTGAAATTTTCTATCACATAAAAAAAATATTTGAGAAAAAAAAAGTTTATTTTTATTTTTAATCAATCCAAATCTCGTGCGGGTTTAATCTATACCATTAATAGATCATGTGGTTTGAAGGAATTACACGAATTCGTTTACACCCTGTATGTGTAAAAAAGATACTAGATTTCACTATACAATTTGGGGCAAAAGTAATCACCCGATGTTGTTTTGCTGTAATTTTTTTTTGGGGAATGGAAATATTTGGTTCTTCTTGTGGATTGTGTTTATTTAATTAATTAAGTCGTTTTTTTACCATCAAGTCGAGAAAATGATATCGGTCAAGTGGCCGCCGTCAGAATTGATGACCGGCTCGACCGGATACGGCTCGTTTTATGACATTTTCCATTTATTTACGAAAACTTCGCCGGCCCTACAGTTACTGTGGACGGCGAGCGCTACAGAGATATGATCAACTATTTTTTCCTTCCTTAGTTGTATGAATTGGGACTGGAGGACATTTGTGGTTCCAACAGGACAGAGCAACGGCGCATACTGTACGAGCTACAACCGATATTCCGAAGGAAGCATTTCTGCGGCGTCTAATCTCTCGCTTTGACGATTTGCACTGGCCGGCCAGATCACCCGATTTGACCGCTCTAGTCTTTTTTTTTGGGGTTACTTCATGTCCCGGTTTTATGTAAACAAGCGTCAGACTTTTGAAGTCCTTAAAGAGAATATTCGACAGGAATGCTAGAAACTATCGCCGGAAGTTCTGACAAGTAATGGAAACTGCCATAAAACGAGCCCGTATGGTATCAATTCTGATGGCGGCCACTTGATCGATATCATTTTCTCGACTTGATGGAAAAAAAATCTAATACATTAAATAAACAATCCACAAGCAGAACCAAACATTTTTATTCCTAAAAAATTACAGCAAAACAACATCGGGTGATTACTTTTGCCCCACCTTGTACAATAGAATATAATTTTTTACATGTCTAAATAAGGTTCGGTTTCGGTTTCGGTTTCGGCCGAAACTGAGTCTGGCGCCGAAGATTCGGTTTCGGTTTCGGTTTCTGTTTCGGCTAAAAATCCTGTTTCGGTCGGACACTAATTTTAGGTAGTTGAGGTACTGCTTTAGCTTAGACACGCTGACTTCTAATTGGTTGTTTTACTAGAACAAACGTTGTTCAGACCATGGTCTACTAACATAGCATAGTATCAAAAAAAAATTAAAGAAAAAGAAATTCTAGACTTTCTTAAAAAGTCTTGTTGCTCAAACGTGTTACATTAAAGTACTCATCGCGACAATCGCGGTAAAGTTCCCGGCAAAGAACTTGAACCATCATGGCGCCGACTGCGCATGTCCCCCCCCCCCCCCCCCTTGTGTCTTTAGTGGTGTCTTTTTTGTTTTTTTTTTTTTTAAACATCAATTATTTTTGTTTTATTTGATGCATTTTAATTGTAGTAAACCATGGTCTGAACAACGTTTGTTCTAACAAAACAACCAAATAAATATCAGTGTGTATATCTACTGTGATGTTACTGTGAAACGTCAAGCGTGATTGTGATTAACATATTAGTCGCCAAACTGTCACCTGAAGTTCATATCGTGTGTCAATTTCTGGTTTATGTTGTCCTGCGAATGACTTTTTACTAGTTTCGAAGTTGTCCTAGAGATAGAAATCGTTACTTTATTTATTTATACGGCATGACTAGTTAGTTTTTTTACATTCGAAAATTATGAGCGCCGCTTATCACTCTGTACAACTTTTACTATGGGACAAGGTCTGAATTCCTGAAAAAAAATCAGCTGTTCTACAAGCATAGTTTTAGTATACAACGTTATTTTTACTTTATGCGAAAACCGAGACACCCCAACAAGATTTTCATCAGAACTGCCTGAATATGTGTTTTTTTTTAGTAAATCTCCAAGTTACACCTTAGTTTATGTCGCGTTAAGTTCGCTATAAAAAATTGTGAAATGCCTGAGATGTGCTATGCAGGAGTTGTCTAATACACGGAAACTGACCGAGCGGACCATTTCAAGCCTCAAGGTGTCTATTTCCGTCAATTATTATGGGTAGAAACCTACTGAAACAAAATTGAAATTTATGAAAAAAAAAACAAAAATAAAAAAAAATGTGGTGTAAAAAATATGTCAATCGATTCTCCTAGTGATTCTGAACAAACTAGTTTCAGGTTTCGCATATACTAAAACTAACCTTGTATACTAAACCTGAAACTAGTTTGTTCAGAATCACTAGGAGAATCGATTGACATATTTTTTACACCACATTTTTTTTTTCATAAATTTCTATTTTGTTTCAGTAGTTTTCTACCCATAACAGTTGACGGGAATAGACACCTTGAGGCTCGAGACGGTCCTCTCGGTCAGTTTCCGTGTATTAGACAATCTCTGCATAGCACATCTCAGGCATTTCACACTTTTTTAGGGAACTTAACGCCACATAAACTAAGGTGTAACTTGGAGATTTACTAAAAAAAACACAAATTCAGGCAGTTCTGATGAAAATCTTGTTGGGGTGTCTCGGTTTTCGTATAAAGTAAAAATAAGGTTGTATATATTTTGTTAAGCAACATTGATTATTTTGTATGAAACAACAGATTTTTTTTCACGAATTTAGAGTTTTCATAGTTTTCGGATATAAAGCGATTTTTTTTGTACACAATTATAACATTGTTGGGAAATTTAATACTATCATAATGTTACACGGGCGGCCCTATCGCGCGATGTCTTTCAGGCAATCAATGCACCAAGACACGCATGAAAGATTTGAAAAGGCATTGAGGAAATATTCTATCCTACTACAAACAACATACGTTTTTTATCAGATTTTGATTGAAACACTAAGAGAAATCTGTTCACAGTTAGATAATGACGTTATTGTCGCCTTAAGTGAAAACCTTGGAAATACATTTAATGATTGCACGGTTCCTGCGGACTTTCAGGTGGACGCAGTTGCGGGCAAAAGCTTGTCAGTTATATATATTACGAGTGTTATATACCCCATAAAGGCTTAATTACAGTGTCTACAAAATAATTTCGCATAGAGCGGCACTTTTATAATAAATTATAGACCTTTAAATCGTGATAAAATAAAAATGACCAAATTACATTCCCCAGGTTTTCACTCTAAGGCGACGTTGTATGGTTCCAAAACTTTGGAATAAATGCTAATATTGCTCTAGATTTTGGTTAAACCATCAAACTCTAGGTTGACGATCAAAGGAGATTGTTGCATTAATTATAATTAAATTAATTCCTCCTTCTGTATTCGAATTTTGTTTTTTAAGTGACTTACTTCTCTGTCTTTCTCTTGATGCCAGTAGTCTGTCTGTCGGTGGATTCTCGTTTCATCTCCTTCATTTCATCCTCCACACCGCCTGCGCACACACTCTCGCTTTCCTCGTCCGTTTCCCTGTAAATAACAATACTTTAGCATCCCGCTATAAAGCTTTATAACTGGATAATCCAGAAACCGATAATAATAATCGCACTTGCGTTTCCAATTTTAAAAAAAGCATTAAAAAAAAACAAATGTTATTTTAAAAAGCGCCTTCCGCAGTTTCTTTTCCACACGGTTTCTGAAAGCCTGATCCATTTAATCTGTTGTCAAATCTTATGTCAACTCATCTGCTTGGTTGTCCAACACACACACAAACACTCACAACAGTTGACATGACATTTGACAGCTGATTATCTATACAAGGTTAGTCGGAAAGGGGGTACTAATCCGCAGGCCACTTAGCCGTATTTCAGAGTCTCGGCGGGCGCGGGTGCTAGCGCGGCCGCGTGTAAATCAAATGTATGTAGACGCCAGTTGCATTCACAGTGCTCCCGCGAGTCGCGCGTCTGCATGAGGCGGGCGCGGTGGCGCGGGTGTTTCTAATGGCTCAGTCCGCTCGTATCATTCACAGTGATATAGCGTCTGTTAGGTGTCTGCGCGTGTGGTTCTAAACCATTTTGATTCACCCGCCGAAGCGTCGTACGATAGCTCGTTCGGCACTACTGTGAACAAGCAGACGCCGAGAGTCGAGCGCCCACGCCCGCCCGCTCACCCGCTAGTGCAGTCTGATTGACCACTTAAAGTAACACTGATAACGGTTTTAAAGCAAGTGTTATAATTTCAAAATTCCATGTAAAATTATTTTATTTTAGCTTTTTCATAAAATCTTCATCTCTGCTTTAGCTACGAATTCAGAAAATTTCCAAAATTTTAAACACAGCTAATCATAGCTGAGGGATATTTTAGCGTATTTTTATGTCATTTTTAAACAGCTGTTTTTCTGAAACTATTGACTTTTGAGGAGGGACAGTGGTAGAACAAAATTTATTCATTATTATGGGTACTTTAACACCCTTTCGGAATAGTACCCTCTTTCTGACTAACCTTGTATTTGCGTTGATCAGCCACCAGAAACCGGGTGTTAATATTTTGGTTAAATTTTTTGGATATTTGGACGTATTGCGTTACAACTCCAAATGTTCCAGTTGTACAAATCATGTCAAAAAAATAAAATAACTGTGGTTGGACAATTTTGGAGTTACGTGAGTACTCATTAATAAATGTGGGATTATAAAGCAACAATACTTCACAATATGCGTCAACTTTCAAAATACTAGTTTGATTTTTGTAGCACTGTTACATGAATAGATCTCAGACCAAATAAAAAACCAAGACAGAACACTGCGAACAATACAGTGAAGCATGCCAAAACTACACACTCTGTACATACACGCACACACGCACACATTTACAACATTTTTCAATCAACCTACAATCAAACTACACCTCACTAAGTGCACACATGTTTACGAAAACGGCCTCACATCGCTGTTGACAGCGCTCTGTCTTGGTTTTTTATTTGGTCTGAGGAATAGGTATATACTAAGCTGAAAAACAGGCATAGGTTCTGAACAGACAAGAAACAGGCAATTTCAAATACAAGGTGTCCCAAAGGGTAGTGTCAAGCGGGAGTCGAAAATTAGAGCACCTTAGTGGTATCCGAATCACTCCCATGTATGTTCCGCGATTTTTTATAGTTTTCGAGGTATATTTTTTTCATGACATGACATTTTTGATCATAGTGCCATGAAAAGTTGAGAGTAATGCGGGTTTTTTTAAATTAGATTCTCTATTCATGTAATTTAGAAAAAAAAACTATTCACGTCACTATGATCAAAAAGTCAGAGTTTGATTAAAACATGAAAAGAAATGATAACTCTAAAACTACAAAAAAATCGCGGAACACACATGGGATGGGGGTGATTTGGGTACCTCCAAGGATGGACTTCCGCTTGACACTCGTTTCTGGGACAGCCTGTAGTAAATAAAATAGCTTTTTTTTAATTATTATCATTTAGCTTTTTTTTAAGAAGTAGAACGTACTAATGTCGTGTTGTTCACGTTACTTATACTTCTGCTTTTTTCCACTATTATAATTAAAAATACTTGTAATTAAAGTGACTTCCACTTAACAGTTCCAATTTCAATACTATAAACAGAGTGGTCCCAACGGTCAATTGACAGATAAGAAGCAGAATTTCCTATTTAAAAGTGCTACAAGGCAGTGAAATTCAAATTGAAGCCCTGTGTTTATTTTTAAGTGGGATGATGATGAGGTGCCAATAAAATTTTATTCGATGGACCACCCTGTATAAGTGTGTAATTATTTAATTTAACCTATTTCGTAATGGTATTGAGGCATTGTGGTCTCCAAATAGTGGCAACTATGTTTTTTTTTCATAATTATTTGTTTCTCTGTTCCGCCCTTACTTTAACTTTGCCATCAAACACATACAAAGTATGATTATACAAGCTATGAAATCAAACTGCAAGTAGGATTGCCAGACTTTACATAAACAATATGCCATTGAGGGCCTATTTTTCAATAGTCAGATAACTTTTATTTAGGGAATAAATATGACGTACGGTTTGACATATATTCGATACAAAAGCTGTCAGAAAATCAAACTTATACTCCAGATAAACGTTATCTGACGATTGAAAAATCAACCCTAAGTCCATTGATTTAAACTGTAGGGGAGGTACATAGTTGAGCGAGCTCTTTCTACTACATTTATTTACAGTTTGAACAACCCCTATATTTGAAATTGGTGCTAAATTGCATACGCGACGAAAAAAGTGCTGTTGCTTTATTTGTAAGATGCACTTTTGTCGAGATAAAAGTGGTACAGACTTTTCTTAAATTTGCCTGAAGTTACACTAATGATCACTAATATACAAGATGTTCATCTGTATCCATGCCATTTTTAAATAGGTGAATTTAACACCGATAAGGAATACAAGCAAAAAAAAAGACAATATCAAAAAATTACGTTTTTATTTTTAATATTTGTTAACAAACAAATTCTCCCCGAGACACAAAAAAAGAGGGCAAATCCACCAAAAACAATTGGCAGAATTCGACGAGGCTAACGTGCCGCAGGTGACTTATTCTCGAAATTGTTCCCGGCACTTCGGGATTTATTCTCAAACCCTCGCTAATGTTCTAAGTGAAATTTTTGTTATTAAATAACCGTAGAATTGGGTATGTAATTTTAGATGATCAAGAACATTTTTAAACATTTGCTCTAGAAATATTGCACGATACAGATCAACACCTGTAGTAACCATATTTACTATACTTTTTTAAATTAAAACGTAGAATCCGGCTTTCGTGTCAGCGCTATCTTGTTCTGGCAACCCTAACCGCAAGCGACAAACTGTAAGCGATGACATAAAGACTGATATATCAATAATTATTAACCTAGTCGCTAGACTCAGGTTAGAAGAGTGCTCGGACTTCCAGGTGAGGTTTAGTGTGGATATGTTCAGACGTCGCCGCCACGACAGCCTGCGTTTGCTCTCAGGTCTGAAAATGTACTCATTTCTTTTTGTATCTGTCACCGTATGATTGTTCTCTAATAATTGTGTTACGCGTAACTAATAAATCTGGTAGATCCTAAATCATGGTGTGAAGAACGAAGAATCATGCCAGGAATTGTATATAAAAATAAATATTTTTAGAGGAATTGGAATAGTTTTATTATTGATCCTTGACCCCTAAAGAATAACTTGCGGCATTTATAATATTTTTAGAACCCCAAAATAAAATAAAATTATAATGAAATTGAGTTAATTTCATAATAATTTTATTCATATAATGGAGGAGCTCGTGGCTAAATAATTACAGCCGCATAGACCGATCTTCCGGGTTAAGCCACGCTTGCCGAGGTTGGTCTGTGGATGGGTGACCATTTACCATAGCGAGTTTCCTCCGTGCCTCGGAAAGCACGTAAAGCCGTTGGTCCCGGCTGTCATTTGTAGATCTTTGACAGTCGTTACTGTTGGTCAGAAGCCAGAAAGTCTGACAACCAGTCTTACCAAGAGTATCGTATTACCCAGTTACTGGGTTGTGGAAGTCTGATAGGCAGTCGCTCCATGTAAAATACTGATATTCAGCTGCATCCGGTTCGACTGGAAGCCGACCCCAACATAGTTGGGAAAAGGCTAGGCAGATGATGATGAAATTGAGTTAATTTCTGAACGTGTCGTAACTCAACTGTCAAAGTTGTCGAGTTCAAAAATTAGCCCAATGATAAGTTAGGAATCATAAAATAAATAATGTGTAAATTGCGGGGTTTATAAAAATATATTAAATACCTAAAGCTATTCTTTAGTCACCAAAGAACAATTATAACGCTATTCCAACTTCTCTAAATTCTTTATTTTTTTTGTACAAATCAATGTATATAGGACTTGCCATGATTCTTTGATCACACACTAAATGCACTAATACTAGTACGAGAGCAACTGACGTTTTCATCATGTGATTTAAGCAAGGATCATTCTTTTATATCTTCTTCCTCGTTATGCCGTGGCAGTCATGCGCGCAGTCTAGCTGGTGGGAACCGTTACGTTTACGTGTGGGAACAGCCTAAAGATCGGAGAATTATTAAAAAAATCGTATTTTTAGCACAGTCTATCTTACTCCTTACAGTCGGTCAACGTAGAACATTGTCGCAGAGCAATCGTGCGGGGGGTTGCGGGGTGAAGGAGCGGAGGTTATGTCCCGAGTAGCCATACTGCATACTTGGGACATAACCTCCGCCCCTACACAATTTTGACATTTCATAGGACCTGTCAAATGTATGGGCGTTGACCCACTGTATGTAGTAAGTAGGTACACTGTGATTTTAGCATAACTTTTATTTATATCATTGTTTTTAAGGAAACTGTTCGTGATATTAATTCATCATTGACAGACACTTTTACCGTTGCAAACACCTGCCAGACGCACTCGTCAGACGTGAAATCAGTTATTTTCCGACGTCAGTAGCTTTCGTACTATACATTTTATTTGATAAGGATTAACACTGTGTCGTTCAAAGACTAAATGAACCCGTTTTTTATAAACATTTAAAAGACAGAAATTGTTACTCTGAGTCATGCTTAAGACATAAACATTATGCTTTTTTACCACAAAATCGTGTTACAACAGTTGTTTAGAATAAATAAGGTTTAAAAATGTTTTTTTTTTTATGTATTGAGTTTGACGTTAAGCACGGTCTTAATAAGCGTCTAAACTTTTGTAGGCACGACCCATGGTGTCGCAGACTTCTTTGTTGACCTTTTCAGAACTATAATTCAGTATTTTGTTGTATATATTATGGTTTAGTCAGTGTAAACTATGTAAGCGCCCAAAAAGCGGATTTTTTATTTTATTACAAAACGTCGACATTTCCCATATACCACCATTAAATATTAATATTTATACACGCTGACATTTAATTGATTGTTTTGCTAGAACAAACGTTGTTCAGACCATTGTCTACTACAATTAAAATGCATCCAATAACAAAAAACGTCATTGGTCTTTAAAAAAAACTCAAAAAAGACACCACCAAAGACACAAGGGGGTAGGGTTACCATTTCGAAATTTTAAAAGTCCGGACAAAAAGGTGGAAAAAAAGTCCGGACCTTTCAAAAAAAGTCCGGACATTTAAAAAAAAGTCGACATTTTAGTCACATAATGAAATAATTGGTTGTTTTCAATTGAGATGAGACTGATTAACTATGTGTATGTAATATACTCGTTTTATTTTTAAGTAATTTAATGCGAAAATCAAACATTAATTTAATTTTTTCCCATCTAAGCCATAAATCCGGACAATTTAAAAAGTCGGATAAAGTCCGGATGAAAGGCTGAAAGTCCGGACATGTCCGGATAAATCCGGACGGATGGTAACCCTACAAGGGAGGGACCTGCGCAGTCGGCGCCATGATGGTTCAAGTTATTTGCCGGGAACTTTACCGCGATTGCCGCGATGAGTACTTTAATGTTACGGCTAATGTTTGAACACGTTTGAGCAACAAGACCTTTTAAGAAAGTCTAGATTTTTTTTTTCTTTAATTTTTTTTTTGGTTCTGTGCAATGGCCGTAGACCATGGTTTGAACAACGTTTGTTCTAGTAAAACAACCAATTACAAGTCAGCGTGTATACTTGAACCTTCCTACAGAAATTCTCTAAATAATTGTAAAAGTCGTATCGAAATTCATCAAGTAGCTTAAAAGCCTTACAGAGCGGTTACGCACTGCATCCGATCCGAATCCATGAAAATACGTTCCGAAGTAGCCATAGAACTATTTGTATGGTAGTTTACGCACTACATCCGGCATCCGTCATCCGATTTCTATACGTCATCCGTGAGTTTCTAATTCGGAAGAACAATTGACGAACCGAAGTAGCCGTAGTACTGTTTGTATGAACTTTCGCATTACCTCGGATTCAAATCGGACGCCAAACGGATATGCCAAAGATGGCCCCTGAATTGTTTGAATTTGAATCAGAGATCGGAATAGTGCGTAAGCAACATCTGAATTCGGTCCGAGATTTTTACTCTAGATCGGTATTTTCACGGATTCGGATCGGATGCAGTGCGTAAAGCAATATCCGAATTCGGTCCGAGTTTTATATATCTGTATTTTCACGGATTCGGATCGGATGCAGTGCGTAATCGCTCTTATCCGAATATAGAGATCGCAGATGGCGGGCTCGTTTATTGTATAGTATTTATAGAAGTGAGGGCAGTACCTCGCGTTGTCGTCGTCGTTGGCTCGTCCGATGTACTCGGAGGTGAGGCGCATGATGTGCAGGCTCAGCGGGTTGATGCACTGCGGCAGCTTGTGCTCCGCCACGCTCAGCGGCACGCGCTCGCCTGCGGCACACGGGAGGACGTCAACGGGCACACATAGCATTGCTATAATATATGAAAGCACTCGTAGTAGGCCCAGAACGAGATGGTGGGACGAGGTACACATTTAATGAAAGGATTGGCCGCAGAAACCCTTGAACCGAGAGAAATGGAAGGAGGAAGGCTATCAGACCAATTTTGTAGAAAACTAAATTACCTACAATTCCTGCCTGAAGTATTTTTTTCTATAGCTAATAGTTTACGATATATTGCGCTGTGAAGTAGGCAAAGAACGCAATTTTCAAACATTTCTTATTTTTCATTTCTGACTCAAAAAGAGAGTTGTTATAAGTCTGAAGCCTATTTTTCACCCACGACGCAAAAAGAAGGATCTTTTATAAGTTTGAAACCTGTCTGTATGTATGTATGTACTACTCTGTCAAGAAAGTATCGGGAAAAAATCAATAATACACAAAATGTTAGTTAGTCATCCAAATTTATTTTATCGCCTTGAAAGTATGCTCCTTCAGAAATGATATACTTATGCCAACGAATAATCCAATCATCAAAACATTTTATAAAACGCTTTTTCCGAAATTGAGTTCAGTTCTCGCCGCGAATTCTCCTTTATATCTTCTACCAAATGAAAACGGGTGCCAAGAAGTGGTAATTTGAGTTTAGGAAAGCGCACTATATCGTAAACTATTAGCTATAGAAAAAAATAATCAAGGCAGGAATTGTGGGGAATTTAATTGTCTACAAAATTGCTTGACCTATTTTTGGCGTAAAACCAATAGATAAGGAGTTATTTAATTAAAACTAATTTTTGGGATCTTTAATCCAAGATGGCGGAGCGCGCCGAAGTCACTCAAGGTCGAAAACTTGAATTTTTCGTAAGAACACCTAAACATTCCACATATCCAAAATTCAGGACGGACGGACCTTTTGCAATTGAAACCCCTTTTTTGCGACCTGGTGACTGGGCTATTACGTTCGTCCAAAAAGCCAACGTATCGTGTATCGTTGCGGGACGCAAATGCTCATTAGCGTGCTTACAAGCAGTTTATCTAATTTAGATTATCTATTTGCATCCAATTTGCACCCTCGAATTATTCAGACACGGTATTCAGATCCATGTTTTCTAAGTATATTTTTTAAGAACATTGTAATAAAGCGTGTATTTTTGAAACTAACCGGTATCGAGGTTGAGCACGGTGACCTGCTCCAGTATCTCGATGTCGGTGAGCTGCTGCCCCGACGTGGTGCGCGTGCGCAGTGCCAGCCCCAGCTGCTGCTCGTCGCCCGCCGACCGACGCCGCGACGCGCTCAGCGAGTCCGAGTTGCTGCGTCTGCACACGTGCACACAGTCACTACACACCCCGACACACACGCACACACACACGCACAGTACTCACCGTGCGCCCGCGACGCGCTGCGCGTGCTGCGTGGAGCGACCCTCGCTGTGCGTGCGCACGCTGCGGTCCTCCTCGCGAGGGACGTACTCCTCTGTAACAAACAATAACACATTATTTACATCATTAAGACTCACTCACATTTTGACATTTCCTATAGGGTCCGCTCTTGACCTCGATCTCGCTTGATTGAAAACGCTGGATGAGGTCTACGATGGAACGAGCGCTCCTAGAAGATGCATATTCGCTCTTGCGTTAAAGGTAGTGGGGAACACTGACGCTGGCAAGGAGTTTCACACCTTAGCTGTGCACACAATGAAGGATGAGGAGAGAAGTGCTTAGTACGACATGTCGGGAAGAAGGGAGATGGCGGGATCAGTTGGTGAAGGTCCCTTGCACACACATGATACCTTTGTGTTTGTTGTCGAGCGAGCAGTCGGCGACGGGTCGCGGCCTCACGGACGCCGCAGTGCTGCTGCGCGACGACTCACTCGCTCGCTCGCTAGACCGCGACTCGTGTATGCTCAACGAAGATCTATCACTCGCTGGGGAAATTTCATATCAATAAATATCCTAAGCCAAACGCGTTAATTATATCTGTTTGAATAGCGGAACAGCTAAACGGACTTTAATTTTGGGCGTTTGGTTGGCTACTAGATGTGTCTCCGCGATAGATTCTGTAGAACCACAAATATAGCTGGACCTCTCTAGTATACGGTCTTATACAAAAGAAAGATCACGTTTCGTTGGTTTTGCCGAAATGTTGACGTTTTCAGAATTCCACGTGAGCGTACTAAATTTATTTATTTAAAAATCAGAACGACATAAAGCCAATTACACTGATAGTTACACATAACATAAGAACTGAAATTAATGAATATAATAAAATATAAAATATTAACCTTTCCACTCAGTCTTCTCGCAATACACCAAACATTCCAACAATATCACCTTCCATTCATCAGCAAATAGATTCAGTGAAGGATTAGATTCCAGGAGAGCGTTGAGTGCATTCAGCATCCTTGGAATGGGTGACATACATCGCGCAATCGTGCGACAACGCGGCTGCGCAAACAAATTATGCCGCCTCGCCCGGCAACAGTTGTCGGGTACAAAAAAGACACAGCTCACCATGCAAACTGATGCGTCAATGGGTCCGTATGTAATTTTGCAAGCAGTTACAAGTTGGTCGAAGGCTCGCCTTACTTGGAGTGAATTAAAGCCCAAACAACCCAGCAAAAATCTAGTCGGATATAGGTACGGATAATACCTAAACTACTAGTGTTGCTAATATTTGTCGGCTTCAAACGTGCATAATTGCACATTTACAAGGTTAGATGGAATTAAATAAACGTAATCACGGGGTTAGGATGCCAAAGTTAGCATTCAGTTCAATTAACGTCACAGCATCACCTCGCCTTAAAAAGAACATTGAAAAATGGACTTGAAAGTCGTGCTGCATAAAGTACATGCTGCATTATATCTAATGCAGCATGTACTTTATGCAGCACGACTTTAAGTCCATCGCTTATCAGCGATGGACTTTAAAATCGCTAATCCCTCTTGCCTAACCTTGTGTTGATAAAACAGGATGGGTGAAAGATAATGTGTATTCTTACCATATTTAGAATGTGATAGCTCGAGGGAGTCTTGGAACTCTCGGGTGAGTGATTCTATGGTGCTGGCGGGGCTCGGCAGTGCCATCGACTGGTTCACCGCGCTCGGTGGCGGCGCCTGGAACAATCCATCATATCGCACTAGCCCATAAGAGCTTTTTTAAAGTCGTGCGGATTTCGTCACGCACGAGGTTTTGACCTGCTGAAGCATTCCACCTTTTCATAAACAGGGTGGTAATTTGAAATGGGGCAGTCACAACGATTAAGGTATCTGCCCATATTGCTACCCTATCACAAATAAGTTTTTGCGATTTCTGACGTTTCTAGTACTCCAACCTTATTTGGTCTGGAAGAGTCTTTTGATCTTTATGGAAATAGGATCGATTGGCATCATAAAAATGTTTGTCAAAACTGCCATTTTTCGTTGTATTTATTATTTTTCATGTTGTGTCAAACGTACCTCAACGATCAACGAGTCGAGCTGCGGCTTGTCCGTACGTCGTGCGATGTAGCGATACTCATCCGTATCCGTAGTACACACGCTCAGGTTGTCGCCATCCGTCGTCGAGAGCGACTGGGAGCCGTGAAGCTTGTCTGCCAACATTATAATTATAGTATAAAAACAATACCGGCCTGTTATTGTCCTTCCTACTGCAGGGTCTCTTCTCATGCGGAGAAGGAGTAAGCATTGATCACCTCGCTTGCTCAGTGCGTTTTGGCAATTTCTATGCCTGTTGTGTCTAAGATTAACTAAGGCCTGTATTAATAAATCGCTCGCAGAACGGATGGGTAATGGGGTCGAAAGGTTCTGGAGTTTCGAACGCGTACCGAAAGGCGCAGCGTGGGTAGGCCCCCCACAAGGTGGAACGATGGAAGATGCGAGAAGCACAACACCGGTCGATGCTTGAGGGATGCCTACGTCCAGCAGTTAGGCTAAGCGTATGCTGAGACGCAGGTGACGCAGCGCAGGGCAGAGCAGATTTTGTAATGCATGAACGTATTAAGAGCTGCGTACGCCGCGGCGCAGACGCGTGCGACGCAGACATACGTCTGTCCTGCCCTGCGCCTCGTTGTAGTGCCGGCACAGATTTCTGCGCGACGCGTGCATGTCGACATGTGTTTTTTGCCGCTAATTATAAATGTATTGCAATGATAGAACATTTAATAGAATTAGTGCGTTGTGAACCTTATTTGTATGATACTAATCATCCAGACTATTAAAAAAAAAACGTTCGTCAACTCGAACACGTCTATTCTTTGTACTAGTTAAAACTCGAATGTGTCTTCGAGCTGCGTCGCAGTATGCGGTCGTGGCCTATGTCTGCCTCGCCTGCCCTGCCCTGCAAACTCTGTACTGTGCTGTGCTGCGTCACCTGCATCCTAGCATACGCTTAGCCTTAACGTCTTTCGGCTGAATGATAATGATGATGTATTAATAAGGAGCTCTCATTTATCTCCTCTTGGGAAATCTCTCAAATGACAGCTGTTTGAAAGTACACATATGGCATTGAAAAGTTCACACTGGTATATGCCAGGTTTAGAACCCGCAACCTGATGCTAAAGAAGTGGGTGCGTTAACCTCCGGGACAGCATGACTCATTTTAAAACATGGTATGCTAATTTACATTCTTTTAAATAAAAACGCTACCCAACATTATAGTTTTTTGTGTATCGTTTAGTATTAACACTCTGAACAAACATCTGCTTTGGATAAATACTGACACAATTCAAAAAAGCTTATTTTAGAGGAGAGCCTAATAAGGTTGTTGAAAAAAATAGCGCCAAAATACAAAAGCAATGGCAAATGACATTTTGATATGCCATTTCATAATTCTTGCCGATATGAGTTTATTTCGCAAAAAAATAGGGCTTTTTTGGATTCCGCTTTCTCCTTATCTAATTTGAACATTTTGAAATTGTGTGGTTATTCATGTAAAGCAGCGAATATGTAGCCTGTAGGCTGTATACTTAATTATTCGTTCTTCGCTGTGAAACCAAGTTTTTAGCAACTATGTCATTCGAGTGATTTCTAGATAGAATCAATTTTAGTCGAAACATCTAATTGTGAGTTCATTATAATCAAGAAATGTGAGGCCTGAATTTATAAATAGCTTTCATAAAGACCGGTTTGATAACTTAAAATGATGGTTTGATTTAATAAACATATATGTATTATGTTGACAAATGTATTAAGTCGAGGACCGTACATTTTTGTTGCTTGAGTGCAGTTACTGTCAATAGAACGGTGTGTTGAGAACTTTGGGCTTAAGACTGCGTTTATACGACAGCGGCGCGTGTAAAACTGCACCCACATTATACAGGGTGTTAACGAAATCGTGTAATTCCTTCAATCTACTGGTGACACAAATTAACCCTAAATGGGAATTTTCGAAATACAACCAAAAAAAAATTTTGAAAAAAATTTTTGGTTTCCAAATTCTGAGTCTAGTTAGAGCCTTGAGTTATCTGACTGCAAAGAGCAATATCGCGTTAGGCTTTCCTGCCAGCCGTGTCGCCGTACTTTCATTAATTTATGCGTGGGATCGAAATGTTCACAAAAATAAAATTATTTTTTAGCAAAAAAAAAAACTTTTTTTTTTTACTGAATCCTTATTAGGTGGTTTAGATACGATCGGTAACAAAGCCGCATGAAAAAAAAAGAATTTTATTTTTTTATTTTTAATCAAGCTAAATCCCGTGCTGGGTCTGTCTACACCAGTAGTAGATCATGTGGTTTCAAGGAATTACACGAATTCGTTAACACTCTGTATATTCAACGCTACCGCACTTTACACGCGCCGCTATCGCATAAACGCAACCTAAAGCCCATCATCGCGGCCCCAACGCCGCTGCACCACCTCGTCTCAAAACAGAGCGTTGAAAAATGGACTTTAAGCTGTGCTCTATACAGTACATATAAAGTTTAGAGTTAAAATGGTGGGCTGTCAACTCAGTTATTGTCGGATCAGCTCCGCAAAATGTGCTGTATGATGTACAAGTTAAAGTCCATTTTGCAATGGTCTATTTAGAGGGTAGGCGGTGGTGCGGCGTTGTATCAGTGTGATCAGTAATGGGAGCGGTATCAGCGGTACATACTCCTCTTCTTCTTGCGCGGCGGCGCGACGGGTCCGGGCGGCGGTGCGGGGCGCGGCTCTGCGCTGCCCGACACGGCCACGATGGCGCCGCCGCCGCGGTTGTGCTTCAGACTGTTCGCCTTCGTGCTCGCGATCACGTCGGGCTCCGCCATCGCTAACACTGCCACCCAGTCAATCATACATACAGTGCGTTCAATCCACGAACACGCGCCCCACTCGGTAGCCGCGTGCTTCGTATGCACACATCGCTTATTATTATATGCCGGACGTAAAGAATAGCACTACCCTATCTCTTCCCCATGGGTGTCGTAAATGGCGACTAAGGAATTCACTAGAGAGTGGGCAGCAGCGTTCTCTGAGTATTTTAACTACCGTACTGCGATCGCCAACCCGCCTCCCAAGCGTGGCGATTATGGCAAACCTACATGGCTTGGGGGTGGCCTATGTCCAGCAGTGGACGTATTTCGGTTGAATGATGATGTGTGACGATACACTAACGCATTAGCAATTTACAATGCACACTTTTGCACTACCTATAAGTAGCTATTTAGACAAAGAGTGGGGGCGCGTCTTCGTGGATTAAACTATCTGTACACTACTATCACACTCAGAAAAACGCGCTTACCCCCGACCGCTTCGAATTCCTTATCAATCGATTTAGATTCTAATTAGTGTCAATTCAGATATTTGAAATCGACAAAATCGCATGATCGTGCGGAGATTCGAATTGAATTCGAAATCGTTTCGGGAGTAAGCCCTCCGCTATCGGGAATTTTCGTAAACAAACGGGTTAGCTGTCCCATTGATTAATAAAAATCGATTTATCTGTCACCTTTACATCTAGTCGATGCCGCTACAAACATGTCAGTTACCTTTCCAAAACTATGGTAATATTTTAAGCAATAATGGACCTAGATGTAATGCCACAAAGTTGATTTCTATTTACTTAGACGTCATCACTCATTGAGTTCGGCACCGTTCGGTTTACGAAAATTCCCGACGACACTTATGAGGGTGGTCTACCCGATATTGATGAAAGGCTCGAACTCTACTTAATAATTTAATGATGGCAGTCATGACAGGCGACTGAGCGATGCTCGCTCTCTTTCTGGCATTTGGACGTAGCGTTGTAGCGTTATCTCACTCTATCATCATGAACACAAAAGCAGGGAACCAAATAATTAATCTGTATAATCTAATCGATCACACAGCGGTTAGTTCGGTACCGGAAAGAAAAGGTGCCTAGTGCCTACAGATTTGCTTAATGTTATCGATTTTTACTGTTGCTCAACAGGCAATCGATTTTCACGATCGACACAGTCGTCGATCATACGTTTCTTACACATTTACTCAATATTTCTTGATCAACAGAAATCGAACCAATAGGGTATTTGACTTTTTTTTTTATTACAAGTCTCAAAAGTATTAAAAAATATTAAGCAACAGTGTAAAATAACACCAATGGAATATTTAATAAAATGCCCAAGTTGTAAGCAATTTTAAATTATTCACGAGACAGAGACAACACTACTTAAAAATGACGTCATACTTTAAAAACTTCATAGTGACTTTTTTGTATTATAACTTTCGTGAGACACATTCGTATTTATGATTATTTACGGTTTACTCACGTGCGTTTTTTGGGGATTGCCCGACTAGTTTCGGACACAAACGGAGCTCTTAATCATGAGCTGAACACGCGGCGAGGTCGCGAGAAAAACAGCAGTACAGCAGTTCGAACAACAGAACAGCAGCAGTTCGTCTCGCGACCTCGCCGCGTGTTCAGGTCATGATTAAGGGCTCCGTTTGGGTCCGAAACTAGTCGGGCAATCCCGAAAAAATGCACGTGAGTAAACCGTAAATATTCATAGTGACTTGACTGTACAATATCCGTTTCTTGGGACAAAAACAGAAAATGCCCCCTGCAAAAACTTTGAAAGTGTGTACTATCTCTATCGTTTCTTTTTTTTTTGTTTACTTGCATATTTCTTTGTGTACTTTCTTTAAAATAATACCAAATGGTTGTCCATTTTTAATAGTAGTCAAATACCCTATTTGTAGGCACCTGTAGCATTTTATACGTTCCTTGTTAATGACTGATGACGTCACATGTTGTACTCACCATTCTGAGGCCTGGATTCGACTGCGAGCTGTTCGTCGGATATAGTGGAGGGCTCTCTCGATGACACCGATGGTACCGGCGCGGTATCACGGATGTTCGCTGTTAATTTACAAACATAATTCACACTATGCTAACGATTAAGGTACAATTCCGAGACGGGCTGCAAACTGCAGACTGCAACCGCAGACCGCAAGTCGCCATCGGAATAGCGCCTTTAAGGTGTGCACTTTAAAGGTGCTAGTCCGACAGCGACTGCAAAACTGCAACCGCAGACCGCAACCGCAGATCGCACCGCAAGCGATACTACTTTTGCAGTTTGCGGCCTGCAGCCCGTCTCGGACTTGTACCTTTAGACTATCCGACTAGGAATAAATTAAATCCGTCCATCATTGGATATAAGGTAATTTTTTAAAGAGAAATATAACTTGACTTTGTGTTGATGTAAGAATATGGTTTAGAATCAACTGTTCTAATTAATTCGTTTCTTCCTTTTCATGAAAACAAAAAAAAAAACTAAATATACAAGGTTAGTCGGAAAGGGGATACTAATCCGAAAGGGTGTTAAAGAATCCATAATAATGAATATCTTTTGTTCTATAACTTTCCCCAAAAGTCAATAGTTTAAGGTATCGTTCACACCAAACGTATTGTCCGCCGCCGACTGTGAGTATGCTCACTGTCACAACGCACTACGTAATAGCGTATAGTCGGTTCGGTGTGAACAAGAAGTTAAATATGTATACGGTATATTGAAAAGCGATAAACTGCGTAACGCGTGCTCACAGTCAGCGGCGGACAATACGTTTGGTGTGAACGATGCCTAAGAAATAACATAACTTCAAAAATTCCATAAAAAATCCCTAAAATCTATCTATCCTGAGGTTTGACCAGCTGTGTTTACATTTTAAGTCATTGCAGGGTCACGGATTAGAAGCTTCGTTTTCTCAATTAGTAACTAAAGCAGGAATGAAGAGGTTTTGAAAAAAACTAAAATAAAACTACTTTTCCATGTTTTTTTTTTATCGAATTTTAAAGTTTTAACACTTGCTTTAAAACAGTCATAAGTGATATTTAAGTGGCCCTCGGATTAGTATCCCCTTTCAGACACCTTGTATAGGTTGTGTTTCGATTTTCAAACTCGCAACTTTTTATATCTTCTTTAAAATAAGTTAGATATCTAATATGTTATCGGTAGCGGGTAGCACTGGGCAATGTTGACAAAAGAAGGTAGTCGCCGATATGGTTCAACGCACCCGAGGTTATAAAGGCGGTGGTCATTCGACGAAGCGGGAGCATTCTGTGTAGATCAGCTGAAGAAGTCTGACCTTTTATATCTGTCTAGCTTATCCTTATTTTATGATCTTGTAATGCTTGTGTAAAGTATTATATTGTGACCTAGTTCATGTTACTAATACTAACCCAAATACAAGTACTCTCAGTGGTGGAGAGTCTATGTTGGTTTTATTTGCTACATTTACCTTGTTCGCAATCCTGACATACTGATATTAGCTATAAGTGTAATGATAGAATCACTCCTGAACGATTATGTTTGTGTGTCGTTTACAAATACATATTTAGTCGAAGACCGTGTCTCTTTAAAATAAATTACGTTTGGATCAATCCCTACGTGGCTATGGGTAGTTTGGACTACAGGTCAACTATTATCATCACTTACAGTGAGACTCCGAGGCACCGCTGAGTATCCTGCCGATTCTGCCGAGTGACGTCATACTCTGCAGGCTCATTGTGTCATGTGCTATTATCCTGTAACAATATGAAAGAAACGACTGGAAATTGTTACAGACATAGAATGTATACTGGTTAGCACAAACTGTACTTTCGTCATAAAAATCTAAGTTTTTTTTTCTCTTCATTGCGGATTTGGGTATCCTATCAGGGTCCTGCAGACCCTTCTTAGGCACTGCGTTCAACGCTATTTCATACAACTACCTTACTTTTTTGTTGCAGCGTACACACTTAGCCAACAAACGCCAGCGAACGTACGTCATTTGTCGAATTAGACCAAACTTTGTATAGAAGGAATCTGGTTTCATTCGGTATTTAGAACAGGGTATTTGACTGAAAAAATCTAATTAGTCCGTCAGTTAGATTATCAAAAAGTATTTGACCCGTATTTTTTCTTTTGTTACGTAAACCAAAATTGACGAAGATACGACACTTTTAAAATTGGCAAAACATCACAAGCAAGTACAATTTTTACTTGCTTCTGTCTGCGGTCACAAGCCCCCACTCTCGAGTTTTGATGCGTGTTATGTTTCCAAATATTCATAGATTTAACAAAAGATACAATATTTGTCCATTATTTTTCAAAACTCTGACTGGCGGACTAATTAGATTTATTTTACTAACTGTGACTGGTGACTAAGGGATCTACGAGATATGGGTGCCTGGTCTTTGGGACTTCACAGCATATGTAAAATACAAATGTCACTCACTTAAATGGGTGTTCCAGTGTGAATGTCTGCTGATCTAAGGAGCCAGTGGCATCGGTCACCCCCTCATCTTCCTCTTCAGTCTGCATGCAGCGGCGTAACTCTTGGAATCTCCGCCGGCCTTGTACCACCTTAAACAATAAAAAAAGAAAGCATTTAGTGATTATATTCCCTCATGGCCATTCATTGTAGCTATCTGTATGCAGCCCATTTTTAAGAGAAAGTTTATTTAGCCTCTGAACAACAATACACATACATAAATTAAAATTAAAACAAAAGAGAGAACCGGCCAAGTGCGAGTCGGACTCGCGCACGAAGGGTTCCGTACCATTAACTATAAAAACGGCAAAAAAATCACGTTTGTTGTATGGGAGCCCCCTTAAATATTTATTCTATTCTGTTTTTTAGTATTTGTTGTTATAGCGGCAACAGAAATACATCATCTGTGAAAATTTCAACTGTCTAACTATCACGGTTCATGAGATACAGACTGGTGACAGATGGACAACGGAGTCTTAGTAATAGGGTCCCGTTTTACCCTTTGGGTACGAAACCCTAAAAAGCACTTATATCACAATAGTGCGACAGATGGGGTTGAAGGATACAAAGTCTTATCATTTAGATAGCCTGACACCACCATTCAAATCTTTTTGGCAATCATATTATTAACTAGAGGTTTCCAGCAGCTTCGTCCGCGTTTATTGCGTAGGTATTTCGCGGTTTTCGGGATCAAAATAGCCTATGTCCTTCTTTGGATTCCAGACTACCTCTTTACCGAGTTTCATCAAAATCAGTTCGGCGGTTTAGGCTTGAAAGCGTAACAGACAGACAGAGTTACTTTCGCATTTATAATATTAGTAGGGATAATATTCACTAAAACAATTCCCTCACACAAAAATAGTAAATTTAATTTAGATTATCATACAAGGTGTAACATAAATAACGCACATCCTCTTATGGGGTCACTGTACTCATCATTATGAACAACTTTTAATAAGGGACAAAAACGAAATCGCGAAAAAAAAAAAACAGCTGTTCCCTACATTTTGACGAGTGATGCGAAGATTACTTATCAGTGACCCCTTAAGAGGATGTGCATTATTTTTTTTTTATTATTCATTTATTTACAAGTAACAATGACTCATTTCTTATTAAAAAAAAAAAACATTAAACTGCTGACGTCTATAGGTGACGTGCAAGTCACTACGTTTGATCTAAGGGCAGTCCAGCCTGTCGGCTATCATCATCAGTACGCCATTGGAGCTGCCGCGAACCCTGTGCACTAGGGATGCGCATCGATTACGCCTCGTTGCAAAGAAGCAGTCGCTGCGCGCCTCGGCAAACATGCCCGAGGCACTGCAGTATCGCGGCAGCCCCATCAGCGCCCTGAAGGCGTTGTTATATTGGACGCGGAGGGCTTTGTATGCTCTTTGGGTGTGATTCACCCACAGGCTGCAAGTGTAAAATGAGGTACAACACGCTCTGAAAAGTGTTACCTTGACCGACTAGGAACAACGTGCAAACCTGCAGGCTATCATATTAGCTCTAACTGACAAAGCTCTCCGCTCCCTCCGCTCGATATTTATGTTACACCTTGTATATTAAATAGTAGAATTAAACTCACACTTTTCACAGTAGTTCTGTCATCCTCTACAGCTGTAGCCTCGGTAGTGGAAGTGCTGGTGGCTCCTGATGCAGATAATGTGGAGTCTGACTTCAACATCGGTCCCTTGTCTTTGTTTGGGGCATCCCCACTCTCTGTCACATTTATGTTTTTGCATAGTGATGATCTTCTGGAATTTAAAAAGATTGTTGCAAAAAACAAATAGGCTAGATTATTTTTATTTTATAAGTGTGAGGAATTGCCAACGCATGAGCTATAGTTTTGTTTTCTAAATAAAGCATGCTTGATGCCTTAAAGGTACATACCACAAAATATTAGTGGATAAATTTGAGTCATTTTAAAAATATCTAACAATGTGATAAAAATAACAAATATATTGGTTTAAAGTCTAACAAAATACACAATCAACCACACTGCTACAATCTATTTGTATGCAAAAACATTGTCAATACTACATCCTAAAGTGGGGCAAATTCATAATTAATATGTAAACCATCAACCTATTGGTTAATCATGATGTGGTCTATTAACTCATTGTTCTAGTCAAACAAGCGAGTCTCGCATCGATGGATGACTGTTTTTTGTTTGCTTTAAACCAGTCGCTAGCGCCAAGGACGCATATCAATAGCAAATCGAAACATCTGTTGGAATGTTATGGCACCTATTTCAAATACACGAATACTACAGCCTATCTTCAAAATCTTATCTTTTTTTATACCTCTACAATCTTAGTGTGCAGTAGAAGGCTGTACATAGAACTTACAGTAAAAATAAAGGAGAATTGCTAACGTTTTCGCTACTTACTTAGAACCTTTAATGGGTGTGAACTCTTCAGCATCGTAAAACTCCTCGGAATCACTGCTGTCACCCATTGTGAACCGGAAAACGTGCAGCAGCACACACTAATCACAATTTTACGTAAAAATATTTACATTATCATTAATAGAAACGTTATTTTTTTATAAATTAAGAAAGTTAGAACCCGAATCATTTAACACATTTGACATTTGTGACAGGTTGCGGCTTGGCGATTTTCCGAGGATTTTCCCATAACAGCATAGAATATGAAACATTAACAGACATTTTTGTCCTTTTCTAATAAATGAGTACTGAGTAAGACCAGGTTATATGCTAAAAATACTATATTCTTTTCTATGGAACGCTTCCTCCAAGAAATGACAATTTGTCTATACTTGCAAGCTTTAAAATTCCTTCTAAAAACAGTGTAATTATTGCACTAAAAATAGCTTTTACGGTCCCACTGACTTACTTGTGAAATGGAAGACTTATCTCATATCATGAGATCGGTTATTCGGATGCATATTCACCTAAACTTGAAATATAGGCTAATAGGGAATGCGCGTTTGTATCGAAAAATGTCGCGGTTCCGGGTCAATTATTTTTAATGTATGTTTTTTTTGGTTTATCTAACACACACCATTCCTCTTCTTACACTCTACATAGGCACATATTGCATCGGGGGTTAAACATTAATTTTAAATAATTATGCAATCCAAGAATCCCGGGTTTTTTTTTAATAATTCATTTTAAGTAGTCGTTTCCATACTATACACCCATATGCGACTGGTTATGCATTTCCGGTGTACTTGTTTTTTTTTACAAAAAATATATTTTACGAAGCCGCTTCCATACTTTCAGAGCAAAATTTAACTTTAGGTAAATATCGACGCTTGAAAGGCAAAAATTACAAAGCGACATGTTGGCAACTTTACAGTAGAGTATTTTAAAGTGTTCATAATCTTTAAATGCCATTTTAAGCCTTTAAACTGCATTTCGCAAAATTCGTTGGAATCAAGTAGATAAGACAAATATGCGATAAGCGTCGATGCATCCGATATCCGATATTCCGATCCCTACTTATGACATTGACAATCAAATGCAATTGCCAGGATAATAAAAAACTTTACCTCTATTGTATTTGATTTAAAAAATATAGCGCTTGTGTAGTACTCAAAGAAATTGTTTTAACGTTTTATGAATTTATTTATATTAGGTATGAGAATTTCATCGTAAATATGTTACGGTTAATGATAGGTGTGAATATAAACTTAAGATTAACCGGTTAATGTTAAGTTTAGACTTGATGGTTGGTTGTTAATTACGGTTTACTCAAGTGCATTTTTCGGGATTGCCCGACTAGTTTCGGACCCAAACGGAGCCCATAATCATGAGCTGATCACGCGGCGAGGTCGCGAGTCGCATATGATTATTAAGGGTTCCGTTTGGATCCGAAACTAAAGAAAAAGGAAAATTGCTCGTGAATATACCTACCGTAATTAATCATAAATATGAATGTGTCTCACGAAAGTTGTAATATTTTAATTTGCTTTTACATTTTTAGCCAGTGGCTGTAGTTAGCCTTAAGTTTAGCCGAGTTCAGCCGGTTAAAGATGAGATAAAACAACATTAGCCAATCATCAAATCTAAACTTAACATTAAGCAGCTAATCTTAAGTTTATACTCACACCTACCATTAACCGTAACAATTGTACATAACTTACAGTGCAAGAGTAAGCTATTTCGACAGTGACAGTTAACAGTGACTCGGATGCTTTAAATAGAAAGGGCCTAAGCATATTTATGTACAGTTTTTTGCATTGCAGGTATCTCTTGTTAAGCGCCAAATCCACTAGCACAAATTTTACTGTACAAGTTGTCTTCTGCAACCGACTTTCAAACTGTGAAGACACCACCTAGTCGATTTCTGCAAGTTTTATAAATTAAGCGAGCACTTGCGTGCAAAATTTTGCGCAGTAAAACTTCCAGGCGCTTAAAGTTTTCATTTTATAGATTACCCATATTTATTTTCCTAAAAAAAAGCGATTACTTCTTTCTATACTTGCAACATTTAGGCGACAGTGGCGTCGCCACTCATTTCACAAATAAGTCTGTGGATCTGTACCACAGATTTGAAGCTAAGATCAAGGTTACTTTGTCTAAGATTTGAAGGAATTAATTCTACAAAACTCAAAAAGGAACTCTATAGAATAATCATAGAAGTAATAAGTACTACGTACAACAGAATAATACGTAACCTTTTCTTTTTTTTTTCTCTAGGGCATAGGCAGGAGTGTAACCCCTCGTTTACACGATGGTTTACATTGCACCTGGGTAGGCCGTAGTACATATTATTATACTTCTACGTGTATCGTATTCTACACGTATCGGTAATTTTTATTTTATTTATTTCAAATACATACTTTAAGTAGCAAACATGTATGTAAACCTTTAAAACAGTTGATTTAAATATTTTATGGGTTAAATGTTCATAACATCACGCCTTATTCCCCGCAAGGATGGCAGATGTGTATAGTATACCCTCATTTCGCCGTTATGTTTTTAGCTCCCATGTATTATGGGGCGAGCTTATTGCCAACAACCGGGCACAAATCAAGACTCCGGGCTGCTACTGAGAAATTCCATACGGAAAAACCCAATAACACTTTGCCCGACCTGGGAATCGAAACCCGGAACTCACGCTCAGCAATCGCGCCTGCGACCGTTATAGACCAACGAGGCAGTTTGTCTCGTTGCATTTTGGTTGTCGTAACTCGTATTATAAATTATTAAATGATATGTCCAATTTTTTTTTTGGGTCTTCCTTTTATTTTAAAATATTGCCAATATTTAGACTCTTTACAAGGGACCTTTTAATCTCCTTTCGGCTTTAGTGGTATTTTTGTAACACGTTGTATACTTACCTACTTTTAAAAAGACATTTATACAATTTGTTTACAACTTGTATCAGAACTAGTTTTTAGGTGTAACAAAACTTAGCAGATGCGAACGTGACACACATCATTGATTGAATTCTGCTCCTCTTACGTATCTACATCTATACATATAATAAAATCGTGGTTTAGAAGTAAATAATATGAAATTTTTGTCTAGAACTTATAAATCGCGCGGTAACGAAACCATAGCGCGATCTAATTCGACGCCAACGCCATCTAGGGAAGTAAAGATTAAACATATGTTTGCATGTTTATGCAAGCATCACGTAAAAAGAGCTGACCCAATGCTGTTGACTTGTATAAACACATATTGTGCTTATCTCCAAGTAACATATTTTTTTTGTTTCATCGCAATCGGTTCACGCATTCAAAAGATATGCAAATAATTAATATCTTCTATACATTTACAAATCTGTAGACTTTTGCGTATCTGTACATAGCAAATATTTTGAAAAAACCTGGTTGGGGTGTTAAACTATAACCAATAGAACCCATTTTTAACATTTTTGGATTTTTTGTCTGTTTGTCTGTTTATCTGTTTGTCTGTTTATCTGTTTGTTTGTTCAAGCATCACATAAAAACAAGTGATCCAATGTTGTTGACTTTTATAAATAAATATTGTGCTTATCTCCAAGTAACATATGTTTTTTGTTTCATCGCAATCGGTTCACGCAATCAAAAGTTATGCGAATTTTAAGTTTTCTAGAAGAACTTAGCATGTATTAGTTTATTTTCAATAGATGGCGTTACGTGTATCAAATCATGTTGTGAGGAAATATATTACTACGAATAAATCCACAAATTACCTAATATTCATTGTTGAATTGGTACCTATTCTCAGTTTACGAAAGGTCTAATGATCTCTATCCTTATGAAAAAGGAACTAAGCTTTTACAAAAAAAAACGAAGATATTGTTATTTAGAATTTATTAGGTCAATTTCTTATTGTTGTTCACAATAAAATGAATTCATGACTTCATGTGGACTAATAGTAAGATTTTTGTTCATTGAATGTTCATACTTTTTGGGAATGCTGATGCCGAAAATAAGGTCCAAATTCAAATTGAAATCGGTGGCCATGATTATTTGCAAGGAAAGCGTTCACCCAGTGCTTTCGTTGAAATTTAGTATTTCGTAATCATTCTATCTACTCAATGCACTTTTTGGAATTATTTTCTATATTTAATTTTATTTTGTTCATTATTGTCAGATTTATTCAAAGCCTGTCGCCGTCGTTTTAATAAGTTTATTTAATTGAGTTTTTTTAAGCTTTAGGTAATGTTCCAAAGACATGGCCATGGAGGGAAAGTACTTTAAATATTAAAAATAGCAAATTTCACTCAAAGGAAACTTCATTTCACTTTTTTTTAAAGTAAGAAATATTGCGTTTTACTGTTTTTTTTGCCTGAACCGGGAATCGAACTGACAAAGCTTTATGTACCATCCGGTATTATATTATGGCACCTGTTGATAGATATTTATAAGGTCAATAATAAGGATGAAATCTCTCCAACAAACACACTGTCTTAAATTGAAGGAAGTGCAAGAAATAAGAAGTAACAACAAATAAGTGTTTGAATTGAAATGTACCTAAGTTAGGTAGGTACTTAATGTTAGTTTTTATGGTCTTCCATCAATTTCAGGCACTATGTTTATTGGAGCGATCATATCGATTGGTGAAATAAAAATATAGAAGATGTTTTTTCGCGTTTGTGTTGGTTCGATTTCCAGATCAGACTTTTTGAAAGCAGTACCTACCTATTTATAACTTATTAAAATTAAATGAAGTCTTCTATAAGTTTTTTTTTAAATATTTAAAGTTCTTTTCTATACCTACCACACCTCGAATGAAATCATAATTTAGTTCGCAGATTGTAACATGACGGCGTTGTAGCTATTTTTGTATCGCGATATGGTTTTGTTACATCTTCAATAATAGTATCAATATTCAATTATAATCCATTTTAGCAAGGAAATGTATAGAAATAAGCAACACGTTTTTAGTATTACGGTTTTATGAATCTTTACGGTCAATCAAGAGGAGCTGAAACTCTACATAAAGAAATGGTTCAAAAGATATAAGTGTCTTAGTGGGACACCTTTGTCTATTATTATAATAAATGGATTATTTAGTTGCTGCGACACATTGTTGTTTTCCGACTTCCACGCGGACGGAGTCGCGGGCACAGCTAGTATAAAATAAAATTAAACAGGCGGTTCCGAAAATAGGATAAAGTGGTGTGGTGAGTAAAACATCCAAAAGTTATGTGTTTGCCGTATACAAGGTTAGTCAGAAAGGGGGTACTAATCCGCAGGCCACTTAAAGTATGTAAGTACGGTTTTAAAGCAAGTGTTAAAACAAAATTCTATCATTTTTATTTCCATGTAAAATAATTTTTATTATGGTTTTTCAAAAATTCGTCCCTACTTTAGTAACGAATTTAGAAAATGGACCTTCTAATTCGTGATCCCAAATATGACCTAAAATGTAAACACAGCTGATCATAGCTGAGGATAGATAGATTTTAGCATATTTTTTTTCTAATTTTTGAACAGCTATATCTCATAAACTATTGACTTTTGGGGTAAGTGGTAGAACAAAAGTTACTCGTTCTTATGGGTACTTTAACACCCTTTCCGATTAGTACCTACCCCCTTTCTGACTAACCTTGTATATGCATGATCTTGCTAGATCAATGGAATACATTACTAACAGTTATCTGAGGTAGAAGCATTCTCTCAGAGACAAAGTACTTAATGGGTTTTCCGCATTTAGTGGGCATTTCCAGTCAAGACGTGACACATTTTAAATTACGTCATCAGGCTTGGTTTTCGAACTTATACATTCCTTCATTCCTTCCCACTACTCAAGCTAGATATGATTTGTAATATCTACCTACATACTTAGTGGGATAGCTAGGATTGAACGGCTCATAGCATACTAATATACTTAACACGTACATAAGTAAGGTACATCAGCTTTGCACAAAATAGTACAGAAAAAAGGTAGGTAGTACCTACTTACGTAAAAATAACTTCTCTGATACCTAGATCTTTGGAATTTGGATAGTCTTGTTGATTTTAAATTAGTTTGAGTATCTTATCTAATACTAGCTGTGCCCGCGACTTCGTCCGCGTGGAAGTCCGAAAACACCATGTTGTGTCGCAACATGTTTTTCGGACCCAATTATGATGCCGGGTTCGTCGCCTTTACTCGTTTTAGCCAGGTCATATTTCTTTCTGTAAAAAGCGACTAAAAACTATGTGTAAAGCATCGGCAGCAGCTTTCTCCTGTGAGTAATGACGCTAGGGTCGGAGCTCGTGAAAACCACATTTAAAAAAAAAAACAATTTTGTAAAAGTATTTTTAAAAGTAGCTAAGTAGGTACTTGATTTTAACGTAACGCTCAGGATCAACACAGGTTGGATGAAATGGCGACAGGTCACAGGAACAACTTGTTACCCACGGATGCCTCTCCCTCTCAAGCTAAAAGGCGAAATTAACAAATCCATCTTAAGATCTTCGTTCTGTATGGATCTAAATACTGGGCCGTGAAGAAGATGGATGAAAGAAGATTGCATGTAGCAGAGATGAGAATGTTGGGGTGCATGTGTGGAGCGACTAGAATGGATAAAGTTAGAAGTGAGCAGGTAGGTACCAGTGGCGAAGGGTGAATTTTCTTAAAAGGGAAGCCGGACCAATTATTTGTTTAAATGATAATTAAAAATAGTAGATACTAGTATTTGCCATATTTCGAAAGGGAAGCCGATAGAAATCGAGTTGTATGGAGCCTTCGCCACTGGTAGGTAGGTACCTATAATTACCTATATTAGAGGAAGTTTGAAATTGGCGCCTGTGATAGAAAAGTTGAAACCGATTTACCGATTATCTTGGTATGGGCATGTGATGAAGAGGGACGAAAAGCATGTGACTAAGAGAGTGATGAATACCTATACATGTTGATGGATGGAAAGGAAGAGGGAGACCAAAGAAAAGATGGATGGATTGTGTGAGAGATGATATGAATGAAAAGGGAGTAAATGAACGCGGGACGGATTTCAGAAGAAAACTTTTTGCGCCGACCCTAAGTACTTAACTTGGAATAAGGGCAAGCAGAAGAAGAGTTACCTGATTTTAACACCTATTCAGGAGCCCAATTCTACTAACAGAAACGTTTATCAATTGCAACTGAATCGTTTATTCAGTCAGTTTTCGTTTACAACAACTATCAAATTGTTTGACAACAAAACCCAACAATTTGACGTAAACGATTTTTCGTAAACGAAAACTGACTGAATGAACGATTCAGTTGCAATTGATAAAAGTTTCTGGGGCCCATTTCTCCTAAAATAAATCTTGATAAATCACAACCGAACCAAGGCCGAACCGTTCATTCAGACAGTTCTCAATTTCAAAAGCTGTCGAATTGTTTGAGACAAAAAACAAAATCAATCATTTTGAAAGTTTTCGAAAACAAAAACTGACTGACGGGTGTGGTTCGATTGCATTTGGCAACAATTCATTTTAGGAGAATTAGGCCCCGTAGAATTGTCACCTGGGCCATCTCTAGGTTATTTGGCACCGGGGTTGCGATCCCAGCTCTGGCCCATTTTCATGATCAATGTAGATAAGTTTGCGCTGACTGCTGAGTAAAATAATTTCTCGGGTCTCAGTGCCCTCAAAGCTTCAGCACTCGCCTTCAGAGCCCCCTTATGTCTCGGCGCCCGGGAGCTTTACATCCCTTGCACCGCCGGGTAAAGACAGCCCTGCACGTGTTTACTATGTCATAAATAAGTAAAACATTTAAAACAAGTGTTTAAAAGATCTACAAGATTGTTTGCTACTTGTTATACAAGGTTAGTCAGAAAGGGGGTACTAATCCGAAAGAGTGTCAAAGTACCCATAATAATGAGTAACTTTTGTTCTACCACTTTCCCCAAAACTCAGTAGTTTAAGAGAAATAGCTGTTCAAAAATTGCATAAAAAATTTGCTAAAATTTATCGATCCTCAGCTATGATCAGCTGTGCATACATTTTAGGTCATATTTGGGGTCACGAATTTTTGAAAAAACTAAAATAAAAATTATTTTACATGGAAATAAAAATTATCGAATTTTGAAATTTTAACACTTGCTTTAAAACCGTCATCAGTGATACGAGTACTTTAAGTGGCCTGCGGATTAGTACCCCCTTTCCGACTAACCTTGTATCTACCTATTAGTATTTTTTGTTAGTGAAAATATTGACGGATACATGTACCAATGTTTTATACCTTGGTGTAAATGTGGGTTAACATGTTCAGTGCCGGGTGCCCTCCAGGAAGGCACCGTGTAGTCGCATTCGCCATGCTGGGTGCCCTCGTCGAGGGCTCATTTTAAATGCTTGTTTGTCTTGGAAAATTCACCGTCATGAAACAAGCAAACACCACGACGTGGTAGTGTATTTTTCACGGCTTTTAACCTAATGCCAGGAACCCTCCTTGAGGGTTCACTCTTAGCGCAAACGTAATGCCGAGGACCCTCCTGGAAGGTCCACTAGTAGCAATATGTATGGCGGGATGGCGTAATGAGCTCTATGAAAAGTGTGATGGACTCGAATGTGTTAGAATGAAGGAGTAGATAAAGAGCTTCTTTATTACTTAGTGCTTCGGGACCCCTGACCTGAGCCTCTAGCTGATGCCCTGAATAACGCCTAATAAAGTTGCGATCACTAACGCGTTCGCTAGGAAACATTACCGTTCATGTACCAATCAAAAAGAAAGAAGTCATTCCTGATAGCCCTAGTGTCGCGACACGTAGGCTCTCTAGCTCTTTTAATTTTAACTACCGACTCGTCCGAAGAAATTACTTACCTAAATTAAGATGAAAAACATCAAAATCTATTGAGTAGTTTACAAGAAGTAAGCGGACAAACAGACAGACGCGAAAAGAGACTTCAATTTATACTACATAACATCACGCCTGTATTCCCTGAAGGGTTGGGCAGATGTGTATAGTACGCCCTCATTTCGCCTTTATGTTTAAGTTCCATGTAATAGGGGCGAGCCTATTGCCATCAACCGGGCACAAATCCAGACCCTGGGCTGCTACTGAGAAATTCTACACGGAAAATCTTAAAACACTATGCCCGACTAGGGGATCGAACCCAGAACCTTGCGCTCAGCAGTCGCGTTTGCAACCGCTAGGCCAATGAGGCAGTCTATTATCTATCTATTTAGAGATAATACCTCCCACTCAATAGCAACCAGTTAGTGTATAATGGATTTCCTAGCATACGCGATTCTCCGCGCCGCACTTTCACCTGCACTGCACATGCTCCGAAGCCTTTTCTTTTTTTTTTGTCTTGGGATAATCCTCATGGATACCCTTCGCCTGGGGAAGACGAAGGGTTATGCCGGACTCTTACCGCCTAAAAACCCACGGTGTTCCTCCTCCTGACCCTTGGCCGGCTTGGTCGCGGGATTAGCAGCTGCTTGCACCGCAACCCCGGCAGGCCTCGGTCCGCCAGCCCCTGGCGGACCTCTCCCTCTGTAGTTCCCTGCCCCACGTCCTCCTGAGAGGCGCGCACGGAACACATGCGCGCCATGCTCCGAACCCTGCAGTTCTATAGTAGATAGTTGATGTATGTCCTCCTGTCTCAAAAATGTGTTTGCCCCGGCTCTGGGCACCTCCCCCCTGTTAATCAGTCAATGGATTCCGTACTTATTGTTTCTAAACAATAACTTGTCCGCATGTTATACGAATACGCATGGGGTGCATGAAAAGAGCCTCCACGAGTGACGATACTTAAGTACGTCCGGCGCACCCTGGGCAGTCAGCCCCGCTACCAACCTTGCTGGCTGGCTAATCTTTTCACCACAGCATTGAGCCATTTTCGTATAGCTCGTGCTGACACGAGAGAAAAAAAAAACCTTTTAAAGCAAATAAATTGATTTTTCTATTCAAGCTATAGAAAATAATAATACTACGGAACCCTTAGAATAAGTACTAAAGCATAGAAGCCGCCTCAGTACTTGAAAAACGTACAGGGGCATCTGTCAAATAAGAGCAATTTCGAGATTTTGAGCCAAAGCCAAGCTACCAAATTAAATTGCCCGCCACTAGTACCCCCTGTCAGACGGCAACGACATTTTAAATTTTGTCGTATAATACTTGTGTCAGTGGCGCGGTGATTTGAAAAAATATTTTAGTCTAGAATTTATATTTAATTAATTGTGTTTTGTATATGTGCACATTGTTCTTATAAATAAGAGTGTGCGCTACGTCCTGAATAGTAAAAAAATGTAAATCTCGCAAGGGATGTACAAAAAATCAAAGTGAAAATATCAGTTTCCACAAGTACGTAGTATTTTTATGTTTATTCATAGATTTTCCTTTAAATATATTTCATTATACATTAAATAAGTAAAAGTAAGACATTACCTTTTAGAAGAAGTAAAATAAATAAGTATAAACTATCTAAATCTTATCTATTTATCAATATGAATATTCGCCAAAGAAATTATTAAAGGGGTGCGAAAATTGTATCGATAAATCTATCGACAACGTGATTTTTGTGTTAGGTTTAATTAATTAGGTATTTATACTTTTTTTTTCATTTAAGTTTCCCTGTGACGAATATTTTCGAAATAAATTGATTGCCGTGGTAGCTCACGAAATTGGTTGGGTTTTAAGAAAGCACCACAGAATTTGCTCCAGCCATTTCACTTTATCTTCTTTTACTCGTTCTGGCAAATGGCGGAGACTGAAGGAGGACTCTATACCAACATTATACCTTCAATCTAAATTTAAAAGCCTAAGTTCTTATTGAATGGCATGTCTACAGGAAATAAAAGAATTCGAGTAATTTCTTTAAAAAAAATTGGGACAGATTAACCCCGCACTGGATTTAGCTTGATTGAAAATAAAAAAATAAAAATCTTTTTTTTCTTGCAACATTACGTTCGACATCTTCTTTCGGCCATTCATACAATAGACTATTTCAGATAATATTTCATTGTCTTGTTTATCTTTCAAATAAATGCTGTTAATACAGTCGTAATCTTCAAGCCTGATAGATTAGGAGAACAGTGAATCTAAACAAAATTAACGTATTAAATAAACGATGATTAACTTACTTCTCAATCAGTTTGCATTTGGTGCCACTAAATTTTACACCTCTTTACCGTAATTATCTTTAAAATCTTGTATTTTTAGGGATGCCGTTTTTTTTATATAGAGTGATTCAAGAGGAAGGTTTTAAGCTATTAAACGTACACGTGCGAAGCCGGGGCGGGTCGCTAGTTATATATAAAACAATCATTATTTTGTTTAAAATTTCCAGCGCCTCGAAATTGACAACTTACCTGAGACCACGTGGCGCCGTTCTAGTGACAGAAAAAAACGTGCATGTCCAAGTACATTACAAGGAATACTCAATAATAATGTATTTAACTTTTGTGAAGCTTTTAGTAATTGCAAATTAAATAATAGACATTTATACTTAAACGATGACTTTATTTATTGATAGCGATAATAACAGGACCAGTCGAAATGATGATGCTCGGGAGAGGCCTACGTCCAGCAGTGGGCATCTTTCGGCTGAATAATAATGATATTTATTATGACTTTACTTTTGTCATTATAACTTTCTAAGAAGTAAGTATTTAAATGTACTATGGCAATATCCGGCATGGCTGTTATTTGGTTAACACAATCATAGTCACCTTCTTTCGGTCTTACAATACCACTTCAGATATTTCGTAATATACATTATACGATGACTTTATTTTATCGATAGCTAGAGTCTAATAGTGTGAATACCCTCATCCCTAGTCTCTGTACAAAAGGTTACAAAATTAATTTTTACGGCCTGTCAAAAGTTTATCTTTCCCGCTCTGACAACAGCGAGTCCGCCATGTGAGTAAATAGCATGGCTATATTTTGATTCGTTTATGCTAAGTAGCGCTCCTTCTATGCTTTAGTACTTATTCTAAGACGGAACCCTATTTATTGCGTAGCCCGACACTTGTTGGATTTTTTAAAGTAAGTATATTTTTCAATGGCATTTGACACCTTTTTCCAAAGACCTCATTTTTTAATTCCCCTATATTGTTCCCGTTACGGTCGCCGCTTACGCCACCAACCCGAACACGAATGACCGGCCTCCTGTCATCCTTGCTGTTGAGGTCACCTGACACCTGAGACCCTGAAGGCATTGGCCTAACGAGAAGGTCGTCTTTGCATCTTAGAATTTCTAAGGTTTTTCTTTAATTATACATGTGTAGGTATCTAAAAATCTAAATAATATTTTCATAATAAGTAGGTATTGAGATTTCTAATATATAGGTATAGGTAGGTACTTATTATATCTAAGTACCTATAATATAAAGCATACATGGTCAATAAAGCGCCAGTAGTTAGTGTTTGAAATAATACTTTGACACTGATGCAATCGTAGTCAAGTAGATAGATAGATAGATACAGGGTGTTAACGAAATCGTGTAATTCCTTCAAACCGCGTGATCTACTGGTGATACAGATTAACCCTAAACGGGAATTTTCGAAAAAAAAATAACAAAAAAAAATAAAAAAAAAATTTTTGTTTTCAATTTCTGAGTCTTTTTAGAGCCTTGAGTTATCTGACTGCAAAGAACGATATCGCGTTAGTCGTTCCTGCTAGCCGTGTCGCCGTACTTCCATTAATTTAGGCGTGGCATCGAAATGTTCACACAAATAAAAAAATTTTTTTGCAAAAAAAAAAAAACTTATTTTTTTACTGAATCCTTATTAGGTGGTTTAGATACGATCGGTAACAAAGCCGCATGAAAAAAAAAGAATTTTATTTTTTTATTTTTAATCAAGCTAAATCCCGTGCGGGGCCTGTCTAACTCTACATCAGTAGTAGATCATGTGGTTTTAAGGAATTACACGAATTCGTTAACACCCTGTATACTTTATTGTACAATAAAAGAAATAAAACAGAAGTAATACACGTAATTAACAACAGTACAAATGGCGGTCTTATCGCGGCGGTATTATCAAGTGTTTATTGTTTAATTATTCAATAAATTGCTTGACGATACTTAAGTAAGTCCGGCGCACCCTGGGCAGTTATCTTCAGACTCCGCAGTCATACCGATAATTCAACCCTCATCAAGCTGTCTCCCCCCCCCCCCCCCCTCTAAGTCCAGGCCAGCAACGCCCTAAGTCCTGAAGGTCTCGCCAATAACTGCCCGGTTCCCTAGTGGAACGGTTCCCTAGGACCACCTACAGCAGTCCAATAGAAAAAAAAAAACACCCTGGGCAGTCCCGCTATCTTTTCACCACAGCATGAGCTATTTTCGTATAGCTCGTGCTGACACCAGAGAAAGAAAGAAAACTGCTACTAAGGAAGACATTTAAATATGTATGCTGGCGCCTTCTTTACTCCGCAAACTTAACCGTTTTGTTGCTATCGGCATTTAGCGGTCATTTTCTCATTACCTTGTTTCTCTTTAGCCTTTTTTATGGCTGCTGTACCTAGCAGTAATGACGCCACTACTACTGAAGGGCTGTTGAGCTCTTAATTGATTGTTAAGTCAAATTAAACACCGAACATAACGATGTATTTTGCCTACTTAAAGGATAATTCTTTTCACTTTCAATAAGGTGCCACTCTTTTTTTGATAGACGGTGATTAGTCCCGTGGCAATGAATTGTTACAACGAATTACCTCGGTAAGGTTTTGCCATTATCACTTATTCTCTGGGGCGAAGTATTGGTAATCATGGGTAATTGAGACGGTCAGGAACAAAAAGTGTTACACTTTTCATTTTTGTTCAGAAATTGAGAAAAACTATTTACGAGTGGGCCCTGTTTACCTACTCTGTAAATGTGACTATATGATCAGAATGCCACTTTGAGATGTATCCTTTTTTTGGTAAATACTTAGTACTATTTGAAAAAAAAACTGTTCAGAAATCGATAATATCCAAGGCTTTGAGTCCAATGAGAAAAAAAGACACTTCGAGTCAAAAGTGTAAAAGACTGTTTGATCCTAAGCTCCTCAATAACAGTTTAATAGTGCAACTGACTAGTGCCAGTTCCTCATCCTCCTAATACAATTTTGGGTGTTATATAAATTTTCTATGGGAGCGAGAAGTACGACACCCACTCCATCACCCACAATTGACGGAGTGGTCTGCCGTCCGACCATATCCGCACCGCCAAATTCGATATTTAAGTATACCTCAACTCTAAACGTTAGTCAATTTTACGCTTATAAAGTTATTTTGTTACGTATGCATATCATGCAGTTTTGTAATTAAGAATGAAAGCATGAAAAATACAAGTTAGGTAACGCGTTGCCAACTTATCTAAGCTTCCTTTAAAAAAATTAACCGTAATAAGCTGCCTATTTTAAACTAAACGGACAGTTTTCTTCTATTTCAATTTATTGCATATTCATTGTATTGTACGACTGAACCATTTAAAATTAAATAATAAACACATTGGTTGGAGGGAGATCAGGCTGTTTTGTCCTCGACATGCGTCATGCATTCGACGCAACTATAAAACAGTTGACCTCCCTCCTCTCGTAGTTATTCACTCCCACAGTTTCGTACCGGCTGTACGCATCGCGTAGTGTTTGTTGCCAAAAATAACTAGTTAATAAAACGTAAGTTTTTTTTATTACATTTTTAGTGTTGTGTTGGATTTTGGTGTAGATATTTCTTGTTCTAATCAAACAAGCCGTGAGGATAATATTTATTATATCAATTTAAGTTATTTAACAGGCAAATTAATTCTTGAGTTGTAATTGAAACCGGATTTTATTTACTTCCGGTCAAATTAGTAATTCATTATATTCTGATTCAGTTTCTAATTTTCGCACACTAGTTTATAGTTAGCATACACGCAAATTTTATAGCAGTGGTCAATTGATAATAGCTTTAAAGTGAAGTGAAAGGCTAAAAAAACTAAGTAGTACAATTGATTGACACACAAGATAAAACTGTAACAGTTGAAAGTTCTCACGTTCAATTTAAACGCTTAGCGGACTTGAGAAAGTATCTCATGGCTCCACATTCGTGATAAAATGAGGCATTGTACATGCTAATGATGGTGCCTTATTTGTTTAGAATTTTAAGTGAGTAGAGTAGGTATATTTAGGTCCTAGGTGCATAACAAACGTTCAAATACCTGTATAACTATTTGTACGCCAGCAATACCGGCACTATGTTTTTGTTTTCAAATGGACAGGGCATGCCGTGGTAAAAGATTATCCGGATTTTGATAGCGGGGTAGGCCGGACATAGGTACTTAAGTATCGTCATCGAGGCCGTTTAATTTTACCCCTTTTTGTTGCTAAACAAATACATTTTAATAAGAAAGTTATGAGAATGGTTGCCACATAGGTACATAGTTGCGATACCACAATCATAGTTTTATCTTTACAAGTGTACCTACATAGCCCTTTCTTGTTTGTGTTTTTATCTCTCCTTTTATCACTTGTAAGTTCTCAATCTTAATCAAACTATTGTACATAGATACTTAATCAGATAAAAACGCCAATAAATATCTAAGTAGGTACTTCTACAATTCACGCCCACCGGCCGCTGTTTTTGCCGGCAAGTGCCGGCGGCGTTGCAGTGTTGAAATGATCTCATCAGTTGTGTTTTTGCATTAAATATCTGTATTATGTTTGCTTTAAAATCAAGTTTTTGCTTTATATTATGCGTTCAACCGCTAGGCTATCAGTTATCACAACTTAGAAGCCTTCAAACTTTATTAAAGTTCCCATAATAATGAATGATTGTATTCAATGTTCAGTCCCAGGATTGTCTTCCTATCTAGTCTGTGGACCCAGGCTAAGAAAACATTTTAATAGATCTGAGTTCAGTATTATACTTAATTTAGGTACATTATGGAGATAGGTGGGCGTTTTTTCTTTTATTCGAATTGAAATCCTCACGGTTACCCACCGTCTCGGGGGAGGGGTATACTGACTAAAACCACCCGGTGGACGTCTTTAGCACAAAAGAGGGGGAGCATCCTTTAGTATGTCGCGGGAAAACAACATTGTTTTCCCAACCCTCTCGCGGTGCACAGCAGCACGTCGCCACTACGTGCTGCTGTCCTCCCCAGCAGTGCGAGCACGGATCTTTGTCGAGATGATTCGAGAAATTTATCTCTTCTAAACGTCAAATTTGACATAAGATATAGATAAAACTACAACTGTTGGCGTTTTATCGTCACTTGATGGACGGAAAGTGTGCCTTGCGGAATCACGATAGAGAACAAATAACGAAACTGACTAATGAATGACTTAGGTACTTTTTACAATAAAGCGCAGCTAATTGTCTAGTCCATTAACAGTCAATCATGGTGACTGTGTAATTTTCAGTATAATTCCCTACATCAAGGCCGCCACGAACATGGGGCCGACTAACAGCGCCATTTTTTACATAATCGGAGTTATGGCTAAAACTAGTTATGTTTTTTTTTGTTGCTTTTCCAGCCAGATATATTTTCGTTACTCACTTTGAATATTGTTATCTTAATAAATTATCTATACCTACAGTCATCATGACTTCGCAATAAACCTTACAATAAACTGATGAGGTACCTCGTTGTACGTTGTACAACGTTGAACGAATATGAAAAGTTTGTTTGATAATTTTTTAATATAAAATATATTTCTAATTAAGTATTTTGTTAAAATAAAAAGGTTTTAAGTAGATAAATATGGAAAATAACGACTTATAGTGACAGACTCGACGTCTACGGGTATTTCCTGGGGCACGACGAAAATACCGTACCGTACCGTAGGTAGCTAAAGAAGTAACATTACCTAATATCTATCCACTAACTTTAGATTAGGTACCTGGCTGAATATTTGAAATACCTTAACATTTTTTAACAAATCATTATCCTCCTTGGTTGTTAACTTTATCGTAGTTTCAAATTGTTTTTATTCTTGTCTTATTATTGCTTGACGGCAGTGGTAAAGTGCAAGAAGTGGTAAAGTGGGGGTGCATGAAAAGAGCCTCTACGAGTGACGATACATAAGTACGTCCGGCGCACCCTGGGCAGTCAGCCTCGCTACCAACGTACCAACCTTGCTGACTGTCTAATCTTTTCACTACGACATGACCTATTCTTGTATAGCTCATGTCGACACGATAGAAGAAGTGGTCAAGTAAGTTTCCATTTTCATAATTGAAGTGTTAAACACCTGCATTCTTAACTTTGGGATGAGGGATGATCTTAACTTTTGTTAATGTTCTTCGAGTATTCCCACCTACTGTAGATTAGACAAAAATAATTTAGGCAAGTATTATACCTCATCGTAATAATGTAGATTGCGCGATTGGTATCTACTTATTCATGAAGAAAACAAACATAAATAAGCTAATGGTAATAGGTGTAAATAACACTTTATAGCATTGAAACTCACCCCACGATCAAAGGGGTTCGTGAAAAGCAACCCAAAACACGGAAAGCAATTTGGAACACCATTCTAAATTAAATACGGTATTACTATTCACAATACGGACTACTTCCGACTGTAATACAAATAACTATATTTAAAAACTAATAACATAAAAGCTTTTAGTTATACGGATGTTTAATTACATGTTGTAGCGATTTTTAAATTATTTTTCATTATTAAATGGTTACAATCTATCGTACGCAACAAGAAAACTTTGCCTAGAACGTTGACTTGATGGTCTTACAGATTAATATTTTTATTTATGGCTTTTTTGGTGTTTTGCATAGGTAACATGCCAATAAACAGCAACGTTTTTTTGCAACATTAAGACCCAATTTCACCATTCAATGTTAGTTGTTAATGTTCTGTTAAGCAGTCAATGTCAATTTCAATGTACTGGTAAACAGTCTGTTAAAATGTTTAACAGGACATTAATAACTAACAGAGTATGGTGAAATTGGGCCTAAATCTGTCAGAAATCTTGTAGCTTGTAGCGTCGTGGGCTCGTGGGAAACAATTTGTTTTTATAAAATTAAAAGGCTAAAAAGCAACCATGGCTGGTGAAGCAGTGAATATACCGAGGTTTATTGAATATCCTATGTTTAGCAACAAGTAGCTTTAGCCTAAATATTACGATGCTATCCTACATTATATCAATGCACCAGTGGCGAAGGGTGAATTTTCTTAAAAGGGAAGCCGGACCAATTATTTGTTTAAATGATAACTGAAAATAATAGATACTAGTATTTGCCATATTTCGAAAGGGAAGCCGATAGGAATCGAGTTGTATGGAGCCTTCGCCACTGCAATGCACATTGCTCTAGTTTACACAGCTTATCTTTCGAACAATACTTATCTAGGTAATTCCCACCTAACACTAAAAGATACATACATACTACCTATATTAACAAAACAGCGGTAAATGATTAAACATACTTATTAATATTATGTGTTATACGGCTGATAAGGTAGGTTCATAATTATAGCACTAGACAAATATAGCTAATAAGGGCACGAATAATTTTTTATCCACTTCTCTATGAGTTTCAGCTTATATATATAACTACTGAAAGCCCTACTATGGCTAGAGAGCAATTATACTAATACATCTAAACCGTAATCTACATCTCTGTCAGCCCGGCGATATCTAGTGGAAGCACAGAATAAAAAAACTTAAACAATAAAAATAATATGTAGTTCTCTACCTAATTAAAAACATTTACACTTATCGCTATCGCATGTTTAAATGAAGCATTTTTATCACATATCATTGAATAAATAATAATATTTAGATAAGTCCAGCTGGCGAGGCGTAAGCTGAGCTTTGCATTTGTGTGAGTGCACATAGAATCGATTGCCAAAAAGCAGTATACTTAAACCGGTTTAAACCAAGCAAAGGACGCGTCTGCATTCATTCTCACACAAATGCAAAGCTCTACCATGATCCATGGGTTACCATGATCTCTTAGGGCCATACCTCACCGAGATGCCATGGCGACGTGGCCAGCGACGTTGCCATGGCTACGTCTGGCGTCCCTGCGTCGCCAGACTGAGTCGCCAAATCACGTCGCCAATGCATTCAGTTCTGTCTCGACACAGTCAGGAATGGACGTGCAAATTACTGCACTGTTATTATATTATTACCAGAGCGTCGCAAAAAGATGAAACGAAAAAAGAAAAAAATATGGGTACATCCGTTTGTGTCAAACCGAAGTCAAAGCGGTGTTTTTCTCAAACTCTATGAAGATTTAAGAAAATACCCTGTAAAAATGTTCAATTATCTGAGGATGTCACTAACATCATTTGATGAATTATTGAGTTTATGTCGGAATGATTTAACTAAACATGATACGATATTAAGAAAACTGCGACTGGTTGGCGACTGAGTGAGTGACGGAGCATACAAACACGTGCAAACAACTGGCGACGTCGCCAGGTAGCCAGCGTCGCCAGTCGCCGCATGCGGAGCGGTCGACTCTGGCTACGCTGGCTACTTGGCAACGTCGTCAGTCGGTCGCCAAGTGTTAGCCGTCATACATCTCAATAAGAACTAGTTGGCGACGTCGCTGGCCACGTCGCCATGGCATCTCGGTGAGGTATAGCCCTTAGAGCAGGAATGTTTTAATATTATTACGAGAGTGGGTAAGAGACGACGCTAGAGAGCTGTCTAGCGCTGTCACTTTCCCACTCTTCCCCAGCTTAGGCCTCGCGGACGGTAAGATAATTTTTGTTTTATGCCATGGGGGGTCAACGATAGTGCAACTTGTTAACACTACACGTTTAACAGAACTTTGTGGCTGTCGCAGTGTACCTACCTACGCAATTACAATCCCTGCTTGACCCTCATCCAATTCCAGTCGTTTACTGACCTTAACTTTCGTTAACAATTGAATAAACATTAAAATAAACTGCGTCGTTGGTCTAGACAGCTGAGCGTGCAGTGCTCGGTTCGATTTCCAGGTTGAGCAAAGTGTTATTGGGTTTTTCCGTGTGGAATTTCTTGGTAGCAGCTCGGAGTCTGGATTTGTGGCCGATTGATGGCATTAGGCTCGTCTCCTATTACTTTTTTATTGCAAGATTTTTTTTTGCAAAAAAATAATTTCATGCTCTTGAACATTTCGATGCCACGCATAAATGAATGAAAGCACGGCGACGCGGCTGGCGGGCACGACTAACGCGATATCGCTCTTTGCACTAAGTTAACTCGGGGCTAAAAAATGACTCAGAAATAGAAAACTAAGATTTTATTTTCAATTTTTTTTCAGTTGATTTTCAAAAATTCCCTTTTAGGGTTTATCTGTGTGTCACCAGTAGACCACGCGGTTTGAAGGAATTACACGAATTCGTTAACACCCTCTATAAATAAAAAGAAACGTCCTGACTGACTGACTGATTGGCTGACTCATCAACGCCAAGCCCAAACCCTTGGACCCAGAAAGCTGAAATTTTGCACAGAGGTTCCCTTTATAATGTAGACAAGGAATATGGAAGGATTTTTCGAAATTCAACCCCCATGGGAGTTAAATAGGGGATGAAAGTTTATAAGGAAAATCGTCACTTAACGGGTTAAAAATTTCACGCAAGCGAAGCTGCGGGCAAAAGCTAGTGTATGAATAAATAACTTAACAAAATGATAACATCATCATCATCCTCTTGCCCTTTTCCCAACATACTTGGGCAGCTTATTTCGGCGCAGCATATGTTTTTCTTCCAAACTCCTCTATTAGCCGCCATCTCAGTAGTCAGGTCAACCTCTTTCTAGTCATATCATCTTTTACATAATCCATCCATCGTTCCTTTGGTCTTCCTCTATTTTTATAACCATCCACATTAATACTCAAAACTTTCCTCACGACATCATTCCTCCGCATCACATGCCGATACCATGACAACCAGTTTCCAAACAATTTCTCAATAAAATGATTACAACTCCGCAAATTACACAATGATAGAAGCTATTCAGAGATAAGTCTGTTTGTATTTATTTATTAGTTTGTGTAATCAGTAGTTATTGTGGCTTATGGACCGATCCATGAGTTTCAATTCTCTAGAAGTAAGACGGTCACGCGATCAAATGACTGTAATATTTAAAATTCTTAGGGGGAATATTGATGTTCCTGATCTGTATAATGAAATCAGCAAATCTATTTGTCCCAGACAATTATTGTCGTAACAGAAAACACCGTTTACTGGCTGTTCCAACTTGCCGTACTGTTGCACACTCCAAGTCACCTATTCCTCGGACATTAGCCGCTATTAACGCTCTCCTGAACTCAAACACATATCTTGATATGTTTGCGGATGAATGGAAGATGATACTGTCAGAATTTTTGAATTTTTGCGAGAAGAATGCATGACTGTGTTAAATAAATAAAATATGTAAATAAATAAAATGTTTAAATAGTGTAATTGGTTTCGGCCGTGCTACTTAGAATAAATAAATAAATAAAGAATAAATAAATGAGGTAACGTTTTCTCTATAGCTCCAATGAAATCTATCTAAGTATCCTACTAAATCCCTACTAATCACTACATAGTATAAAACAAAGTCGCTTCCCGCTGTCTGTCTGTCCCTATGTATGCTTAGATCTTTAAAACTACGCAACGGATTTGGTTGCGGTTATTTTAATAGATAGAGTGATTCAAGAGGAAGGTTTTAAGCTATAAAACGTACACGTGCGAAGCCGGGGCGGGTCGCTAGTATTATATATGCGAAAGTAACTTTGTCTGTCTGTTAGGTACGCTTTCACACCTAAACCGCTGAACCGATTTTGATGAAATTTGGTACAGAGATGGCTTGGAACTCAGAGAAGGACATAGACTACTTTTATCGCAAAAAACGCTGCATACGCGATAAACGACATCCACGGGCGAAGTCGCGGGTAACATCTAGTCAGAGTAGACATATAAGCTAAAGCAGTACTTACTTCAACTACCTACAATCGTCCGATTTGACACACTCACACAGACACGCACTGCAACAAGACAAATAAGGTATTTTCGGGATACAGTTCCATACAAAAACAAAAAACTACTCAGTGTATAGAGCGTGTCTGTGTGAGTGTTTCAATTCATGAGATTACAGTAAGTTGAGGTACTGCTTTAGCTTATATGTCTACTGTGCTCTAGTACTTAGATATTTTTCAGTAAGTAACCCCTCAAAGTAAAATCCGGCAACTTTTTTATAATTACTTAGTAATTTCACTAATTTTCCGCATGACCTTGGTCTTTTTATAATAGTTAGTCATTTCCCTGGTTATTTGACCTGACCTTACATTTTGATAGTGGTTTAATTAATTTCCGTGTTAACCGTTACCTTCAATTTTTTGTCCATGTTACTTGGGTGTTGACTTTTTCTTAGCCTATTGAATTGACATTCGTTTAATTCTTCGACCCTCGGAATTCTTTCAAACATTGACAAAGTACCTACTTGAGTACACGTAGTTTTGTTGTTGAAAGTTGGTAGTTGTTGAGAGTCACTTGTGATCGTGGGTGTACCACAATCACAAGCTTACGTAGGATGATTAGTGACCCAACAAACATTTTATCAGAGTATAAATTAATTGATTTGCTATTCTAATACGTAGACATTTTTATATTTATGACGAATGTTCGTAATACAGTATTACATCAAGATTAAGTTATTCAACTTTATTGATTTATCGGAATTAACTTGTCCTCTGCCATTGCACGTGTATGATCATGTTGCAGTCAAATTCAAGAATATCATTAATTGGGTAGACCCACAGAAAATTATGTAAGTGTAATGAATGTAGATTAACGGGTTTAAGGGAATGCCGTTTGTTATTTTAACATACTGTATACAAGGTTAGTCGGAAAGGGGGTACTAATCCGAAAGGGTGTTGAAGTAAACGTAATAATGAATAACTTTTGTTTTACAACTTTTCCCAAAACTCAATAGTTTAAGAGAAATAGCTGTTCAAAGATTTCATAAAAAATACGCTAAAATCCACCAATCGCATTTTAGGTGGTCACAAATTACGAGCTCCATTTTCTGAATTCGTAACTAAATGAGGTCGAAAACTAATATAAAAATCGAATTTTGAAATTTTAACACCTGCTTTAAAACCGTCATCAGTGATACTTTAAGTGGCCCGCGGATTAATATTATCTAGTACCCCCCTTCTGACTAACCTTGTACATATATCTGGAAACCCATTACAATACATGAAAACTAAAGAAAGACTTTGGAATATTTTAATTATGATACAAGTACACAGCGAGACTTAGTGACTGTGACAATGACAATGATTACATACCGGATTGTAGCTACGTATAATATCTCTCTTGTAGTATGTTTATGTACAATGTAATATTGAGTGACAGTGAGGACAATAGGAAATTAAAACCGTTTAATAAAATACGCAAGTACACAAAACACTTAGATAGTATGATTCTGTATTATGTGAAGAAAACAATTAGATTAGAAACGATACAACAAACTAATAAACGATCAAAGTATTGCCAAACAACGAATTAATAGATGTCAATTAACATTTGGGAGTACTTAGGTTGAACGAAAAACAAAATGTCAAATCGTGAAAATCGAATCAATCGTCAGGGGCCTAATTCTCCTAAAATAAATCTTGATAAACCACAACCGAACCAAGCAAGGCCGAACCGTTCATTCAGACAGTTCTCAATTTCAAAAGCTATCAAATTGTTTGACACAATAAATAAAATCAATCATTTTGAAAGTTTTCGAAAACAAAAACTGAGTGACGGTTGTGGTTCGATTGCGTTTGGCAACAATTTATTTTAGGAGAATTGTTCCCCAGATCTCCCTAATTCCGTCAACGAAGTTAGTCACCCGACCGAAAGTAGCCCGAAACGTTGGAGTGGTAAACAAAACAAGTGTCAAGTTCAACTTTTCGGACGGGCAAAAACACATCGGTAGTAGGGACAACTGTCAAATCTTGTTGTCATTCATTCTTAGTTCGGGCCCCGAAATAATCGTATGTCCGTAGGTGATAGGGAGTAGGAAACGCTCGTAACTAAGACCAAAACCACAGACTTCGTGTTTAGGGAGTAGAGCCTCTGGAAAGCGTGTGATCTGTCAGCCGAAACATCGTAGTTCGATTTTCGGTACTAGTACATAAGCGAGCCTGAAACTTGTTGTATTATGTACTTAAATATAATTAATAAGCCCAACAATTAAAAAAAGAGTTCACAATTAAATACGGATTATCTAATTCTGACGGTTGGCGTCCTATTGGACACCATCAGCAATCTGAGAACTGATGACATGGCCTATCGGTGCATCTCAACCGTCCAAAACGTAGAGATGACAACATTACACAAAATATATTTTCTACAGTCTATATGGGAACCACTTCTGGCTGGAATACTATAAAGCTCATTATTGGTAAGGTTTTAATTATTTCTTGTTGTTCCCAGCGCAATGCCCATCGACCTGTACTACGTGCCGGGCTCCGCCCCATGCCGCGCCGTGCTCCTCACCGCGAAGGCGCTCAACCTCAACCTAAACCTGAAACTGGTGGACTTGCACCACGGAGAACACCTCAAACCCGAGTATTTGAAGGTAATTACCTACCTGCCCGAATGAAATCCTCACGTATGCGTAGCTCAGCTTCTAGGCTAACCAGAGCTGCTTCATACAGGATGACTGGTAATTTGACCTATTCCTTGAATGGGGTTAAACTAGAGATCATTGGCAATAAATTAACCTCCGTCAACTGCCCGAGTGGGTGTTCCCCGACAACTACAATCTGGGTGTCTTCAAGTCACGAGTGAATCGGTTTCTTCTGGCAAGCGTGCTCCATCTTAGACCGCATCATTGCTTAACATCAGGCGCATAGAAATATCTTATATCTACGATCAGGCGAGATGGCGGTCAAACGCAGGTCTATTAACAAATAAAAAAAACTGTGGGTCGAAAATGAGCTGTTTCCGTCATGGGTTTGACATTTTTGACTTACAAGACATTATTTTTAGTTTTTTTTTGATCCGTCACTCTTCGGGATTAATTTTTTGTACCCTGTAGTAACTACTTATTCCACGTATTCTATAAGTCGACATACCTTCTGAAAACCAGAATACATACTAAGGTTTAATTTAACAACATATCAGATCTGTTTGGACTAAGTAGGTAGGTACTGAACGTGTACTGTTTATTATCTGGAAGGCAACAGTCAGGATTAATCACGTCAAAATAGGTAGGATGCTTTGGGATAAGTCCGGACATGGGGTAAATTCGTTCAAGCGGATTTGCCTTAGAATGTGTCAAAATATGTAGGTATTATTAAGAACGGAACTTTGATTATTTACCTGTCAAATAATCAAAGGAACGGAAGTGAGGGACCGAGTAACGCCATTTTATTCTGCTCCTCGCTTCAGTCCTAGTTTGTCCGTCCTATCCTAGTCAGAGTCGCAGGCTATTATTGACAGGAATTGAAAATATCGCCACATTCTGCGACAAAACCATTTGAACGAACTTACTCCATGTCCGAAATAAACCCATGTCCGAACTTACCTTTAAGCACCTTAATTAGAACTAGGACACTAGGTTGTACATTGCAGAGTCGCTTTGCCTACTTAAAATGTGAAGTGGTAAGTAAAGTCTAGTCAAATCAACAAGACTGCATTCTACAGACAGGATGCACTGGCAAGATTAAAATGTAAAGTTCAGTCAATAAGGTTTATAATTATGCAACATAAATCTGTTGTTATGTTAGTCAAACCACTTAGCCTGACTTATCGTGCCATTCTATCGGCAAGGACGAGGCAAAATCCATATGATTGGAAATAAATCTACACGCTATTATTTATTATACAGCTTTATTGTGGTCACAGAATGACAAACAAATATTATTAATAAAAACAATACGCGCCTTTCCTGTTTCCCGTTGATACTGTCGTTATAGCAGACACTAATTGTCAATTAACGTGTTGGCAATAGGCTTATCTATTTAATTCTGATATTCCATTAACTTTGTTGTGTCCAGCAATGAAAGGAACTCAGTATTAACTTTTTATAGGGCGGATTTTACATTAAGGCACATATGAAATCGCAATTACTTATCTTCACTGGCGATCATGTTGGCTAAATTCATGTTGGTGGCTCGCGTTTGTGCGCTGTGCCCGTTTAAGGTTGATACGTTTTAAGCATGTCATTCTTACAATAGTTTCGATCAAATCGACATTCAAGTCAGACTACTTAGTGATGTGGTTAGAAGCGCTTTACAAATTTCGTTTCTGCCCTAAGTATAAAGAGCTAAATTCTCATTGGTCTTAACAGGCACAGCCGAATGCTTTGTCGAATAACAGGTCGGTTTGCTGGCTAACTTTCTCCTGTAGCGTGGGTGCGTTTACAGCCTAAAATCTCACATACACAGATGCCCAGACACGGCAGAACTATTTGTAGGCTCGCTCAGCTACTGCACCATACGTGATGTCAAATACTATGCGCCTGCTATGTTCCTATTTCAAAATCTCCTTGAATTAAATTTCCTAATCTAGTATCAGAATGCTAGGAACCCATGGCAATTGGCCAGCGTTTCCTATCGATGGTACTTATCTATATAACTATTAATACGCTACTTTCAACTCTAAAACATAAAGCATTAAGTGCAAAATACCATAAAAGTAGTTTAAGGTCGCGCATAGACAGTAGTGATGTAATTTTGCTGTAGGAATTTGGGTTCATTGAACCTTTATGAGGACAACGTTCGTTTCCATTGCACATGAAGTTTACTATTGTTTAAATATACAATAGTAAGTTTATTTATAGTAATAGTAAGTTTACTATTGTACAAATAATATTTTACAATAGAAAACTGTCTGTGCGTATACATACAGGGTGTAAAAAGACCCATCACATAGCCGAAATCTACGCACTCTGTACATCAAACTAAATTACATTGACCAAAAATAATTGTTGGGAAACGACTTTTATTTTTTGGCATGAAAAAAAACGCTTTTTTTTGTAGCACGCAAATTATGGTTGTGGCGATGCCGCGCGTTTGCATGCGTGCAGCGGCCACACAGCCAAGCCAAGACGGTCGTGTGTGTTTGATATTCATTGCGTTTTTGTAACTTCAAATGCGTAATTTGTTAGAAAACATTGAAATTTTTGATAATGTTTGTATGGAAGAAAGTTTAGTATTACGACTTGGAAATTGTTTTTGGAAAAAGCTAAAAAAAATGTGTACTTTGACCTTCAATATCTCCAAAACCAATGATTTCCCAGGCATGGTTTGTTTGAAAAAAATGATCCCAATGATGGGTAGAATACGTGGTTTTCGTTATCGTTAAGGGTCTTTTTACACCCGATATATGATTTGTCGTACCAGAACACGAGGCAATATTGCATAATAAACTTCATAGAATCTATAGTAGGTACGTATAATGTATAGATACTTATAAACATAACTTGCCGGACGAACCAACGGCTACCTTCCGCAGGTAACCGAAATGAAACCGGTTTCTCTCTAAACGTAATTACTTTGAACAAGAATGCGCTGATTGAGACGATACAAGTTTATACCGGCTGAGTTAGAGGAAAAACTATTATGAAAACCTAATCGAATGAGATTCTCATAGGTCCGTAGAATTACTGGGTATAGGTATATTGCTAATATCTATTAGGTACACACGGCTACACATCAAGCTATACATTTCCAGTTTACACTGACCTCTCATTGTAAGGAAATCCTATACAATGCGAGATCAGCTTATACTGGAAATGTATAGCTTGATCTGTAGCCGTGTGTACATATCATAAAATCGTAATGAATCAAAAACTGAACATCGAGCTACTACAGTTAGTTACACATAAGTACATATGTCGCAGTCACATGGTCATAGACGTTTTATGATCATATTCCTAGCGATATGATTAGGTATACCGGAACATGCTTGTAAGAAACCGTTTCAGGCGCCGCGCCGCGCCGACTTCATTCACTGTTTTATACACCTTCCTACTCTTCAAACTCTTCATAAGACAATTATTCGTCACCCACTTTCATTTTCACAATCAAAACAAATGAAAAACTTAAGGGAATGTTTGGGTTTCCGAAGCAGAGTCGACGAGCCCCGCTGGGCGGGGCTCCTATTTCTGTCTGCAGGGTTTAAAGTAACCTATAACACGAAGGGGATGACGGGGGCTTCGTTCGCTCACTCTAACCCCCGTCATCCCCTTCGAATCTAACCTATTCGTGTCGGGGTGCCCCAAATTACCGAGCACGCTTTTTTTAAGCATCTTCCGGTACATAATCGTATCGCTAGGAAGTAAGATCATATGACGGCTCTACCCATCTTACTGCGACACATACATACACTCACGCCTGAAGTCCCCGAAGGGTTAAGCAGAAGTGTCCTACATGACAGGAGTCTGTACTGTACACCTACGTTTTGCTTCTGGTATTAAGTCTCATGTAATATAAGAGATAACGAGCCCATTGCCATTTTTCGGGCACAATTATGTTTAATAGTTATAAAATTACACTCCTTTATAAGGTGTAACTTAAATAAAATACTACTTCTTACGGGGTCACTGCACTCATCATTATGAACAACTTTTACTATGGGATCAAAGCTGAAATCGCGAAAAAAATCAGCTGTTCCCTATATGTTCGCATAACTCGTCAAAGGTTTGGTCCCATAGTAAAAGTTGTTCATAATGATGAGTACAGTGACCCCTTAAGAAGTTGTACGTTATTTAAGTTACACCTTGTATATTTAATCATTAGTTCCTTCAAAAACTTTACCCAAGTGTCTTATTCTTTCTTCAGCTCAATCCCCAACACACAGTGCCGACGTTGGTCGACGACGGCTTCTCCATCTGGGAGTCGCGCGCCATCATCACATACTTGGTGAACAAATACGCCAAGGGCAGCAGCCTGTACCCTGAGGAGCCGAAGGCCAGGGCCCTCGTAGACCAGCGCCTCTACTTCGACATTGGCACGCTGTACCAGAGATTTGCTGACTATTTCGTGAGTATATTTTTATTTGTTACTAAGGTGACAAAAGTCATAATGTACCACTCTGCCAGTAAAATGACCCTGTTCCTGATAACTCATAATTGGTGTCAGACTCTTGTAGTCTGCGACATACGATGATGACCACTTAGCGTCGATGCGCTTGCCAAAACCCATATCGATACCTCTGGGCTCAAAGGGCGTATAGCACATTTTTGGCATAATGACATTTTCACATAATTATAACGAAAATTCGTTTTTTTTTGTTGTTTTTTGCTTCTCCTGAAAACCCATGTTTTGTGCTATACTCCCCTTGAGCCCAGATGTATCGATATGTGGATTTTATAAACTTTTCAGGAAGTGGACTGTTTTATCTGATAACTAAGTAATAAGTTTAAGAAAAATCTAAAAATTCAAAACGCTAGCAAAAGATCTTGTGTCCATCCGTAATGTTTTTTTTGTGTTACGTCATAAGCTCAAAACATAGGTACTTTTTTTTGTATTTTTCTTGCACACGTCTGAGTTTTTTACACCATACACTTATGGGTTTTTGCAAACGCACCGACACGATAGGTTATGATTTCCCCGCCTCTAACCTGTCAAACAAACTATCCTGTAGAGAGAAATGATCGGAAATTTGATCAGAGCTGAAATCTTTTACCCGAAATGATGATCACTTGGTCCCGCGAGAGAAGAGTGTTCAAAGCGTATCAAATCCATCGATCTTTCTAAATCCAATGTCTCTTAACAACATCCGAATTGCTTGTCCTCAGTACCCACAAGTGTTCGGTGGCGCGCCAGCGGACAAGGACAAGCTGGCCAAGATCGAAGATGCTCTGCAGCTTCTTAACACATTCCTGGACGGACAGAAGTTCTGTGCCGGCCCCAGCCTGACGCTCGCCGACCTCAGCCTCATCGCCAGCGTGTCTAGCTTCGAAGCCTCCGATGTTGAATTCAAGAAGTACCCTAACATTAAGAGGTGAGGAAATATTACTGATATCTCTATAAAAAAATTTGTAATATAGTAGTGTAGCTTACTTTTCATACGGTGTTGTAGGAATCAATTCAGAAAACGTGTTTTTGTACATTTAATTGCTACCCAAAAAAAAATCGTTATCTTTTTCCATTACATGCGCTTTTGTAAGGTCGAATTTAGGTGCACAGTTCCAAATCATTGTGTATTCCTATGGGGAAGGACCGCCTCGAAATTACATGGTTACTGTTTTAAAATTCTTGTCTTTAACAATAATTGCGATGATATTATACTCTGATTCTGAGATCTGTTCACCCAAAGATGAGTCTTGACATAACGGTCTTTTGTAGCCGTAAGGAGAGCTATCGAAAAAACGTAAACTACATCATCAATAACCTCAAAATAAGCTATATTACCCATGTTTTGTTTTTTAAAAATACTTGATATTCTTTGCATGGTAACGTTTTTTAGAGAAACTTCAGGAGTTACCTTAAAAAAAAAGAGTAGGAATGGGTTTATTGATGTTTACTGCTCTTCTCGTGAGCAGCTTATAAGGAACCACAGATGAACAGAAGCATTCACTCTGGAACTAATAAAACCCATAAGTAAACCTCTCAGTCATGAATGAAGGTCAGACGGCCTTCAACACCGCGTTTAACCAGCTCTTATGATACGATTAATTTGCAGATGGTACGAGACAGTAAAGAGCTCGGCGCCCGGCTACCAGGAGGCCAACGAGAAAGGTCTCGACGCCTTCAAGGGTCTTGTCAACAGCATGCTCAAGAAGTAACCGACGTATACCCGAGACATTCACTCCATTCATTTATACAGATAACAATTGACGAATGAAGCAACAAGAAATGTCCTGATTTCATAAAGTTATTGTATGAAAATTAGGCTTTAATTGAACCTTCATTGGTGGTTTGGAATATTCTAAAAAACTAAATACTTTTTTGCACCAAAATTTCTTGGTTTCCACAGTTTTCTGGTTTCATATGTGACCAAAATATTGTGGGGAAGCCGAAAATTCTATGAAAGATTTGTTGCGAAGGTTCTGGATAAATGAATGGAGCTTAATATTCTGATACACAGTACATAATGTTGTCACGTTCACAAATGTTGTTTTTTTTTCAAGTTACACCGTTTTACATTCTGAATTTATTATAAGGTTTAGATATTAAGGCACGAATAAAAATTAAAATATATTTTAAGGTTTTTTATTTATTAATAATACAAAAGAATTAAAAGTCAGTCGCTTCGTGTAAATACTGATACGCAGGTTGTATCTGGTTAGACTGTTCTCATGTTCATTAAATATTGAGAGTAAAAAATAATACTATGGTGTGTTTGACTGAAAAAATCTAATTATTCCGTCAGTTACATTATCAAAAAATATTTGACCCGTTTTTTTTTTTTTACGTAAACCAAAATTGACGAAGATACGACACTTTTAAAAAAAAGCAAAACGTCACATGCAAGTACAATTTTTACTTGCTTCTGAAGTCACAAGCCCCCACTCTCGAGTTTTGATGCGTTTTATCTTTACAAATATTCATAGATTTAACAAAAGAAAAAATACATACTTGTCCATTATTTAGCAAATCTAACTGGCGGACTAATTAGATTTGCAATTTATTGATGCTGTCAACATGCCTATTGTGTATTGAAAGGAACTACAGTTCAGTTTTAGCTTTAACTTGTGCTATCATTTCCTTGAACGCTTTTAAGCCAGTTTCATTTACTTTCTCGTACCCTGGTGCAGTAGACTTGACCAGCTTGAACCACCTGTAGAAACGAAAATTTCGTTAGTTCAACTCTTTATGAAATACTTGGCTGAACAACTACATATAACTACTATAAACTGTGGGCAGACCACTGATCATACTCAATATTATTAATTACTTAACGAATAAGGACCGGCCTTGAGGGGACTGAACGAACTTCAATTTGATGAGTCAGCGCATTCAAAATCTAGATAACGCGACTCAACCAACTGTAGTTACGAGTAGTTTGACAACCAAAACGCCACAATATGGCAGAAGGTTGGTGGAAGGTCAGGCCTATTGAGGAGGAGGCCATTGGGATCGCATGTTGTTAATTAATTTTCCGGGCACAATTTCAAACCCCGCCCTTTGCAATTACGGTAAATTGGGGTAGTAGTCGCAAAGTTTCAATTCGGGAAAAGTAACATTGGGTTTTACTGCTAGCATCATCACGACATCACTGATATAAAACGAAGTCGCTTCCCGCCGTCGCACGTCTATACAAGGCTAGTCAGAAAGGGGGTACTAATCCGAAAGGGTGTTAAAGTACACATAATAATGAATAACTTTTGTTCTACAACTTTTCCCAAAACTCAATAGTTTAAGAGAAACAGTTGTTCAAAAATCTCAAAAAAAAAACTCTAAAATCTATCTATCCCCAGTTATGATCAGCTGTGTTTACATTTTAGGTCATATTTGAGGTCATGAATTAGAAGCACCGTTTTCTGAATTTGTAACTAAAGCAGGGATAAAGAATTTTTGAAAAAAACTAAAATAAAAATAATTTTATTTGGAAAAAAAAATACCGAATTTTGAAATTTTAACACTTGCTTTCAAATAGTCATCAGTGATACTATAAGTGGGCTTCGGATTAGTACCCCCTTTCCGACTAACCTTGTATGCATATAAACTACGCAACGGATTTTAATGCGGTTTGCATCTTAATTTAGGTAATTTCTTCCGGAGTGTTTTAAGTTGTTGCTAGTTTAATATAAACTACAACTTACTTCTGAACATTAGGATAGTTGTCCAAGCTGATGCCAGCAGCGTCGATAGTCGACACTGTCGCCACGAGGCTCAGGTCTGCCAAGGTCAGTTTATCGCCCACAGCGTACACGTGACCTTCGAGGAACGTGTTCAAGAACACCAGCGCCTCCTCCAACTTCTTCAACTGAGCTTCATCTGCTGGTGCGCCGCCGAAGATTTGGGGATACTGGGGATTATAAAATGATTGGTAAAAAGCTTGTTCCTGGCAAAGACTAAGAGCGATTACGCACTGCATCCGATCCGAATCCGTGAAAATACGGATATAAAAAACTCGGACCGAATTCGGATATTGCTTTACGCACTGCATCCGATCCGAATCCGTGAAAATACCGATCTAGAGTAAAGATCTCGGACCGAATTCGGATGTTGCTCACTTAGGTACTATTCCGATCTCTGATTCAAATTCAAACAATTCAGGGGCCATCATTGGCATATCCGTTTGGCGTCTGATTTGAATCCGAGGTAATGCGAAAGCGTTCATACAAACAGTACTACGGCTACTTCGGTCCGTCAATAATAATTGTTCTTCCGAATTAGAAACTCACGGATGACGGATAGAAATCGGATGACGGATCTAGTGCGTATAAACTACCATACAAATAGTTCTTTGGCTACTTTGAAACGTATTTTCACGGATTCGGATCGGATGCAGTGCGTAACCGCTGTAAGGGGTGTATCACCAACCTATCCTAATTCGGTCTCTAAACTTTTCAATAGCTAAGATTTGCATTTCATCACCATATCAATAGTGATAGTTACAAGATTTATTGAGCACATAAATGTCTATATTTGTAGGTCCCATTTAGCTTGGTCAATAGTTACGGACTACCTATTGATAAGTATGTTGGGGAAATCGCCCCTAAGCCTCCCATCTCCCTTAGGTGTCGTAGTAACCGACTTAGCATTATCATCTCGGATTGGCAAATGAATGGGTGTACTGAGATCGTAGTTTGATTTTTGCGCATAGAAGGAAGTTCTGCCCATTCTCTTGTCATGGTATGTATAAAACACTTCGCTGCCTTCTACGCTGCTATCGCGCAAACACATCCTCAGGAAGTCAAGGGTATAATAGTTAAGCAGAATTTTGAAATAATGATGGAATCAGGCGTTACTTTGCGGAAATCCATGACATACAAAAATGCAAATAGATAACTAGTTTTAATTCCGCTGAACAAGATCGCTAGTTTGGATGCAGTATGCAGCACCACCCTCCCGCCCACAAGTTTATGCACATGCAGAAAGAGTGAAAAAATAATGCAACATGCAACCAAACCAATACACGACACGTGTTTCGCCCCTGCACGGGGCATCCTCAGGATATGTTGACTCCTCGACCGCTAGGACGCGAATCATTCGCGTCCTACTGCATCCAAACTAGCGATCTTGTTCAGCGGAATTAAAGCTAGATACTCTATTTGCATTTTTGCAGAATTTTGAAACAATTTGCAGTGTAAAAAAATGTCTCGTTGGTGTAAGTAAACTGCCAACACTCACCGGGCCACCGTTGTGAACTAAGGCCTCCCTTCTCATTCTGAGAATAGGCCCGTGACCAAAAGTAGCGCAGATGGACTGATTATGCTTGCCGGGTCTATTAGTGATTATGGCAATGTTTCCTTACGACTATTCATTGTAATGGTTGACTATAAATTCCATGTTTAGCAGATTTTTGTGGGCTGATAATCGTCTATTTATCATTCTAATACTTACAAAGTACTGTCCAAATCTCGGGTACAACGTTCCGAAATCAAAGTCGAGTCTCTGGTCCACTAACGCCCTCGTTCTCGGATCCGTCGGGTACAGGGTACTCTCTCCGCCATATTTGTTTATCAAGTATCTACTGATGGCGCGCGACTCCCATAGTGAGAAGTCACCGTCGACGATTGTGGGCACCGTGTGTTGGGGATTAAGCTGGAATTAACACAATATTTTCAGAATGACAGTGGTGCAGATTCTTTATTTCACGAAATAAACAAAAATTCGAGAATTACTATCTTTTGCTAACAGACAGCCAGGGGCGGATTTGATACGTTGGCTGCCCTAGGCCTATGAAATATTGCCGCCCCCTACTCGCTGTAAATCACGAAAAATTAAATGAACTATAGGAATTAAATTAATAATTCCTTTAGGTATCAGTGGCGTGCACAGGGATTTCAGACAGGGTATGCACAAAAAAAAATCCCATCCCATCATATTTAGCCAACAAATCTAAAAGTTCCAAAAAATTGCCTTTAGTAAACGACAAGCTGGATTCGTCATGACCACAGAATGCTAATTCTTGTTTACCTAGAAAACAAACTACATCAATCAACCGTTTGAAATGTTTCTATTTCTGTCAACTTTCGCGTTGTGCCTTTCAATATCTAACTTTAACTAACTATTCAAACTAGTCTACCTTTACCAAAAGTTTGGAACTTTAAGCAGGATTATAGATGTTTTTCTGAAGAATCATGCCTAGCAGCCACTTTGTGAAAATTATTTAAATCTGAGTATCCGCTATACTATAGGTCCAAACATTATTTTTATCTTGATTAGTAAACAAAATGCAATGAAACAATATATATGTGTTTGTGTGTACACAACCAGTTAGCCAGTAATAGTTATCATAAAACTTTTTATGAAAATAACGAGTAGTATTTATTACCTTTTCTTTGAGTTAAATCCTACCCGGGTACACACTTTCCCTTTGCAATCAATTTAACATTTTCCTCAAAATATAACGTCGAAAACGCGGCCGAATTTAATTTATTTAAACACACTTCGCCAGCACAGGTCTCACAGGTATAATTTTCCATTTTTTACAATAAACTTACTAAATAATTACTCGACAGTCAATCACTTGTGCCAAGAAAAACAATAATAGGAAAAAACTTTGCAATTTATTACGTTACGAAATAATACGTACGAATGAATCGATTATTTGGTTAATCCGACAAAAAAAAGTCGACCCTCTGCAATCAACAACGGTGCATTTACGGGTTCTCAATTTGGACGGTTTGCAATGTAAGCTATGCTTTTAAAACTCCAACACGCGCACACATTTTCACGCACACAGTCACACTTTTGCTGTGTACTACACGAGATGCGTTGTATGAAGAATAAGCAAGGCGTAGTACAGCTTATGTTCACGGGAGAGCGCTGCCTGCGCGATGCATGGCCGAGTTAGTTCCAAAAAAAGTAATAGATGGCGCTTAAGCTAAATTACCTTGATTTCTTTTAATTATAGTTATTTATTTATCATTTAGAGGGGCATGTATTATGTATGGGACTGCAGGGTATGCAGAGCTTATTTGCATGTATGGAGTGCACGCCACTGTTAGGTATTTATCATTTATTATCATTAATCGTAATCGCCATACGTGTCATTTTTTTTTGCGAAATGCAAATTTTGACACATTTTTGAGTTTTTACATTTTGAGTTGAGTTTATTGAATTTGAGTTGAGTTTATTGAGTTTGAGTTGAGTTTATTGAGTTTGAGTTGGCGGATAGGTTCACAGAAGGCGCGACTATTAAAAAAAACCCACCATATTTTGCCGCCCCCTAAATTTTGCCGCCCTAGGCCCGAGCCTACCTGGCCTCTATGGAAATCCGCCCCTGCAGACAGCGCGAGAAAAGGACGGTGATAAATAAGTACCTACTAAGTTAGAGATAACTATACTTGGGAGGAAATAAATCGAGCCACTTCTATTTTTCACGTAGATATAATTGTTATTATTTTTGGTATTATGGAACAGATCAATTCTAAACATATATCGCCTAAAAGGTAATTTGATGACCTTTACAATGAGGCTAGTTTTTTGTATTTTAAATAATATAATTCATGAAATCAAAACTAATAACCATGACACGTGAAAAAGGAGTGGCTCGATTTATTTGCTCCCAAGTAAAGTTTACGCGTTGAATTTCACCATGATTTTTATTGAAAAGTTCAGAAGTGTCGACTAAAGAATGGAAATATTTTAACCTTTTGACCGCCACGTTAAAAAAGCAAAAACGTGCTCTCGGCGCCAAGCTACGATTTTATCCTTTAAGTCTGTCATGTAGTCGTGACCGTGTCGTGCTGGACACATTGTGCTATGTCAGTATGACAAAGCAAAGTTTGACTGTGGCGATGAAAAGGTTAAAGACAGCTCTTATTTACGTCTCTTTCTTATTTTATCAGAGTGAAACAGATGGCAATAAAGTTAATTAAGATTAGATTGTGCACAACGAATTCGGCACCTGTTTTTCTAGTGAAGAACTCCTTTATAAACAGACTAAGGTATTATCTAATTCTTCTTTAATCGTGGTATTCTATCAAGAGGAGCAGCACTGCCGTTCGTTAAAACCAATCTCATTAGACAATTAAACAGGGTTGAGTAACAATCACCGCACGTGGCCTACGTTGGTATATGAAAGAATTAACTGATATGTAGGTAGGTACACATATGCATGGGCACCGTCAGGATTATTTCCAGGGAGGTGCATCTGTATCTATACAATATACCATCTAATAAGAATAATTTATAACAGTGCATCCTTATAATTATTGGTAGGTACCTATATTAAAATTAGGCATAACGTCATGTCAAGTAACTAAATTAATGTCAAGATCAAAAATTAAACTTAATTTCTTTCTATGTATTTTCTTCCATGACAGGAGGGTGCAAATGCATCCCCTTGCACCCTGCTCCCGGCGCCCATGCACATACCGACATTATTTTAGAAGATCTCTATGATCAGGAATCACAACTATCGTTAACCCACTGCAGGAAAAAAAAACACTTTTTCCGACACTGGAATCAAACCCATTCGGGTTGAAAGACGGGTTGTCCGTACCCAATTAGGTTCAGGTAAAACCTACCTACCTCTCGTACAAAGGTTAATTACTTAGTTACTGTTACTACAAATAGACTTGCTACTTCTTGCCCATTGATTAACTTATTATTACCTTCAAATAGTCCGGCTTGAACTGTTCTCCTTCTCTTAAGTTAACGAGGTTTAGGTTCAGATGGATGTCCAGAGCGGCTGCCACTAGTAACACTATTCTGCATGGCGCAGATCCAGGGGTGTAGTACAGATCTATAGACATTCTGAAGCTGTAAATAAATTAACATTAAGTAAATATTATTTTAAATTTTATGTAATTATCGTGTCGAAGTGTTTACTCATATTAAATCGTGTTACGTAAGAAACTATCAAATAATAGGTAGTACTTAGAATTTATGTAGTTAGTATTATTTGAATGCTTTACTGTGGTCTGTAGTATTTACGTTAGTTACCACAATTTCTCAAAATATACCTTTGTACTGTTTATAATTTACACCAAGGATATGTTTAACTAACCGGCAGTATTTGTTTGCACTATCACTCTAGCTACTTAGCTAATAAATAACGAATATAAAAACAAACAACGTAGTTCTTTTGGTACAGTACAAAATAGAAGTAATTAACTATACCTAATGCATATTATGAATGAACATATATACTAAATGAGTAATTCAAACTTTATTCACCAACAATATTTTTTATTATCACTTACCTATCGAGCAGTCCGTGTTCAATGCAGAGATAAACTGTAGGACGAACGAACACAAAATAATACAAAACCCGGCAACCTTGGACTCATGTTATTGGCCTTATTACCCGGCTATGTAACGTAGGCGATAGATAAAGCCTTAAATGTATAGGAAGATACTACAATTGAACCGACTATCTTGTTTGGTCGGGTGTGCAGCTATGCGCCATAATTATATTACATGCAAAATGATTTTATTTATCATAGAATTGTGCAAGAAATTATCTACAGATAATCTAGTAGATAAACAGGGTGGTGATTTGAGATGGGACATGAAAGGCAGCTACCTTAACCATTGTAGCTACAGGAAAACGTTCTTAGGAGACCACCCTTAACTTTTTAAATTATTTCTATCTACATTCACAGATTTTGAAAAAAAAAATTGTCAGCGAGAAAAGGGGCAGTTTTCACATAACATTAGTATGGTGCCAATCGATCCTATTTCCCTTAGGCATTAAAAGACTCTTCGGGACTAACTGAGGTTGGAGTACTAGAAACGTCAGAAATCGCAAAAAAACTTATTTGAGATGGTGTTGTAATAAGGCCAGCTTATTTACCTTCATCGTTGTGGCTACAGGAAAATGTTCTTAAGAGACAGTCTATAATTTTTGAAAATATTTAGAACTGATTTCAAAGATATCGAAAAAATAATAAATGGTGTACGGTCAGCAATAAAATTACCGGTTCTCACAAAACATTTTTAGGATCGCAATCGACCTATTTTCTAATAAGGATCAAAACACTCTTCCGGACCAACTGAGGTACAGGAGAAATATGGAAATAGTAGATTGTATCACAAGGGAGCAAAATAATATTTTTACGGCGAGGGCGCTTTTTTGAATCCAGAGCGAAGTGAGGGATTCTAGAGTAGAATCCCGAGCGTAGCGAGGGATTCTTTAGTAGAATCCTGAACGTAGCGAGGGATTCAAAGTATATCGCCCGAGCCAAAAATAATTTTGCGCCCGAGTGATACACTCTACTTTTCATCACCCACTATGAGAAAATAAAAGGCGCCTCATATTTTATTGTAATATTATTATTTAATAAAACAGAGTAACAACTAAATTGAAATTAAATAGTCTCTAATAATAAAACAACTAAAAACTTATATTTACATTTGAGACGTTTTCGCAATTATGAAAATAATTTAACGCGCGCCAGCGCTACGTTCTCATTCTTTATTATTAATTTATTTTTATAATCAGCAGGCGCGCGGTGCCGGCGGCGCGACTGTGGGCCGTCGTACCAGCCAGTCTTCAAACAATATTTGCGTTCGATTTCTTTGGCGCTGAACACTAAAATGTTCCAAATTCAAAAAGTGCGCGGCAAAGATAATTGCGGCGCACTTATTTAATAAAGAGGATTAAAAACTCATTCCTGCCCGCTAAAAGTGCGCGGCAAAGATATTTGCGGCGCACTTTTTGAATTGAATTTGAAAATAAAGAGGATTAAAAACTCATTCCTGCCCGCTAAAAGTTTCTTATAGAAAACACCACCTTTGGGCGCACTTAAAGGCGAACCAAGTCGTCCTTTTCGAATAGGTGGGATGAAAAAAAAATTTTTTCATTATCTGTGAACGTAATTGTGCAGCGTAAAATACGATCAGGCACATAATTAATTTTATAATCACCTTTCTGCAAAAAAATACCTGGAGCCTGCAGTCTTATTACTCGCACTGGCAGTGTGCTGTTGACAGGAACGTAAAATGGAGAGCCTTCTAAAAAAGTAAGCTTGGGTAAATAAGGGTAAATAGGATGCGGAAGTAACGGAACTGCACTCCACTTCAGGCAGAAGGACTCAGGTCGACTATTGACTATTTCCTCGTTATACTCTAAAACTACTAAACTGCCCTTTATATTTGTCTTAACAATTCTTTCCATCCAATGGTTGTCTGGAAGAAATTGCTTTAAGCGATAAGACCGCCATTTGTACTGTTCTTAATTATTTGTATTCCTTCTGTTTTATTTCTTTTAGTGTACAATAAAGTATATCTATCTATCTATACTCAATAAAGGATAAAGGTGCCACCACATCAATCGATCGATGCCATCGATCAACGTCGATTGATTGGGATAGTGATCATGAACCATCGATATATCTTGATCGACGTGGATCTGATTGACCATCGATTGATTGGTGTGGCGGCATCCTGCTGCCCGATCTAGAAATCGAACACGTGCTCATGCTTAAGGGGGTATTACACTATCATAATTATATCTAGGACCATACCTCTCATCCTATATAATTACGAGTATGACCTCCATAGTTATACTTTTGTGCGAGGAAATGTACTTATTACTTCTATGATATTACCACAGTGTACCTACTTACTACATACAGTGGGTCAACGCCCATACATTTGACAGGTCCTATGAAATGTCAAAATTGGTAACACTTGTCATAGGGTTGTCACATAAAACAAATTACACAAACTTTGTCAAACAAACGTCCAAATTAATTAACGTTTTATAGAAACAGTGACACGCAAAAAGAAAACCACGCATGCGTAATTTTGACGATTGACAAAATAATGCAAAGGTATGTAGCCGCAAGTTCGCCATCTTATGCTGGAATTTACTAACAATATTTAAAACTACAAATTTTGTCGAGGTTACAGTCGCAGTGGCTAACGCTTGCGGGGGTAGGTAAGAGTAATAAATGATTCCCAAATCCAGGAAGGAGCCATAGAAAATTACTTATTATTTATGGTTATTACTTCTATGGTTTTCGTGGGTGCTGATGCTGGAAATAAAGACTAAGTATTCCTCGACAATATACGGCGGTCAAAAAAATTTACCAGTTAAATTTAATTTGCCAGGTAAAACGTGGTCCCTATCTTGGTGTTTGAGAATGGATCTCGTTTTTGTAATCAGCGTCCCAGAAAATCATGGATTTGACACCCACCACGGCTAATTTGAAAATTTTCGTGGCCGCCATCTTGAATATAGATTTTGACCTCATTTTCGTCATCAGCATCCCCGAAAAGCATGGAAATGACACCCATGATGGTTAAATTGAAATTTTAAAAGCTGCCATCTTGGAAATGGATTTTGACTTCATTTTCGGCATCAGTACCCCCGAAAACCATGGAAATGACACCCATGACCACTAATTTGACATTTTTATTGCCGCCATCTTGGATTTCGATTTTGACCTCATTTTCGGCATCAGTACCCCCGAAAACCATGGAAATGACACCCATGACCACTAATTTGTCATTTTTATTGCCGCCATCTTGGATTTCGATTTTGACCTCATTTTCGGCATCAGTACCCCCGAAAACCATGGAAATGACACCCATGATGGTTAAATTGAAATTTTAAAAGCTGCCATCTTGGAAATGGATTTTGACTTCATTTTCGGCATCAGTACCCCCGAAAACCATGGAAATGACACCCATGACCACTAATTTGACATTTTTATTGCCGCCATCTTGGATTTCGATTTTGACCTCATTTTCGGCATCAGTACCCCCGAAAACCATGGAAATGACACCCATGACCACTAATTTGACATTTTTATTGCCGCCATCTTGGATTTCGATTTTGACCTCATTTTCGCCATCCGTACCCAGAAAACCTTGGATTTGACACCCATGACGACTACTTTACTAATTTTCATGGCCGCCATCTTGGATTTGGATTTTGAAGTTATTTTCGTCATCAGTGACCCAGAAAACCATGAAATTAACACCCATGATGATTAGATGAAAATTTTCATACCCGCCATCTTGGATTAGTAAACAGACTTTACATATAATAAAATTCTCTTAATAGGTACATACAACATACCTACATACTATTAATAAATTAATATAATTTCTATGAACGATGTCAATCAAATTCGAAATCAAAAAGTGCGAGCCCTGGAATTTATGTCCCGAGTAGCAGTATGGCTACTCGGGACATAACCTCCGCTCCTTCACCCCGCAACCCCCCGCACGATTGCTCTGCGACAATGTTCTACGTTGACCGACTGTAAGGAGTAAGATATAGGTAGACTGTGATATTACATTGTCATGTCTATGATCATAGATCTGAGTCATGTTAAATGACAATGCAATATAGATACATGAATCATTTCTCCATACAAAGGTACATATACCTCCAGAGGTAATTTATGAGATATGCCTCCGGTTTCTGAATTGAGAATTCTAGGATAATGAGTACGGAGTTGTCAAAAAAATTATGAATTTTAAAGATTTTTTTTGACAACTCCACATTCAAATACTACTTAAGTAGGTATTGCTTATCCCGAATTCTCAATTCAGAAACCGGAGGATGATCCTATATCATTATGATCCTAGATATATGATAGTGTATTGGCCCCCTAAGAGCTGCGCTTGCGACCAGTGGAAGCAATAAGGCGGTAATCTTTTATGCCTTTCGATGTGTAGGCTGTATCCTTGTACAGCGTTAGGAAGCAGACCGTGATAGGCCCTTTATAAAGCCTTGTACGGACTATGCGTTCCAATGTAAACGTAGTCTGTTACGCGTACACAGGAACGCTTAGTCCGTACCTGCAGCAACGCGTACACAAAGGGGACGTGAACGCTCAATTAGCCTGTACGCGTATTCAACATACCTAGGTGACGCGTACATTGGAACGCTTAGTCCGTTCAAGGCTTTACAGATATGAAATGAAAACGCAAAGAAATTTACATTATATTTTATTATCTTTGTCTTTAATAAAGTAATTACAGGTAGGCACTAAAAAAATAATCATGCATATTGAAGACCATAATACAATAACATATTTCTTAGATACAACAAACACCGCATTCTCTCTTGAGAAATAAAACGGCCAAAGACCTTAGTGCCGATGGTTTTATAAAAATTCGCTGACCATAAATAGTAATGGCACGGGGCCTAGAACACTTTGACTGAGTATTGTGTTCTTATAGCGAATACGGCGGTTAACAATATTATCCCAATGAGATAGCGAACATTAAGCGAGCTTACAGACTAGTACCGGGGTATCTCCTGCAACAGTAAAGACTGCCTATGTAGCCCGCAACTAGCCCGAAACAATAACTTCAACATGAGGCAAAAAAAAAAACAATAAAAGCTTCAATAAAATGTACATGTCACGCCGTTTCCATAGAAGGCACGTATTCGTAAAAGAAAAAAAGGATTCCCTTTTTAAAAAAGCTATCTTGTTACTTAGTAAAAACTACCAGCTAGTGTATTACAAAACAATTAGACGTACTTTAATTATGAAGCTATGATTTGTGTGCTATTAAACAGTGAACTTTTACGCGAATTCCGTTTACCAGCCCAATTATTGCTCATTTTTATAAGGAATTTACGCCTAATACTATGGAAAAATATATAAATTATAACGGTTTTTAGTAACTTTTCATTATTATTTATTTCACTAAATAAATAGCATATAACATGAATTATCTACTAACGAAAAATATGGTTTACCCCTAAATAAAAAAAGATAAATTCAGGTATAAATTACACAGGTATAGTGTGTCTAGCGCCAAAATTAATAAACTCGGGTGCTTTCTATAACCGAAGCATGGTTCCTTTACTAAGTTGTGTTATATTGAATCGTCTCTTCACATTACGATAATTATTATATATTTTTTTTACTTTATTCGTTCGGACACTAAATATCAATAATTACACAAAGCTATCTACATGAGCCACTCTTAACAGTTTTTTGTGTTAGTGTTGCCAGATTAAAATATATGTCGTGCCATAGACAATGTATGGCTAACTTCATGGATATAAGATTTCATCTTTAGTGTGAGACAGTATAATTTTGCACCGGCAACGTAGTTATTATGTTGGTAAACACCATTGTCTGGGAATGATTCGTAATGATTGCATTTATATCTCCAGCCGCATCTCTCTTTCCGGCTCCGACGTAAACTGGACTTTCTGAAAAGAAAATCAAATCTATAGTAAAACTGATTACAAGCATATGCAAGGTTAGTCGGAATAGGGGTACTAATCTGCGAGCCACTTAAAGTGCCACTTGTTTTAAAGCAAGTGTCAAAATTACAAAAATTCTTCATAATCTGCTTTCGTTACGAATTCAGAAAATGGAGCTTCTAATCCGTGACCCCAAATATGACCTAAAATGTAAACACAGCTGATCATAACTAAGGATGGATCGATTTTAGCGTATTTTTTATGAAATCTTTGAACCGCTATTTCTCATAAATGATTAAATTGTTAGTGAAAATCGTAGAACAAAATTTATTCATTATTACGGGTACTTTAACACCATTTCGGAGATAGGACCCCCTTTCCGACTAACCTTGTGTATACTCTATTTCATAATTATAACATTAGACAAAATTGGCCGACCAAGGCACGAATATCTTTTTAACCATTTCTTAAAGTTTGAGCTGATCTTGAGTAGGTCGATTACTAAATCGATAAGTTTCATAAAAACATAGTACTATGTTAAATTCCTTCTGGAAACAAAAAAGTTGCTTATTTCTATAGATTTAAGTACTAAAATTGGTCTTATGTCTAATACTATATTAAATAGAGATTAGTCCTTTATTAATAAGCCCCTTTCAACATGGCGGCCTAGGAGTTAGGACCTGGGAGCAGCATCCGTCAACGCCCTCAACATCATCTGAGTTTCATACGTTTGTCGTCATTTTTTTACCAAACTGCGCGACAACAAAGACACGGTTATTAAATTTATCAAAGCATCAACAAGTGATAACTTAACGACATTTAAAAGGGACCTCAAGAAGGAGATATTTATTAATACGAGCCTTAATGACTATAATATTGTCAACGAAAGGACGTTTATAATGAGAAGCAATATACATTTTAATTAATTATACAATGTTAATATTTGTTTGATATTTTTTTTCCATGAAAAGTTGATTTTATTTTAGTTTTATCAAAAATTATTGATCCCAACTTTAGTTGCGAATTCAGAAAATGGAGCGTCTAATTCACGACCCCAAATATGACCTAAATTGTAAACACAGCTAATCTTACCTGGGGATACATATATTTTATCGTAATTTTTATGTTATTATTGAACAGCTATTTCTCTTAAACTATTGACTTTTGGGAAAAGTGATAAAACAAAAGTTATTCATTATTGTGTGTACTTTCACACCCTGTCGGATTAGTAGTACGCCCCTTTCTGACTAACCTTGTATTGGCAATATACATAACAATACGTTTTTTAGCAAAGACATGATTTAAAAGTCGAAAAAAGATTTACGAAGACGAGCCGATGAATACAAGGTGCTCGAAACCTTTCGTAGTGAACGTGTATGGCGTGGGCCTTATTATAGCAGTGGACGTCAGAAGGCTGAAAGTACGAAATAAGCAGTTTGCAGGGCAGTCCAGGCGTTGCTCTGCATTGTCCTTACACAAATTTATGCTACCGAAAATATGTCTGGACTTTAATAAAGACTTTGACCCCTGAGTTTGTTTCGGCCTTTATTCTCAGAGCTAGTCAGATAGGAAACGACGACGACATCTAGCTTTAAAAAAACAAACTGACATGTAAAAGTGATTTTTAAATATCCAATTTGTAGAATAAAATAAAATCGTTTTATTTGCAAAACTTTCTATTAGACTTGTTAATGTGAACGCGGACGAAGCGAACGGAATATGTAAGTACTAGCTTTTGCCCGCGGATTCGCTCGCGTTAAATTAGAATTTGATAATCAACTCTTAAACACACTACTAAAGTTTCTATAATAATATAATTCAATCATGATTCTAAAGACACGTGGCGTCAACTATTAAAGTTATTGTTGTTTTCCTCGGGAACAGTACTTTTTTTCGGGATGAAAGGTATCCTACGTCTGTTTCTGTACACCTGACAACGTATATGCAAAATTTCAGGATGATCGGTTCGTTGGTTTAGGCGTGAACAGGTAACAAACAAACTTACTTTCTCATTTATAATATTAAGTTAGAAGTTAGATTAGATGTAAAAGTTTGGATGTTTGTGAGTTTGTGAATTTAGATGTTTGGTAATCAATCACACCTTAGCGGCTGAACGGATTTGGATGCAAACAGGTAGACTATGACCTGGATTAGGACATAGAATACTTTTAGTCCAGGTTCATGAAGTTGTTCCCCGGGCAGCAGCTAGTAGTCCATAAATGTTCACTGTTTGCCCACCGTACAAAGTGATATACTCACTATATAGTGCGTGCTACTACTGGCAACACTGCTTGCGCACGTTGTCGGTGTGCGAGGGCCGCACGTCCGTCGGTTCCGCGTCGGGCCGGATGACGTCACCCTCCGGCGGATCGCGCATCTGCTTCTGAGATACGATCCTGTAGATTTCTGTGGAAGATATTTTTTATGTTAGAAAGCACCAACTCCTAATTTCCCGTAAGTGATTGTGCCAAAAGAATGGGCAGCAGTGTCCTACGCTATAATAAAATATACTGCAATAACTAACTTGTGAAATGTCTTGGTTATGGATATCTGGGGTCAAACTATTCATCAAACAGGTCTTATAGGATATCGGTATTATCTAATAACTGGGTTGCGGGGATTTGATGGCAGCCGCATCTGGTTAAACTGAACCCTGACCACTCTAATTTACAGATCTAAGTTAGAAGCCAAAACCTCAAAAATTGGCATGCAAGCCTAACATGCGAAACGCGACAATTAAGAGGCCGTCAGCGAAAAAGTGGCCTAATCCACATTCCCTCGTGAAGAGTTATGTGCGGTAAATAATATCAAACATGCTTATTTTAATTCAAAAATGGCTTAAATCTAGTTTGACATATTTATTATGCTTTATTTATTTTTATTATTTTATTATCATGTTTAAAATCATTTACCACACAGAACATAACTCCCATACGAAAAAATGTGGCTTAGGCCACTTTTGCGCTGACGGCCTCTTTTGTCGTCGCATTATCTCATGCCGAGACGAGATGTTGTATGACTTATCTCGTCTGGCATATTAAGTAGTTCAAATTAAAACGATATACAAGGTTAGTCGGAAAGGGGACTCTGATTACGATTTTAAAGCAAGTCTTAAAATTTCAAAATTCGATAATTTTTATTACTATATAATAAAATTAAAGAAATTTTCGTTTTTTCAAAAATTCTTCATCCATGCTTTAGTTACGAATTCAGAAAATGTTTTTTTTTAATCCGTGAACTAAAAATGTAAACACAGCTGATCATAGCTGAGGATAGATAGTTTTTAGCGTACTTTTTTGTAATTTTTTAACAGCGTTTTAATTTATGACTTTGGGGAAAGTGGTGGAGCAAAAGTTATTCATTATTATGGGTATTTTAACACCCTTTCGGATTAGTACCCGCTTTCTGACTAACCTTGTATAAAAACATTGCAATAAAAATTTCTTTGTTGTCTCGGTAAAAACAGAGGCACGTGCAATACATCATTTATTTTATCATTTGACCTCACTACCGCATCGAGTGAAATGACCCCAAAATAGTTGACATTGTAATTGACCGACAGAGCTAAATATAGCCAATGACCGGTGTTAACGCCCAAACCGAGCGGGCGTTGACATTCATATCGATTTTGTTATCAACTTAGAAAATGTCTATGTATCCATATTATTTCCAAACTTATGGACATAAGACGTAATGACGTTAGAAACACATGAACCTCGAGTCAGCGCTCAAAAATTTCCGAACAGAATGTAGACTAAAACGCAAAAATGAAGACCTTTTTTTTTAGTAAACTTTTACCCACACTAGAAATTTCTCTTGTATCGTGGAAAACGCCCAGACCCGAAACAACTATCTGTAGTCCATACAAATATTTGTTACGTGTGGGAATCGAACCCACACCATAATTCACCCAGAAATCGAATTGCAATCGATACGGTTAAACTGTGTGCACAAAAATTCCCTAGAACTATCTAAATAAACGTACCAAAGTTTCATTATCCTAATCCATGGGTTATCGGAGCTACGGGCTGTCAAAGTATGCAAAAAATCAACTTTTAGACTTGGGATTTTCGACTGCTGTTCTGCAAACATGCTAAGCTTGATATAAATGAATACCTTATAATACCGTCAATGACAATACAATACCATCAATGAGAACTAAACTATTTTACTTACTACTATTAATATTTTGTCAACTGTACATCGATATTGTTCTTAGTGTAATAACTACATATAATAGCATCTATGACGTCGTTGGTACATAATAAAATACAGCATGACTATTTTGGCACCACAGCTGTGAAAATCCCATGCAAAAATTGATTTTTTGCATACTTTGACAGAACACAGCTCCGATATCCCACGGATTAGGATATTGCAACGTGGGTACGTTTATTTAGATAGTTCTAAGTAATTCTTGTGCACACAGTTTGACCGTCATTTTGGACCGACCATTTTGGATCATGTCCTTTTAGTTATAAAATACAAATCTTACATTCAAAAACATCCACGTACGCGTTCGGTGTGGAGATTGCGCTGAGCTACTTACTATACCAATTACCAATATGGTTGTCTAATTAAATTTTCCGACACACATCACGATCTTCATGCGTAGCCCAAACCTTCATTTACAGCTTTTAATTAAGAAAGTATATGCTATAACAAAAGTATAATTACCAGTAAGAATGTTCTGGAATGCAGGCTCGACGTTAGTTGAGTCGAGAGCGGATGTTTCAATAAAACTAAGACCGTTCCTTTCCGCAAATGCCTTGGCTTCTTCTGTTGGGATGGATCTGTGGAATCACGTCGAATAACGTTTAGTATTGTTCCATTGTCTTATTGCTTACCGGTTATAAGTAGAACTTAGTACATAACATCACGCCTGTATTCCCCGAAGGGTTGGGCAGAGGTGTATAGTACACCCACATTTCGCTGTTGTTATAGGGGGCGAGCCTATTGCCATCAACCGGGCACAAATCCAGACTCCGGGCTGCTACTGAGAAATTCCACACAGAAAAACCCAATAACACTTTACCCGACCTGGGGATCAAGACCTCACGCTCAGCAGTTGCGCTTGCGACCACTAGACCAATGAGGCAGTCTTACTTAGAACTTAGTATAAAATCCTTAATTAAGTTCTGGTTTGGAGGGAGCATAAAAGGGCTCAATATGAGCACTAGGTAGATCCTTGTCTCAAGTAATTAAGAAAATTAAGTTAAATCTAAAGGTGACTTTCGATAGGACAAAAACCATTAAAGGCACAACAGTACACGGCTTCATTTCAAGCTATAAATTTCCAGTTTACACTGACCTCTCACTGTAAGGAAATCCTATACAATGCGAGATCAGCTTATGTTGAAAATGTGTAGCTTGATCTGTAACCGTGCGTACAAATTGTCGCCTTAAAGTGAAAACCTCGGGAATGCAATTTGGTCATTTTTTATTTTATCACGACGTTAGGTGCTATAATTATAAGAGAGCTGCTCTATGCGAAATTATTATGTAGCCACTTCTATCGTGTCGGCACGAGCTATACGAGAATAGCTCATGCCGTGGTGAACAGATTAGCCAGTCAGCAAGGTTGGTATCGGGGCTGACTGCCCAGGGTGCGCCGGACATACTTATGTATCGTCGTATCTACTCGTGGAGGGTCTTTTCATGCACCCCAAAAGTATATCCCCCATGTAGCCACTGAAATTGAGCCTCTATTGGGTATATAAAATTCGTAATAAATATAAGGTACTAGCTTTCGCCCGCAGCTTCGCTTGCGTGAAATTTTGAACCCGTTAAGTGACGATTTTCCATACAAACTTTCATCCCCTATTTAACTCCCTTAGGGGTTGAATTTCGAAAAATCCCTTCTTAGTGGATGCCTACGTTACAAAAGGAACCTACTGTCAAATTTTCAACTTTCTAATACCAACGGTTTAGGCTGTGCGTTGATAGACTATCAGTCAGTCAGTCAGTCAGCTTCTCCTTTTATATGTATAGACTAGCTTTTGCTCGCGACTTAGTCCACGTGAAAGCCCACAGGAACCGTGCAATGACCAAATGCATTCCAGAGGTTCTCACTCTAAATTGACAAAATACGAAAATGCCTTGAAGATACCCTATCGATGATGAATATATGAATAAAACACTAACCTGAGGTGCCTTAGATCGCTCTTGTTACCGACAAGCATGATCAGTATATTCTGATCGGCGTGATCGCGAAGCTCGCGCAGCCATCGCTCGACGTTCTCGTAGGACAGATGCTTTGCTATGTCATAAACGAGCAGCGCACCGACTGCGCCGCGGTAGTACGCTGAAGTGATCGCACGGTACCGCTCCTGGCCGGCCGTGTCCCATATCTGGGCTTTTATGGTTTTGCCATCTACCTGTTAACAAAAATAAAATAAATAAATAAGTTGTTCTAAAAGCACGAAAAATATGTGCGGCGAGTTGTTCTTAAATTAGTATTAAAACCGCTTTCTTTCTGTAACGGCCTTAAAAGTAGCTACGGCATTTTATCGGGTGCAAAAATACCCGTAACGAAGCCGAGAGCTAAGTGGTCTTCCCAATAAGATGAAGTTTTTTTTTGTATTGGGCCTGGGATCCGACTGAGCACGAAAATATTAAGGTCAAAGTCACAATTTTTTTAAAGGTTTTTCGAAATCTCAGTTTAAAGGACAATGGGACAAAATGTATGGAGCCCGTCCCCACCCTTGTAGCACTATAGAGTGAGTTTGAATGAATGAACGAACGAATGAATAGTCGAGAATGAGTGAAGGAATGAATGAAATCGGTTTGAAATAAAATAAAAATTACATTTAATTTTTATTATTTCCTCATTTTAAATCAATTATTGGCTGAAAAATAAATGCTATACTGACTTAAAGAATGAGTCATTATATTCAAAATAAACCGTTTATAAGGTCAATGAATCAAAAACTCCTAAATGAAGAGTATTATAATTTGCCCGAACATGAGGACGGGACGGATGTGGGTGTGGGAATCACCGTATCTCTCGAAAAGAACGGCTGCGCTCTTTTCGGATTCTCCTCTATTCTCCATTTCCGGAACCAGACCCCGACGGCGCTAGCTGCGGTTTGAAGGGTTCGAGTGATACTGTCGAGACTCCTACCGGAAAAGTAGATGGCCGTGTCGTCGGCGAAGAGAGCCAACTTGGCGAATCCACATTTGGGAATGTCGCTGGTATACAGCGTGAACAGAAGGGGCGATATCACTACACAACTCCGGCGTGGATATGGCGAGGAGACGAGAAGGTGCCTTCTAGACGATAGCGGAAGGAGCAATCCGACAGAAAGTCTCGAATGATGAGGACGAGACTGTACGAGTTTGTATAATAAACCGTTGTGCCAGTTCTTGTCGAAGGCTTTTGCTACGTCGAAGAATAGCATGCCCGTTTTGTACGAGCGCATGAAGCGGGAGCGACTATGCGGTGCAATTGTCGACTGCAACAGTGCTTGGTTCGAAAACCGAACTGTTCGTCGGGGATGCAATTCTGAGTACGATGCGCAGCTAATGTAAACCCTGTCGGGTGATATTACGTTTGAAAATGGTAACCGCTGCCTAGGGCCGCGCGCCGCGTGTCGTCTCTGGACGCGTGCGCCTCTCGTTATCTCTTTCCCACATTGAACTATTGATACACTAGCTTTGGAGCTTTTCAAATAACCCCTTATCACTAACTAAAATAATTATATTCATATTGAAGTAATAATATAAGCATTTTTTAAAAGTAATTTTTGTTACTTTCATGCTAAATAACTATTAAACTATAGATTTTACAGATGAGCTGTCATACAATAAAATTAAGAGATTAATAAGGGCTTTCATATACAATAGGTAAGATAGTGCTACACTACTGGGGACGTTTTGTCCCATTGTCCTTTTATTACTGAACATTTCTCCTGAATCTATAAATTTACTACCGTTTCCCGTGTGTAGTAACGTGGTTTGTTATGACAATAATAGAAATGCTAAGGGCAGGTCAATACCCCCTTGTCTACGAACACTTTAGCGACCCCATTTCTCTTCCAACCATTATTTACTATACAGGGTGTAAACGAATTCGTGTAATTCCTTCAAACCGCGTAATCTACTCGTGACACAGATAGCCTCGGAACCGTTTTTTTTTCAGATTCATCAAAAAACAAAAAAAAACCTTAGTTTTCTATCTTCTGCGTCATTTTAGCGCCCCGAGTTAAGTTAGTTAACTTGGGTTAAAATAAATAAAAAAAAACATGGAAAAAAAAACGAATTTAAATTTTAACACTTGCTTTAAAACAGTCTTTAGTGATACTCTTTTTTTGACTAAGCTTGTATAAGCTAAAGCAGTGCTTTAATCGTCCGAATTGACACACTCACACAGACAAACACTGCAACAAGACTTCTAAGTTATCATCGGAATGCAACCAGTCGCGGCTGTTATAGAAAACATGACAACGAGTACATTATACTCAGTATACAGTGCGTGTCTATGTGAGTGTGTCAATTCAGGCGATTATAGTAAGTTGAGGTACTGCTTTAGCTTAGACAAGGTGTAACATAAATAACGCACAACCTCTTAAGGGGTCACTGTACTCATCATTATGAACAACTTTTACTCATCATCTGCCTAGCCTTTTCCCAACTATGTTGGGGTCGGCTTCCAGTCGAACCGGATGCAGCTGAATATCAGTATTTTACATGGAGCGACTGCCTATCAGACCTCCACAACCCAGTAACTGGGTAATACGATACTCTTGGTAAGACTGGTTGTCAGACTTTCTGGCTTCTGACCAACAGTAACGGCTTTACGTGCTTTCCGAGACACGGAGGAAACTCGCTATGGTAAATGGTCACCCATCCACAAACCAACCTCGGCAAGCGTGGCTTAACCCGGAAGATCGGTCTATGCGGCTGTAATTATTTAGGCACGAGCTCCTCCTTTTGAACAACTTTTACTATGGGACCAAAAAAGTAGCGAAAAAAAAAACAGCTGTTCCCTACATTTATGTTCGCATAACTCGTCAAAATGTAGGGAACAGCTGATTTTTTTCGCGATTTCCGTTTTGGTCCCATAGTAAAAGTTGTTCATAATTATGAGTACAGTGACCCCTTATGAGGTTGTGCGTTATTTATGTTACACCTTGTATATCTACTGTGATAGTACTCAGCAATTATTATTGTCACTTTAAAGAGGGTTTACGGAAAGTTAACATTCTTGCCAAAATCTTTCTAATTGTTCGTAAATTCTAACTTGTATCCATACATCACAACGATTATTCCGATCAATAGAGCGGAGTCCACATAGCGGTACACGTATGGAGGTCACTAGTTTGGCGATGTGTACGTGTTGAGTGACGTCATGCGTCTATGATTACTGTTTGTCTTGTTATAGGGATGGCCAACCCTTTGCAGGTTTACTTTGAAAATTGCGCCTTTTTACAAAGGCACGTTTATGTTGGAAATTGGAAAATACGATAGCTGAAAGTTCGATTAGCGCACGGAACGAATATTTGCTTAGAGTACGAGTATGTAACTTATCACGATACAGGGAATACTATTGTAAGGCATTGCTGTAAGGATTGGGCGATATTTCATTACATATTTAATAGTTTCTTAATGACTAACTCCGCATATCTGCGGCGGTTTCCATTGTCTATCTATGTATTGTGTTTTTGTTTCCGGTAATTGATCAGACAATCTGGAGCCGAATATATTAGGACGTATTGTGCCTTAGATTTACCATCCATGTCCTACTGTCATAAGCCTGTAATTTGGAAGAAAATAACTGTTCGTACGTCCTTTAACTATGTACTTTGATTAAAGTAATATAGGTTTTTATGACGTCAACTGTGACGTTACAAATTATTTGTTATAGTCACGGTGATATGCTTTGTGTAAATACAGAGGCTTAATCCAATATGAGTCAAAGTACACATTCTTTAAGTCATAGGTAAATTCTATTTATAATTTTTCATTTGTTAAGTGTTAAACAGCTTGCTACGCAGTACCTACAATTTAACATAACAACAACATAACATCACGCCTGCATTACCCCGAGGGGTTGGACAGAGGTGTATAGAAGAAAGAAAGAAAAAGTATTTATTTTTCCGCCCCAAATGGACGCACACGCTTAAAATTAGAAATACAAAACGACAAATTAAAAACTTATTATAAACAAAAACAAGTAATAAACTGGTAACCAGAACAAAAAAAAAATATGTTAAAAATAAAACAACGACAATCTATGGTACGGACACTATTGTTAATATTAGTCTATGATATGGTCACTATGTTTTATATTACTCTTTGACTATGTTGTACGGGTTATCTAGGCATCTAAATCTAATCTACATAATATCACTAAAAACATTTATGCATTGAATTTGTTATTGTTGAATTTGTGCATCGCATGGTGCGCAAAAATTTAGGTCGTTGCTCAGCATTATGCTGTATAGTACACCCACATTTCGCCGTTGTTTTAAGTCTCATTTATTTTTTATTTATTTATTATAGTTAATTAAAACGGTATAACACCAATTACAATAATTAACATGGAAAAAGAAAACAAAACATAAAAGTAAAACACTCAGTAGACAACAATTAATGGTTTAAATTAAAACTAACATGGAACAGTGGACACTCTTGCATACTTCCTCTCACAAAACGCCAGACTTAAACGCATTAATTTATTCCATTCATCCGCAAACACATCACATTCAGGGTTGGCAGACAAAAGGGCGTTGAGCGTCTTAAGAATACGACACACAGGAGATTCAGCTCTGGCGACAGTTTTGGATGACGGTAGGGCAAACAGATTGCGCCGGCGGCTCTGACGGTGTCCAAGGTAGTTGTCGGGCACAAACAGTCGGCATAAAAGGCTGTGGAGTTCAGGACAGTCGATTAGTCCCCGTAGGACTTTACAGGCTACCGTGAGCTGATCAGAGCTTCTTCTCACCTCCAAAGAGTTAAACCCCAACATCCCTAACAGATAGTTGGTAGGGTACATGAAGGGAAAAAAGTAGTATAGCCTTTGGAAATAGTATCGCAGAAAGGTTTTCTGCACCTTTTCGAGCATCAGTGTTAGGTTAGCGGTGTAGGGGTGCCAGACACAGGCACTAGACTCGAGTTTGCTTCGGACCAAGGTAGTGTACAACAATCGAATGACTTGGGATCGCGGAAATCACGAGCATTTCGCATGACAAAGCCCAGGCGCCTGAAAGATTCCTTTGCGAGGGTAGCAATGTGGTCTTTAAATGTTAGACAGCGATCGAACGTCACTCCCAAATCCTTTACGTTGGTGACTCGAGAAATTACTTCACCACCTAAACTGTACTTGTAATGGATCGGTCGTAAGTTCGTAATCCTCTACCGAACGTCATGACATGGCACTTGCTTGTATTGAAAGGCAGCTTGTTCACAATGCTCCACTCACAAATGGCATCAATATCCCTCTGTAGGAGTTTGCAATCCTCTTCCGTTCTGATCTGTACAACCAGTTTTAGATCGTCGGCGTATAGCAGACATTTGGCAAATTTAACTCTTGTGATCAAGTCATTAATCATGATCAGAAACAGAGGTGGCCCTAACACGGATCCCTGACTCACACCCGAGCGGGTGTTGTAAGGCTCAGACTCAAAACAACCATGTCTGACAAACTGCTTGCGATCTCGCAGGTAGTCGGAAAAGAAGCTGACAAATCCAAACGAGAAACCTATGGCCTCCAGCTTTGTCAAGAGGACATCGTTGTCAACTCTGTCGAAGGCTTTGCGGAAATCAAAATATAGAGCGTCGACCTGCCTCCCGATGTCCAAGCTACTGGATATGTAGTCTACATGAATCAGCAAATTTGAATTGACGGAGCGACCCGGTCGAAAACCATGTTGGGCATCGGACAAAAGCACATTTACGCGTTTGCGAATGAAGGTGTGGAGAATATGCTCGAAAACCTTGGCAATGGTTGGGAGGATAGCAATGGGTCTGTGTTCTTCTACCAATGTTTTATCGGAGGTTTTAGGGATGGGAATGACTCGCGAGGTTTTCCATTGCTCAGGGTATACGCCGGACTGAAGGGCCAGGTTAAAAATATGACACAGAGGAGCTGCCAGGGTGTCATTACATCCCTTAACGATAAAGGCTGGAATGTTATCTGGGCCAACCGAGCTACAGGGTCTAAGTTTAGCAATCCCCTTTACTACGTCTGATGGGGTTAAGAAGGGGAGGGCAATATTATTTCCGATACATGTCAGATTGGCGTTCTTTGGGTCTAATTTAGGTGTATCGGGCTGAAACACGCTAGCAAAATACTGAGCAAATGCCTCAGCCGCTTTAACACCCGAACATGTCTCACCATTGTGAACAACATTCGGCTCGAAACCACCCTTAGATCGTAGGCTCGAAAAATGCTGCCAAAAATGTCGTGGATTTTTGCGTATGCTATTTTCCACGCTGCTGCAGTGCAACCTGTAGGCGTCCTGGGTTCTTAATTTTAGGTTCGACCTGAGTTCACTAAACGCTGCATATGTGACTTTACATCGCGAACGTTTCCAATTATTGTGGAGTTTAGTTTTTTGCCGAATGTCGTTCACAATATCCCATGTAAACCAGACTGGATACCTCTTATTACCAGCTATCATTCTCCTCTTCTTTGGAATTGTGGAATCGAATAGGTCATAGATGACTGAATAAAACTTACCAGCAGCAGAAGGTGCATCATCGCAACTAAGAACGTCTTGCCATGGAGTAGAAAGAATTAGATCACTTAAAAGTGCGTAGTCCCCTTTGACAAAATTCCAATCCTTGCTCCGATCAATGTTGCTGGGATCCAATGTTTCTTTATCCTTGTGCGTTTTGATAGTAAACGCAATATCTAACGGTGGGTGATACAAGTCGATTGGGACCAGTTCCGTACCTTTGACATGCTCACAGTTTACTTCGGTACCCTCCCGAGCCAACACTACGTCTAACTTACTCCCACGCATATTCCACACTTCATTCATCTCAGTCATACAACAGAAGCTTAAGAAGTAACAGTAATAATTGTTGACATTTACAGAAGCACTTTTCAAGTTAAGGTCACCTAATATTATTACAGTTCCGTTCAAATAAGGTATAATGCTCTCAACTTTGCAAAACCAAGTCATGTAGTCATCGTCAGTTGCAGTGGGCTTTATATAGACAACACATACAGATATTTTCTGGCCATGAATTGTAATCGTAGCCCATAAATCTTCGCCACATTCAGTCTCAAAATCAAGCCGCCTTTTCATAGTAACACCAGGGCGCGCAGCAAGCAACACTCCGCCGCCCGGGGCCATTCTGTCTCTGCGTAAAATGCGCCAGTCTCCGATTGATGTTTCAGAGTCCTCTACAGAATTGTCCAGATTTGTCTCTGTTACGGCTATTAGGTCGTGCTCAGAAAGCAACAAGCTAGATCGCCATGTTGGTAACTTGGTTTTGAGCCCACGCACATTCTGGTACAGAATCCGCAGATAGTCGTTGTGATCCGGAGGTGCGGGAAAAGCAGCAATGTTATGGCACTTATTGGGTGTCGTTGCTTTGGCCACGAAAGTTGCGACGCCATGGTTTGACGCAAATATCCTCAGCCCAGCTTTGAGCTGCCATCACTAGTTCGGCTAGCCTCGAGGGCACACCTAATTTGAAGGAGGCGTATTTACCTCGGGGTTTGAGCACGTCTACCGTACAAACATCAATTCCACATACGGTAATTAGGTGATCTCGTACCTGGCTATCAGATGTACCCTGCTTGACGTAGAAGAGGTGCAGGTATCTCCATCTTTCTGAGGCCTCTAAATTAGTGGTACCAGGAGCCGCTGTCCCACGAAGAACATTACCGAGCGAACGGCGGGAGCGCCTGTGCCGAACTTCCGTCCAGCCATCTCTCGATTGCCCGTCTTTGTCTGTGTCGCCCATAGTATCGTCCGCAGGAGCAGCAGGCAGTGGTAAGCAGACACTGGCCTTAGAAGCTTGGCGGGTAGCTGACACTACCGGTTTACCTGGATGGTTTGTTTTTTGCGGGTTCGTCTCGGGGATATCTCGATCCACAGACTTCCCCCCTTTTAACGCGATCGCTATGGGATCCTCTAGATTTTCAGCGTCGTCGTTTGGTGGAGCATTGCTTAGCTGGGAAGGTGACTGATTTTTATTTAAGTCTTGCATTCCATCATAACGCCTATCCTGCTGCTTCCCTTTTGCTCTCACTTGGTGACTAGCTGACCTGCCTTCGAGTCCAATGGTAGTTTTTTGAATAGCCACACACTGACTTTTAATTTCGGCGACATCCTGAACCAGTGCGGACAACATTGCGTCATGTTCAGCCTTCCAAGTAGATAGTTTCCGGTCATATTCAATTCTCCATGTACTCAAAAGCTGCACGAGTTCGCTCTTCCATTCCCCACATGTACAAGACGAGTTCACAGCCGGGTTGCTGGGTGAGTCATCAATACGTGGTCGCTTTCCCCTATTGGCGACATTCACATTGGAATCCTCGCATCTGGAAGCTGAAGCAATGTCAGGAACAGATTGAGATTGTCCTGGTCCGGGGGTCTTCGGAGATTTAGGAGGGGTGCGATGCATGTTGGGCAGTTATACAAACGTCGTGGAGGTGGCTTGCGTACAAAAAAAAAATAAACAATATAGCAATGTTCAAAAACTTGTTATTTCTGCACCTGGAACGTTTATGACAGGATTCTTCGCTGAGTGTTGGTATCTCTGGGGAGGGCGTCGCAAATGAGTTACGCACGCCGTTGCAACACTTATGTCCCGCACTTAACCGTCAATGTCCGTTGCACATGCGTTTGAGTCAGAATGATTAGCACTTTTAGAGCCGATTCTCGCTATGAGTTTTAATTTATTTTATAAAACTATGAGGAGGCTAAACTTTACATGCCTACATTAGCACTGTGTATTTCAATCTGCACTTGCATTTCGAAGACAAAAACTAGTTGTAAAACCCGTATTTAATAATTAAGTAAACAACCAAAGCAAATTTAGCGACCGACGTGTTCGCAGCGCGTTCCGTACCCCTCTCATGTCATAGAGGCGAGCCTATTGCCATCAACCGGGCACAAATCAAGACTCCGGGCTGACCCGGAAAAACCCAACAACACTTTGCCCGACCTGGAGATCGAACCCAGGCCTCACTCCCAGCAGTCGCGCTTGCGACCACTAGACCAACGACGCAGTCTATGTCCGCAATTTAAAAGAATCGGAAATTGATTTATAGATTTTTAGTTTAACAGAGAGCGCAGTACAGCAATTGTGAGGCCATCCAATTTTATGAATAAGTAATGAATGACTAGCATTAGTCTTGCACGAAGGCAATTTTCATAGAACAACTACGTTTCACTTTTAACAACGAAAGAAATAGAAATCATTTATAGTATGAAAACATGTCATATTTAATAAATTCTGCTGTAAGTTTTGAGGAGTTGGGTACAAAAACTGGGCTATTCTGTGTTCAAGTTTAGCTTGAGTTTATAGGTTCGTCGGCTACCACACTAGGCGAACTATAGGTGTTCGACATCAGCCCATCACTGTCCCACAGGCCGGGCGTTGGCCTCTTCTGAGAATGAGAAGGGTTTAGGCCAGGGGTGGGCAAACTTTTGTCATCCAGGGCCAGAAAAATGCAAGAAATATCGTAGAGGGCCATAATAAAAAAAAAAACATTTTGTTATGCCAAGACAATTCTTTTTGTCTCAAATAATTTCGGCTATTTGATATGGCCATTAGTGGCGAAGGCTCCATACAACTCGATTCCTATCGGCTTCCCTTTCGAAATATGGCAATGATGTATCATCAGTGCCTACATGTATAGTGAAAGTGAGCTAAAGCCAATTCATCTGTACAAGATTTCGAAGTCAGCCACAGGGTCACAGCTATACTAGTAGTTACTGGAATTCATGCATCACACAGTCACACTTAAGCAAGGTACCTAAGCATTTTTTGGTCCGGCTTCCCTTTTAAGAAAATTCACCCTTCGCCACTGATGGCCATACACTCTTACTCTAAGGCCCGAACTCCACCAAAGCGGAGATGTGCGGAGATGTCCGAAGCGGAGACGAGAAGAGATGTTTTTCAGCTAGGGTGTATCCACCGAAACTGTGCGGAGATGCGTACTAGCTAGACTGTAGCGGAGATGTGTGCTGGCCGCACAGTTTAGTGCGATCTGACACGAAAGGTAGACGTCTGTCATGTCGCTATACAATTTGACATGACAAGTTGACATGAGAAGTGTGACACCGCTCACTGCACACCGCACACATCTCGTCTCCGCTGCGCGCCGTCGTCAGTTTGCGAGGCAAAGCTCACATCTCCGCCTTGTACCGCGGCCCAACTCAATCTCAGCGAGGAACAGCTCACATCTCCGCTTCCATCGCGCTATACAAATATGATACATCTCCGCTCAGTGGTATCCACTTAAGCTGAGTGGAGACGAGATGTGTGAATAACGAAATTCTATTGGTTTTTTAAAACACATCTCCGCTCCGCTCGTCTCGTCTCCGCTTTGGTGGAGTCCGGGCCTAAAAGGGAGAGTAAGCGGGCCGGATTAAACACATTCGCGGGCGGCCGGAGTTGGCCCGCGGGCCATAGTTTCCCTGGGCAATCCTTAGGCCTTAGACCACCACGCTGGTCTAGTGCGGGTTGGTGGACTACACGGAGTGTATACGCTGTATAGTCCCCCAACCTGCAACACTGAGAACAAGAAAGAGTTTTTTGAAGCCCCCTTATTTATGCTTATGTGCGTATGAAATGCTAAAGAGGTTCTGAACAAAGATGTCTGAAAGTTATGCGAGTGAATGTTGAACGAACCTGAGTGCAAGGGAAAGTATGGATAATCTGTGGCGAAGAGTACGTGACGACGACATGTTGTATACAAACGGTGGTTGATTATTATTTTGTTTTAATTAATAAACATTGACGAAATTGACGTTTTTTGTCAATACCACACGTATTTTCTCAAGATGTTTTCCTTTACAGTTAACCCAAGTGATAATCAAATTGTCATCAGCACATGAATTCGAAAAGTCCGTGTTTCGTGCCGGGATCGAGCTCAGACGACCCTACATGAAAGACAAGCGTTCTACCGGTAGTTTTCCACCTACCTAACTCAGGATACACAGTGTACCTACGTACATCAAGAAGAACATCGCATATTAGGATAAAGCCACAAAACAGACCTGACAGCTTCATGTCAGACACGAATAAACCCTGACCTTTGACATGGAGAGGCGAGCCTGACCATGACGTCAGGTAAACCAATTATACATTGGAAGTTGTCATAACCACCGATTTCTGTAGTACTGAGGATCTACACAGGGAAGTTAAGGGCCAAGACGGGGATTGGGCGCGAGCGTAAATTGTGCAATTTGAATAATGCTTCATCTTACTATGTATAAAACACAAGACCAAGCCAATATACGATCCCCGAGCGAATTGGCAATATTGATTGAATATAAGATTGATTCCAAAAAAAGAAAGCGTAAAAACCAGCTATTATTCAGTGGAGAGTGGTACACACTTATTATATTACATAATATGAAATTTCGGTCGGGTTAAGGGAAAATTCACATATACCACAGCCACACCACATCGCAGCGACAAGTGGCTACATGTGAATAGTGTCGCTACTGCTTTGGCGACAAAATGTGATACGTGTGAATTAAACTATTCGTTTTCATGTAAATTAGTGCCCACTCACGTGTTGTTGTGGTACGTGTGAAACAAGCCTATAGGGCTACCCTTTAAATTAATTTGTTGCAACTCCTATTGTCAAAAGCGTTGAGCATATTCAGGTTTACAACAAGATTGATAATGACCATCTCATCATACCGGCGGAGTTCGATGCGACTACACATAATTGTGACGTAATTTCACTACGTCATAATCATAATGCATAAATAAATGCATGGACACGGGATTGAGTGAGCCAATATGCATTGATCACCGAGACCTACACTATCAGCCACCGATAAGAGTAAAAACAATTACGTTGGAATATTTTAAATTGTGAATAGGTATTAAATTATGGTCAGTGATACTGATATAATTTATGATGGCAACACATGTTCTTAATCAGGTGATTGGCGTTTGGGGGTCAATAGGTAGGTAAATTAGTAACTCAAAAAAAAATTTTGTTGCATTAATCCCACTACTGGGCAAAGGTTTCCCTCATATTTTTCCACAACTCTCTCTCTATCCCTTGTCTTTACCTTAAATACCAAATTTTTATCGGGTCATGTATCAACAAATACAATAGAATAATACGAGAAAAATTGAAAAACTCAAGGAGAAACCTTTAGCCAGATGTGAGGCATGGTGGTGTCTCCATCGAAATGACGAATTAATAACAACGTGAGAAATAATTTAATTTAAATATTTCCCTGTCAAAGAAAAATTACAAATGGAAAAAAGCAAGATAATTAATGCAGTTTGAGAAGGAATTAACTAATAAAGATTACCAAAATAATTCAAAACTAACAACGCACACAGCATACAAGCATAGTAACAAAACTCACTTATCTGATTAATTGAATACGATCAATTGAACATAATTGGTACCCAAGATTACAATTAATTAACAAGCGACTAGTTTGATTTGTTCGATTTACCATTATTTTGTTACATAATATTTTATTGTAATAATTTTACAACATCAAATAAAATTAAATATTGGATTATTAATTGGGAAATTAGATAATATTTATATAATTTTATTGGTTATAGATCGATATCTATAACCAATAAAATTATATAAATTAGGATTACTGCGATCAGTAATCCAGTCTTAAATACGTACTGATATTATGGATATGGCTGGGATATGGAAAGATTGGAAGCTGATCTTAATATATCTTGGATTTTGAAAGAAAGAAAGAGCATTTATTATTGTATTATGGAAAGCAATAAATTGTATTAGAGGTCGCTAGCGGCCTCGTCCGCGAGAATATATTCCGTATTTTTCGGGATAAAAGTCGCCTATGTCCTTCTCCAGGTTCCAGACTATCTCTGTACCAAGTTTCATCAAAATCGGTTCAGCGGTTTAGGCGTGAAAGCGTCACAGACAAACAGAGTTACTTTCGTATTTATAATATTAGTAAGGATTTTGCCAGGATGTTGCTGATTTTAAATGAACGATATTAATTGTTATTAGATAAGTTTAATAGTTACGGAGTTTAATATTTCCCCTTACTTTATAAACACTGCAACTACTACAGTTCTTGTCAGATTAAGGAGACTCACACAAAATTAAAAGACACCGCATTCATTAACGAAAACTCTTCTTCAGCTGCTAATTACATACAAACATACGCGCGAAAAACATAACCGGCAGGGTTTGCAATCGGGTAAAAATCAGTACAGAATTTAGATTTCAAAATCCAATTTCAGGACAAAGTAAAGGTAAATTTCACTTTGCGATTCAATTTCGATATAATACGCGGATAAAAGTCGGCGAACGGAATATACGAGTACGTATGGTACAAATTCAATCAGCGGCTGAAAAGGTCGCTTACACTTGCGGCTATATTGTGCTTTGAAGGTTTTCTTGCCAGCGCTTATGTTTGATTGAAAATGTTAGTACAGTAATTAAGTTAGCTTTAGAATATAACTAGGTTCTTCTTAGAATGCTGATGGCAGGACCAGGTTCTGGGGAGATAGGTACCATGTTTTTTAGGATTCCGTACCCAAAGGGTAAAACGGGACCCTACACACATCAAAAGAAGTTTGCGATCACTAGCATAAGCTGATATAATTTTTTAAATTGAACTTTATCAAGAAAAATTCTTTGTTGTGTTTTCTTGATAAAGAAAACTCATGTCTAAAGAATCTAAAAAGAAGAAGAAATCATAATATAATCTACCGTAACAAAAAAGATTTCGATTTTTCAAAGTGATCGCTAACTTTTTTTGATGTGTGTATGTCTGTCCGTCTTTCACCAGGCTGTATCTCATGAACCGTGATAGTTAGACAGTTGAAATTTTCACAGATGATGTATTTCTGTTGCCGCTATAACAACAAATACTAAAAAACAGAATAAAATAAATATTTAAGGGGCTCTCATACAACAAACGATTTTTTTGCCGTTTTTATAGATAACTAGCTTTTGCCCGCAGCTTCGCTTGCATGAAATTTTATACCCGTTAAGTGACGATTTTCCATACTAACTTTCATCCCCTATTTAACTCCTTTAGGGGTTTAATTTCGAAAAATCCTTCCTTATTCCTTGTCTACATTATAAAGGGAATTTCTGTGCAAAAATTCAGCTTTCTAGGTCCAAGGGTTTGGGCTGGGCGTTGATGAGTCAGTCAGTCAGGACCTTTCTTTTTATTTATATAGATGTGTCCGACTCGCACTTGGCCGGTTTTTTTAAAGATGTATGACCATTATACTTGTTATAATAATATTGGTAAAATTATTGTAACATTGGTATTAGATCTATTCTCTTCGGAACAATCTAAAAAATGTGTGACTGATAGGGGTTACTGGGACTAGATAAGAAAAAACATGAGTAATTGGGTTTCATAATATTCAAAGAAACTTAAAACATTACTCCTCTGGCTTGTAATATGATTGTTTTATTTCTTGAAGGCAGTGATAAAAGTTTTGGTTTTCTATACATATAAAAGGAGAAGCTGACTGACTGATCTATCAACGCACAGCCTAAACCGCTGGGGTTAGAGAGTTGAAATTTTGACAGTAGGTTCCTTTTGTAATGTAGGCATCCACTAAGAAGGGATTTTTCGAAATTCAACCCCTAAGGGAGTTAAATAGGGGATGAAAATTTGTATGGAAAAGCGTCACTTAACGGGTTCAAATGTTCACGCAAGCGAAGCTGCGGGCGAAAGCTAGTCATTCATATATTGATTTTAGAATGCCTGCAGTCTTTTGGGATGGTGGTAATGATGTTCCTAATTTTTACTTTACAACAGAATGACCCTAATAATGGCACTTTTATCTTATTTAAAAAAAAAACGATTCCAGCCTTAATTTATCAATATTATAGACAAACCCAACCATATAGAGTCATAATTATGCAGCGACGCCTCTCCGCCATACCTCTCTATATCACGAAAAAAAATCAGTGAGTTAGAAAGTAAAAGATATTATCTTTGTTGTTAAATTCACTTGTGGGTGAACAATGGTTAAGATTTTTTACTGTGTGAATGTCGTACTTAATGTAGAGTAGTCATAGTGATATAGATGAATCCAATGAGCAAAGAGTGAGGCAAGTTATATGTGTGTATGGTAAATCGAATTAGAAGTTTCTTTTATACATAATGTTTAGTAGAAAGACTGGCACAATTTTTTGAGGGATTGGAGATCATTGTCTTATTATTACTCACAGACCACCATGTCCCAAGTGTCACGGTACTGGAGATATGTGTTTTTGTTTTGTTTTTTTACTTTGCCCAAAACCACGCCTTTGACTCGTCATAACTTTTTTGTTTGTAGTTGTAATAGCACGAAATAACTTGTTGTATTCTGCAATGTATTTTTCATTCTAAATAAATCATTATTTGGTACAATTGATTTCAAGAAAATTACTTACGCGCTTCCAAAGTCAACAACTTCTAAATTCATTATAAAAAAAACTAAATGCTATTTTTAACTTAGCTTTAACTAGCCAATGACCTCACTCAAAATATTGTGTTGGTCCTTCTACCAAACATCCTGTTAAGAAACAGACAAGACGCAAATAGTGACTTCAATTTATACTATTTAGAGATGTAATGTTTATATGTTTATCTCAAGGACAATTGAGCCAATTAAATAGCTGTGATTTTTAAAAACTAATCTAAAATTGAAGTAATTTTTTTACCCATACTCTAAAGCAAACATTTAATTTTATATTTTCTTTGTAAGTTAAAAACTATTCCTTCATAGAATATATGTATAATCCTATAAAAGTGAATTTAGAGAGTTTTATAAATGTCCAACAGAGTACTTGAAGGATACGGGCAAAGAACAGGGAATGTCCTAATGAATAGATTTTGAGAAAAACACAATTAAAAGTTTAGAAGTATATAATTTTTATTGATATCATTGTATGAAGGAACTTTTACTTAAAATTAGTTAAATGTTTTATATATTTTTTTTATTTTGTTGTTGACACTGGACTTTTTAGTTATTAAGAAAATAAACAGAAAAAATACAAATTGTGACATTCCCGGTTCTTTGCTGTACCCTTCACTTACTATACATACCCATGCTTTAGCTTTTTGATCGTATTTTGATTTTTTTGTATGACTGCATTTAAATTAATTTTGGTTAGAAGTACAAATTTTGCTGGCCAAAAAATGTTGTGTAGGATTGGTGTTAGTCATTGTTGATTGAATATGAGTAAATTATCTTTTCTGAGCAACACCAACAAAAGCATTCTAAAGGAGGGTCGTCGTCAGGCAGACATCATAAAACTTAGCCAAAACATTTGCAGCATAACAAGAGAAATAAGAAGTATGTTAAGTATGGAAAAAAATACATGCTGCGCCAACCCCAAATAAGTTGGGATAAGGGTAGGAAGATGATGATGATGGTTAGAAGTATGAATGCTCAAGTAGTAGGTGATTAATTTACCAAAAGTACTTTAATGTTAAATTTAATAATTATGATTGATTGTTGTTATGTTGTCTTCATAAAATAAATAAAATAAACTTTCTACTGTGAAAACCTCAATTTGCAAGGAATTCATAATGATATCATTCTACATCTGTATTAATTTCATTAGAAAGAATATAGCCTTCCTGCATATTAAAAAGCACCATGAAATCATCATCTGCCTAGCCTTTTCCCAACTATGTTGGGGTCGGCTTCCAGTCGAACCGGATGCAGCTGAATATCAGTATTTTACATGGAGCGACTGCCTATCAGACCTCCACAACCCAGTAACTGGGTAATACGATACTCTTTGGTAAGACTGGTTGTCAGACTTTCTGGCTTCTGACCAACAGTAACGACTGTCAAAGATCTACAAATGACAGCCGGGACCAACGGCAAAAAGTACCATGAAATACAAAGTTAAAATAATGTTTATTCTATGACAAATTTTATTATCGTACCTAAGTTTTTACTGAATAATAAAGTTTGCACTTATGAACATTTTCTTGATGAGGCATAATACATATGTATAAAATGAAATGTCTCAATTGTATTATTTATAAATTATGTATTAAATTTATGACACATGAATTAAGTCTTTTTTTTTTATTGTTTTTATATTATTTATTGTAAGTTGTTAGTTTTATTTTAATTAGGTTCCATGCTTGGATTTATGTTAATTGATTTTAGACTAAAATTATGGCATGATTAAGAACTAGTCTTCTATTAATTATGAATATTGTTTATTCTTATTTTGTCTTCTTCTTCTAACAAGTTAGGCATAGATTATGTTATTATTTTAATAGTTTATATGGAATCCTTTGTCTTGATTCAAGCAAGTTAATGCCAATTTAAGTTATGATAATAACTTTCCATTCATTTAGATATGAAATCCAGGATTCTATTCAGTGCTTAATTAGAATGGAAACACAAAGTAAACAAAAGAAATAAAGACATTCTCTGCTAACAATGGAACAGAGTTATTAGCATTATTCGGTATCATACAAAACAAAAAAAATATTTACCTCTATACTTCTTGTTGCGAATTCCACGCCAATTGTGGATTTAGACTCTAAGTTAAATTCATTTCTAGTGAAACGTGACAGCAGACTGCTTTTACCGACCCCAGAGTCTCCTATTAGAACAACTGGAACAAAGAACAACAGCAAACATTACCAAAGGCAAGTTAACACGAAAAACCTGTTAGTATCCACAATTTTATGTTAGAAACGTAACAGTTAGTGATTAGATCATACGTGAGCTGGATGGTGACTCACGAATAACGAAAATTTACGAGAAATCGATCGATGTGACTCAATCAGCTGATGTGATACGAACTTGCTTGTTTTGTATCAAAAGCGCAATAAACATACATTGTAACACATCTTACACTTAAATAACCAAAACTTAAGGGTACTATAATACAAAATTAAGAGGAAAATCATATCAATCACTTTTTTCCTACGTCATTAAGAGATGAAACAATGGTTTTAAAAAGTTACATATTGAATCGAATATCTCCATGTAAACAACAGTAGTACGGGTGATATATCCACTCCAGAATAGGATAAACGTTACCTTTAAACAAATAATCGTATTCGTCCTCTCTTGTGCCCATTTTGATTTATCTAGAGCTCTCTTCTAATCGACGTCAAAATCGGTCAACTATAAAACGTCAAGATGAAACGTAAACAAAAATAACTGGAGACACAAATATCACAGTTTTTATAAACACTGCACAGTTTCCAGAATATCACTTTTAAGTAAAGATTAATTAGATTTATACTGGTTTCAAACTAATAAAATCCTAAATTGTCATAGGGACAAAATGGCGGATCGTTTTACGCCCCTCTTGGGTGCGTTCGGAACTAGGAACTGGAAACAAAAACACGTAGATCATTTTAATAATTATTTAAGAAGTATTGAATTATTTAGATTAAATTGTAACGCAATATAATAAGGACACCTTTTTGACGGGTGTAATATATAAATATAGATCTAATTTATTTAAATCCTATTTTTAACATGTTTAACAGAAATGAAACTCAGTTGTCTTTGAGATTTTTTCAGTAACAATATTTTGCGTAGCTGCTACTAAATAATAATATACCTACGCTATGAGAACATAACACCCCACTGTTAATTATTATTCTGTAAAATTTACGACGTTAGTTTCAGAACGTACGTTTGCATCGCTGCGCTGACAGAATGACGGACAAACGTGACATTACCTGCCAACATTTAAAATGCGTTCGCAAATAATAAAACAGAAAAAAACGATTAAATTTTTTATTTTATTTTACACATTATCACTATTATCTACAAAACTTCTTAAAACTATTACGCAGTTGCGGCTACAGCTTCACCTTCATCGTCGCTGTCTTCTCGTACTTCTTTAGATAATGTTTTATCAACGTATACAAATGGGTCAATCTTAAGTTTTTCTGGAGATGGTGGACTGACAAGCAAGCATCTGTAATAGAAAAAAAAACTAGTTAGGAAGATAATTAGTTTCCACACTGGAGCACGGGCTTCTCAAAATAGGGCCATAATGTTACTATTGATTTAGGGGGTCTATAAAGCGTCTAAGCGTAGGCGAGGTTTTAGCCGTAGTAAAACCCTCGAACTGTCGGACTCGTATAGAAACAGTTCGCACCCTCGCCTCGCCGCGCGAGTTCCACTTACACTTGAGAATGACAAAAAAGGCAAAGTTTTAACACTTAAAAATCTGGTCATTTATAACTCCTTGTTCTAGTTTAATGATTTTACTGATGGATGTTATTCAAACGATTTGGTATTACAGGATGCTACTGCACATCCTTTTTACGAAACCCCAATGTCGCCTTCTGTGACACACACAGGAAGAGAGAAACCGGCCCGCTCTGTTTACTTTGTTTTATAATAAATTATACATATTGGTTACTTTGTAATGAAAAGGCCGTCTCGTTTCGGGCGCGCCGCCTGTAGATCCTTTAGCAAAGCCTCCAAGTTTTCTGCTACAAGTTTTGCATCCATATTTAGCTGAAAAAAAATAATGTTATGAATAAGTAACTCTTGTACAAAGTTTTTAAAAATACAAAATATTGTTGATGGTTCTAGGCATTGATTTATTTTTGAACGGAGTATACATAATGCACCGATTATTTAAAGGATGGAATTAGAAATGGCAGGTCTACTGTTTGCCTTTCGCTTACAGAGAATGTGTGTGAGCGGGATAAAAATAACGACAACAATAGTAGCGACGCCATTTTTAATCCCATTTTTGATGTAATCGGGTTGCATTTGTATAATATTTGCCAAGTAGCTATTATAAATAACTTTTCATAAATAATTACTTACAATAATTAATGACAACAAAATTTGACTTTTTAAATGCAAATTTCGTGTAACTTTTAATTAAACACTCTCAAAATTTAAGTGAAAAGTCACAAGTAGAATAAAACTGTACCCACCCTTCCAATAGGCACTTCGACAAATCCAAAGTTCTCTTGGTGATCGTCCTTTACGACCCTGTACTGGACACCGCCGGAGAACTTCCTTACTAATTCCTTAAGATTAGGATCTAAGGTGCCTGTGCGTACGTTAGGGAACCTTCTCTTCATCAACCCTCGGATTGGAACCAAATCTGTGAGTATGTTGGGATGTGCCACCACATAGTCATAATCTCCAATCTTGATTTGGCCTTCCTGTGGAAACAGAAGCAGTTTTAGAGGAAAGTGTAGCCATTATTTTGTGATTCGTAACTTGTTTCAGGGTGTTATCACGCTGTCGTTGACGCATTAAAAGATACTTAGATACGTCTGGCGCACTCTAAACAGTCAGCCCCACTACCAATCTTGCTGACTGACTAATCTTTTCAACTCGGCTTTTCAGCTCGTGCAAACGTGAGAGAGAGAGTTGCATAACCCTGTGAAGTACTTCAATCCATAGATATGTGGCCGGCACTCGCTAACAGTACAGCCCGTCAAAGGATTTTTTAACCTCAAATAATTTTAAACCTTATTTTAATACCTTTTAGGACTCGTATTTACTGTACCGGGTGATGCCGCGGCACGATGAAGCATCCCGCCGTGTGGTAGGCAAATACGAAAGCTAAGGATATTAAAATAAGGTTTAAAATTATTTGAGCTTGAAAACCCCTTTGCCGTGACGTTCTATTAGTGAGCGCCGGCCATAACTCAGCTTTTGGCTGTCCACTGCTTGACATAGACTAGGTTCTCCGCCTTCCCCATCCAGTCTACCCAAGCCCATTTTGCTGGGGTGCTTACGTTTAGGAACGATAATGAGATATCCCCTTTTTATTATTTTTTATAGTCGCTGTGGCAAAAAACTAAGGTTGTTTATCAAAATCTATTGCATAATTGACGTGGGCCGTATCTATTTCAAATAGATCCACAATTTTTTTTTTTCGCGACTTTATGCGAGCGTGTTGGTGATATCGTGATATCAGACCCACCCGACGCGCAACTTTGAAGCTCGTTACGTGATTTTTCGACATAGAAACTTATGGGGAATTTACACGGGTCGATTTTAGCCGTGCGGCAAGTCACCAGTCGCCTCGCTTGTAAAAATCGAATCGCCACCCCATTTACACCGGTCGACAAAAATCGTATGCGACTTGTTCATTTCCAGCGGAACAACACAGCGTAAATCACACCTCATGCGGCGGGCGATCGCCGGCAACTGACCATTTACACGGTCGATCTTAGTCACCCGCCGCATGCGGCTTGTCGCCGCACGCCAAAAATCGGATGGCGCCCAACTTTGGGGCTTGCGATTTTAGTCACTTGCGGCCTAGTCGAATTGTCATGCAAACGGTCGATTCTCGCTGTGCGGCCTAGCCGTGCAGCGAAAATTGACCCGTGTAAATCCCCTATTATATGGTTAAACAGCCATCTGTTCATCTGCTACTGATAAAATATTAGGCTTGAACGTTTACAAGTCTCGAGTTCAAATCGCAATCATGGGTTGATAGACTTCAGTTGAGGCTTATACCAACTATTAGGCCGACGCATTCAGTGTTACCAGTTGCGGCTGAATATCAGGATTTTACACAAAGCAACTGCCATCTGGCCTCCGCAACCGAATCACTTGGCAATATTTAAATGAAGGCGTATTTTTTCAGTAGTGGTAGTGTGTTTTTGGGCCTTTTTACTGTGACACGGGCTCGTGCCCGCATGCGTGAGTCACCCGCACCCGTGGCGCCTGAATTTCACCTTTTCACACATGTATTTATTGTGATGCGTGAAACACGCATGAAAAGGTGAACTGCGAGCGCCATGCGTGCGGGTGACGCACGCACGCGGGCACGAACCCGCATGACAGTAAAAAGGGCCTTCAGCTTTGTTTTTATGTGCGTCTTCGTGTGTAAATAAATGTTTTTCTTCTACTTCTTCGTCATGAGCACAATCATTGGAACTCTTACCTGAATTTTCTTGACAAGATCAGTGCCTCCAGCAATCGTGGCCCCCGCTTCCGTCGCCTCCTTGATCAGCTCGGAACCCTTGCAGAACGCGAGGATCGAGCGCTCCTGGTCACGTGGGAATAAGTTGGGCAGCAGCGAGAGACGCGTAAACGTATCCAGGTAACGATTCTGTTGATGAGGTGCAGATAAGTTTTTGAAATTGACGGTAGAAGATCAAGAGCTTTGATTTATGGTGCTAACGAGGATGCATTTGAAGTACAACTCAGTTGAATAAACTCCGCACATTACAAGAAATTTCTATCAGAAAATTTCTGACGCGTGAAGGTACCTTGCGCATTCATTTTGTACTATAACTCGCAGACTGTCGGATCCGCTAAACTGATAGTGTGCGGTACAAGTACAAAATGTATGCGAAGAATGCCTGCCAGCGAGCTTCAGAAGTTTTCTGACAGACAACTGTTAACTCGGGAGCACATTATCAGAAATATCGGTCAGAAAATTTCTGCACGAAGACCTTATGCGCATACATTTTGTACTAGAGCCAACAGGCTGCCAGATCCGGCAAATTGTGACAGTGGGCGATGTCAAGTACAAAAGGTATGCGTAAAGACACGTGTTAGAAACTTTCTGACAGAAATTTCTGATAATGTGCGACCGCGCTTATAATGTGCGGTAACTGTGTACCTCGCCCCGATGACGTCATATCGACGCTCTACCAATTACTAACGCGGCGTCCTACGTGAGGGGTCTAGAAGCGAACGCGAAAACAACAAACAGTCGATACCTATTGAAGTGACCTACGTGACCAAACGCACGTAGAGTGCGGTGCGGCGCGGCGCGAAGCGAAGCGAACGCGATCAGTTGGCTTGATATTTTCGCGCGAACTGGATGCGGTGCCGTACAGTCGGTACAGTGCTACTGAACGGCGACAGCGCGAGACGGGCGGTTCGCGAGCTCGTAGGACAAAGCCGCCGCTTCGCACCGCATTGAATTCGCGTGTCACTGCATCGGATCGCTTCGCAATCGCGTTCGCTTTGAACCGCCTACGTAAGACGCCGCGTAATAACGAGACCAGACGAACGCGGGTGGTTAGCGGGGAAGCGAGAGGGACGTCGCATAGAAGCGAGGTGCACAATTAATTTGACCGAGTTGTACTTGCGCAATATATAAAAAATGTGGAACCTTCCCAAACAAAAAACTACATACCTTTTTAGCTGCAGCCATGTTGAATTCAATCTGTGCAAATACTAGTGCATCAGGCACATTGTACATCGTAGGGTGATGTGTTTGTTGATGTGCTCTTACTGCATCTTCTGCAGTGTATACTACCCAACGATAGTACTTCAGTGGGTACACATCATCTTTGGCTATCGGCTTGAATGTATCGTCTACATGTTTACTGACATTGGACTTTGCAATGCTGGAAATGACAAGTTTTATCATGAGTTTAACAAAATACTGATCCAAGTGGGTCATTCCCAGTTGCCCCCATCGTCAACGACACTGGTGGCAGATGGGACATTTTAATTTAAAAAATCCCATGTGCCACCAGTTGTGGCATTGTCGGTGGGGGCAATTGGGAATGACCCCAGCTTGAATATAAATAATGACAAAGTGGGTTTATTTACATAACATCATGCTTGTTTTCCCCGAAGGGTTGGGCAGAGGTGTATAGTGCACACACATTTCGCCGTTATGTTTCAAATCCCATGGAATAGGGGGCGAGCCTGTTGCCATCAACCGGGCACACTTCCAGACTCTGGGCTGATACTAAGAAATTAGTTACGGAAAAACCCAATAACACTTTGCCCGACCTGAGGATCGAACCCAGGACCTTACGCTCAGTAATCGCGCTTGCGACCACTAGACCAACGAGGCAGTCTTTATTTATTGTATTAAGGAGTCTATACACCAAACCCGCCGACCCGCCGACACAGCCCGACGGCGACATGTCGGCGGCATGTCTGCGACTTGCGTACGCTCTCATTTGCCCGGCGACACTCGAGCTATAGTGACGGGTTAGTGTTTTTTTTTTCAATTTTGTGCTGCTATAATTAGATCAGTATCACTGTCCATGTTTAGGTAAATGTAGGCTGAATTATTCGAAAACGACAACACACGTCACTTTCCTACACGCGGCAGTCACTGACTACCAAAAAAATTTGTGATTTCGTGCCGCCGACAAAGTGTTACTACTTGAACGAGATGTGAAGTCGCCGACTAACCCGCCGACAAAAAAGTCGACGAATCTTGTCGGCGGGTTTGGTGTGTAGACTGCTTTAATATCACAACTCAATTGACACAACTAATATTGCAGAATAGAACATTTATCAAAATGGGACTCTATGGGGAAATCCTAAACCAAAGGAGCTACAGCAAGATTTTCTTTAACCCTGTGACCGCCACGTCAAAAAAGCAAAAGCGTGCTCTCGGCGCCAAGCTACGATTTCATCCTTTAATTCTGTCATGTAGTCGTGACCGTGGCGTGCTGGACACATTTTGCTTTGTCATGTAAACATGACTGTGGCGGTCAAAAGGTTAAAGACTACCTATTCTTTATGAAAACAATATTAACATATTAAACTTTTTGGTCAAGTGACTCTAGTGTCAAATTTCCATAAAAAATTCAGTTGTTTTTGGTTTTGTCCCAGTTGAATACATTACACTGTATGCTTTTTTAATTCAAACCATTTGAAATATGCAAACTTGCAGTGAGCAAGTGTGGTGATCAATGATTGTTCCTCTCTGAATGGGAAGAGGCTTTAGGCCTGCATTGGGATAGTTTAAAGCTGCTATTTATACGATAAGCCTTTATCAATAAAATTTTAGAATCAATTGATTATGTTCCACAGATGGAATGCACTTTTTGATAATGTATGCCATGGATTTGGTAATAAAACAATTGTGACACATGTTTTGCCACTGTTGTGCTTGCTAGGCCTGCTGTGGTAAACAAAATACATATTATACTATTTTTTTTAACCTATACTGTCCCACTGCTGGGCAAAGGCCTCCCCCAAGTCCTTCCATGTACTTTTTTCCTGCACTACTTCAAACCAGCCCATTAAGAGTCCATAATTATGAAGCAGAATAAAATCTATCCAGAAAAATCTTGAAGAATTTTTATAAAAACCTACTTATCCTTTCCCCTCTGGTTGTGTGGAATGAAGCCAACTTTGGTGACCTCAACCTTGACTTTCTTTGCGCGAGCCTTGGCCCTGGTGCCTTTACGAGCTGCATAAGACACAGTAGCAGTGTGCAGACATCTCTGAAAGTAGCAATATAATATTATTAACATAGTAAACAAATAATGTCTTTACTGACTTTACAATATTAAGTAATATGTTGTATTATCATTTACCCCCCCCCCCCTCCCGGTTTGGGGGTATTGCCCCCCGGGGGTGCATGAAGAGAGCCTCCACGAGTGACGATACTTAAGTACGTCCGGCGCACCCTGGGCAGTCAGCCCTGCTACCAACCTTGCTGACTGGCTAATCTTTTCACCACAGCATGACCTATTTTCGTATAGCTCGTGCTGACACGAGAGAAGAAGATTTACCCCAGTAACAATGGGTATGGTAAAGACCCTCTGAGAGATTCAATTAAGTTTTTTTAATGTTTGCACAACTATGTTCCAGCAGTGGCCTATAACGGACTGATTTGATTGAATTAATTGTTGAAAAAAATATCACATCACAAACAAGGTTCCTCTTTATTGATGGCACAGCTCTACACTATCAGAAAGTAACGATACCAACAAGAATACCTGTATATTAAACTTTTTATCAGCATACTTTATGATGCCGTTTCCCAGAGGTTATAAAATACAAGTATTTTCACTCTATAATAAAATTCTGAGGGAAACATTAGTTACGAATGAATCATAGAGATGATGGAACACTAAACTCACCAAATTTGTAGTGTTACTTTTATAAAATGTTAAGGTATTGGTGAACATGGAACCTGGAAGAAATACATCGTTTATTTACTTTTTTGTGAATCATATTCATACCAAAAATTTTACTGCATGTTTTAGTAAACTTACGGAACAATGTTCCAGCCATGATAACAGTTTATTTAATAAATTTTCAATTCAGTAAAAAATTAATTTGTTTTGAATTTAGCTGAGTGAGGTTACCCACAGACAAACATTTCTGACAGTTTGCTGTTTAATCGAAATGAATACAGAAAACCTAACAAACCGTCAATTACAAATATATAAATTAATTAATAAAGAACGAATAAAATTAATGAATGCGGGATTAAAATATTTACATAAATAAAACCATTTTATATAGGAATAAAAAACGTCGATATTGAAATTCATAAAAATTAAAAATAATGTCTTTTTGTCTTTGATGAACAGTGTTTCCACAGTAGTAGATTTTCCCCTTTTCATAGGGAGAAACGTGAAAGTTAGCTTGCAGCTAATAGCTACTGATTATTAAATCTCTGTACTATGTTCAAATCGTACTGTCTTGATGAAGTCACTGCTAATGACGAGTACAAAGCTTATTTGAAGAGATCAGTGGTATCCACCGACTGCACAGTAGGTTTATGTGCTTGTTCGTAAATCAATTACACCACAACAACAAAATGCTGTTTATTTAAAAAAAGTGCTCACATTTTCATATTTTTAAGTATAAAATAATTGGAGTTTGTCAGTTATTTACCGAATTCCACGTTCTTATTTACCTACTGCAAATAGATGGGATTCAGTAGTGCGCATGTTACGTGTTTTTTTATTTAAGGCTGTCTACCTCCATATTTTTAGTCTTTTTTATTAGAGTCAATTTTGAAAAGTGATGTTGTTGTGTAAAATATAAGTTAGTGCCATAATCTTCTTACTGAAAACACCCTAAATTAAAATAAGAATTTGGAGTTAATTAATTTCGGGTGTTGGGGTAAAAGAAGCATAATGTTGGAACACTGCTGTACCACAAGAACAATCTAGGGATGCCCGACTCATTGAATTGAATCGATATTATTGATTGTGATGGTGCGAATACGTGTAATCGATTCGTGATTCGAATCGAATGTGTGTGAATCAATCTGTTAAAGATTTTATCTTAATACACAAAGGATAAAACATGATGTTTATTACAATTATCAAAGATTGTGTATTCGTTTAATGTTACGGATTTAAAATTAAAAAAAGATGGTATAAAATTAAGACCATAAAATTTTAACAAGAGCTAAGCATAACAATGGGTTTCATGGTCGACAATTTTTCTTTTAAAAATCCACACATTCAATTTTCTCAATTGATCTTACGAGAAAGCGTTTCAATGTAAAGAAGATCACTTTGACTGGAATCGATTTAAAAATTCTAAGATCAAATTCGATTCAGATTTGTATCATCAGAGTTTGTTTCATCAGTTCAGATCGGGCATCCCTAGCCCGCCCTTTCAAAACATTCGTTGTGTTTGCGCATTCATGATAGTCGTTAATTTTTAATAGAACTTAATACACTACGAATATGTATTAAACCAAGTAGATCTGTAAGTTTATAAAATAAATAAGTGTAAAAACAAACAATGGAGCGAGTAAACTGGACTTTACTTGCAATATCGCTATGTGCTTTACTGTGGGGTGTGGCCGGTCAGTATGAATGGCAAATACGAGATGCTTTTGACGAAGTTCGAGGCAAAGTTGACAAGATAACAGCGGACAACTGCTATATAACACACCTTGATGACTTATACTTACCAGAGGACTCGGTATCCCATCATCCCGATGTGAAAGAAATCAACATAAACCCAGTGTTTCCGAATCGTACGGCGATGTTGCATTTGCACAATATGGCTATGAACCGCGCGTTTTTCTGGAGTTACATCCTCCAGTCGCGCTTCATAAGACCGGCCATCAACGACACCTACGACCCTGGTATGATGTACTACTTCCTGTCGTCGGTAGCTGATGTCTCCGCGAATCCGTACATAAATGCTAGTTCTATATATTTTTCACCAAACATGTCTTATACGTCGTCGTACAGAGGATTCTTCAACAAAACTATGCCAAGATTCGCTCCACGAGCATTTAGGGCCGATGATTTTAATGATCCTGTGCATTTGCAAAAGATATCGACATTAAACACGTTCCATGTTGAAGATCTTGGTGCTTACGATCCGGAGAGTTTGTCTAAAGATTATACATCGGAGTTCTATAGAATTAACGAGTGGTACAAGAAATGGTTGCCCGACAGAGTTGCGAAGCGTCATGACACTAAAACTACATATCAAGTGGAGATCAGATATGCAAATAATACAAATGAGACATTTACATTCCATGGACCCCCTGGCAACGATGAGGTTTGTATTGATATTGTATTTACATAAAATGTTATTGACACTGATATTATTTAATACGTAAACAAGTTGGTAATGAGTTCCCTAGCTCCTGTGCTGGTATAGGTAATTGTACTATAGGAGCCAACAATTGATAACGACTTCTTCTCAGTCTGTAAAGACTACAGTATTTCTTCATATCGTTGCCCGGGAGTGAAAACCTTGGGAATGCAATTTGGTAATTTTTATTTTATTGCGACGTATAGGGACTATATCTTATAAGAGAGCCGCTCTATTTGAAATTAGTTTGTAGCCACTGAAACTAGCCATTATAAGGTATATAACATTCGTAATAAATATAATTGACTGGCTTTTGCACGTGACTTATTCCCGTGAAAGCCCACAGGAACCGTGCAATGACCAAATGCATTCCCGGGGATTTCCCTCCCGAGCGACGATATCTTGGAATCAAGAGTATAAAGGGTGTAAAAAGACCCATCACATAGCCAAAATCTACGCACTCTGTACATCAAACTAAACTACATTGACCAAAAATAATTGCTGGGAAACAACTTTTATTTTTTAGCATAAAAAATTTTTTTGTAGCGCACAATGTGTGGTTGTGGCGATGCCGCGCGTTTGCATGCGTGCAGCGGCCACACAGCTGAGCCAAGGGGTCGTGTGCGTTTGATATTCGTTGCGTTTTTGTAACTTCAAATGCGTAATTTGTGAGGAAAAATTGAGAATTTTGATAAGGTTGTTTGGAAGAAAGTTTAGTATTATCACTTAAAATAGGTTCTTGGAAAAAACTAAAAAAAAATATGTTAACTTTGACCTTCAATATCTCCAAAATCAATGGTTTCCCAGGTATGGTCTGGTAGAAAAAAATGATCCCAATGATGGGTAGAATATGTGGTTTTCGTTATCATTAAGGGCCTTTATACACCCGATAATTTCTGGTCTTTGCAAATATTACTAAAATATCACTAAAAATTAATATCACATTAGAAATATAAAATTTTCCCACATGTTTTTGGGCACCCAGTATGTTCATAATCCAATCAGAATATCAAGAGTATACAGATACAAGTAGATTGCAATAATACAAGATACAGAATATTTTTGTGAACAACCATATTTCCCAGTTATATTGTAGCTAGCTGCAAGAAACAGAAACTTTTCGGCACAGCTCAGTAAAAAAGCATTATTCATGTTTTAAAATAGATATTATTGGGTATATAAGACAAAAGAAAAATAAGCAGCAACAACAGATTGTAACTATCTAATTTTGGTATTAATGCAAAAGTGATGAGTGAAAATGATACCCTTAAATATTATCTCTCTCTAAACATAAACAGGATTCAGTGATAAGAGGACCTGTGAACTTTCACACTACTGATAAGGAATGTTGGCATTAAAAAACAAAATATGTTGTGCAATATTTTTTTAACTTTTTTGGATATTGCCCCATATTTTTATTTCTTAATAGAGTTCGCTTGCGGCCCCGCCCGCTTGGATGTCGTTTATTGCGTATTCTGTGTTTTTCTGGATAAAAGTAGCCTATGTCCTTCTCCAGGTTCCAGACTATCTCTGTATCAAGTTTCATCAAAATCGGTTCAGCGGTTTAGGCGTGAAAGCGTAACAGACAGATAGACAGAGTTACTTTCGCATTTATAATATTAGTAGGGATGTATTGTGGGAGCATTTACCGGTCACACTTAAATTCGGTGAATATTCATGCTGCCATGAGAAGTGTGGCCATCAATCTCAGAATTAACTTACATTTCTTGTATTCGGGCTATTATATATAATAATGAATATTTCCTTTAAGGCCGATTTTATCAACATCAGATTTAAATAAATAAATGTCCCACAGAATCCCGGTCCAGTGAACTGGACGCGTCCATACTTTGACTGTGGCAGGCTCAACAAGTGGCTTGTGGCGGCTGTGTCGCCCGTAGCCGATATATACCCTCGACACACGCAGTTCAGACATATTGAATACCCTACGTAAGTATTTGGATCTTAGCTGTTTCTGGCATAGTGCTACGATTGGCGAGGCCTAAGCTGAGCTTTGCATTTGTGTGAGAGTCCACATAGAATCGATTGCCAAAAAGCAGTATAAACCGGTTTAAACTAAGCAAAGGACGCTTCTCCATTCATTCTCACACAAATTCAAAGCTCCACTTAGGCCTCGCCAACTGTAACTGTATTATGATTAAAGAACTGGACATGATTTTATTAACAAGTGCTTGCCGATAGATGGGATTATGCATTTGATTTTGAGGGCAAAGCTATCCTTTTTGGCAAAATCAGCTACTAGCATTTGGTTGGTGTCTCATTAGGGCCTCTGCTAAGTCACACGTGATTAGCATGTCGCATACACGCGTGCAACATCGTCAAAAGCATGGGAAATGCCTCAATGATATACTTAAAATATGTTAAAAGACCTTTTTGTTGTTATTCAGGTACACGGCAGCTGTTGTGATGGAGTTAGACTATGACAGGATAGATATAAATCAATGTCCTCCAAGTTTGGGCAACGATAGGCCCAATAGATTCGCGTCGACGGCGCGCTGCAAGGAAACCACTGAGGTAAACTTATACATTCTTCTGTCAGCACAAGCTATACGAGAATACCTCGTGACGTTGTGAAATTATTAGCCAGTCAGCTAAGTTGGCAGCGGGGCTGACTGCCCAAGCCGTATTTCAGAGTGGAGGCGGGCGCGGGTGCTAGCGCGGGTGTTTCAGTCCGCCCGTATCGTTCACAGTGATATAGCGTCTGTTAGGTGACTGCGCGTGTAGTGCGTACGATAGCTCATTCGGCACTACTGTGAACACGCAGACGCCAAGACCCGAGCGCCCGCGCCCGCCCCCGCACCCGCTAGTGCAGTCTGATTGACCACCAAGTTGCACTGAATGTACTTAAGTATCGTCAAAGTTTTAAATTACTCTCATACTGCAAAGTAAAGCAAATATCGATATTGGCAAATGACTACCACACGGCTAAATCGTGTTTTGACTGGATAATTCCATTATCCATCCATCATTAATGTGTATATTTGTATGAAAGTTGTCATGGGCAGGCGTAACAAAGCTAAAAAGACAGCGGTGTGGGTAACGTGCGTTTTAAGAAACTGGTATATCTCTCTATTGGTTCAGTCCAGTTACGTGGTTCCCGACGTAGTGTAGACTGCCAAAGAGGCAGTTCATCCATCCGTTAAGGCGGCATCGATGTTATATCACATTCTCTTCATAAACAATCCTGGCTGACTGATATGTCAGCAAAAAACAACAAACTACGTTAATCAATCCACTGGTTACTGCAACATCCGTTATGACAGTTTTAAGAGCGTCTGTCCACCGCCGTCGTCACCGAGAAACGAGATTCTTTCCGGACCGAGTTTGGAACGTGACGGCGGCCATGTGTTCACTGCGACCAATCTCGGTGGTTCCCAACACAAGACAAGAGTCCGTGCACCATCGCCGGCAATTACGGATGTAGTGGACAAGTGCAGACGTGTTTTTTATTGCTGGCATTTCGGCCCGTCACGATCACAATCTCGGCGGCTGAGATGACGGCGCTCGGATGACGGACGTGCGGTGGACACCCAGTCGTAGTAATGTATGTGTTACAGGTAAAGGCCGAATGGCGGGTACACCTAGGTTTACCCGGGTACAACTAGGTGCAACCAGTAGCAGTTGGGTAGAATTAGGTGTAGCTTAAGTCGACGGAGCTCCGCTGTGCGAGGCTCCTATTTCTGTCTGCAGGGTTTAAAGTAACCTAACACGAAGGTCATCGTGTCATAACCAACACGTCATCCCCTTCGAACCTAACCTATCCGTGTCGGGGTTCCCCTTAACCACCGGTGTGCGGGTACACCTAGTTCTACCCACTATGATGAAGGGTAAACCTAGTTCTAACCGAAAATGAGTAGGATATATCTAAGTTTAACCGCATGTGGCCGGCTGCATCTAGTTGTACCCGGGTAAACCTAGGTGTATCCACCATTCGGCCTTTACCCGTAACATATGTATCGCTACTTCGACAACGTCATCTCGTTCGCGGTGACGGCGGCGATAGACAAACGCCCTAAGAAGGCTTGTGTTTAGCGTTCAGAGCTAACATGCTCACATTACGTTTTTGTTCAGTGTGAGCCGCTACACGGATGGGGTTTCCGTCGCGGCGCGTACCAGTGCCGCTGCGCGCCCGGCTACCGTCTCCCGAGTCTCGTGCGTCGCCCCTACCTCGGCGAGATCATTGAGAGGGCGACCTCCGACCAGTACTACAATAACTTTGACTGCAAGAAGATTGGATGTAAGTGTTACACCTGTTCACACATTCACTGTGCATAATTTCGAACCTAAGGCTGCTTCTTATAATTTCCTAGTAGAAAAACCCAATAACATAGCCCCACCTAGGTTTGGGCATTTAGAAACGGAACTTTGCATACTTTAGCATTTAAACAACTTAAGATTTTGCCGGTTTCATCACGCTTTGTAGCTTAATTTTAGTAGTACTATTATAATAAGATCAGTCCCTTTTTTAATCTTTAAATTAATACCTTCCTATACAAAGTTATCAAAAAGCTTGACGGTCGTCTAAGATGTCGAAATGTGAGGAACCAAACCAGCATTTTTAGATTTTTGAAAAAGTAGGTGTCATTGGGAATCTCGACAAAATGATTTAAAAAAAAAACTTTCACTTTTTGTAGAATTTTTTTATGATAAATCAAAAGAAAAGAGTTATTTGAAAAAAAAACAGGATACACAAAATATCTGAAAATACGTAAAACAATGTCAATCCGTCTCTGCAACCGTACCATTCGCTCCAGGGATCCAACGCCTGCCCGTGCAGTGGGAGCGCGCGCACCCGTTCCTGCGCGCTATCTACATGGACCGACACTACGAGTACGTGAACGCGACCAGCGGCCCCGCCGCGCTGCACACTGAGCGAGTCAATGTCTACGAAGTGCTCAACTTTATTAGAGGAGTACAGCCCAACAACTGTTCCAAGTAAGTAACGTAACATTTTTTTTTATTTTTTTATTACAACTCCATAAATCTATCTTTACAGGTTGCCCTAATGCGATAGTTAAGTATACAGCATGTAAGGGTAAACACCGTTATCACTCAAACCATGGGTAGTTGACTTAAACATAAAAATATAGGACCGAGTAAAAAATAAATAAAAAAATATAGGAGCGAGAAATGAGCGGCGCGGCGGCGCTACGACACGGCGTACACACACTCGCTAACGAGACAGCTGACTGACTGGGGTAGCAAACTGTACGGGGCCGTGCGTCGGGCCACGCGGCGAGTTCCCCGCGCCCCCTCCCGTAGCTTGTAGCCCCCGCGCATAGGGTGAAATGCTTTTGAGAAAAAATGAAAATATTGTTAAAAAAAAAGTTTGTTATTTTTCATTGATTTTACGTTCTATAAATGAAACCAAACCACTGGTTTCAAGGATAACGGTGTTTACCCTTATAGCCTGTATACACAAATATCCATACTTTCTACAGTTCTACTTATTGATACTGGGTTTCTACCTATACATATCACGCCTGTATTCCCAGTAGGGTTGGGCAGAGGTGTATTCAGGGCCGTCTTTAAGCCCTGGCCACATTAGGATAATGGAACCCCAATGACCTGGACAGAATACTATGTTGTTACAATAAACAAAGAAATTAGATAAGCAAAGTTCTAGATTTATTTTTATTTATTTAAAGTCAAATAAAATGCATAGATAATAATAATATAATCCACAAAAGAGAGTAGAGTAGCTCCGCGCATGCAAAAGCTGATAAGCAAGTAGGTAACTACTGTAGTCAGTCATTATCGTTTGATTTTTTCGAAATAAAATGTTTTTTCGATAATAAATACCGGTTATCGTTTGGTGATCTGGCAGGAACTAAGAGGCCCTATCTATCGGGTGCCCAGTGGGAAAGAGGGGCCTGGGTGTATTATACACCCACATTCCGTCGATGGCGAACGTGGAACGATGAGTTAGAAGTGAGGTGGGGCGGGGACCCGAGAATCGTACGATGTAGCTCTGAGAAACGCTCAAGTTTATCGCGTACAGCAAGCATGTACTTTACAGCATAGCGTTGTGTAAACGAGGCCATATAAAATGTATGCTGAGTGATATTGTTGTGCTATACAATATTTGTTATAATTATGGTATAACGTGTTACAAAAATACCCCTAAAGCCGAAAGGGACTTAAAAGGTCCCTTGTAAAGAGTCTATTGGCAATATTTTAAAATAAAAACAGGACCCAAAAAAAAATTTGACTAATCATAAAATAAAATCATCACTGAAACGCGACACTGAAAACGTAAAAGTAAAGAGTAGACTACCCAGAAAGTTATTTACATTCTTACGTAATTTCCTCTGAGAGGTAAATGACAACAACCATAAAAGACTACTTGATTAACATTTTCTTTTTTAATGGGAATTATGTAACACGTTTTATGATAGCATAGTCTGAACCTGCGCTTCATTGTGGTGAGCGGTGACTACACTACCATTTATCAGAGAGCCTACGTTGAAATAAAACATAAGATTCCATGTATTTATAGATCTTGTGTACATTACTTTTAATTTTTTGTTACAGGTACAACCCAACTGATTTATTCCTCAACGGCGACATTGCATTTGGTCATGAAGAACAGTTCGAAAATCAAGCTAAGATGGCCGTGCGGCTAGCTAATTTTATCAGTGCATTCTTACAGGTAAAAACTAGATTTTGCTATACGTAAACTAATATTATATTAAGGACATTTTACTCTAACTTATACAAATATCAACTTTATGCACAAGTGAACTAAGCTAATTTCAGAATGACAACAACTATGTAAAAGATCATAAAACAATTAAATTTGCAGAAGAAATTGAACTATGTGTAATGGAATTAAGGTTTCTAATCCCAAAACATGTTGATTCTAAATTTAAAATTTTATGTGAAAAATAAAATTTTTGATTTTGATTTTAAAGTAAAGCTACGTTTACGAAGATTTTGATTTTAAAGGAAAGCTGCATTTGCTAGACCAGGAATTAGCAGACAAATCTGAAAACTTCAAACTTCAAATCTTATTTATTCAAAATAAATTAGAATTACTTAGTTCTTTTTGGATGTTAATGTTACATATAAGACAGCCCCCAAAAGCGCCCTCCCTTCACCGCTTCCTAGTGATTTTGCTGTGAAGAAGAAATGGCGCAACAAACTCTCCAGCAACACATATCTGTCTGTCTTCTTGCTCTCTGTATTATGGAATGAAAATGACTGAAAACCAGATTCTGGATGACTTTCTTCCTCCTTTTCATCATTTGTTGAAATCATTGACAGTATCGCTTTCGTAAACTATGTTATGGTATACAAGCTTAGTTTTAGTATATACTAAACCTGAAACTAGTTTGTTCAGAATCACTAGGAGAATCGATAGACATATTTTTTTAAATCCACTTTTAATTTTCTTAAATTTCAATTTTGTTTCAGTAGTTTTTTACCCATAACAGTTGACAGGAATAGACACCTTGAGGCTTGAGACGGTCCTCTCGGTCAGTTTCCGTGTATTAGACAACCCCTGCATAGCACATCTCAGGCATTTCACGCTTTTTAGGGAACTTAACGCGACATAAACTAAGGTGTAACCTGGAGATTTACTAAAAAAAAAAATACATAGGCAGCTCTGATTAAAATCTTGTTGGGGTGTCTCGGTTTTCGTATAAAGTAAAAATAAGGTTGTATAATTATATCCATACTAATCCCTAGGGCTGTAACTATATTACGGCTTTATCTATCATACTGCGACATATACATTTCAAGAAGTTTAATCTTAACTTGGGTGCTAGAGGTTAAATAAATTCATTGATAATTTACAATTTATAAGATTAAATGTCGGTATATGTGTACCAAATAGACATTGTACAGTATTGGGTTTCTTCCGTTATTTTGATATTTATGTGTTTGACGTCATACTATGTCCAGTTTACTATTTTAAATCGCTAATAATATTTTTTTTTACTAATATTTCATTGCATTCGTGTTTTGTAGTCTGTTTGTAAATGTATAGAGATTTTTTATGCAAAAAAAATAATGTTAAATTGTTGACTTACACGTAGGGCGTTTTTAGAGTCGTACGCATTTCGTCACTCACCCAGGTTTGACCTGCATTCGTGCGCCCGCATTTCACCTTTTTGTGCGTGTATCACGCATCATAATAAATACGACTATGAAAAGTCGAGTTGCGGGCCCCACGCTTGCGGGTCAAACGACTCTAAAATCACCCATACTGTTGACGTAAACACTATTGCCGATCGTTGCTTGGAAATATCAATATTGACTGTTTCAATCAGACCGCCTGTTCGCGGCCTTAGAGGAGAACAGATGCAAAATAGGTTAATACATATTAGTACTTTCTGAACGTCTACAATGACTGCCTCGTTGGTCTAGCGGTCGCACGGCTGAGCGTGAGGTCCTGGGTTCGATCCTAAGCAACCTTAATGTATGAATTTCAAAACAATCAAAATGCGGGACATAGCAAAAAAAAGCGGGACCCAACTGTCAAAGTATAGGGAGGCGAAAAATACAATTAGAAATTATTTTTTTGTTCGTTCGATGCGAGACTCGCGGTCGCGATCTCCACTCTTCTAGTTGAACAAAACGTGCGCTCACTAAATTCCGACTTCTGTCCGAAGGTTCAGCCGTAGGTACGATGAAACGGGACAATTGGCGTCCCGCACACGTCTTTCGCGGGACGCATCCTCTAAAGCTCTAGAAACGGGACGTCCCGGCTCTCGCGGGACGCTTGGCAAGCCTAGTTCGATCCCCAGGTCGGGTAAAGTGTTATTGGGTTTTTCCTTGTGGAATTTCTCAGTAGTAGCCTTCGGTCTGGATTTGTGCCCGGTTGATGGCAATAGACTCGCCCCCTGTTACATGGGACTTAAACATATAGGCGTGTGGCGGTATCTATCTCGCCACATGCGAACTAGCGAACTATCCTACATCGCGCAATCAAGATTTAACACGCAGATAGTATATACAACCTCCCAACATCAACCGTTGGGCAGTAGCCCGCCAGGCACAAGACTCCGCCTGGTTGGAGGATCCTCCCTTTGGTTGGAGGAACACCACGCCAAGTTTCTCCACAGGCGAAATGTGGGTGTACTATACACCTCTGCCAACCCTTCGGGGAATACAGGCGTGATGTTATGTTTATGAACGTCTACAATAGAGACAGCCCCCAAAACGTAGCTAGCACACACTATTTCATTTCACCATTGAGGTGTTAATACTTGGGAGCAAATAAATCGAGCCGCTTCTATTTTTCGCGTGTAATGGTTATTATTTTTGTTATCATGGAACAGATCCATTCTAAACATATATCGCCTAAAAGGTTGTTTGATAACCTTTACAATGAGTGTAGTTTTTTGTTAACTTTTCATTTTAAATTAAAAATTAATGGGTAGAATAAAATTATCGCATGTAATTTGCTTATGACATTGTGATTGCACTCCAATAAGAAAAGATTAAACTGGGGGTTTTTGTTAATTATACCCATATTGTAGTGTGATTGTTACAATAGTTTCTATCAAAATTACTGTTTTTCTTTATGAACCAATAAATCATCATTCAAAACGGTTATCATTCAATAATTTACCCTGATTTTAAAGTTTATTTAATGGACTTTCAAATGACATATTTTTTAGAATTATATAAAATTCATGAAACCAAAACTAATAGCCAGGACACGTGAAGGAAGGGACTGGCTCGATTTATTTGCTCCCAAGTGTATTTCGCTATAAGGATGAAGTAGACATATTTTTTTTAAATAAGGAGTGTTTTCATTTTAGGTGTCAGATCCCAAAGAAGTGTTCAGCGGTAACCGCGTAGCAGATAAGCCGCTGACTGAAGATCAAATGATAGGAGAAACCCTCGCCATAGTCCTCGGAGACTCCAAGATATGGTCGGCGGGTAAGTTCAATGTTAAACTACTGATATTTAATGATGGATCTGCCTCAAGAGAGGTCAAACGTCAAAGTCAAGTCAAATAGTTTTTATTTCAAGTTGACCAGATCCCTGGTGCTTTCAAAAGGTCAACCCTAGGGGCTCGGTTCCAAGTAGTAGATCTTTTGCAGAAGAACCGGCAAGAAACTCCATAGACACTCTTTTTAAAAAAGTAAATGGTTTGACAATAGTACGCTTGGATCCTAGAATATATGGCCACTTCGTCATCGACAGAGGGTAGACTGTGCAGGATCTCAAGATGCATAGTTTTATGTATAACTAGCTTTTGCCCGCAGCTTTGCTTGCGTGAAATTTTGAACCCGTTAAGCGACGATTTTCCATACAAACTTTCATCCCCTATTTAACTCCCTTAGGGGTTGAATTTCGAAAAATCCTTCCTTATTCCTTGTCTACATTATAAAGGGAATCTCTGTGTAAAATTTCAGCTTTCCAGGTCCAGGAGTTTGGGCTGGGCGTTGATGAGTCAGTCAGTCAGGACTTTTCTTTTTATTTATACAGACAAAAGAGTGCGTAGTGTCTGTTGTCTCTTAATCGCGGCGACAGAAGTAATTATTTTGTAGAATAAAGTACTTTTCTTTCTTCTTTTTAAACTTCACTTGATTCGCGTGCCGCCCGCTTCTGTTGTTGTTCATGCAAGAATACAGAGACGTAACATGTTGGAGGATTGCTCCAACTGTATAGCACGCAAAGTAGAACAACAATCAACGAACAAAGTGGGCATATATGCCATGACAAAATGACATTAAATAACGCGAACATATTTTGGATCGCTTTACATGTTATTTATCGACAAAATTATGTCGTATTGCCGACGCATCGCTGCCTGCGCGAGTCGAGCCGCTTTATACCTTTTTCTAACCACTATACATGTACACAGGTACCTATTGGGACAGAAATAAATTCACCAACAGGACATTCTTCGCACCATTCGCTTACAAGACTGAGTTGAACACTAGGAAGTACAAATTGGAGGATTTGGCTCGCTTGAATAAGACTGGTAAGTTATTTTAAATCTTATGTTATTGAGGTTAAAGTCGTTAATTGCTTAGCTGAATTAATTTGTAGATTTGTTGTGTTATTTTAAGATCTGCCGTTGTGTTCATTAAATACATGCCATTTTGTCATGAAATCCTTTCGCTTTTATTACTTTTATTGTAATAAAATGCGCAATATTCTATAAAGGCCTTTACACACCAAAGCCGCCGCGGCCCGGCGGGCCACTGCCAGCGGGCTACTGCGGCCAACCAAGCGAGCGAACCTGACGCAAAACAATTAGTCAGGTCCGCCAGGCTTGTTTTGCATCATGTTCGCTCGCCCAGTTGGCCGCAACAACCCGCCGCCCGGGTGAAGCTGCGGGGCCGGCGACCTTGGTGTGTAGAGGCCTTTACAAAATAAAACAAACAAATCAAACACACTTTGGCTGCAGACACATTGAGCGTATCTTGCGCGGCTCATGTTTCGTCGCGTTACGCGTTTGCATCGCACTACATAAAAATTCTCCTGCGCGGCTTCATTACGCGTATTTTACTTCGTTCCGCCGAGCATAATAGGGCCTAGAAGTTTCGTGCGCACGCATTACTGCGCAAGATACGCTAAGTGTGTTTTGGCCTTAATTAAAATGAAACGGCAGTATTATAGCCTAACGGCTAAGTACTGCTGGCCTCGGTTCCTCCGAGTTCAGTTAAAGGAGCTTACACGATTACTATGTAGTAATGCACAGCCATCATTACTCGGAATATAGACGTAGCCTGGCCGCACATAACTAGAAATTTCTATCGGAAACATTCTAACGCTCGACTCTGCTCATTTATTTTATACTAGACCCTGCACACTGTCAGAATTTACCGGACCCGGCGGACAGTTGGCTCTAGTACAAAATGTATGCGCAAAGAGTCTTTGCGCACGCGTTAGAAAGGAAACAATTTTATTGGGCCCACTTGTAAATTAGCAAAACTTTATATAACCGGAATACTGTGAAATACGACAATCAATCAAAACATGACTCTCAAATTAGGTTATTGTGAGAGTTATATTTTGATTACCACTGCAGTCTAGAGATTATAAAGAATAAACCAACATGCATTTCATTACTATACGCCACAGTTATTGGTGGGGCCTATCTCATACAAAAAAAAAAAACTCCTTTTCTGACAGAAATTTCTGATAGTGTGCGGCCGGTCTAAATGTTATTTTAAAATCCACATATTGCTAAAAAGTCAATCATTTTCTACAGAGGAAGCCTACACCAACAAACCGTGGTTCCAATTCCTAAAACAACGCTGGTCGACAAACTTCGACAACCTCGAACAATTCTTCCTCAAAATGAAGATCAGAGACGACGAACTGGGGAAATACTTGAAGAAATACGAAAGATTCCCGACTTACTACCGGGCGGCTAACTTGAAGCATGGCCATTGGACCAGACCTTACTATGACTGCGACGGACATGTCAAACAGTGGGTGATCACGTATGCAGCTCCGTTCTTCGGATGGGACAGCGTTAAAGTCAAGCTTGAGTTCAAGTGAGTTGGGATTTTGTACGTTTTTAACCGACTAAAGGTTATAATAATTATATGTTGCCGATTATCTCGAGAACTGTCGATCTGACTTCGATGCGGTTGTCATTAATCAAATATTTCCCTAGGAAGGTTCTTAGTATAAAATATTTCAAAAATGTTGATACATAATTAATAATTTATTATGTATGTAACCTCATATATCAGGCATTTCTGAACCTATTTGGATGTTTTTTTTTGTTATTACGTGGAGCCACCTTTAATATCCTGTAACTTTTGAAGACTGTTACTACAAATTCCAGCAATGAGTCTACAAAGTTACTATACGATACTGCCTCTATTTTGCTACTAAATAGAGGTAGTATCCGCGTTTAAATATCAACAATGGCTCCTCAGTACATACGGACAGAAACTATCTAGGCTAGGGAATCTTGTTATAACAAAAACGTTATCTTAACCGCAGACGCTTCTTCATCTAGTTATCTATTAGTAATCCACGCGGCGTGATTGACTTCTCCAAACTTATTATTATTGATATTTTCTGTGTTGTGTGCTTCGCCGGGACAGTTCTTAGGCTCTATATTGAAATTGCCTGATGTTTTCAGAGGCGTGGTAGCCGTGACGATGGCTCTGATGTCTTTGGACATCAACCAATGTCCTGACAAGTATTACGTGCCAAACGCTTTCAAGGGAACTGATAAATGTGACCGGAGTTCCTCTTATGTAAGTATAAGTAGTATTTATTCAATCATTTTTAATTTGAATGAGGTGTTTAGTATTAAAAAGTTCTCTGTAACTTTGTGCTTATAATTATCATCCCAAACATTGGGACCATCCAAAAAATTTACTGTCGGGATTACGATATCCTTAGGATAGGCTAGCTGTCAGAATTTCGAGCTGTTGACTGCCGGTAACGACTGCTATAGGTTGCTATTTATATGACAAATATTTTCTACATGTTGTGCCCGCGACTCCGTTCGCATGGAAGTCAGAATCCAATATTGTGTCTAAATCAATTTCTTATTGATAACTTTTAAACTCTAATATCTTTTGATTGAGTGATAATGATGAAACAAAAACTGAATGTGGCTCCAAGATACGCACAATTATTTGTCTATAAAAGTCAACTATATTGAGTCGGTACTTTAGACGTGATGCGTGCACAAACAAACCGACAAACAGACAAAAAATACAAAAATGATCGAAATGGATTTTATTGGTTATCCTTTAAACAATAGCCTTTTTCTATATGCGGAAGCCCTCCTGTTCCTCAGATTTACTATACTGGGTGTAAACGAATTCGTGACATTCCTTAAAACCACATGATCTATTAATGGTGTAGATTAAACCCGCACGGGATTTAGATAGATTAAAAAAAAAATAAAAAAAAATCACTGGTTTTTTTATTTGATAGAAAATTTCGATGCCATGCCTAAATGAATGAAAGCACGGCGACACAGCTGACGGGCACGAGTAGCACGATATCGCTCCACGCAGTCAGTTAACATGGGGCACTAAAATTACTCAAGATACAGAAAACCATAATGAATATTTTGAAAACTTTTTTTTGTTGATTCTAAAAAAACCTATTTTGAGTCTAATCAGTGTCACCAGTAGATCACGCGGTTTGAAGGAATTACACGAATTCGTTAACATCCTGTATGTATAGATAAGGGGATCTAATTAAGTTAAGGGAGCAACAATCAAATAGACTAACCACTAATTAGTGATTGAAAGGTGAACCTACTTTTAATTAGCAAATGCTTACCCCTGAATACTTCATAAGTAAATTAAATTTCCAGTGCGTTCCAATCCTGGGCCGCGGTTTCGAAGCCGGCGGCTACAAATGCGAGTGCCTCCAAGGATACGAGTACCCCTTCGAAGATCCAATCACATACTACGACGGACAGATCGTTGAAGCGGAGTTCCAAAACATTATTGCGGACAAGGAGACTCGGATTGACATGTTTAAGTGCAGGTTGGCCGGCGCAGCGGCTATACAGAGCAGCGTGACAGTGCTACTAGCTGTCTTGTTCCTTGTTTTTAAGCTGAGGTAAACTGGATTTGTTTAAGAACGTTTCAGAGGAGTATCAATGGCAGTAGTGAAGTTTTAAAGTCATGAATATGCATTCTATAATCCTGGATAGTCAAGAAAGGAAAAAGAAAATATTGGAAAATATTCTACCGGTGTTAGGTTTATTTTCTATTTTTATTAAATACCCTGAAAGATATGTCGTAGGAGAAGCAAGTCAGAGGGCGAGATTTACAGACCTGACATTACTTTGCTATGTAGAGGTTTATACGAAATGACCATTATTTGTATAAAGTTAATGTTCATATTCGTATGAAACACTTATTCACATTCGCTCATACGAACATTATTCGTATTACAATAAGGTTCATATTCGGTATGTGACTCTCGCCCAGAGATTTTGCCCAGTTTTGCATCTCTCACTTTGAGTTATTTTATGAATTTTAAAATCGGTTGCTCTTATATGTATTTGTACGTATTTCGTGCTGCCTTTGAGAGGTATTGCAATAAGTCATAAATACACTTCGTTAGTTATGATGACACTAATATAAGATCTAGTTTAAACTATAACATATCAATATTATATCATTGCTAAGTATAGAGCATTATGCAGCTGAACCCTCTAGTTTTTACTATAAAGTTGTGAAAAATCTCGAACATATTTGACATAGAATCTCGTTGAAACAAAAAAAATGTCTTGCGGCCACATTGGCAGGATTCAACGAATGTTCGCGTTTTCGCGACGTTACCCCACGAATATTCGCGTGGCGATCTGGCCCCGGAGTTAAAAACATTGGCCGAGTTATTTCCATGTTATGTTTTGATGTATCATAGTGATTCAGTAACAAAAGCTTCTATAACCAGGGTGTTATAACACCAAATAGTGATATAGTAGGCCTATAGTGGTAACCATTGTGCCTGCTTGTACTATAAAGGTTTTTAAAAGAGCGTTTTGGTTCTATAAGATTAAAGAGCATTTAAGTTCTATAATTTAGCTCTTAGAACGTTTACAGGACCATACAAAAGAATCTTTAAAGTGTTGCACTGTAATAGATATGAAAAAAGCGATTATGGTACTATTTAGTACTATAGACGACCTTTCTGACACTTTTATGTATCTATTTTGCACTAATAATGCGTAAAAATAACTTTTACAGTACTAGTATTGTAGAAGTATCGAAAACATTATTACAGTATCAATCTGCACTATAAAAGTACCTTGCACAACCATTACGTAACCTTTTAGCTCCTTAAAAGCTCCCTCAACATCGCTATGGCGCTAATTCTGTAAAAGTCATGAAAACTCTTCTATAGTACTAAATAGTACCATAGCGACTCCTAATGCACTACTAAGGTACTAAATCGTGACATAAAAGCACTAAAATTAATAATTAATGGACTAATTCGTTTTCGGTGAAAATGGCTGCTGTTTTTACGCCATGATAGCACATTAGCAGCACGGCTGGAGCCAATGTGTACTATAGCAGCCATAGTTGGGACAAGTCCTTATTTTATTAATTAAAATTTAATTAAAACACGAAAATTATGAGGGCGCATTGTCAAATTTGAAATCAGCATAATTATTTTATCGATACAATTATTTTCGCAAGTGCAAGTTATGGCAGAATTACGATCCATGAATGTTTTGAAGTTGTCCTTTTTATTACATGTTACGTTAAGCAACAATTACCGATATATTTTCACAACACGAACAAAATGTGTGATAAAAAAGATCACTGGAATCGTTTACGGTGCAAAATAGCACTATAAAGATGTTTTGGTTACTTTTATAGTGCAAATTTGTGACATAAACGATGCAGAAACACTATTTTAGTACTAAAAAGCGTTTCTCGACACTTTTACTGTTCAACTATAGAGCTGATTTATCACCATGAGAGCCTGTAGGTAATGCTTATAGAATAAATCAGTGATAAAACTAGGGCCTATTTGGGGTTCTGTAAACGTTTACAACACCATTATAGTACTAATCATAAACACTAAATAGCACGCTCCAAAACGTTCTCAGGACTTTTATAGTACCAAATTTTGTTACTTGGGGAATAAGGTCTTTTAATTAGATATTATTTTTATTTTATGAATCTCTTTTCTTATTTACTAACTTTTAGATAGACATATATTGACGACACGTTTGGTGCAGTGGCTAAGCGATTGGCTTCTGCGCCACGGGTCGTGGGTTCGATTCCCACACGGAACAAAAATTTGTATGGCCTACAGATGGTTGTTTCGGGTCTGGGCGTTTGTTTGTGAGATTTGTGTCTGTAAACGCACCCACGATACAAGAGAAATCTTAGTGTGGGGCTACGTTTTTTATAAAAACAAAACAAAACAAACATATATGCATTTTTAGGATTATTTCCTACCTATTTACACAATTCTGTGTAACTGCGATGATATTATTATGTTGATAATTAATTCATTATACACTTATGTTTTACTTAATTTTATAACAATTATTTTATATACATTCAAGGAAGCCGTCCATTATAGACTGAGAGTTTTTATATAACAGTACTTCATTGCGATAATTCAGGGCAACTGTAACATTAATCTTAGTTAAGTTTGCTATTAGTTTAAAATCTTAAACTTTGCGCAGCTATTATTATAGTTTATATATGTAAGTTTTGCATACTCTTCATGGATTTTGGAAAAGAGTTTTTATTATTAAAATGAATTTGGCGTCAGAAGCGCATGTAGTTGTAAGGGAAACTCCTATTTTATAACGATTATAACGAGTCGTACATAGAAGAAAATCAAATGATGGTAACTATAAATAGCATATTACGGTGCCGAGTCTCTTGTTCACCAATTAAACTAAAATTAGAGAATTGCTATATTTTAGTAACAAGCGAGAAAAGGACGGTGATAGATAAGAACTAGGCTAGAGATGTCAACTTAGTACGCCTTGAACTTCTTTTAAATATGTCGTTTAAGGTAGGACCGCACTAGGCGGAACTGCACCGCAGCGGAACTGAGCGACACGACGCGTCAAAATATTCTTTATATGAAATTATATGAGACAAGACGCACTAAGCGACAACGGAACTGCACTGCAACTGAACTGCGCGACAAAGTTGAGCAACTGACCAAAAGTGTCGCAACCTGTCGCGACGTGTAGTTCCGCTGCCGCGGAGTGCGGTTCGACAAACTTCATTCCACGCCTATCGCTTTTCGGAATAGTGTGTCCATCCTTTGTAAATGCGGCTGCATAATTTGTAATAACTCATTGAATTTGTATTGAGACATTCTAAAATAAGTATGGAATCTTATTGGATCCTTCTTAATTCGTGGCAAAAGCGTAAAATACTTGCTTTCTTCATATCGCGAGTTTGATATGTCATGTAGCCATATTCTTTGCTTTTTTCTTGCCTGTTCTTGCTCGATCCTTTCCTCTTCCTCGCACAACAAGGAAATAATAATCATATTATTATCCATTTCGTCGTTCATCTTGCTCAGAGGTTGCCTAGCTACTGGATATATTTTTGTAGCGCCGCTGCAGTTCCAGTGCGGCTTACCAAAAAATTACGCGTCGTGACGCTCAGTTGCGCTGCGGTGCAGTTCCGCCTAGTGCGGTCTTACCTTTAAACTTGTATGGAATTATAACTTTCGTGAGACACATTCATATTTATGATTATTTACGGTTTACTCACGTGCATTTTTCGGGATTGCCCGACTAGTTTCGGACCCAAACGGAGCCCTTAATCATGAGCTGAACACGCGGCGAGGTCGCGAGACGAACTCAACTTTTTCGTTCTACTCGCGACCTCGCCGCGTGTTCAGCTCATGATTAAGGGCTCCGTTTGGGTCCGAAACTAGTCGGGCAATCCCGAAAAATGCACGTGAGAAAACCGTAAATAATCATAAATATGTATGGAATTAGTTTAACGATATTTGACAGCTCTTATTTACGTCCGTCTCTTTCTTATTTTATCAGAGTGAAAAAGATGGCAATAGCCCAAATAAAGTTTAATTTGTGCACAAAAGAATCGGGACCAATATTTGCACTGAGTGCATATGTTCCAAATGTTTTGCATATTGCTCAAAAGATATACACTTGAAGCAAAACCGTGTTCACCTCCAGACATGTAAAATATATAATAGTATAGGATCAAAAAAGCAATAACAGTTTTTAAATTAATTGAGAACCCATATGGTTTCGAACGCATTTTGTAACTTTTCTACTGATAAATAATTACTTTTAAATATGTATGGTTAGATTTATACAGCATGAGTGGTTAGTCAGTGTATACGAAAATCATTAACGCCCATTGTTTTGAAAAACGTGCCGTAGTGATATTGTACAGAATCATAAGCAGAGTTCATCGTTTTCGGATAGTGATTAGCCAGTCAAGCTGTATTTAATACTAAATAGAAGAAATAGGTAGCTATTGTATCGTCCATTTTATGAACAATAGTGTATTAGACTATTATTTTTATTATAAATCTCGAAAGAATTACAAAAATATTAAGCAACAGCGAAGAAACCAATGAAATATTTAATAAACTGCCCAAGTTATAAACAATTTTAAATTGTTCACAAGACAGAGACAACACTACTTAAAAATGATGTCATACCTTAATAAATTCTTAGTGACTTGACATCACTCTGTACAATATCCGTTTCGTGTGACAAGGACAGAAAATGTCCCCTCCATAAACTTCGAAAGCGTGTATCTCCTTTATTTTTTCACAGACCTTATTCTTTCTATAATTTCTTTAAAATAATACCAATTTGCTGTACATTTTTTGTAGTAGTCCCCTATTACTAATTATAGAAAAAGTAGTAAAATCAAATAGATTGCACAAATTACTTTATTACTAAAAAATATTGTACATGTCAATTAGATTCAGAGAGATATATTAAACCTAGTATGTTTTTTTTTTGTATAGAGTTCACCTCCCGGTATCTGATTAAGTACCGAATTAACGTAACCTAGTTCAATTATATTGTTAAATTAATCATGCATTAATAGTGACTGATTATTTCTTGTAGTATGTTTTAGCTTCTATTTTGTATATTATACAACAGTGTCAAGTTAAAATGATGCCATATGTAATAATTATACAATGTAACATTACAATGTACAATTTTTAATATGTTTCAAATACAATGTATCCTCGTTCTTGAAATTTCAGCCGAAAATTTTATTATAACTTCATAAAAGCCGAGTTTTTTAATCTGGAGTAGCAGTTGTTTGAAGTATTGGTATAAGTAAACCCCTAGCTGCATTTTTTCGGCGTGCTCAATTGTTTCCATAGCATAAACATTCCATAAGTGAAGTGTGTCGTAAATACCGTCCATGAACAGTGCCTTTTTGTAATATTTGTAATTAAAAGTTCTTTAAAACATTCACGAGTTTTATTGTTCGTATTGTACGTAGCCTTGTCCAGGAATACTGTAAAATTAATGAACATAATTAAGTAACAAATATGTTGAAGGCTATTTCTTCAATGTTCAAATTTTCATTGAAATGCACCTTTATTCATACTGGAGCCATATTCTTGATACCTTAATGGATTTATCAAATATTATTTTACATACTATTGAACTAAATAATATTACTTAAGATGATTATACATTATATAAGTTATGAGTATCTGTGGGGCCTTGCCCCGCGTCCTCTTGAGAGGCGCGCGATGTGCCCGGCGCGCCGCCGTCTTGGGCAGGGACCTCACACCTCGCGACGGGGCCCCAAACCCGCCGCCCGCAGGACACACTAGGCTGGCCGGAGGACGTCGCGCGACCTCCGGCGCCCGGTGCGTCTGGCGCGGGAAGGAAGTTCTCTCTCTCGCCTCCCTCCTTGGTCGCCATCACCTCCTCGCACTCGCAGAAGGAGGCGACGGCTTCCCACGCACCCTCGCTCTGGACCATGGACAGAATCACGGCCGAAAGCGAGAGGTCACCACCGACTGCCGCGACTAGTTCACGGCGCTGCGTCGCCCACACAGGGCACGCCTGCAGCGTGTGCAGCGCCGTGTCTTCCGGGCAGTCGACGCAGTGGTGACAACCTGGAATCTGCTCCCGGCCTATGCGACACAGGTAAAAATATCGAGGCGTAAGCTAAGCTTTACATTTGTGTGAGTGCCAAAAAGCAGTATAAAACTGGTTTAAACCAAGTAAAGAACGCGTCTGCATTCATTCTCACATAAATGCAAAGCTCAGGTTACGGCTCGCGGACGATACTTGCTGTAACAGCCATGTCCCGAGAGTCCCTGCGTCAGCCGGAAGCTGAGGGCGCCATGCCGCCTCTCCAGTCACTTTTCCATAACGGGTCTTATCGCCGCTAATGCGGCGTGCCCTAGCAACATTATCTCTATGTTACAGTGGCGAAGGTTCCATACAACTCGATTCCTATCGGCTTCCCTTTCGAAACGAGTAGTTACTGGAATTCACGCATCACACTTGAGCAAGGTAAGCATTTTTTGGTATTCACCCTTCGCCACTGCTATGTTATGTCTCTTTAACTGGATTCTGGTCATGAATAAACTTAAAGCGTTTCTATGATAACATTTCATTATTGTTCATCAGTTGCAACTGTCCATGCTAGAGTAGTCGACTCTGTGTCTGTGTAGCGAAAATTCCGGAAAGGAACGGGGGATGGCAAAGAGGAGGAACATTGCGGTCGGCCGACGCATTTCCTTTAATTTGACGCGCGCCGCGCTTTAAATTCGGCTGATTCCGGAAGAATCCCGGAGGGATAGTGGGTAACCCTAGTCCATGCTTATCTTTACACTTTTATAACATTCATAGTACCTAGTGTGTCAATCTAGACTACTTACATCTGTATAACACTTATTTGTGATTTGATAATCATCCATTCACCCAATCATTGTATCTATGTATATTAGGTACTTTCTCTAAGTTTAGAGCAAACTTTGAGTAGATTGGTAAATTAGTAGGTTTATGCTAAAGCTTTACTATAAAAAGTATACAAATATCTATTCTACGTACTTGCTGCCCAGAGTGTGAAGGTTTCTAATATAAACTAGCACTCCAACTAGACCGAAGTAAACTCCGATGAATAAGACCATGTACGAAACGACGAGCATGCGGAAAAATCCCATGCTGCGCCCGGAACACTCATTTCTGCTTTTCCATATTTTCCATATACATATGTTTAAAGGCTTTTGCCATTTTTTTTTGGGTAGTATACAAAAGTATACTACATTCTGTATTAATTAATATATTCCATTGGTTTAAATTAAATTTACGTTTTTGGTTGTAATATCTAACAGCTTGTGTCAAGGTGTCAAGGGAATCAAGAGGGATACGACGACGTACGACGTTTCGGTTTCGTGTCAGATATATAGAAAAGGTTTCATTTCAAAACTGCCGCCAAAGATAATATCTATGCCCTAAATTATAAGCCATGTATACAAAACCCAAAGATTATACAATATCTACATATCAGTACAACCACAGCCACCGTGGAAGTAATAAGTACCTACTACGTCTAATAATTTCCTTGATTACCTACTGTATTGTTAATGTTAAGGCTGACGTGAATAAGGGCTCGATGTGGACACCTTATGATGGATTCAGACCAAACGAATGTAGAGCTAGAACAAGAACACAGAGCGTCGTTGTTTAGTGTTTTTTTGGTGCAAACGATAATTCGTTTCCATCATTTTCACCGAAGAATATCAACGAGCAAGAATGATCGTCTGCTGTTTACATCGAGTGAGTGAGCATTCTAAAGTTGAGTGAGCATTCTTTCGTTGTTCTATCTTGTTTGCGGAGATTCTATGGAATGCTCTAAAGGTGGATCCAGACTTTGCGAGGCATGCGCCACGAACGGTGCACAGCGAATGCCTCGGAGTGAGGCGTGCGTATCGAAAAAATATACCAACGTATGCTCGGGTCGAGCCATCGCGTGCGAAGCAAATGCTTCGTTTGTCTGTCTTCATGTTTGTGGCGAGGCATGTCCTGCGCACAGGCTGAGCATGTGCGAGGCGAGTCAGCGTGTGTCGGTAGGGATACGCATGCGTTGTGCGCCGTTCGCGGCGCATGCCTCGCAATGTCTGGTTCCACCTTTAGAAGGGACGCAGCACACATCACCTCTACGTCCGCCATTTTGACTACAACAGGATGGATGGAGGACAGCCGTGCATGTATTCGAGACGAACATTCAGGTGTCGAGAGCATTTGTTCACAACAAACAAATGCTCAATGCGAATATTTACATCGAGCAAACGCTCATGTCGGTCGCCATCTTTGTTGTGGACGGATAAAGCTTACCTACTTAGTTCAAAAACTTCGGACAATATCCAGCTGTATTAGATAATGTTAACTTTATCCAGACGCGATTAAATCATGTTGATTTTATTTTGTCTTCATTCCTAATCCTTCATCTTCAAGTTAACATTAGGTATCCAATAATAGCTGGATAATGTCCGAAGTTTTTAATAATTTCGGACTTTATCCCAAGGCTTTGGATAGAACTAGGTTTATCTGGATAAACTTAGCTTTTTATCCATCTTCATAACATAAACCGTCACCAAGGACTTTATTATGTTTTATTTCCTTCCTTCCACTCGACACCACCAAAACGACACCACCGGTGGTGTCGTATGGAATCTCTAGTCCATACGACACCACCGACTATTAGTGAGGTTACCTACATACAAAGTTGTTGATATGAAAACTCCAATTAAGTTCAAGCAGTTTCATTAATGAGGTATGTCATTTGATAAAGTTTATATTTATCTGTCACTCAAATGGTCATCTTGACATTGTTCATTGCAATTTGCATATTATTGTCTTTCCGTCCGAATATTTTAATTTTTCACAATGGACATGGATACTAATACTGACGACATAAAATACATAAAAACTAATGGCGGAACAGCTTTGCTCTGGCAAACATATAAATTTCACCGTCACAAGGGATATAAAAACGGCTGTTCTGTTTTATTAATTATCGTTTAACTATAGATAACTTGAAATAATAACTTTGGGGTCGGATCAATGTATGTGATGTTGTCTGATATTTATTTATTTTAATGAACTGGGACCTGTTTGTCAAAAACACGCGTTTCTGGACATCACTAGGGTGGTGTCGTATGGACTCTTAGAATAAGTACTAAAGCATAGAAGGAGCGCTACTTAGCATAAACGAATCAAAATATAGCCATGCTGTTTACTCATATGGCGGACATGTGCGTAAGGATTGAGGGCCATAACCGTGAATCGAAAAACTATTGGTATCAAAATATTGTAGAAGTTGTAAAACAATTGTAGAACCGATTTAAAAAATTGTAAATTTAAATTTAAAAAAGTTATAGCACTTCAAAGGGTGTCCCTCAATCCTTACTCAAGGGTACCTATATCTCGGTAAATGTATGCAAGGAGATGCTAAATCTAATATCAAGATTTAGTAGAAGTATAGCTAAGCATCTCCGCAAAAATTCAGCAGGATCAACGAACATACAAAACTTTTATAGAGGTTTTGAACATGTCCCTCAATCCTTATAGTATAACATTGCGTTTTGGCATACCTAGTGGCTATGTGTACAACATTATTTTTTTCGTAAACTTTTAGTAGAACTTGTGTTGTAAACTGTTAAAAAATAATAATTGTAAAATACTTCTCGGTTTAAAAGTTATTACGCTAGAAACCATGTCCCTCAATCCAAAAAACATTTGCTCGTAGCTCACTAGCAACTTTAAGTATGTAGTTATGTATGAATATAAATTTTTGTAGAAACTTTCTATTTAAAGTTTATAAAGTTATTTCGCTGATAGATTCGTTATTTATCAAGATATTAACTTACCAATATTCCTGGAGCTAAATACGTATAGGGTGACCATAAATTAAACAATGATGTAGGATTCATTTATTTATCTGTATGTTTAAAGCTTTTTACACGACTTTCCAATAAAAATAATGTTTTCAGGGTGTGTTTATTTATAAATATAGTGATAGTTTTTTATTCTACCACTTCTAAACGCCTGAATTGATTAATCTAAATCGTTGTGATATCGTTATAATCCTTGCATTACTCCAGATAATAAAGGATAGTGAAAACTTCAAAAAATATGTAGTTCTATGGTGCATGAAAAAAAAACTTTTTTTTTAAATCTTTTGTTTTAGGGGCTTTTATTCTTGTAAGAATATGTCAGCCCCGTTAAGTCACATCGCAATTACACAACATAACATTTCACAAGGACATAAGTAACGTAACGAGTAACGAGTCCTCACTGACGCATGAACATCCCAAATAAAGTGATGGTAGCAGATGACGTGGGATTTGCTAGAACTGATGTACATCCATCATATTTAATTTAAATTCACGCACCAGTAATTCCCTGTCTCTCGCATTTTTTTACAATCTAAAATTAAGTGTTGTACGTCATCTAACACCCAACATACCTTGCGATTGGGAGAAACAATTTTTTTCATTAAATATCCAAATTTCTTAGATGGATAATGTCCTGAACGTAATCTATTTGCAATGACTATAATATTCCTTCATATTTTATAATTCATAAAGCATGGAATTCGAGGAGGGTGACCTTGTATGGTTTTGAACCAAATTCCTTTCTCTTTACTTCTCTCATCAAAATACTCTTTGAATATCTCATACCATTTCTTTTTAACTTGCGCTAGATAATCAGTATAAAATAATTTTACGTTATATTCACTACCATAGTTATTGTCAATTTTGCACACCTGTCAGCCTCCTCGTTACCACTTAACCCGATATGAGATGGAACCCATTGCAGTCTAAGGTCGCGGCCGCTGTTTTTAAAAATATACATTTGCTTTAATATTTCATAAGCTAGCGATGCACCTATGTAGCCAGAGGCGCAACGAGCTATATGCTGTAAAGCACTTTTGCTATCAGTATATATCACAATTTTATTACATAACAAATTACTGCTACTGTTAATTGTTTCCAAAACTGCAATGAGCTCCAACGGCACAATCGATGCATTACAATTATTAACTTTAAACATAAGTGATGTTTTCTGACTTGCATCATAATAAGCGGCTCCCTGACCATTCTCAGTTTTGGACCCATCGGTGAAAACTTTATGCCAACCCTCATACTTTTCATTTAGTTCTCTGACAACCTCGGAACACACGACGTCACATAACCTACAACCAACGTAAGATCAAGACGCTTCCAACGATACCTCATTTGTCAAATTATGATAATAATATGTAGTTTGAAGTTATGAGGAAACATAATTATGAATATACTCGTACAATACATACCGCTCAAAATCATAACCCTTTTGCTTCGCCGTAGTCGGGTGAAATAGCAAAAAATCACATAATATCGTTAATTAAGTTACATTAGATACTTACCTCATAAAAAAATTATGATGAATAAAATACAACAAAAAAAAAACTTTGATACTCTCTCCTGTAAAGTAGGTTTATTGCCGCTTTAGTCTTTTTACCTGTCCACTGGCGTTCTTTATGGTCACCCTATACGTATTTAGCTCCAGGAATATTGGTAAGTTAATATCTTGATAAATAACGAATCTTTCAGCGAAATAACTTTATAAACTTTAAATAGAAAGTTTCTACAAAAATTTATATTCATACATAACTACATACTTAAAGTTGCTAGTGAGCTACGAGCAAATGTTTTTTGGATTGAGGGACATGGTTTCTAGCGTAATAACTTTTAAACCGAGAAGTATTTTACAATTATTATTTTTTAACAGTTTACAACACAAGTTCTACTAAAAGTTTACGAAAAAAATAATGTTGTACACATAGCCACTATGCCAAAACGCAATGTTATACTATAAGGATTGAGGGACATGTTCAAAACCTCTATAAAAGTTTTGTATGTTCGTTGATCGTGCTGAATTTTTGCGGAGATGCTTAGCTATACTTCTACTAAATCTTGATATTAGATTTAGCATCTCCTTGCATCCATTTACCGAGATATAGGTACCCTTGAGTAAGGATTGAGGGACACCCTTTGAAGTGCCATAACTTTTTTAAATTTAAATTTACAATTTTTTAAATCGGTTCTACAATTGTTTTACAACTTCTACAATATTTTGATAACAATAGTTTTTCGATTCACGGTTATGGCCCTCAATCCTTACGCACATCGGACTATGTGCGTAAGGATTGAGGGCCATAACCGTGAATCGAAAAACTATTGGTATCAAAATATTGTAGAAGTTGTAAAACAATTGTAGAACCGATTTAAAAAATTGTAAATTTAAATTTAAAAAAGTTATAGCACTTCAAAGGGTGTCCCTCAATCCTTACTCAAGGGTACCTATATCTCGGTAAATGTATGCAAGGAGATGCTAAATCTAATATCAAGATTTAGTAGAAGTATAGCTAAGCATCTCCGCAAAAATTCAGCAGGATCAACGAACATACAAAACTTTTATAGAGGTTTTGAACATGTCCCTCAATCCTTATAGTATAACATTGCGTTTTGGCATACCTAGTGGCTATGTGTACAACATTATTTTTTTCGTAAACTTTTAGTAGAACTTGTGTTGTAAACTGTTAAAAAATAATAATTGTAAAATACTTCTCGGTTTAAAAGTTATTACGCTAGAAACCATGTCCCTCAATCCAAAAAACATTTGCTCGTAGCTCACTAGCAACTTTAAGTATGTAGTTATGTATGAATATAAATTTTTGTAGAAACTTTCTATTTAAAGTTTATAAAGTTATTTCGCTGATAGATTCGTTATTTATCAAGATATTAACTTACCAATATTCCTGGAGCTAAATACGTATAGGGTGACCATAAATTAAACAATGATGTAGGATTCATTTATTTATCTGTATGTTTAAAGCTTTTTACACGACTTTCCAATAAAAATAATGTTTTCAGGGTGTGTTTATTTATAAATATAGTGATAGTTTTTTATTCTACCACTTCTAAACGCCTGAATTGATTAATCTAAATCGTTGTGATATCGTTATAATCCTTGCATTACTCCAGATAATAAAGGATAGTGAAAACTTCAAAAAATATGTAGTTCTATGGTGCATGAAAAAAAAACTTTTTTTTTAAATCTTTTGTTTTAGGGGCTTTTATTCTTGTAAGAATATGTCAGCCCCGTTAAGTCACATCGCAATTACACAACATAACATTTCACAAGGACATAAGTAACGTAACGAGTAACGAGTCCTCACTGACGCATGAACATCCCAAATAAAGTGATGGTAGCAGATGACGTGGGATTTGCTAGAACTGATGTACATCCATCATATTTAATTTAAATTCACGCACCAGTAATTCCCTGTCTCTCGCATTTTTTTACAATCTAAAATTAAGTGTTGTACGTCATCTAACACCCAACATACCTTGCGATTGGGAGAAACAATTTTTTTCATTAAATATCCAAATTTCTTAGATGGATAATGTCCTGAACGTAATCTATTTGCAATGACTATAATATTCCTTCATATTTTATAATTCATAAAGCATGGAATTCGAGGAGGGTGACCTTGTATGGTTTTGAACCAAATTCCTTTCTCTTTACTTCTCTCATCAAAATACTCTTTGAATATCTCATACCATTTCTTTTTAACTTGCGCTAGATAATCAGTATAAAATAATTTTACGTTATATTCACTACCATAGTTATTGTCAATTTTGCACACCTGTCAGCCTCCTCGTTACCACTTAACCCGATATGAGATGGAACCCATTGCAGTCTAAGGTCGCGGCCGCTGTTTTTAAAAATATACATTTGCTTTAATATTTCATAAGCTAGCGATGCACCTATGTAGCCAGAGGCGCAACGAGCTATATGCTGTAAAGCACTTTTGCTATCAGTATATATCACAATTTTATTACATAACAAATTACTGCTACTGTTAATTGTTTCCAAAACTGCAATGAGCTCCAACGGCACAATCGATGCATTACAATTATTAACTTTAAACATAAGTGATGTTTTCTGACTTGCATCATAATAAGCGGCTCCCTGACCATTCTCAGTTTTGGACCCATCGGTGAAAACTTTATGCCAACCCTCATACTTTTCATTTAGTTCTCTGACAACCTCGGAACACACGACGTCACATAACCTACAACCAACGTAAGATCAAGACGCTTCCAACGATACCTCATTTGTCAAATTATGATAATAATATGTAGTTTGAAGTTATGAGGAAACATAATTATGAATATACTCGTACAATACATACCGCTCAAAATCATAACCCTTTTGCTTCGCCGTAGTCGGGTGAAATAGCAAAAAATCACATAATATCGTTAATTAAGTTACATTAGATACTTACCTCATAAAAAAATTATGATGAATAAAATACAACAAAAAAAAAACTTTGATACTCTCTCCTGTAAAGTAGGTTTATTGCCGCTTTAGTCTTTTTACCTGTCCACTGGCGTTCTTTATGGTCACCCTATACGTATTTAGCTCCAGGAATATTGGTAAGTTAATATCTTGATAAATAACGAATCTTTCAGCGAAATAACTTTATAAACTTTAAATAGAAAGTTTCTACAAAAATTTATATTCATACATAACTACATACTTAAAGTTGCTAGTGAGCTACGAGCAAATGTTTTTTGGATTGAGGGACATGGTTTCTAGCGTAATAACTTTTAAACCGAGAAGTATTTTACAATTATTATTTTTTAACAGTTTACAACACAAGTTCTACTAAAAGTTTACGAAAAAAATAATGTTGTACACATAGCCACTATGCCAAAACGCAATGTTATACTATAAGGATTGAGGGACATGTTCAAAACCTCTATAAAAGTTTTGTATGTTCGTTGATCGTGCTGAATTTTTGCGGAGATGCTTAGCTATACTTCTACTAAATCTTGATATTAGATTTAGCATCTCCTTGCATCCATTTACCGAGATATAGGTACCCTTGAGTAAGGATTGAGGGACACCCTTTGAAGTGCCATAACTTTTTTAAATTTAAATTTACAATTTTTTAAATCGGTTCTACAATTGTTTTACAACTTCTACAATATTTTGATAACAATAGTTTTTCGATTCACGGTTATGGCCCTCAATCCTTACGCACATCGGACTCGCTGTTGTCAGAGCGGGAAAGATAAACTTTTGACAGGCCGTAAAAAATAATTTTGTAACCTTTTGTACGGAAACTAGGGATGAGGGTATTCACACTATCAGACTATAGCTATCGATAAAATAGAGTCATCGTATAAATGTATATATTACGAAATATCTGAAATAGTATTGTATGGCCGAAAGAAGATGACTATCATTGTGTTATCCAAATAACAGCCATGCCGTATATTGCCATAGTAGGTACATATAAATACTTACTTCTTAGAAAGTTATAATGACAAAAGTAATGTTATAATATCATCATTAAATTATTCAGCCGAAAGATGCCCACTGCTGGACATAGACCTCTCCCGAACATCGTCACTTCGACTGGTCCTGTGATTATCGCTTTCAATAAATAAAGTCATCGTATATGTATAAATGTCTATGATTTAATTTGCAATTACTAAAAGCTTCACAAAAGTTAAATACATTATTATTGAGTGTTCCTTGTAATGTACTTGGACATGCACGTTTTTTTCTGTCACTGGAACGGCGCCACGTGGTCTCAGGTAAGTTGTTAATTTCGAGGCGCTGGAAATTTTAAACAAAATAATGATTGTTTTATATATAACTAGCGACCCGCCCCGTGTACGTTTTATAGCTTAAAACCTTCCTCTTGAATCACTCTATCTATTAAAAAAAACCGCATCCCTAAAAATACAAGATTTATAAAGATAATTACGGTAAAGAGGTGTAAAAGTTAGTGGCATCAAATGCAAACTGATTGAGAAGTAAGTTAATCATCGTTCATTGAATACGTTAATTTTGTTTTTTGTTCTCCTAATTATTTTATCTATCAGGCTTGAAGATTGCGACTGTATTAAGATAAGCAAGACAATGAAATATTATCTGAAATAGTATATTGTATGAATGGCCGAAAGAAGATGTCTTACGTAATGTTGCAAGAAAAAAAAGTTTTTTATTTTCAATCAAGCTAAATACAGTGCGGGGTTAATCTGTACCAATTTTTTTAAAGAAATTACTCGAATTCTTTTATTTCCTGTAGACATGCAATTCAATAAGAATTTAGGCTTTTAAATTTAGATTGAAGGTATAATGTTGGTATAGACTTCTCCTTCAGTCTCCGCCATTTGCCAGAACGAGTAAAAGAAGATATAGTGCTTTCTTAGAACCCAACCAATTTCGTGAGCTACCACGGCAATCCATTTATTTCGAAAATATTCGTCACAGGAAAACCTAAATGAAAATAAAATGTATAAATACCTAATTAATTAAACCTAACACAAAAATTACGTTGTCGATAGATTTATCGATAAAATTTTCGCACCCCTTTAATAATTTCTTTGGCGAATATTCATATTGATATATAGATAAGATTTAGATAGTTTAAACTTATTTATTTTACTTCTTCTAAAAGGTAATGTCTTACTTTTACTTATTTAATGTATAACGAAATATATTTAAAGGAAAATCTATGAATAAACATAAAAATACTACGTACTTGTGAAAGCCGATATTTTCACTTTGATTTTTTGTACGTCCCTTGCGAGATTTACATTTTTTTACTATTCAGGACATAGCGCACACTCTTATTGACAAGAACAATATGCACTTACACAAAACACAATTAATTAAATATAAATTCTTGACTAAAATATTTTTTCAAATCACCGCGCCACTGTCACAAGTATTATACGACAAAATTTAAAATGTCGTTGTCGTTTGACAGGCGGTACTAGTAGCGGGCTATTTAATTTGGTAGCGTTAGAATGGGCTCAAAATCTCGAAATTGCTCTTATTTGACAGATGCCCCTGTACGTTTTTCAAGTACCGAGACGGCTTCTATGCTTTAGTACTTATTCTAAGTATGGACTAGAGATTCCATACGACACCACCGGTGGTGTCGTTTTGGTGGTGTCGAGTGGAAGGAAGGTTTTATTTAGTACATATTACTTCTATGACCGTAACATATCGTAAAAACCAAATATGGAGATTGTATTCTCACACGCAGGATTAGAAAATAAAAGAGGAAGCAAAAAAAAAAAAAACTATATGTGTATGTATACACGCATAGAAGTAGGTAATAAGTACTACGTAGGTAACTAGTACCTAACATTTACTTCTATGCGTAGGTAGGTACACACGGCTACAGATCAAGCTATACACTTCCAGTATAAGCTGATCTCGCATTGTATAGGATTTCCTTACAGTGAGAGGTCAGTGTAAACTTTGTTTTTGTAAGTTTTTCTTACGATACTGTAGTGAAATTGTCATGATCTATTTAAAAAGAGTAGGTATCCATGGAGTTTCTTGCCGGTTCTTCTCCATGAGACCCACCTTTTGGAACCGTGCACCTAGTTTTGACGTTTTAAAAGCACCTGTAATTTGGTTTGAAATAAAAAACTTTGACTTTGACTTTGAACTGGATTTGTATAGCTTGATGTGTAGCCGTGTGTACAACGCTATAACAGATGTGTTTTGCTGGAGACCCGTTTTCAGATCTCGCCAATAACTGCCCGGTTACATAGAAAAAGTTTGCAAGGACCATGTATAAGAAGACCAACAGACATTTGGGCACCATAGGCACAAATTCAGACACCGGGCTGCTATTGAGAAATTCCAAACAGAAAAACTCAATAAGTAACACTTTTCTCGACCTGGAGATCGAACCTAGTACCCCACGCTCAGCAGTCGCGCATGCGACCACTAGACCAACGAGGCAGTGAATAATAATAACCCCAACATAGCTATTACTAGTAGCGGTTACAACTAAGTCGACACTTATTGTGTCGACACTTCATTTTGTTCCGTTGGGAATCCTGTTGCAATGTCGTAGAAGAGGGAAGAATCTGAACGGTAACTTATAGTTCATCATCATCATTCACCCGAAAGCCGTCCACTGCTGGACATAGACCTCCCCCAAAAAGGGAAGCCATAATCCATAAAGCCATAATCGCCATCGCCACGCTTGGCTCAGAAGTACTCAGAGAACGCAGCTGCCCATTCTCTAGTAAATCCCTTAGCCTTTTATGACACCCATAGGAAGAGATGGGGTATTGCTATTCTTTACGTCTGGCACCACACGGACTTATGGTTACACTGTTAAATTGCCGTGAGGACACATTGTGACTTGATTGTGACCAAGCGATCACAATCATGTGCGGTGCAATGCGGTAGAAGTCTATCGCAATTCGCAATCATTTATTTCAACGAAATGTTATTATATTACTTGATTAAAAAAAAAACAACTCATTTGTATTTTTACCTGCAGAAGTTTTTATTTTAACAGCAGAAAGAAATACATACGACCAAAACATGTTTACAAAAGACATAATACCTAATTAGTAATAACAAGTAATTTATATTGAAAATATTAATCACCCATTTGTACTTTTAAAATCTAAACACATCTTACGACACTTTGTCTTCAAGTGGTGTCAACTTGTGACCAGATGTGGTCACAATGTTACTGAATTCACAAAATGGACTCTGCCATTTTTAAATTTGCAGCGTTCTCTAAGTTTCAATAACCGGCAAAGTGCGTGTCGGGCCACGTGTAGTAATAGGGTTCCGTAGTTGCACAATAATTTGTAAAGCCTACTTAGCTGTGATAGTTTCCCTTTTTACTTCGTTATACTACTGCCGTGAATTTTTTCACATATCCAAAACTAACCGTTTAGCTGGCAGGGGGGGGGGTGACACTTGACTCTAACAAAAATTGAAGAAAGAAAACAAATTTATTCAGCTAAGGACACAATAACAGCATAAACATTAAAGAATAAAAACAAAAACATAAAAGAAACACACATATTTTATGCTGTCGAGCATGCCCATGCCGAAAGGGTCACCAACTCAGCATATGCTGGGCGTCAAACACCCAGCGCTGATTTTCAGTTGGTACCCCTGCAGTGACACACGGACGAAGGTAATTTTGAATCTATATATTTTATTATTTGTTTATGTTTGTGTTTGTTTTTAAAATGTGTCGAATATATAATGCATAAATATGTTGTGAATAAACTATAAAAATATAAATTGGCACTTTAAAGCTTAATATTTCAGAAACGCATTGTTCAAACAAAAAATTGTGTTTACAAACCCGTAATATTTTTGGAAGACCTATCCAACAACATCCCACACCATTACATGGGCTAGACGAGAGAAAAAAAGGTCTCAAAGAATAAGCTATAAAATTATTATTTTTTACCACTGTCGGCGTGACGTGATATTATATCCATGCCAAATTATAGATTTCTAGTAACTACTAAGAGTCTCTGAGCTACGCTGCGGACGGACGGACATGGAGAAACTATACCCAAGGGTTACTTGTTGACTACGGAACCCTAAAAACAATGACAAAATAAAGGAGATACATGCTTTCGAAGTTTGTGGAGGGGGAATTTTCTGTCCTTGTCACACGAAACGGATATTGTACAGAGTGAGGTCAAGTCACTATGAATTTTTTAAGGTATGACGTCATTTATAAGTAGTGTTGTCTCTGTCTCGTGAACAATTTATTGTTTATAACTTGGGCATTTTATTATTTCATTGGTTTCTTCACTGTTGCTTAATATTTTTGTAATAGCTCAAGGTTTTTTGACTGAGCGGGTTACCTTTGGGGTTTCGTTGCTATACGAAGTAGTTGTAGTACAAGAACCGGATATTTTTGTAATAGCTCAAGGTTTTTTGACTGAGCGGGTTACCTTTGGGGTTTCGTTGCTATACGAAGTAGTTGTAGTACAAGAACCGGTATCCTTGCGTGAGTTGCGCGCATTCGTTGGTGAAGTGACAGGCGAACAGTAGCAAGTTGCGAGGATTGACCCGCAACGCGAACCGCATGAACATCAACGAATAGATTGAGAGTGCTGAAAATTATAAAAAAAAGGTATAAGGTATTCGCTTCCCACGGTGTACGCAACTACGTCATGATTTCCCAAGAATAACAACAAAATTTGACAACAGACTCCGAAGCTTATTAACCATCAGTAGCTATGCCAGTCATGAGATCTGTCATGGGAAAATACTTGTTTTGTTATATCAAGCACGCGGCACATCTGTATTCGCCTAATATGAGTTGGGTTGCAGACGTGTAGGAAACTGATGACGACGGTATTCCGTCTTACGTAAAAGCGGGCAAGCCTATTGTTATATATCGGCGACTATTTCAAACTCTGGACTGACCTCGAGCAATTCCCGGCGGAAAATCCCAATAACACTCCCCGATCTGGGAATTGAACTTGGTAAACTATTACACCTATAATATGTGGCTACAATACGTTAAATAAGAACTTAAGTATTTAGGGACATAACATAATTGTCATTAAGAATGAAAAACAAAATGTGTGTTCCCTTGTCTTCATGTCGGCTAGAACGAGATTCCGTACGTATTACCTTTTAGTGTCTCACTGCAAATCTAATACATTCATCTCGTTTAGATCTGACTCGGTCCGAAGCAGGGGCGTTGTTCCATTGACCGGGCACCTGCACGACACCTTTAATGGCACGGCGCAGCGCTACGCCGGCAGTTGGGTTTTCCACTCCACGCTGGTTTTTTGGACAGTAGTTGAGAAGCAGCTGACGCGATCAGTCTGATACTTCGGTCAAATTATATCTGCTCTATCTCTTACATTTACGGCGTAAATACGCGCACTGCTACAGTTTACAAGATCACGCAACACGTGTGGAATTTCGCTGGAATGACAAACGGCGGGAAGCTTGATAGTAGCGGCGCCGGCACGGAACCCGCACGGTCACCGGTCAGTGGAAAATCACGCTGTGTTTATACTTTTATGTCGCCACGGCTGTCGGGCCGTCGTCGTGCCTATATTGGTCAATCGAAAACGGTATTAGCATTAATTTTGGAGGGCAGCGCAATAACTACAAATATTAAGTGTTTTTCCATTGACTGGTACAGCGACTGCGCGGCATGACGCCCATGGTCTTGCATTTCCATTGCAGCCGGTTTGCGCCGGCTTTTTGGGCAGTAGAGAAGTTCTGATCTAGGACAGCACGGAAAAATTACCTCGTCAAGTAATCTGCTCTCCTCTTACATTTAGAACGAAAATATAAGCAAGCTAGAACCCGATTTTGGATTGACCCGATCTTAAAAGTCAGATAAAAGCAAATTTCAAATACACTGGTAAAACAAGCAAGTATTATTAGGTCACATCTCGTCACCCCTAACCGCCCGGCGTACACGCACACTGCCACAGTTTACATAATTATGCAATACATGTGCAGTTTTACCGGGTGGCGGGAACATTGCTGTACTGGCACCGGCGTGACTCGTCGCCGTGCCGTCGCCGTTCCGTCGCTGTCATCGGATACACTTAAAGTTTTGCCTCCATCTTTGCTTGCCGTTGCCGTGCCAGTGTGGTGCCTGGCCGGCCAATGGAAAAACGCCCGTTGCTATCAGGAAAAATAAGAAAGAGATGGAAATTCAAACTTTAAAACTCATTATTAATTCTAAACCTTCAAATTAATTTACGTGTTGAATTTCAGCGGGTTATAAGCGGCATATTTTGAGATGCCGTCTTAAAGCCACGACATTTTAGATATGAAATCAATAATTAATCTGCAAATAAAATCGCAATTAGCTGAATTTTTGTATTCACCTTCATTTAGGTGTTTTATTAAACAGGTCAGAGACAGAAAGTTAAAAAAAAAGTTTAATCTTGTATCTTGAAGTGAAGTGTTAAAGTTAGACGACAAAATTTTTTTCTTTCAACTACGTAGTAATGTTATCATTAATCGCTACAAAACCGATCACAAAATACGTATTTTCTGCTTAGAAGCAAAACAGTGCAGAAATGTTGTATGAAATCTCATTACTGCACTGCAAACAGTGCAGAAATGTTGTATGAAATTTCATTACTGCACTGTTTTTCGTTAATGCAGTTTTTTATTTAGATATAAATTTACCACAGAGGTTTAATGTCTCCCGTTAAGTTTAATATTAAATGTATGCATTCTTATGCATTAGATCAAAAAGATACTGGCTGAAAATAAGAATCGGCTGAATAAAACCGAATTGGTGAAATAAAAAAAAAACAAATGGCGCGCATTTTGTACCATTGTAAAACTTTGATACTTCTTATTTAGCAAGAAAAGTTTAAAAAAATGGAAATAGATAGCGATATGAATTCAAGTCCAGAAAGTATAAAAACAGCTGCAAATGAAATTTTTAATAACCTTTTGCCGCAAAAGTCGCAGGATAACCTTGTTTTCATTAACTTGAATTTTTATTTTGAGTAGGTATATTTTTATCACGGTAGGTAAATTGGTAGTTGAAAGAAAAGTAGATTACGCACCTTGCTGAAGTGAGTGATTAATGCACTCGTGCTAATTTAGTGCCCTCGCTTGCGCTCGGGCACCAACATAACACTCGTGCATTAATGACTCACTTTGCGCTCGGTGCAACAATCTACTAATAAAGCACAGGCTCTATTTTTCTCCTTTTTTTTACTGAACCATCAACGTTTATTGTTTGATTTGTGACTGTGATTCTGATTACGCATGACTACTTAGGAAAAAAACACTGCTAAATTGGGAAATTTGTGATCACAGTAAGCTACCTAAAGATGTGGTGTAGGGTATCGATTTTCAACATTTAAAAAAATATGCGTATTATCACTAAAGTGACACAGTTTTTTACAGATTTTTGCTTGAACTGGCATAACCTGGCCTCTCGCTCGGTACCGTCCACGAGTCGTTGAACTTTGCATTTGCGTGAGAATGAATGCACTATGCAGACGCGTCCTTTGCTCGGTTTAAACCGGTATAAACTGCTTTTTGGGAATCGATTCTATGTGCACTCACACAAGCAAAGCTCAGCTTACGCTTCGATATTTGTACCCGCTTGACGTTAAGTTTCGGGACAACCTGTGTAACTTTAAATTTTAATATTTTCTTCTGAACAATCTTTAACTGTCTTATCATTTGTTTCCGGCTTGACCTTATTTTTCGGGACAGCCTGTATATTCGCGGAGTTATTATGAAAATTGTAGATCATCAGATTCTGTACAAAAAAGGTTATACAGATTTTTTTACACTAGGTATATTTTGTATTATTGCGCGGAGAAAGTATGGATGTGCGTTCGCATACAACGATTAGAACTAAACGTAGCTGAATACAAAAATTAAGCTAACTGTTTTTACGCACATTTGAAATCGAGAATGACTGGGCCGTAAATCTGTTTGGAAATTTTAGTTCAATCTAACTTAACCGCTCTAATTTTCTTCCATCACTTTCCTGTTATAGTATAGATGCAAGTAAAATATGTTTTTTTTTTTTTAGTTTTTAGCCAAGCAATAATATATAGCTAACTAATTTCGTAGCTCAACAGAGTCGGGGGCCTTACTGATTGTTGTGATTAAAGTTAAAAAATAGTAAAATCTTACCTAACGTCATTTTTCCACTAATAATGCGATAATCTTTTCGTGTGTCGGCAATAGCTGCTAAAGGTATAGCCCAATTAAGAACAGGACCCCAGAAATGAGTGCTGTAAAGAAACGTTATTTTTCAACCAATGATATTTACATCCTCTTTCTTATCTTCATCAATATTCTATTTGAGTTTGACGCAGATATGAACGTTTTTTTTTTCTTTGAATACCATCAAATGCCTTCGTCCGCTCTGGGCGGAAGTAGTGTCAGACTCTTACTGACTAAAACCCATCCGTGTTCCTCATAATGCCCTTTGCGTTCCAGGGCCGCGGTAACTCTTTCGAACAAATTCCGCAACTCTGGCATGCACTGGCCCTAGCGGGCCCCGTCTAATAAGCGGCACATCTCCCTTGCAGGACAAAAATACCAACCAAACAATAATGTAATAAAGTACCTGACAATGTACCAATTATTGAAGTCCGCAGCCGTATTTTTACGAAAATTCGGAAAATTACGTGGAGGTAGTCTCATTACGCGAACTTACCGAATGAATAATCTAGTAATTTCACGAACTAACGAACTGAGTCTACTAATTTCGCGAAACCTGGAACCGAGTCTATGGTTTTTGTGAAATTGCTAGTTTAGTAATATGACAACATCCGTAAAAACAAGGTGGGTGGCAGAAGCCTGCCATTGGGCGAGGGAGTTAAAAAAATATATAAAGGTAACTAGAGTCTGGCCAAGGAAAGAAAAGACACACGAATTATTTGCAAACTTTTAGGCAATGATTTTTCAACAAAAATATTTATTTCTAAAGTGTCAAATTGGGGTTGCCATGCAGAGATTTTTTTAAATTTGCCGCGCTTTTTCAGTGTCTTATTTCGTTTGCCAGACTCTACTCCTACCTCATTAAGTAGTCCCTAAATTCTTTGCTTTTTAGCTGAGTCAGTAGCTTCTTCAGCATTGTGATTGCGTTAATTCTAGCTGAAATAGAAGAAAAACATGCAAGTTTTATTATGGTTAGAATTTCCTGCTATTTTGTGGACCGTGACTTTTGTTACTGTTTTCGGATTGAGCAAAATTGACAAGATTATATATTATTGCAGTTAGTGGGTATCGGTTTAAACACACAAGGACGATCTTAATACTAAATGATATCACGAATATTTCGCACGCATTGTTTGTACGACATTTTAAATTAAGTAGGTACTACTTGTTACCACCAACTTCTGCCGCCAGAAAGCAATGCTGTTTGCCTTCCTGGTATGGGTACCGATAAAATTACAGGCACATGACTTTTAAGTTTTTACTTTCCGTCAGGTGGGCCGAAGATATGTTTGGCCAATTACTACGTTAAAAAAAATGTGCATGACAATCGATCTACATCAGTATTAGGCCCTTTTCCGATGGAATGAATGGTCACCACATTTTTTGTGTCGTGAGCTGTGGTAAAACGATCCAAGTGACATCACTACATAGTATAGGTAAAACAAAGTCGTTTCCCTCTGTCTGTTCCTATGTATGCTTAGATCTTTAAAACTACGCAACGGATTTTGATGCGGTTTTTTTTAATAGATAGAGTGATTCAAGAGGAAGGTTTTAAGCTATAAAACGTACCCGAGCAACGCTGAGGCGGGTCGCTAGTTTTCTATAAAATGTAGTTAACTATACAAATGTATATAACTCCATTTTATAGAAAATGTTAGTTTAAACTTGATTAGGAGATATGGCTAATAATCAAGTTTAGACTGACATTTTCTATAAAATAGAGTTATATACATTTGTAGTTAACTACATTTTATAGAAAATGTTACGAGTAGTTGGATCTTTTCTGGTTAACAGGGTCCAAACGGCCTTCGTTTTACCTTTCGGCTATACAGTTGAGTCAGCTATGTGAGAGACTCACCTTCCACTGATAAACACAAAAGAACCCACAAGACATGGATAGGACAAGACGACGATGTGCACGAAATCTGGGTAACAGAGCAGAGGGATGATAGTTGAGTTCCGCACGATGAAAGAAGAACTACGAAGAGAATTGAACAGCTATTTGATTGACCCTGCTGCGACACGGAAAAATTTCATTCAGTTCAAAGTCCTGCGGTCAAAGTAGTCATTTCAGTATACTTAACATAATTTTATATTTAAAATCATTTTTCTATTTTAATTTTGAGTTTATTCTTCATCTGTCATATTATTGTAAAACGTCACTTTGTGACTTGTGATTGTTGATATTGGTTAAAGAGAATTTAAACAAAGTGAAAACTTCATTATACTGAAACTTCGTAGAGTAAAAATTAAAAATCTATATAAATAAAAAGAAAAGTCCTGACTGACTGATTGACTGACTCATCAACGCCCAGCCCAAACCCTTGGACCTGGAAAGGTGAAATTTTGCACAGAGGTTCCCTTTATAATGGAGACAAAGAATAAGGAAGGATTTTTCGAAATTCAACCCCTAAGGGAGTTAAATAGGAGATGAAAGTTTGTATGGAAAATCGTCACATAATGGGTTCAAAATTTCACGCAAGCGAAGCTGCGGGCAAAACCTAGTCTAAGGATAATATAATAAAACCTTTTCATGCAATACTGAAATAAGCCATACAAGACTGTAAGTACAAATAAACGCAATAATCCTATCTCGTTCTATAGCTGGTCATACTGTTCTCCAAGTTGCGTTACAAACAATACTCGGTCCTCTGCCTATCTCAATTAGGTTTTCCATAAACCTCAAATGGATAACCGGTCAAAGAGCTCGATACATAACATGTGACAACTAAAAACGAAAATAACATAAAGTATTGTATACCTACATATCACACACCTAAAGTCTGTTTTTTAATTCTGGAGAGTGAATTCCGGACAAGCAAGAAACATCAAAAGGGATTCGAACATTTTTCTATGGAAGCTGGCATAGCCCCCTGCCGCCATTTTAATTTTTTTTCAAGATTGCGGCGCACTGTCAGACTAACATGTATGGGTAGAGGACACTCAAACAAACAAAAAATGACAGCAATACGGTGCCCTAAAGTGTCACGTTGCCGAGATATTATGTACGAGTGGCGAAGGGTCAATAAGAGTGAAGCCGGAGCAAAAAATGCTTACTTTGCTTGCCTTGGTTAAGCGTAAGTATTTTATAAACTTAACTTTAAAATTAATAATTATTTATCTCACGATAGTCGTGAGGTATAAATGTTAAAGTGGCACGACTACATACACTTCACCCCGATAATTCAGCCCTCATCAAGCTGTCTCCCCCCCCCTATGTCCACGCCAGCAACGCCCTAAGCCGAGGTCCGAGTCCCACTAGGGGTCGCCCTTAGTGCTGTTGTTGCAGGTAGTCATGATGTTAGTGTAGTACAAGTAGTTAGCTTAGGTTAAGTATTTTACTTCCCCCCATTGGCTGGAGACCCTTCAGGTCTCGCCAATAACTGCCCGGTTACGTAGAAACCGTCCCCTAGGACGACCTACTGCAGTCCAATAGAAAAAAAAAAAAAAAAAAAACTACATACACTCTTAACCCACTTAAGGCGGCTTAAAAAATCGCAGTTATTACGCAGGGGCGGGCGGTTTAAAGGACTAACGCCGAGAGGCGTCGTCCGCATCTCTTAATGAAAAACTTTTATGCCGATCGGCGTTTTCCGCACATGAAACTGATTTCTAGCTTATTGTGACAGAATTTTATTTATTTTCAGTATTATTGAATTCTGACCAGGGATTGCAAACCTTTTTTCTACATTTGATAAGTTATAAATACTTTTAAAAATAGTATTAAGTCTACTATTTTAAATGTGCTAATTATAATAAGTAGTGTTTTGAATTAGTAGTTGAAGGGAAAAAGAGAACATCAAGAAGGGTTTTCAGTTACATACTATTTCTAGTGCATAGCAAGTAAGTAATTTGTTTTACTTAATAATGACTTTCCCTTGAAGGTGAAGCTCGACCATCGTCACCGAGTTTATTGAGAGATGGTGTGAGATTTTCGATTTCTTCTAAGATCTGAGACAATTACTTCATCATATAGACGTCACCTGACGTCATAATTGTGCATCTCTTTCTAATCCAATTCGAAGAATCACCCTTAGCGATATTTTTATTTGGTAGGAACTGTTGTCAAAACTGGTAGACCACTTATTTGGCCGACCGTACCTATAACTCTTTTTTAATTCCATAAAACATTTAATATATGAATAAATAATATATGGATATAAAATGTTTTCAATGTTGATAACCTCTGACCTGCACCTGAGTAGAGTTTTATTATTTTTCCAAAATCATCATTACAGAAACGACGAATTTAATGCTAATGTATGTATGTAAAACATGCACATATAAAAGTATATCCCTTTAAAATAGAATTTGGCCAAGTTATGGCCAAATATAATTTACACCGATAGGCGTGATCCGCATTTGAATGACAGTTAAAATTACGCCGATGTGCGTGCACCGCAACGAATGGGTTAACTATGGGCAAGACAGCGAACCGGCCTAGGAATTAAAATAGATAAATAAAATAGCTAGCAACTTAATGCATGCTGCAATGAATAGGTACCATTATCTATAAAATTATTGTATTTTTCAGTTTCTGAGCAGTATTAAACGAGATTAATTAAACGGCTTCATTCTTAACTATGTACTGTGGTTTGACGGGTTTGACGTAGCAAGTACAATGCGTCCAGTATATCTAGTTAAGCGGCGAAATAGGGAACTAAATTAAAATGCACTGTGTTTGACATAATGTTGACATTTTGCTGATTTTGCCAGAGCAAGCAGCGCCGTTGAACTGTCAAATGTAGTGGGCGGGCACTCTGTAGCTTATCAATCATTTATTATCAGATATCAGTGACAGTGACATTGGCTAGGAAACGAGAAGGACAAGACGTTTTTGAGACAAAAATAAATTATTTTAAAATTTCAAAGCACATACTAAATAGAAAACAGGTAGGTTTTCTAATAGCAATATTTATGAGGTGTTTAGTTCATAATAATTTTAAATGCATGCTATCCATTATAACCTTGACATGTATTGTAAGTAAAAGCATACGTAATTAATTTAAATTTAAATTAGCATAACACACGTTACTCTTGTTTTATCTATTATTGTCGTCTTGTCATAACCTTGATCTAGAATCTCAGTCCTTTAGTAACATGGTACCGTAGGCATAGAGGGCCACATGAGTCGAACATGTAGTGACTCTCGGAAATTTAAATGTAAAATTGTATGGGACTCGACGGCTTTACAGTAGAAATACAGCCATCGATAGTCTCCGGGAGGAGTTGGACTCTGAGGAAGCAAAAACAATAACATTTATTGCATTTTTAGAGTGTTTATAAAGTGCCAGCCTAGGGTATGCCCTGAGCTGCCATTGTCTCTGCTATTTACCATTTTCTAAGTTACATTTCACAGCTTGATTCTAGCTCATTCTGCCATTCTCTGTCAGCCAACTGCATGCTATCATCAATTAATGGAACATGTCTAATAACCTAGGGTAAATACTCTAAGACCTAGTCAGAAACTCCATACAATATTTCAAAATACAACTTACTGATATCACAAACAGCTGCCAAATTTAAATTAAACTATCTGCTGCTTGCCGCAAGGCAGCTACTGGCCTGGTAAAACAACACACAATATAAATAATTCATTTTTGTATTACAGCCAAAATGAGTGCAGTCGTTGGAAATTTATTAAAACAGCTGAAAAGCAAAGAATTTAGGCAGTATTTAATGAGGTAAAGTTATTTTTTATTACTATAATTATGTTAGGTATATTCTGTACTGTGGAGTAGATACTCTACAAAGACTGGGCCACACCATCCCGCAAGGCACACACACCAAGCTAATGAATATGAATGAATCACAATGAAACCAGATTTATTTATACAAAGTTTGGTCAAATACAACAAATGACAAATGTTTGTAACTTCGTTGGCTTGGTGTGAATGCTGAATTACAAATACAATTGAGTATTATTCTGTTCACAACTGTGGGATTCTGCTTGTGACTCCAACATAAAAACGATACAAAGAGCAGAAGACTCCATCCAAAAACAACCAATGCTCTCTTGTTCATAAAGAACTCAGAGGTTCACCATCACCTGAAATTGAGCACAGTGAAGGATGAAATAAGACCCTTTGCTAAAACTTACTAAAAGCATCTCCAACATCACACAAATCCACTGATGGTCCAGCTCACCATTCCCAACTCACTGAACCGCCTAAAGAGATGCAAAATCCTTAACCTGGATAGCCTGCAATGAGCTTTCAACTACAAAGAGTCAATCTCAGGGGGAACTGATTCTACATGACACACTATCTGGCAATACATCTGCTCACAGTCATTGGAATGATTACAAGAGGAGCGAAGAAAAAAAAACTTGTCTCAATCCATCAATGAAGGGTATTCGTATCAGTTTGATGGCAGTCTGTAACAAATTATCTGTCATAAAATAGCCACATATCATCGGAATACCTAATATTAAATACAGGTGTTGTTGAACATCAGCTGTGCTCATTGCTAATATTTTATTTTTAGCACTCATTTCTGGGGTCCTGTGGCCAATTGGGGAATACCTTTAGCAGCTATTGCCGATATACAAAAAGACCCAAGCTTTATTAGTGGAAAAATGACAGTTGGTAAGTAGTAATTACAGATGTTTTTTTACAAAATTAATAAAAAACAATATGAATAATAGTAAATTACATAATTCTATAGGGATGTCCACGAAGTTCTCACATTTACAAAAGATAAAATGAAGCTAAATTGTATAAAACAATTGACGTAGTTAAATGTCATCAAAACTTAGATATAAATCATTGTAAAATAAGATAAAAGATATCTTGAGAGAAATGAAAGCAACAAAAAAAAAAACGTAATTGTGGATAGTTAATAGACATATACATGCGTCGTTAATGAAGTACCAGGGAAGCCACACAGTAGTTGGGCCACAGTGAAGGGTGCATGCGTCGTTAATGAAGTACCAGGGAAGCCACACAGTAGTTGGGCCACAGTGAAGGGTGCGCTTTTGGGGGCTATTTTATATAATATTGACGTTAAAAAAGAACTATGTAATTCTAGTCTATTTTGAATAAATGAGGTTTGAAGTTAGTAATCCGACTTCCAAATCCTGTCTAACCATCCTCTGTAAACTGGCAGTCACTGTGTGTAAGCTCTAATCATCTGGTAATTATGATCTCACGATTGGCGCTGTGGCAGATCGCTTGGCTGCTGGGCAATGGGTTGCAGGTTCGATTCTCGTAGGGAAAATCAAATCAATTCAAATGTTTTTATTTCACATAAACCATTACAGGCGCTTATGAATAGTCGAATTTAGGTGCACGGTTCCAATTAGTCGTTTCCTATGGAGAAGAGCCGGCAAGAAACTCCATGGTTACTCTTTTAAAATCCATATCTTTATCAGTTTGAGTGGGTACAGTTATGACTTAGAATAGTATGGCCTACAAATAATTGTTCCGGGTCTGGGTGTTTGTGTAGACGAATATATGTGTCTGTAAATGCACCCACGATACAGGAATCATAGGAATATTCTTGGTAGGGCAATGAAAAAAAAAAAACTGACAATTGTGAGTAAAACTCGCGCCCTAAGAGTTCTGTATCGGAATGTAATGTTAATCCGACTCAGCGCACCCCTTCTACGCGTGGTCAGGCCCTGTCCTACCCCTAGAGTGTTATTTAAAAGCGTGGAGCCAGGAGAGCCTACTGGCGGAGTAAATCCAGAAACACTTGCACAGTGTAAAGTGGCCAATAATGCAGTTGACTAATATAAAGTTGACACAGTGACCAGCAGACTAGTCGGTGTAACAAAAAGTTACTTAAATTAGGGACTTTAAAGGTCCGAGACGGGTTGCAAACTGCAGACAGCAACCGCAGACCGCAAGTCACATTGATTTGTATGAACCAGTGTCGCTTGTCTGCTGCTGTAATCTGCGGTAGCAGTTTGCGGTCGCCGTTGGAATACTAATACGTGTGCACCTTAAAGGTGTTATTAGGATGACGAGTTGCGGTCTGCGAATGCAGTCTGCAGTTTGCAGCCCGTCTCGGACTTGTACCTTAATCGTTTGAAGTTTTAATTATTCGGCGAAATGAAAAGTGGCGAAAGATTTTCGGCCAGATAGATAAGACTCGGCTAAACATATTTCGCTATTCTAACAGAGAACCATTAGGGCTTACTGTTAGCTTTGCCTAACAGAGTGATAATGTTAACCGAGAGAACAAGTTCAAAACGAAGCCACGATTTGAAGTGCCAAGTAGGTACATTGTTTTTTATTTAATTAAACAGCTCACTGAATCAGAACGTTTCGATAAGTTATCGATCTATTCGGTTAGTTATATTCGTTCTCGTAACGTGAAAAAACGAGTTAAGACACCGAATCCGAAGTCCTGCATCAGGGGACTGTGATTAAGTTTCTTTCAGTCAAAAAACTATATTATAGGCTTATTGCCGTCTTCATAATATTAGTTAAATCTATTTCTATTAGGTAACTAACCAGATAAAGTGACAAAACGGTTTTCATATGAACTTCATTATCTCTATTTGTCCGGTAGTAACTATACAAGGTTAGTCGGAAAGGGGGTACTAATCCGAAAGGGTGTTAAAGTACACATAATAATGAATAACTTTTGTTCTACAACTTTTCCCAAAAGTCAATAGTTTAAGAGAAACAGTTGTTCAAATATTTCGAAAAAAAATCTCTAAAATCTATCTATCCCCAGTAATGATCAACTGTGTTTTCATTTTAGGTCATATTTGGGGTCATGAATTAGAAGCACCATTTTCTGAATTTGTAACTAAAGCAGGAATGAAGAATTTTTGAAAAAACTAAAATAAAAATCATTTTATTGGAAAAAAAAAATATCGAATTTTGAAATTTTAACACTTGCTTTCAAACAGTCATCAGCGATACTATAAGTGGGCTTCGGATTAGTACCCCCTTTCCGACTAACCTTGTATAGCCATTACCTTTATCAAATACTATAAGTACTATTCTATTTTCTGTTACTTTTAGATCGGCCGCACAATAGGTAAGAAATTTCTGTCGCGTGCGCGAATACCCTCTGCGCATAAATTTTATACGAGAGCCAGCAGGCTGCCGGAGTCGGTAAATTCTGACCGTGAGCGGGCTCTAGTACAGAATGTATGAGCAGAGACGCTCGTTAGAAATTTTCTGACAGTCTGATAATGTGCAGCCGGCCTTATGGTAACATAAATATCTCAATATTGACATTGAAATGATCTCTGCCGGCAACTGTATTGATTAGAGTTCACTGTAGTGTAATTCTCGATAATGTACCTACATTTTTAAACTGTAGAATAATATAGGATTTTTTAAGTTTAGTAATAGGTATCTATCTATTTAATATAACAGCAGACAAAAGTGACCTACCAAGGCACAAATATCTTTTGAACCAATTATTCAACTAGAGATTTCAGCTCATGTTGCAAATTGATCTCAGATTTACCGTTAAGGTTCATAAAAGCATATTATTTTTATGTACTGTGTTCAATCCGTCTTTGAAGCAAACATGTTGCTAATTTCTATACATTTCCGTGCTAAAATAGATCTTTTGTATATTAAATGTAGTAGTCACGAAATATTATCCTTACTAATATTATAAATACGAAAGTAACTCTGTGTGTCTGTCTGTTACCTAATCACGACTAAACTACTGAACCGATTTTGATGAAACTTGGTACAGAACCTTCCAGAACTTGGTCTGGAACCCGGAGAAGGACGTAGGCTACGTTTATCTCGAAAACCCCAAAATATCTACGCCGGCATCCATGTGGGCGACGCCGCAAGCAACTCTAGTTCTAAATATTTTTTCCGACGGTATGCTCACAAAGTACAAGAAAATGAATTTGTATGAATAAATATGGCGTAAATCGAGCTAAATCAGAGTTAAATCTCATAAAGATATAACTTGTTATCTCGGCAGTTCAATAAAGTTGATTATCTCAAGCCCGTACTTGTTATCAGTTCGCCTACTATTTGTGTTATATACGACATCATAAATCTTTTTTATTTGTGTTTGAAGTAGTTAGAGATACACATTTATTGTACAGTTTTTTTTAAACTTTTCTCTACTTTTGTTTTCTCCTGTATCGTGGGTTACAGACACAAATCTTCACACATGCATAAATGCCCAGACCCGGAACAACTATCTGTAGGCGATACAAATATTTTTTCCGTGCGGAAATCGAACCCACGACCCGTAGCGCAGAAGCCTATCGTTCAGCCACTGCACCAAACGTGTCGTCAAACGTGTATTTTATGCAATAATGCATTTTGTTTGTACGGTCGCGGACTCATAATGTTTATCAGATTTCAAATTCGATTCCTTATCACACTGTGCGCAATAAGGTTTAAGATGTCATATTAACTTATGTCATATCGACCTTGATGAAAAAGTAATGTGCAAGCAATTATAGACCTAAGGGTGGCAAACATTTCAAGTCCCCGACTGTACACCTGGATACAATTCTCCTAAAAGAAATCTTGATAAATCGCAATTGAACCAAGACCGAACCGTTCATTCAGACAGTTTTCGTTATCAAAAGTTGTGAAATTGTTTGACACAAAATCAATCATTTTAACAGTTTTCCAAAACGCGATTCGCGATATGGCCACCCATTGTACTTTATTCTCTAATTTTTTTTTAAATCCTAACTAATATTATACTTAAATGCGAAAGTAAGTTTGTTTGTTACCTTTTCACGCCTAAACCACTGAACCGATCATCCTGAAATTTTGCTTATACATAAATAAAACAAAATACACAAAAAGTAACTCTGTCTGTCTGTCTGTTACGCTTTCACGCCTAAACCGCTCCATCGAATTTTGATGAAATTTGGTACAGAGATAGATTAGACCCTGGAGAAGGACATAGGCTACTTTTGTCCAAAACGGCATCCTTTAGTAAATAAATAAAGTACACAACACAAACTTCAACAGCAGCAAATAAATTCATAATTTGTATAACTTTATGGAAAAGTCGTGATTAGAATAGAATAAGAAATATGTTTATTTATGTACGACGCTAATTGTCTGGCAGGTTACTCAATATATTGAACTTAGCTTCCTTTAAAAATTTAACAGACTAGCTTGTGCCTGCGGCTTCGCTCGCGTTAATTAATCTCAAAAAAACTCTTAACACACTCCTAAAGTTTCTATAATAATATAATTCAATCGTGATTCGAAAGACACGTGGCACCATCTATGAACGTTATTGTTGTTTTCCTCGGGAACAGTACTTTTTTTCGTGATGAAACGTGCCATATGTCCGTTTCTGTACACTTGACAACGTATATGCAAAATTTCAGGATGATCGGTTCAGTGGTTTAGGCGTGAAAAGGTAACAAACAAACAAACTTACTTTCGCATTTATAATATTAGTTAGGAAGTTAGGATACACAGTTTATTCTTCACTTTGAGTTTCTTTTGTGTTTTTTGGTGATTTATTATTATAGCAGGGCCTCCCAAATTGCACATTTTTCTTTCCGTTTCTCTCAGATTTATATTTTTAAACGCATAAACGATTTAGATGAAATAGGAACATCATCATCCACCTGCTCTTATCCCAACTTATTTGTGGTTGGCGTAGCATGTATTTTTCTTCCATACATCTCCATTAGCCGTTATCTCAGTAGTTACACTCTTGCTAGTCATATCATCTTTAACATTACCCATCCAACGTTTCTTTTGTCTTCCTCTACTCTTATAACCATCCACATTCATACTAAAAACTTTCCTCACAACATGTTAGGAACACAGACAATGTTTAATAAAAAAACTAATAACGGCGTTTATATGAATAAACGTTTGTTTTTCAGCTCTCTCCCTCTACTCGCTGATGTTCATGAGGTTCGCGTGGAAAGTGCAGCCGCGGAACATGCTTCTGTTCGCCTGCCACGTCACCAACGAGTTCGCGCAACTCACACAGGGCGCCCGCTTCATTAACTACCACTACCTACAAGACAACAAAGACAAACAAACTGTGACTAAACCAGTCAGTCTTAATATAGAACCTGTTGCATCTTAAATGTATGTAAATATAATATTAGTCAAACATCAGTACCGTTCTGGACTTGGCGTTGGTGATCAGTGCATACGATGCGCAAACACACATCGTTGCTTTGGATGAATTAAAAAAGCTTATTTTAGAGGAGAGCCTTTTAAAATTACATTGTTGAAGAAAAATGGCGCCAAGCAGTGGCAATGACATATTTTTGTGATGCCACTTCGTAATTTTTGTCGATATGAACATGAAATTTATTCTCAAAAAAATAAGGTCTATTTTTGATTCTGCTGTCTCCTTATCTAGTTTGAACATTTTGGATTGTGTGGTTATTCATGCAAAGCAGCTACATGCTTTGGGCAATCGTAAAGCGCCAAATTCAATAGCAAAGTTTTGAGCAAGTTTAATTGTGCAACCGACTTTTAAACTGTCATACAGCAAGTGACATCTACAAGATTTACAAACTAAGCGAGTACTTACGTGCAATGACTTGCACATTAATTCTTGCTATAGTACGGCCGTTATCATTTGACTCGTTTGGTCATAAATCTTTTTATCAATCTGTCTGGCTCGCTGGATTACGTGAGCGTCATATTGATAAGCGTAATAGAAGCGAGTCATCATCATCATCATCATCATTCAGCCGAAAGACTTCCACTGCTGGATATAGGCCTATCCCAAGCATCGCTTCATTGACCGGTCCTGTGCTTCTCGCATCCAGCGGATTCCCGCGACCTTCACTAGATCATCGGTCCACCTTGTGGGAGGCCTACCCATGCTGCGTCTTCCGGTACGCGGTAGAAGCGAGTGGGTATCGATGAATTGCAACGTTGTCATTTTTAACTAGTACGAAGAAGAGTTCTATCTACATCTACAGAAAGCAATAGACAATTTAATTGATTTTATACATATAAAATAAAAAAAAAGGAATTATATAAATAAAATAAAATAAATAAAATATTTTATGATACCGTGCGTAAGTACGGTATAATAAATGTACCGCACTTACGCACGATACACCGGTGCACCGGTAGCAAACTGTCGATATTTCACATATCCTTCGCACATTCCTATTGTTACTGACTGACAGATGATAACAGCCGTATTATTGTGGATTTGGCGCTTAATGGCAGAGCAAGGACACCGCGCATTATTAAAGTTTCAGTATTGCGCACGCATTCGCCTCGTGCTCAGCGGTAAAGATGTTTGGCACAGATCATACGTAGAATTGGGTCTTGGCGAACCATTTTCAGTAGAAAGGGTCTTTTAAGTTTGTCTGCATGTCGCGTATGTTGAAACGGCTGGGCCGGTTTCGATATCTCAAGTCGGATCGTTAAGTACATATCTTTTTATCCCAGAATTTATACTGCTCCCTATAGTATCTATAATTAGCAGGCGAAGCCGCACATTAACGCTAGTATCTCGCATTAGTGAGACCTAGATAGTTTAATTTTTATGAAGGTTATGTTTATAAGTAGACAACAAAGATATTGTTTTAATTGAATGTAAGGCTTTTAAAGCATTATTTTACAAGTATCTTTGAAAAACATTTTTTATTAACTATTTGAAAAGCATAAAATGTCGTTTGAATCTTACATGGTAAGTTGTGTTGTATAGGTACAGTCTGTCTATAAATTCATGAAATGGAACTAATTTTTAATCTTTCCCAGTGTTTTGTCAGTTAGTGTTTTATAAAGTGATAATCGTGTCTAAATACGCGCAAATTGATTTAAGATGAGTATAATCACAGTGTACCTGCTTACTACATACAGTGGGTCAACGCCCATCCTACATTTGACAGGTCCTACGAAATGTCAAAATGATGTAGGGGCGGAGGTTCGCAGAGTAATCGTGCGGGGGGTTGCGGGGTGAAGGAGCGGAGGTTATGTCCCGAGTTGCCATACTGCATACTTGGGACTTAACCTCCGCCCCCTTTTTTTTTTTTTTTTTTTTTTTTTTTTTTTTTTTTTTTTCGTGGGAAAATCCTCATGGGTATCCAATATCCATGCACGAAAAAAAAAAAAAAAAAAAAGGGGCGGAGGTTAAGTCCCAAGTATGCAGTATGGCTACTCGGGACATAACCTCCGCTCCTTCACCCCGCAACCCCCCGCACGATTACTCTGCGAATGTTCTACGTTGACCGACTGTAAGGAGTAAGATATAGGTAGACTGTGGTATAATTATATTGAGTTCTGCAAGTTTTGATGACATGACTTTATAGACAGACTGTACGCACAGCTACAGATTAAGCTACACATTTCCAGTATAAGCTGATCCCGCATTGTATAAGATTTCCTTACAGTGAGAGGTCAGTATAAACTGGAAAGTTATAGCTTGATGTGTAGCCGTGTGTACGAGGGCTCATGGTTCATTATCAACTTCGTGGGTGGTAGGTGACCGTTCGTTAAACATCGAGACCCCTCCGTGCCTCGGAGAGAACGTTAAACCGTCGGTCCCGAGCGTCAAACGAATACCTGTAGCAGTCGTTACGGGTAGTCAGAAGCCCGAAAGTCTGACAACCGGTTTAACACTGCCCTGTAACTGGGTTGCGGAGGTCTGATGGCAGTCGCTTCGTGTAAAATACTGTAGGCCTAGCACGAATATTTTGACGTATAGTAACGTAAACGTAACATTAATGTGAGTGAATTTTAAATCGAAAATACAACTATTCTATAGCATTTTAGTTTAAATTTATGGGACAACCACAATTTGTATCATACATAGATATGAATAAAGTTTTCAATTCGATTAAATATAACGTGCGAAACGAGTATTTCCAATTCAAAATTCACTCGCGTTAACGTTACGTTTACGTTACCATACGTCACAACATTCGTGCTAGGCCTACTGGTCTTCAGCCGCATCTGGTTAGACTGGAAGCTGATCCCAACATAGTTGGAGAAAGCTAGGTAGAACGAACAGAATCCTATAAGTATATTGTATTGTAATATGTTTGTGATATTTAGCGCACATTTTAGAACGGGTAAGAGGGTATGTAATAAAGTAGCTAGATTTAGTACGGCTCTGATAAAACTAGTATGGAGCTAATTTAAGAAGATCGCCTTAGTGAAAAATATAAAATGACGAGGTATTTGAACAAAGATGGCATGTTTAACAGTTTTACACAGTAGACATATAAGCTAAAGCCTCGTCCCCACTAGGAACATTTGTCGAGGGACATGTGTCCCCGGTGACATCGGGCGATGTCGGGCGACGTCGGACGACATCGCCGCGACATTGTTGGAACTGTTCCTTGTCGCACAGTCGATGAAGAGTAGTGATAGAAGCCTCGTCCCCACTAGGAACATTTGTCGAGCGACATGTGTCCCCGGTGACATCGGGCGACGTGGGGCGATGTAGGGCGACATCGCCCGATGTCTCCGGGGACACATGTCGCTCGACAAATGTTCCTAGTGGGGACGAGGCTTAAAGCAGTACTTCAACTACCTACAATCGACTGATTTGACACACTCACACAGACACGCACTGCAACAAGACAAATGAGGTATTTTCAGGATACAGTCCCAAACAAAAACAAAAAACTACTCAGTATACGGTGCGTGTCTGTGTGAGTGTTTTAATTCATGTGATTATAGTAAGTTGAGGTACTGCTTTAGCTTATATACGTCGACTGTGTTTAAGACGATCGGTTTATAATCGTAAACACGAATTTCACTCACGAAAGTTATTGTATAAAAAGGACTTTAGAACAAAGGGATTGTGGCAACTGAATTTTTTCTTCATTTTGTTTTGTAGAAACCGCATTGCTGTACTGAAAAGATAATAACATACGATTGTGTCAAATATAAATAAAATAATAGCTCAATATTCTGCACACAAATATGTATATGTACTTATGTTTTATGTATGTACCCAGTGGCGTGCCTAGGGTTCAAAGTTAGGGCAAGCCCGATAGATTTTTAGAAAAAAAAACCCTGTAAAATTTGTCAAAATTCGTTATTTTGCGAAATCACACAACTATTATTTTCACCCTAATAATAAATAGAGTGCAAATAATACAATTGTGTGATTTTGCAAAATCACATACATTTTGGTTTAAGAGCCATCTATGAGCATTACAGGTGCTTTTTTGCGCGCTTCGAGTTCGACGGGAAAAATGACACAATCGCCCGTCGCCGCCAATAGATGGCTCAGAAATAATTGATGAGTATAATTACGCAATGTTTATAATGTTGAAAAAAATATTGTTAATTTATAATAGACCCGATCTATATTTTTATGATGTGCACAAATCGCAAAAGTTTAAAAACAATTTATAATTACTTTCGATGTAAACAGCCGTGTTAACTCTTCATTCTTCGCTTCTTTACTACTGCTGATGACAAACAACAAAGCACACTGAAGGCATGGTATCACTAGATAGATTTACAGACATATCTATCATTCGGTAGCTTTGATAAAAGCCGTTTGTTGTTTCGTTCTATTTGTTTAGAGCAATTAATCCTGGCCACAGATAAGTTATTCAAATCATCGTGACCTGATGTATTCCAGGCGTTCGTATCATTAGAGAAAAATATGCAACTGGTGTTACAGAATAATTTCTTTAAATGAGAGCAACCAACACAATACAAGTACATACAATCCAAAGAGTTTTGTAAGCCGATCTATGAAAATGCCTATTGTGACTTTGATTTACTAGAAATACTCAAATCAGGAGTAGGTTCAGGTGAAGTAATAAAACGGTATTTGTCTGCAAAATTCAAAGTATTTACCTTCCCGAGTAACGATTGCACACACTTCAATCCATCACACACAACTTCACACAAGGAACAATTATTTCCGAATTCATCATAAAAAGAAAGGCAAATCACAAAGAAACTTAATCACAAACGTTAAAACAAACGAATAAAAGTTACACAATACTTTAAATCACAGAAACTGAAAAAATATATATCGCGTCAAAAAAATGCTCCAATATCGCTCAAAACAAAATGTGAACTAATTTGAAATTGTATCATTTCTATCGAAATACAAACATCGCGGCATCTATGTGCCTAAACACGCATGCCACACAAATTGCACTTCTAAACACACTATCGTAATGTTCAATTTCGTTAAACTAACAGAGTCATAAGCCCGGCTTATTTTTGCGAACAAATTATGTGCACTTATGTATATTTACTTATATATCTCTATGCAATTTATGAATGAGATTGAAGGAAAAGTGACAGAAGACTTAAGCCGCGTAAGAAGCCAGCGCGTGCGACCGTAATGCAAGATCTTGCAGGCGGTTTGGCAACGTTACGTAGGCCGGCCGAGGCGCGACGCGAAAAATTTTGTTTATGTAAACCTGGCAACTTAGCAACACACGGAGGTCACGGAGGCTCGCTGTATTGCGCGCGGAGTTTAAACATTTTATTTATTACAGTAGGTATCAGTTGTTATGTTATGAGACATGATGATTCAATACTACTTTACAGGAGTTTTTTTTTTGTTTTTTTTTTTATTATTCTCGCATTCCTGATATTAAGCCGGGCTTTTCGGCTTGTATGGAAGGCACGCCACTGTATGTACCTATGTATAAATAAATAGTAAAGTAGCGTCTTATGCCCGGTTCCTATGGCTAAATAAAAATTGATTTGCTTAGTAATACAGTACGCGTAAAATAAGTTTGCCTCTCTGAAACCAGGCTCTGAGTGTTCTGTTTCTCACTTCAGAGAGGCGACGTTATTTGGTGCTCGTAAAATAACTTTGTCTCTCTGAAAACAGGCATTGAGCGTTCTACTCCTTACTTCAGAGAGGCAAAGTTATTTTACACGTACTGTATCTTTTGTTTGCCATACAATAAATTGAATAGATTCGCAAGCTTATTTTATCTGTTATAGCTATTAACGTATGGCAGGGTCTACTATACCAAGCTATGGGGCCTTTGCTTCATAATTGATAAAGAGTCTTAATTTATCATAGGAATCGGTCATTAGAAATAAATGCAGCTGGTAAGAAAACTCGAATGATGGATATGATGGAAGACCTGATGGCCTAACTATAGACATGAGTTGATTTTGTCGAATCTTGCATGGAAGAGAGCACAAAATTCGCGACATGTCTTGTCACATAGACTAGATGCGCGATGGCGAGATGTTGGTTTATTGTTTCGATGGTTTTCTCTCAGACTCGAGTCGATGCAGTCAAGCGCATCGGAACTCGGACTCATTGACTCGGTCAATACTCATCGATCGTCGGGAACAATTGAAAATTATCGACTCAAGTCGGTGAGCGAGAGCTATCAACAATCGAAAAACTTCTCGGTTGTTTTGTCGGCGAGCGAGTTGATTGTTGACTCGACTGAAAATTTCGTCGAGTGCGATTGTTTCAATTGTTAAAATATCTCGGAATCGCCCATCGCTAAGCTAGATCTGCAAGTGGATTGACGGTAGCACAAGCAAGACTGCTCCATGTGGCAGTAGTTCAGTTTCTGGTTGTACAGACTAAGGCCTTGGGTTCACCAAGGGTTCACCAACATTAATTCTCTAGTTTAACAACTGTTTTACCCAAACTTCTAGTACATTCTTCGAGTAAACGGTTGTTTCACCAGAGAACTAACAGTCTAATGCATGTGCTTACATTCTTTTATAGAATAGACAAATGGAGTCTTCTCCCTAATGTTCATCGCTTATCCAAGGCCGCAGTACTGCTTCAGTTCTCCGTCTGCTTGAATCTTTAAAATGTACTATATAGAATACAACTTAATATCTATTTTTCAACGCTTGCGGCGAGACGGTGCTGCAGCGTTACATGAGCGATGTTTAAAACCGTTTGATTTGTAAAGTGACTATATAAAATTTGTGACATGTGATTGTTAATTTGTTTAAGCGGGTTCGTCAGACCTATAATGTAGAAATAAGTACGAGTAGGTTGTACAAAATATAGAAAATTATGTTATCATTATACAAGGGTATATTTTTTAAATATTTATTGTGAATTTTATTATAATATTATACTCTGTTGTTGATCTGTTTTTATGTTTTATTTTTTTATCGTTAGTGTAAAGATTGTTCCTCTATGTCTGTAGTGAAAGCATAGCTCTTGAACGATTACCTTCTATTCAGAAGTCCGAGGTCGATCCTGGACTACATCTCTGGCTTTTCGAATTCATCATCAGAATTTGATTATCACTTGCGTTAACGGTTGAAGAAAACACCATGAGGATACCTGTCACACCTAAGAAGGCTCCAAAAACTTATCGGTGGTAAGTGTATACCGACAACCAGCACCAGGCCACCGTGAACTAATGCCTAAATAGTAATGGACTGATTATGAAGGTGTTCCTCAACATACTATTTCTGCTGTTAAGATGGAGAACTGGGTGTTGCTAGTTGCCTGATTTAAAGAAGTACCAAGTACAATATATAACCATGTACCCTTAGTGTGCGTCCTGAGTGACGGCGCACGGGCGTATTGTGGGTTGCGGAGCGGCTTTACCGTCGATACCTGTCCTTAGACCACGCGGGAAACTTGACGCGTACGCGCTTCTGTTTATTTTACTTTGGTTTTAATAATGTCGATATCAAAATTCAAATGTTTCGAACATTTATTTAATGCGCCGTTCATTCCGCCTGTGCGGTGTGTCGTCACTCAGGACGCACACTTAAAGTTTTTGGAAGGGATGTTTTCTGTCACTTTAGGCTTTTTCCGGTAGCTAACTTATGACCGTTTCTAGACTGAGACAGATTTTTTCTATATTTTCCCGAAATCGTGTCAAAAGACCTAATGAAACTCCGTGTAAAATACACCGGTATTCAGCCGCATCTGGTTATAGGAAGCTGACCTTAACATAGATGGGAAAAGGCAAGGCGGAAGGTGTCAAGACCTAATGAAAATTACCATAGAATCCAACCTAGATTTAATTTAATTCTTAGAAGCCTGGATTATACTGGATCTTTATGAAAAGAGCCTCCTCGAGTGACGATACTTCAGTACGTCCGGCGCACCCTGGGCAGTCAGCCCCGCTACCAACCTTGCTGACTGGCTAATCTTTTCACCACAGCATGAGCTATTTTCGTATAGCTCGTGCTGACACGAGAGAAGAAGAAGAAGACTGGATCTTTAGATCTGCCTGGTTATTTTACCTTTCGATGAAGAACCAATAAAAAAACCGTTTATGAAAATTTTAAATTACGTCGTGGTGTTGTATCGTCGAACACAACGAGGCCGCGAGGCATAGCATCACAGAGATCCCAATCATCTTTGACATAAGTATACCTACCTAAATAACTAAACAAAGTTCTAATAAAGTTTTAATGATAACAGCGAACTGTGTGTACACACGGCGAATGAGATAAGTATGCAGGTAAAGAACGACCGTCTGTATACAGTCAGCATCAAATATATCTGTACTACGTAAAAACCGTCCTCAATATTATTTACATAATAACTTTTGCCTGCCCCACGTGAGGGTGTCGTTTACGAGCGACTAAGAGATTACATCAAGGATCGGCAGCAGCGCCCTTCTATCTACTAATGACATCAAACTGCGATCACTAATCAGTCTGCCAAGCGTAGTGATTATGGCAATTTTCCTGTTGATCATTTATAACAGCAGTGTACCGATTGGTGCAGTGGGTGAGCGATTGGCTTCTGCGCTACGGGTAAAAAATTGTATGGTCTGCAGATAGTTGTTTCGGGTCTGGGCGTTTGTGTATGTGAGATTTGTGTTTGTAAACGCACCCACGATATAGGAAAAATCCATATGTGGGGCAACGTTTTTTAAAAAACAAAAGAAAAAGAAAAGAAAAATATTGAGAGGCCATTTCCACTTTGTCCAGCTTTGGATTTTTACTAGCTTTTATATGATTTTGAATGTTCAAATGTTCTGTTCAACGGAAGATGAGTCCTGACGTAGCGGTCAATTCGTGAATTGTAGCCGTAAGGAGACTGCTATCGAAAAAACGAAAACAACATCATCAAAAATCGTAGAATAGCGACATTTATAATCTATTTTTTTTTATTTGATATTCGTTGTATGGTAACGTTTTGTAGAAAATCCCCAGTAACTACTCACCTTACGTTGAAAAGGGTACGCAAAAGACAGGCCTAGAAAGAGATGTTTTAAGAAGACTGAAGCACACACGCACTTGGTGTAGGTACCTAGCCGTTATGTGCGAGCCCTCCAATCAAGTACCTAACATAAACAGCGTATCATATTAATTTAGTCGATTTTCACCTTGTTAGTTGCTTGCATACATATCTCGTTTGCCTACAGTACCTACCCATATGTCTGAGTGTGTCGCCGGGAGCATTTACTTGGCACAATAGTCGGCGTTTAGAAGCGGTAACAATGACGGCCGTCTTCATTGTCTACCCCAAGTGTTCATGAATGCGACCACGTTCTATTTCAGGTCGTGCTCTCACTTAATATGATGAAGTAATATGAATGGATATGCAAATACCGAGCTCTGTTTGAAAACTTTTGATATGTTTTTGCTGAGCGGAAATAGACAAAGGCTGTGTCTAGGGGTGTTTACGTACGTACGTGTAATATACCAGAGAACCAGAAAATGCTAAATATGTTATTCGATTATCTCGAAACTAAAAATGTTTGACAATGAATCTTCTTCCCCTGTACCCTTCACTTGCACCCGAATCAAATCCACGACCATAGCGCAGCAATCAAGCGATGAGCCATTGCGATTATCTTGTCGTATTTTACGTGCAGCGGCTGTAATCTTACGTCCAGGACCCAAGGTAAGATCGATTGGCATAATTTCGGGCTTCTGACTACTCACAGCCGTAGGTAATCGTTATGACAACTCTTTTGGTGTCCAACCGTTTCTATATAATATTCGAAAAACCTTAACAAAAATTAAGAACATCATTATCATCATAACAAAGTTAAGAATGCAGATGTTTAAAACTATAATTATGATAACGAAAACTTAAACTATACCACTGCCGTTAAGCAATAAGACAAGAATACCTAATAAAAACAATCTGAAACTACTAAAAATGTTAACAACCGAGGAAAACAATGATTTGTCAAAAAATTAAGGTAGGTAATTGCGGAGTTCAGGATCCAAAAGGCGCCGTGTCCTTTTTTTTTCATTGGACTCGAAGCACAGAATAAATAGTATTCGAAGCCTTGGATTTTGTCAATTTCTGAACAGATTTGGTTCAAAAAGTGCCATTTTCTAATACAAAATAGCATCTCCTAGTCGCACTCTGATCAAAACGTTACTAAGGCAGTTGTCCCACCGCCGCGCCGGCGAGGAAGCGACTAACTACCGACTATTTTCTCGCTCAAGAAACGTACAATAGATATACATTCCGTGTAAACAAAAGAGATGCATATATTAATAGTCGATCGCTGACTGTTCACACTGCCGGCGAGGACTCGCTCCACTAGTTTGTCGCTGAGTGACAAGGGCTATCAAAGATAATAATGCTTACTATACGCAGATGACCTAAAACTGTACGCAGCAATAACAAGCGAGGAGGACTGCTTGGCACTCCAGCGCGACATCGATGCGGTCTACAAATGGAGCGTTGATAATAAGCTAGAATTCAACCGCAATAAGTGTAATGCTATGACCTTTGCTCGAGTGCGGCACCCAGTTGCTTTTGATTATAAGCTAAATAACGTAACTTTAAGTAAATCGACGACCATGAAGGACTTGGGTGTCGCATTCGACCAGGGGTTAACATTCCATGATCACATGGTCGCGGTTGCCAAGGAGTCCTATATGAGACTAGGTTTTGTTCTCAGAAACGCACGTGATTTCCAAAATACCAGTGTCATTCGAATAATTTATAATGCGCTGGTACGAAGTAAGTTGGAAACTAGTGGATCTATCTGGAACCCCCATGAGAAAAAGTACACTCTAATACTCGAAAAAGTACAGAAGGCATACCTTAGATATCTTTACAAGAGGGTCTTTGGATATTACCCATATCTTTACCCCACCAAGTTTCTCCTGGGTTGTCTCGGTTACAATTCCCTCGAAACCAGAAGGAACCTTGACCAAATTGTCACGGTGTGTAAGATCCTACGTGGAAAAATCGACTCACCCGATTTGCTTAATGAACTGTGTCGACTCTTTACCCCTAGTAACTATCTGAGAGGTAGGAGACATAAATTGCTTGCAGTGCCAGCGTGCCGTACTCTAAGCCGAGCTAAGTCCCCAATACCGCGCACCCTTTCCGCACTCAACGATCTCCTGGACTCATACCCAGACACTGATTTGTTTGAGGATGGATGGGTGAATCTGTTGACGGGTTGCTTGAAAATGTGTGAGAGAGATGTATGATCGGTTTCAATTTTGATTCGTAATTTTTGTTGTCTGTTATATTTTATGTACTTAAATGAAATGTAATCTATTACTTATTCATTTTGTGTAATGATGATTATGTGAGTAGTTAGCGAAAATTGTAATTCTATTTAATTAGTGTAATTGGTCTGTGACCGTTCTAGTTAAATTGTTTAAATAAATAAATAATAATAAATAAATAATACTCGCTCAGCGATGCTCGCTTGGCCGACAGACCTCACGCCGAGAGATCAACCAGCGGTCATTTGCGAGTGGTGCGAGTAATCGCCCGTCGCACTCGCACACTCTCGCTATAATAGCCCAGCGACAAAAGTATCGGAACTACACACTCGCTTCTCGCTGCTCGCCAACTCGTTTCCAGTTTCTAGCTCTACTCGCTACTCGCTCATCGTCGGCGGTGGGACAAGTGCCTTATACAAGGCAAACAGAACTACTTGTATAAAGTTTTTTCCGATTTCTGAACAAAAATTAAAGGTGAAAATGACACTTGTTTCTAACCTCCTCAATTCGAATATTCACCCTTTTACCTTTATTTTGTATTTATTTATTCACGCGTCATGCACATCAATTAATCCGAGTTAGATTTACAGACGAAACCACTAATTCAGACCAATCGCTGATCGGGTTTTAACTATCAATGAATTTCATGATTATTTACATTTCATCTTATACCTACTTAAAATGTATGAAGGAATAGAGCTTTAGACTCTTCTTAAAAATGTACAAGGATTCAATATTTTTTAAAGAAGGTATAGAAAGACACGATACTTATGTAAAATTATGTAGGGTCAGTGCGCCTGTTTTCGTCCATTTAGTGGAGTTGTCAAGTTCGAGAAGCGAAAAAAATATGTTTTTCTAAGATTTTTGAACAAAAAATGTATACAATGTACTTCTGATATACTCTAATTTAACTTAATTAAAAGTTTAAAGTAATCAAGCATAGTGGTTCTTTTTAAAATGGATAAACATCAAAAAATGCCGATTTGCCCAGTTTTCGTCCAGAAAATCCAGTTTTCGTCCACCTTTTACCCAGTTTTCGTCCACTATAAAAGTATGTAAATAATGAAAAATGATAATAATATACTCATGTTTTTTTTATTATTGAGCTTTGTTATTCCAGTTATCAGTATAGGTAATGTTTTTCATGAAAAAAACGCAAATAAACATACACGTAAAATATTTCTGTAACACAAAAAAATATATAGAAAAAAACATAAATTAATGAAAATACATTAGATATTATTTAAGAAATAAACAAAATACTTTTAAGACATTTTTACTATCACATTAAAGTCGAACAAAATAGATGGACGAAAATTGGCTTACCTATTAAACCACTGCATGTCCAGTTTTCGACCACGTGCTATTGTCATTTGTAGTTTTTTATACAATAGCAATAATGTGGACGAGAACTGGCCGTTAAAATGTTTGCGTGTGTAAGGTTCAAAATCACAAATTGGGTTTATGAATTTTTACTAAATTATTAAATACTCGACCCAAACTAGTTAGACTTCGCTAGGCCAGTTTTCGACCACCCGGTCGACAACTGGATTTTCCAAGAAAACGTTCATCCAGTTCCCGTCCACTTAATTTTATATATAAAATTATAATATTTGAAGTCTAAATTTGGTTTACCGTATTAAATGCATGATAAGCAATGTGTATAAGCAACAAACGGACTTAAAACAAGTATAAATCATTTTAAAACTTACAGTGTAAGTTACGTAACGCCACTATTTTTTTTGTTCAATATGGCGTTTCCGCACACCCCCATTGCTAAGCACAGATTTGTTTATTTTTTTAAAATGACTCTTACGTTTAATTACCTTTGTGAATGCGTGTATGTGCCGCTATGATACTCAGGTTCCTACAGGAACACAGTTTTTTTTTATAGCTGTCTTAGTATTTATATTTAACGCATATTTTTGACAATGATCCGTCAAATGGACGAGAACTGGCAGTGGACGGCTAACCGGCGCACTTACCCTATCACTACATAGTATAAAACAAAGTCGCTTCCCGCTATCTGTCCCTATGTATGCTGAAATCTTTAAAACTACGCAACAGATTTTGATGTGGTTTTTTTTAATAGATAGAGTGATTCAAGAGGAAGGTTTTAAGCTATAAAACGTACCCGTGCAAAGCCGGGGCGAGTCGCTAGTTAATATAATGTAAAAATGACGTTTGGTGCAGTGGCTGAGCTTCTGCGCTACGGGTCATGGGTGTGATTCCCTCACGGAACAAATATTTGTATGGCCTACAAATAGTTATTCCGGGTCTTGGTGTTTGTGTATGTGAAGATTTGTGTCTGTAAACAATACACGAGGAATCATAGAGAGGCAATTTATAAAAATAAAAATATCCATGAAAAAACACTCACGCTTTCGAAGTTTTTGGAGGCGGTATTTTCTGACGAAACGTGCACATTATGTGTTATGACGTCAGCTCACAGTAGTGCTGTCTTTTTAGTAAACAATTTCAAAACGTTTATAGCTGTTGCTTATCTTTTTTGACCGATTTCAAAACGGAGGAGGTTCTCAATTCGTCAGAATGTTTTTTTTGTATGTTTGATGCGCCGCCAATTATGAATGGATTTTGATGATTATTTTATTGTTCTTTGATATTCAAAAATATCCATTTATGGTTATTTTGTGTCACCAGTAGATCACGCCTTTTGAAGGAATTACACGAATTCGTTAATACCCTGTATATAATACACTAGAGGTCGCTCGCGGGTTCGCCCGCGTGGATCGCCTATTCCGCGTTTTTCGGGATAAAAGTAGCCTATGTCCTTCTCTTGGTTCCAGACTATCTCTGTTCCAAATTTCATCAAAATCAGTTCAGCGGTTTAGGCGTGAAAGCGTAACAGACAGACATACAGAGTTACTTTCGCATTTATAATATTAGTAGGGATTACAACACAAGTAACAACACTCAAAACCCCAAGTTTTCAAACAACGAACACAAAATTCTACTTAGCTCAACTAAACCAACTCCACACTATTTTATTTACCAACTTAACGAAATGCTAATTCCTGTCCGTGCTATTTACGTAGTTTTTTAAAGTGGCGTCGAGGTGAAACAGGCGTACCTGTGCACACATAGATACGTGTGTTTTAATTAAAACTAAATTGTGTACCGCTAATAGTTGCATGTACTGTATAAACCGTGTTAGTTACTCTAATTTTGGTCGACAACGGACGCAATAGAGTTTGTGGTTTTGTGAGCGCACTCCAAGTAACCGACGCGTGGTGTTGGTTTGGTCAGTTTATTGTTTTGAATTTAGTTTGCTATGATTTTTACTTTTGTATTGAAATCTGTCTTCGCTAATCTAAGGCGGATCTCACACTATCACGCGCCACGCTCTGGTGCGCGGGGCGACGGATCCACGCGTGCGTAGGGTTACCATCCGTCCGGATTTATCCGGACATGTCCGGACTTTCAGCCTTTCATCCGGACTTTGTCCGGCTTTTTAATTTGTCCGGATTTTTGGCTTAGATGGAAAAAAATAAATTAATGTTCAATTTTCGCATTAAATTACTTAAAAATAAAACGAGTATTAAATCAGTCATCAATCTTTATTAAACTACATACTAATACTACATACAACTAGTTAATCAGTCTCATCTCAATTGAAAACAATCAATTATTTCATTTTGTGACTAAAATGTCTGGACTTTTTTTGAAATGTCCAGACTTTTTGGCAAATGTCCGGCTTTTTGTCCGGACTTTTCAAATTTCGAAATGGTAACCCTACGTGCGCGGCTATGAAGGCGCAGATCTGCACCATCATACGTTTTTATCTGCGTCTCCGTGCGGGGCCGCAGATTTTGAAAATGAGCCTGTCGACATCGAGTTTCATCGTGGACACGTTTATTAGTCGCAAAAATCTGCGCGTTGCTGCAGATCCCAGTGTGCCATATCTTCCGGCACGCCACGCGCCCCCGCGCGTTTTCGCGTGGTCTACAACCACACGCGTCGTTGCGTTGTCAGTGTGTTGCACTATGCGAGTTTTATATACAAACTGAAGTACTTAGGGCGTTCGCTACGTTAAGCGTGCGCACGCGGCGGGTACCCGCCTCGCGTGTATGTATTGAAAGATAGTACTATGAGCAGCGCTAACTGGCGCGGACGCGTGCGACGGGTTTGTACATACTATCTTTCAATACACACACGCGAGGCGGGTACCCGCCGCGTGCGCACGCTTAACGTAGCGAACGCCCTTACGGTCAACGTTAAAAAACGCAGCCCCGCGCATCGGAGCGTGGCGTGTGGTAGTGTGGGATCCGCCTAAGACGCCACTGACATACGGTGAAGGAAATCGTGAGGAAACCTGGATTTAATGGTCTGAAATTGCCAACGCGCAGTGAGCAAGCATGGTGATCAATGCTCGTTCGTTCTCTGTATGAGAAGAGGCCTTTGCCCAGCAGTGGGACAGTTACAGGCTAATATTATTAATAGAAACCTGCAAATCCGTAACAACTCTTGAATTCTGAATAAAAATAGAAGTAGAGTTCTTTGTGAAAGACTTTGTTTGGGGAAGTATCGTAAACCTACCCAAATTGGTCCGCCCACCATAATCCACCCACTAATTGTTACTGCATTTTTTTATTTATACAGTGTATTATTAAGCTAGGTCTCATTGGAATTTGAAACTACACTTTTAACTTTGTTTACCACTTAAAGAGATTTTATACATATTTGTTTTGTTTCGCGATAACATTACAATTCAGAACGAAACGGTGCAATTAAGCGTGTTTTTAATAGTCAAAACGTCAAAACCAGACATGGGACAATTAGAGAGTTCTGTAAAGATTTAAACTGAATTTAGTAAGTAAGTATAAAAAATTTGTGGTAACTACTACCACTATACCTATGTATTTCTATTGGTAAGCAGCATTGCTGTGTTCCAGTTCAAAGGATAGGGGTGCTGGTGAAATTACAGGCAAATGAGACTTTTAAGCTTGGCCTCTAACTCTAAGTTGGTAACGCGTCAGTAATCCTCGGAGCATAGGTGTATATGTATAAACGGTGGTAACCATTTTCCATGAGGAGGGCCGTTTGGCAACCTTACATTAAAAAAAAGACATCATAGATCGTTCTACTTGACGCTTAACATCAGGAGGACAATTAGGCAGATTGACCTGTGGTCGTATTTTGATGCTGCATGGGTGCAAATATACACATGTGGGCAAATAAATCGAGCCACTCCTTTTTCACGTGTCCTGGTTATTAGTTTTGGTTTCATGGATAAAGTTGACAAAAAACTACCCTCATTGTAAAGGTTATCAAATAACCTTTTAGGCGATATATGTTTCGAACAAGACGTAGTACTTATTACTTCTATGGTTTCGAATTGTTCTGTTCCATAATAGGTACCAAAATAATAACAAATAAACGTGAAAAATAGAAGTGGCTCGATTTATTTGCGTCCAAGTATAAATGTCTACCTTCCTTTTCCCTGATTTGAACCTAGCTCTTGTTCCTTGCCAAGTAAACGGTAACTTTCAACCAAAAATATTACTTTTAAAGCATTTTTACAGTAATCTAATCACTAGCAAAAAAAAAAATCTCTTTCTAAAAGTTTGTCCAAACATCTATTTTTCTAAATTATTGCTGCTAAGTTGACTCTCTAATTCGCTATGTTCAGCGACCAACGGCCTGTAAAACTCCATCTACTTACCACACGAAAACTATTCAGTATGATAAACTACGCTATATTATCACCATTACGCACACAGGAAGGAAGGATATGAAATTTGTTGAAGCAGTCTTGGATACGTTTCAAATGTAAATAAGTCGGAAAAACATGGATAAACTGCCATCGCTCGTGCCGTCACACGATTTCGTATGCAGTAAACAAACATATTAGACTCACATTATCCAATATACTTCTATTAAGATTTTTTTCTTGCCGCCTATACCTACTATCAAATGTTCCCGTCCGTGAACGATTCACTCATACGATATAATGAGACCTTTTTTCGGATATATTTGCAAATATTTTTCCAGGTTGTTTGGGCGTAACTGTGACGGATTTCTGAAGACAAAGAAAAACAAATAAATAAACTTGTAATAAAGCCAGGCTGGCGGGCCTTAGCAAATAAGGCTTGAGAAGGATATAGGAACGAGGTTCTTTACAGACGTGAAACGTAATTTATTCGGATATTTCTGGAATGCCTCGTTGATCTTGTGGTCGCAAGCGAAACTGCTGAGCGTGAGGTCTTGGGTTCGATCCCCAGGTCAGGCAAAGTGTTATTGGGTTTTTCAGTGAGGAATTTCTCAGTAGCAGCCCGGAGTCTAGAGTTGTGCCCGGTTGATGGCAATAGGCTCGCCCCCTATTACAAGGGACTTTAACATAACGGCGAAATGTGGGTGTACTTACACCTCTGCCCAACACTTCGGGGAATACAAGGCGTTCTGTTATGTTTATTTCTGTAAAAGCCGAATTCAAAGACAAAATTAACACCTAGTGCAAACAGATATTGCTTCAGGCTCTTCGTGTTAATAAATAATTATGCGAATGACAACGTACTCGGCACCTAATTAAAAATGAAAAGCCACCGCGTACACAATCATCTCTTCTAAACATAAATTTAAATTGTTTGGTATCTTCAAAAAGTTACATGATCGCCTGTTATGATCCTTATTTCCAACATCTCAAAAAGAATTTCAGTACTTTTATAAAGAAGATTCACTCCACCAAAATTGCAACGGAAGCAGTGGAAACCAAGCCAGCATTAACGACAATAGCATTCCAATAAGAAAGCACAACTTACAAAGAGCTGAGCGGGCTGAATGCCAGTTTAAAACATTTCTTTTTTATCCCATCGCAGTGTAACTTATTCGTATACTAAATAAAGTCCTCACACACGTTCACACTCGATTGAGTCTCAAGTGAGAGTTTGTGAACGCACCCGACCCGCCGTTTCCGGACGAGGCGCCGCCGTGACGCCGTCCGGTTCCGACACAGCGGCAACATGGCGGAGCGCGCGAAAAGAAAAAGATGGCGTCCACACCCATTACCGGCAGTTCTAGTGTGTTAGTTATTGCTTTGCATTTGTTCAACTGTCGCGTTTGAACGCTAAATAGCTGGGGATTAATGTGTTGCAGAACTTGTGTCTCTATTGGACTGGATGATGGGGAGTAATGTGAGGCTGCAGTAGGTAATGTGTAGGTATTAATTTTGCAGCGAAAAAAATGCTTAGTGATGTGTTGACGATGATTTTAGACTGTTGTTCAGACGCCCTGTACATAAAGCTACTACAATCTGTCAAATTTCTTTAATAGATTTTCATCTTTATCGCAAAAGCATTAGGTTCAAGGTTGATGGAAAACTTGACAGTTTCGGAAAGCTTGATGTGCTGGCGTCTGTATTTTGAAAGATATACCTCCCCGGTTTCTGAATTGAGAATTCTAGGATAAGCAGTACTTAAGTAACATTTGAGTACGGAGTTGTCAAAAAAATGACGGATAAGCATTTTTTTGACAACTCCGTATTAAAATATAACCATGTATTGCTTATCCCGAATTCTCAAATCAGAAACCGGAGGATAAAGAACATTCACATACTCAAGTTATTTTTCTTCCTTTTAACAATTTGCCGGCGTATCTCCCTTGTGAGTATGTCAATGATATTTTATACTAGATAAATATCATTGGAGCTATCCTACTTCTTACTTAATATTGTAAATGTGAAAGTTTGGATGTCTGTGAGCTTATGAATTTCGATGTTTGTTAATCAATCACGTCTTAACGGCTGAACCGGTTTGGATGTATGGGACACGTAGACCATGATCTGGATTAGGCATAGGATACTTTTAATCCTGGTGAATTAAGTAGTTTCCTTAGGATGCGCGTGTGAAACTGCGGTTAACAGCTAGTATGTACATATCTTATGGTGCTCCCACACTGGTGTTAAAAATGTTTAAAAACATTTTCTAACATTTATACATTGACTAAAAATGTAAGAAAAAGATAAAAATATCGGTTAATAATAAACGTAATCTACCAATTAATAGATTTTAGATCATATTTTAATAGATTTTTTTTATTTATGTTTCTTTATAAAATGTTAACTAATGTTTGTAAACATTGTTAACAGCAGTGTGGGAGCACCATTATAGTGGGACTCATAATGCGACGATCTTTTTAAATCGACTACCTATTTAACCCATAAATGTGGTGGTACCCTACGGTGGTAATCACGACCGTAGGTGGTGATTACCACCAACAAAAGCATTCGCAAGGAGGGTTGACGTCAGGCAGGAGGCCGGTCATAAAACTTAGCCAAAACATTTGCAGCATGACAAGTGAAATAAGAAGTACGTTTTGGTACAGAACGAAGAGAAAAACATGCTGCGTCGACCCTAAATAAGTTGAGAAAGGGGGCAGGATGATGATGATGATATTTACCCTATAAAAACTTCGTATAACTAAAAATGTATAAAAGAATCGTATTAAATAAATATTTCTGATCAAATATAATAGATTTTACGACAAAGTAAGTATAAGTTCGGACTATAAAAAAATATTAAGCTATAAAACTAAATAGCACTTATTATAGGAAAAGTTCGCTAGTTAAGACATTACTTCCAGTAAATTTGATAGTTTTTCTTTCACCCTAATTGTTGAATAAATATTCCATAAATATGTTTTATTATCTAGAATATAATTAGGAGGAGCTCGTGGCTAAATAATTACAGCCGCATAGACCGATCTTCCGGGTTAAGCCACGCTTGCCGAGGTTGGTCTGTGGATGGGTGACCATTTACCATAGCGAGTTTCCTCCGTGCCTCGGAAAGCACGTAAAGCCGTTGGTCCCGGCTGTCATTTGTAGATCTTTGACAGTCGTTACTGTTGGTCAGAAGCCAGAAAGTCTGACAACCAGTCTTACCAAGAGTATCGTATTACCCAGTTACCTACTGGGTTGTGGAGGTCTGATGGGCAGTCGCTCCATGTAAAATACTGATATTCAGCTGCATCCGGTTCGACTGGAAGCCGACCCCAACATAGTTGGGAAAAGGCTAGGCAGATGAGATGATCTAGAATATAATTTACGACAAAATTATCTTATTTGTTGAGTAAAAACAAGACGTATCAATTCGCTAGATTAGGCTGAGGGCTAATTGTCCTTATTAAGGTCACCTGTTCCAGGAGCTGATCGGGGAAGTCCATGTCAGCAGCTGCCGAAGAAGACAAGTAATAAAATTATCTTTTTCTTTTTATAAAAACATTGCCCCTCTAGTGATAGGTACTCCTGTATCGTGTGTACTTACGCTTATACAGGGTTAATTGAAAAACACCAACAACCTTTTAAGGGGTCATTGTACTCATCATTATGAACAACTTTTACTATGGGACCAAATCTGAAATCGCAAAAAAAAACAGCTGTTCCCTACATTTTGACGAGCTAAGCGAACATAAATGTAGGGAAAAGCTGTATTTTTTTCGCGATAACAGATTTGGTCCCATAGTAAAAGTTGTTCATAATGATTTGAGGTTGTTGGTGTTTTTCAATTAACCCTGTAGACAAAAATCTTTACATGCAGAAACTCCCAACGCCGGTCATTAGGACAAATAAAACAATGTCCCACATGACCTTTTTAATAAAAAAAAAAACTTCATTGGTTACGAAGCTGATGTCGCGCTGATTTCCAGTACGCGCTACAGTAGGTACGTGTCAAGTACGATTCATACCTGATCAAGCGCGTCTGCACGGGTGGATGGTACGTAATTTACAACGCAATACATGTACTTAATTGACAAGTATCAATAAATAAATCATTAAAGTTTATTTTTGCATTTGCTTTATCGGCTGTAATCCCGAAGAGAGCCGAGCGGCTGCTGACGCATTGCTCGAGTCTCCCTTAATAAGGCAAAGGGATTATACATATTTCCCACCAACATTTTAGGAACATGTCAGGAAAACCTCCTTGTTATATTTTTATTATTAAACCTGGAAATATTGCAATTTTTTAATATTTAATAGAAAATAAAAATGATAAATAAAAAAAACTACTTTTTTATTATTTATATAACATAGCCAAATTGTTTATTGTTTTTTTTTAAACCTTATTCTATTTTAAGGGTTAAAAATAGTTTATTTAATAAACAAAGAAAAAAAAATAAGTCGCTTTCTGACTGATATGATAAGAACAGACTTCTCAAGTGTTACTTAATTATTCTTAAAATTAACATAAAGTGCCTTTTGATCAACAAGATTATTTCCAATTTCCGCAAAAAAGCATTGAACTATTGAAAGGTTTCCAACTCCACCTCGTACGCTAGATGGCAGCGCACACGAGGTGGGTTCTATTGAATTATTAAACACGCATCATGCCGGTCGCGTGTTGTTAATCTGTCTTTTGTCGACTGGCGGCGGAAATTGCCCGGAGACTGGTAATGTTGCCAGTGGTACGCCGCCTTTGTGATCACCCCCTAATACCTGTTTAGGGCGGTTTTGTGCTCGCAATTTGTGCCGGCGGACTTGGAATGTAGCTCACAGTACGACTTAGTTGGGAGAATAGTGTTTTGCTGGTAGTTATCTTTTGGGGAACGTTTTGAACGTTGCAAAATTGTTGCCAAACGCAAACGAACTACAACCGTCAGTCAGTTTTTATTTACGAAAACTGTCAAAATAATTGGTTTTGTTTTTTAACCAATTTCAAATAGGAGAAGGTTCTCAATTCTTCTGAAAGTTTTTTTTTTGTGTTTGTCACACAATATCTCCGACAATTATGAATGGATTTTGATGATTCTTTTTTTGTTAGGGACGTCACACTTTAGAGATGGTCCCATGTAAATTTTACCGAAATAGATACAGCGCTTTTTGAAAATATCAATAAAAAAACTTCGATGACGTTTTGGTTACTGGTTCCCTTAAGCAAAAGTTTTGATGAGGACATTCAATCTCTGTTTTAACTGTCATCACAGAAACATTAGCCAAGAACAAAGAAGAATGTATGTATTTGTAAGGAGCCGTCATGATAATCAATTCTACACTGAAACAAATAGAAGCCACCGACTTCTGAAACTGTTAATTAAATATTATGGTAATTATTTTAACCGGTTTTTACTTTTATTTAATTGCGTCAAACAGATTGACAGCTTTTGAAATCGAGAACTGTCTGAATGAACGGTTCGGCCTTGGTTCGGTTGCGATATAACAAGAATCCTTTTATGAGAATTTGGCCCCTGTTAAAATGTAGATACGGTTTGATCAATGCTTTAAACATATCCCTCCTTATTTTTTTGGCATATCTATGTATATCTTCATTGTTTAACAAACGTTAAAATTAATGTCCGATAATTGTGTTGATATCTGGCCTGTCCTCGTTTTATTCACCATCAAAAAGAAAAAAACAAAACGTAATATAATAAAGACTCGAAATCTCTCGACAAAATCCATCTACACTAGAGCAATGTAGCGTACGATTTGTCAAACTTGTACAATCACAGCAATAAAACAACGCCGAACATTTTCTATTTGTATCGACCTAATTGATCAAACAGCGAGACGACATAAAAGAAAAAATATTCCTTTTTTTTCTTTTTTCGCTGTCATCCGAGTCTAGACGAAATCGTAATCCGGCAATCGCAGGCCGACGGACCGCGGCAACAATTACGGATTCCCCTCGATTTCCCACCGGATATAAATTTTGATCAAGATATAAAATTGTCGATACATCAGTCGGCAGTCTTTAATTGGTTGGAGCCCGTCGTTTCGAAAAAAAACGTACCTCTAATTGGCGATGGATGAATTTTGTGATTTGGTCTCTTGAGCAGATTTTTATTTCTATTAACGTCGGTTGACATTATTTTGAGAACTTATAGAGGTACCAATACGATATAATTTTATTTTATAATTTATTTTGGAATTACCATAGTATAATAAAACCAGATGGCCCAAGACTACGTCACGACCAGTGCTGCCATATTTTAACATCTTCAATACAATTACCTAAGGAGATTTTTAATTAATAACGAATAAAAAATAAATTGCTAACCAGCCTAAATATTTGCTATTTCGATTTATTCATCTATAATAAATAAATAAATATTAGCTTGTAACTGTTCCACTGTTGGGCAAAGGCCTCTTCTCGTACAGAGAAGGAACGAGCATTGATCCTTCCACTTAGTTAAAAAAGTAAACTGTATAAAATGACTTGTTCAAAATTGTTTTTTATAGAAGCAAGTAAGTGAAAAAATGTATTTTGCTCGGGTATTTACACATAGTGGCATCACTCACAGCCGACGACGTAGTCTTGGACCAATCACGAGACTAAGGTGTCACGGGAAGAGACCTGGTGAAACATATTATTATACCATGGAAATTACTAATGCTGGTATTCACCAATCAACATCGATTATTAGGTAAACCGTTATTTTAACCAGAGAATAAATGTTGGCGTACATCAGCCTAAAACCTTCACAGCGATAATTCAGCTCTCATCAATCTGTTTCCCCCCCCCCCCCCCCCCCCCCCTAAGTCCCCGCCAGCAACGCCCTAACCCGAGGTCCGAGTCCCACTAGGGGTCGCCCTTAGTGCTGTTGTTGCAGGTAGTCATGATGTTAGTGTTGTACAAGTAGTTAGCTTAGGTTAAGTATTTTACTTCCCCCCATTGGCTGGAGACCCTTCAGGTCTCACCAATAACTGCCCGGTTACGTAGGAAGGGTCGGCTAGGACAACCTACAGCAGTCCAATAGAAAAAAAAAAGCCTAAAACCAGGGCGTTGCGTGAGTTTCAGCCGCCCGGGGCGGAAGATAATTTCGCCACCTCTATTTAAGTACTAGCTGTGCCCGCGACTCCGTCCGCGTGGAAGTCGGAAAACAACATTGTGTCGCAGCAACTTTAAGTATATTATGTACGCAATTTATTGTAATAATAATTTACTATGCTGACTTCTGAAAAAATCTCTGAAATTTATGATCATTTCTTAGGAAACATCTACTCAGTACCTACCTATTGTAAGTAGCGCGATAATACATATCTCACGTATTAAACTTATCCGTAGATAGGTACCTATCCGACATATTAAGCTTATATATCGCAGTATGTGGAAATAATGTTCTGCTGCTCGGCTCCTATGAACAATTAAATAGCGAGATGGTATATGTACCAGCATAAGAACAGCTTTTTATGCAACATTGTAGCGAAAGTCTCATCAAAATCTATCCACGGGGTTTTAAATATTGTACCGCTGCACGGCTCCTATGAACAATAGCGTGATGGTATATCTATCAGAAAAATCCTCGCTCGTTACGCAACACGTTAGCGAATGTCCCATCAAAATCCGTCCACGGGATTTTACATGATGCCCGGACGGAAAGACAGACAGACAGAAAGACAGACAGACCGACAATAATTCCAAAACAAATTGTTTTGGTTTCTCTATCGATAGTATAGTTCCCCCCCTATCGAAATTTTGCCGTAATATTTAATGTACAGACAGAGAGTTTTATTAATAGTATAGATAAAGATATTATCAACAGGTGCCACCAGATGGTATAGCTTTGTCAGTTTGATTCCCGGTTCAGGCAAAAAAGTCAGTAAAGGCAATATTTCTTACTTTTAAAAATAAAATGAAGTCACCTTTGAGTGAAATTTCCAATTTTTAAAATTTAAACTACTTTCCCTTCATGGCTATGTGTTTTGTGACTTTACCTAAGGCTTAAATAAACTTAATAAAACGGCGATGACAGGCTTTGAGTAGTGCTGACAACAATGAACAAAATAAAATATATAAAAACGTTCCAAAAAAAATACAAAAAGTGTATTTTTTTAAAGTGACGTTTTAACGTAGAACACTGAGCCAGTGACCGTTCACTGCAGCACTTACTTCTGTCTACAGCTTATACTACGCAGTGTATGGAAATAATGTTCCGTTGCTCGGCATCTATGAGTAATAGCGTGATAGTTTATATACCAGCATAAGCGCAGGCCCATCAAAATCGATTCACGCGATTATACGATCCGAATATTAAGCTTATACTTCGCAGTATGTGGAAATAATGTTCCGCTGCACGGCTCCTATGAACAATAGCGTGATGATATATGTACCAGCAAAATTGTCGCTCTTTACGCAACACATCAGCGAAAGTCCCATCAAAATCCATCCACGGGATTTTACGTGATGTCCGGACGAAAAGACAAACAGGCACAATAATTCTAAAAAAAAATGTTATGGTTTCTGTATCGATAGTATAGTACCACCGAATCGAAATTTTGGAAAAATATTTAATTACAGACAAAGTGCACTTTGAATTTTATTAATAGTAAATAGATTTATAAATACGTATTTAAGTATTCGTAATAAAATATATGAGTATTTCAAATTAATCTATCGTATTGTCTTGCACAATTAAAAATTTAGAATACCTACACTCGCTTATGAAATTGAATGTATTTCTCTTCCACTGCCATTCAGATAGATAGGTACTTAATAAATTTTAAAGAACATTATCTTCGTTTTTTTTATAAAAGCTTAGTTATTACCTTGTTCGGATAGCATTTCAATAGACCTTCCATAAACTGAGAATAGTAATATATTCGTTGATTATATTATTTTCCTCACAGCGTGATTTGATACACGTAACGCCATCTATTGAAAATAAATGGTATACACAAATAGATGCTAATGCTACGTTTTTTTTATAAACGCTTAGTTAATTCAATAGACCTTCCGTAGACTGAGAATAATATATATAGAATATTCGTTGATTATATTTTCCTCACAACGTGATTTGATACACGTAACGCCATCTATTGAAAAGAAATGGTATACACAAATAGATGCTAAGTTCTTCTAGAAAACTTAAAATTCGCATAACTTTTGATTGCGTGAACCAATTGCGATGAAACAAAAAACATTAGGCCAAGCAAATTAGCTCAACCTGGACATAATTCGATAACTCGTTGTTTTTATTATTTTATGGGATATTGATATTAAGTATCAAATATTAATTAGATATATGATGTAAAAAACCCGCGGTGATAACCGTATATTTAAAAAAAAAAGAGATTTCGTACACTACTTAGCTTTTTTCTAAAAGCAAAATAGGTAACCAAATACCTTGTTAGTATAATTTTGAGGGGCATTCAAATGCTATCACCTAATAGCAAAATTAAACTGAAACCAAATTCGTATGTATGTTTTTCTTCAAAGTATTCATCTGTTCTCAATATCTAGATAAGCAAAAATGGTAACTATGGTGGTTGTATCTGATTAAGCTTTAGTGCGTCTTTTTAGACATTTAAGACAAAAATTAAACATTTATTTCTTACGTTTTAATAATAATGTTTTTCTCAGTAGTTAAAAATCGAAACTGTGAAATTTTTGTTTAATAATAGGTTTTTGTGTATTACAATCATGTTTTCATCAAAATTAAACATGTTAATGTTACGCTTTTAAAATTGAAAATATTATTGATGATACGCGCGAAAAAGAGTATTGGAGCGGGATGCATGCGGTGGGTGCGGGGCGGGGCGCAGCGTCAGCGGCAAGATGGCTTATCGAGTTAGTGAGGCCGCACACCAGAGATTCATTTGTATTACAATAATTGTAGCGCCACATTTGAACCGCGAAACATTTATCGCCCCCGTATATTTGTATGTAAAATTGTAAACCCGCACATCAAGGACACAGTTGTAGTAGGTGCAGTTTGTGGTGAGACGTTTGCCGCGCTTTACAAAAATGAAAGACAACATTGAATTTTACGTTGAGTTTATTGCAGAGGTTGAATAAAACCCTATTTTATATAATAACACGCTCACTGTGTATAGCAACAAATGGATTACAGAAATGATATGGACTAAGATCGGCGAAAAATCAAATGAAAGGAAGTACCTACCTATACCTAACCTATACAATTTTGATTAAACGGATGACCCCAATAACGTCTATTTTTTCTCGTTAATCGCCACATCAAAAAATCGTCGTCGTCAGACGATGATGTCGACATTCTGTTGCTAGTGCCACGTTACAACTGTGTTTCCGATGTGCGCTTATACGATACATTTGTCACCGCGTAAATTTTATCGCAATAATTGTGGCGCCCTAAATGTATGTTGCGTGTAGCGTGTGGTGCCGGTGTGCGGCCTCACTTAGGGATGCAGGAAGTCCCAAAAATTATCGATATAAATCAAATTAATATTTAAAAAAATATATTAATTTCAAACTCGATACATCGAAAAGAACAATCGATACATCGCTGAAATTTTCAAAAAAATATGTGGTTATGAAATTCTATTGTGTTTGTTTTTACGAGTCTCGTTCAATAAATATTTCACTATTACTATTTGTATAAATACCTAACTAGGAAACTTGCTATTGAAAATAAATCGTATTTGATACATTTTCGATACTTGATATTTTATACAACGTGGGCCCGGCTGTTTTCTCAGTTAAGTAGCAAATTTACTTCCATGATCTTACAATAGCTGCAACGCCGTACAATCCACACCTACCTAACCTAACTGAGAAAACAGCTGATAATTACGCAAGGGCTGAACCGATTCTCATCAAACTTATAATGATGCTGATTAAACCAGCTTGCTGAGCTGCTATATTTGAGTATAGATAGACTTTAGCGTATTTTTTAAGAAATCTTTGAAGAGCTCTTAAACTATTGACTTTTGGGGAAAGTTGTAGAACAGAAGTTATTCATTATTATTGGTACTTTAATATTTTAGTGCCTACCCCCTTTACGACTAACCTTGTATAATGAGTTTTATTTGCTGTCATACATATACCATACCATACTGCGATCGCCAACCCGCCTGCCAAGCGTGGCGATTATGGCAAACCCCCCCAACATGGATAGCACAAAGAAGAAACGGCTCCTAGTCCCCTGCACTCCCCGGCACTGGTAGCCCTGGTCAAGGTAGCGGCCTAGGTAACGGCAGGGCGTGGGGTGCTAAGATTCCCCGGCAGAGATCCGGCTACCACAAACAACGACGACTGGACCTGGCAACGTACAACACGCGTACACTACGGACCGACGAGAAGATTACCGAACTCGAGGAAGAATTGAGCAGGTTACGCTGGGATATTATAGGGTTATCTGAAATCCGAAGAGAGTCCCGGACTCGATAATTCTCAAATCCGGTAACTTGCTCTATTTCCGGGAGGGCGATAGACAGTCCCAGGGTGGTGTCAGGTTTATCGTCCACAAGTCCCTTGTGAACAATGTGGTGAAGATCGAGAGTGTGTCGACCAGAGTGGCGTACCTTATACTCAGAATATCCAAAGGGTATTCGTTGAAGGTCGTACAGGTATACGCCCCGACCTCGGCACACTCCGACGATGAGGTGGAGACCATGTATGAGGATATCTCCAGAGCCATGCGTGGCTCTAAAACTCACTTCACTTTTGTCATGGGGGACTTTAACGCTAAACTGGGCAAGCGAGACGATGATGAACTACAAGTGGGGCAATTTGGACTTGGAAGTCGCAATCACCGGGGCCATCGACTGGCCAGCTTTGTGGAGAAGGAGGGGCTCTTTATGATGAACTCCTTCTTCAGAAAGCGTGAGCATAGGAAATGGACCTAACTGAACCCTGATGGTGCACTAAAAATGAGATTGACTTCATTATGTCGACGAGGAAGCTAATATTCAAAGATGTCTCTGTGATCAACGCGGTGAAAACCGGAAGCGATCACCGCATGGCAAGAGGCACATTGAATCTAAATACAAGCTGGAAAGATCTCGACTGATGAAGTCTACGCTCCGTCCTGCACCGATCCAGGTCAATAACCCCGAGAGCTTTCAGATTGAACTTCAGAATCATTTCGAATGCCTAGGGAGCTCCGTGGACGATTACAACGATGGGTTTGTGGAAACTGTCCATACTGTCTGGTCTAAGATCTTCAAGACCCGTCGTAGAAATAGAACCGAAAAGCTCTCTGACCCTACTCTTAAGCTCATGGACGCAAGGCACGAGATGATTCTGCAGTCTCCAGATGACGCGCTTATGTACCGGCAGCTCAATAGACGGATCTCTAAGTCTTTGAAGTGCGATCTACGCCGATTTAATACAGAGCGTATTAAGGAGTCGATTGAGCGGAACAAGGGCTCCAAAGTTTTTGCAAGAGATTTGTCTATTGGGCAGAGTCAGCTTATGAAACTGAAAACCGATGACGGCAGAATCGTATCCGCCAAACCAGAGCTTTTGAGAGAGGTCGAGAAGTTCTATGGACAGTTGTACACTTCAACAAGCGAACCCGTTGCGAATCTGGCAAACGACCCAAGAGCTAGATTGATCTGACACTATACCGAAGACATCCCGGACGTCAGCCTGTACGAGATTAGGATGACTCTGAAGTACCTTAAAAACAACAAGGCGCCGGGCGATGACGGAATTACGGCCGAACTTCTGAAGGTGGGTGGAAAACCGGTCCATAAGGCCCTTCAGAAGCTGTTTAATTCCGTCATACTCGAGGGGAAAACGCCACAGGCATGGAACAGAGGTGTGGTGATACTTTTCTTCAAAAAGGGTGATAATACCCTATGGAAGAACTACAGGCCCATCTCACTTCTGAGTCATGTCTACAAGCTGTTTTCAAGAGTCATCACGAACCGTTTTGACGACTTCCAGCCTCCCGAACAAGCCGGATTCCGAAAAGGCTTTAGCACCGTAGATCACATACATACGCTGCGGCAAGTTATACAGAAGACCGAAGAATATAACCTGCCTCTTTGCTTAGCGTTTGTGGACTACGAGAAAGCTTTCGATTCGATCGAGACCTGGGCTGTACTGCAGTCTCTTCAATGGTGCCAGATTGACTTTCGGTACATCGAAGTGCTGAAGTGTTTGTATGAAAACGCCACTATGTCAGTCCGATTACAGGATCAGACCTTGAAACCTATCCTTCTGCAGCGAGGTGTGAGGCAGGGAGACGTCATCTCTCCGAAACTGTTCGCCGCTGCACTGGAGGATGTCTTCAAGGTTCTGGATTGGAAAGGGCTCGGCATCAACATTAACGGCAAGTACATCACTCATCTTCGGTTTGCCGACGACATAGTCATCATGTCTGAAACCATGGAGGACCTCAGTACAATGCTCGATGACCTTAGTAGAGCTTCCGAAAGAGTGGGTCTTAAAATGAACATGGATAAGACAAAGATCATGTCAAATATCCATGTAACACCCACTCCCATGAAGATCGGAGACTCTACACTCGAAGTTGTCGACGATTATGTTCACCTAGGGCAAACTGTCCAGTTAGGTAGGCCCAACTTCGAGAAAGAGGTTAATCGTCGAATCCGACTCGGCTGGGCAGCGTTCGGGAAGCTGTGTGGAATCTTTTCGTCCCAACTACCGCGGAGTCTCAAGACGAAAGTCTTTGACCAGTGCGTGTTGCCAGTGATTACATACGGTACTGAAACGTGGTCGCTCACAATGGGCCTCATAAGAAGGCTCAAGGTCACCCAAAGGGCAATGAAGAGGGCTATGCTCGGAGTTACCCTGCGTGATCATATCAGAAATGACGAGATTCGCAGGAGAACCAAGGTAACCGACATAGCTCGAAGAATTGCCAAACTTAAGTGGCAGTGGGCGGGGCACATTGCTCGCAGAACGGATGGCCGATGGGGCCGAAAGGTTCTGGAGTGGCGACCGCGTACCGGAAGACGCAGCGTGGGTAGGCCTCCCACAAGGTGGACCGATGATCTGGTGAAGGTCGCGGGAAACCGCTGGATGCGAGAAGCATAGGACCGGTCGATGTGGCGATGCTTGGGGGAGGCCTATGTCCAGCAGTGGACGTCTTTCGGCTGAATGATGATGATGATGATACATATACCTACCAAAAATTACAAAAAATTGGAAAACAGTACCTATCACAAAACAGTAAAATCATCATAATACCTCATCCTGAACAATTTAGTTATTATCGATCTAATGAACACAATATTTCAATAAATTTCGGCCCTAGTCGATCCGCGGTGCCACATGTTCATAAAAGTTTGACAATCATTGACTATATAGCCTATCGAATTCTTACTAGGTATATATATTATAAAGAGGTAAAGTTTGTTTGTATATTGGAGGTAATCTCCGAAACTACTCATCCAATTTGAAAAATTCTTTCACCAATAGGCTAGCTAAGCTACGTTATCCGTGAGTGCCATAGGCTATATTTTATTATATTTTATTATCAAAAAATTAGGGATCCGTAAGAAAATTACAATAATGTAACCCAAGGTATCAAAAATTTGCTTAAAAAATGTTTATTTGGCGTACGCTGCGAAAACTATTGACGATACATAAAAATAATGTACTACATGTTTATAGCACTCTTCGTTATCCACAAAAAAGTCCATGAGGGTATATGTCTAATTATTAGAGTTAAGTCACATCAACCGTTTTTGTTCAAATGAGTCGATCAAAACACGAGTAGAATCGAAAGATGAAGACATTCCTATCATGATATTAATCCTTATCCAAGTAAATAGCTTCATAATCAATGTTGATTATGTACATGTAAAATGCTCTATCGGACCTTTCGTTTAGAAGTGCTAAAAATAAGAAAAATGCCGCGGTGTGAGCGAACTGCCCAACGTTTAGTCTATTAGTTAACCACACATTTTATTTTTTGTAAAGTGGAAACAATTGAATAGTAGTTTATAATCTATACAGGTTGTCCCTGGAAGTATGGATCAAATCAAATAGAGGCGTGGGCAAGGTCCTTTCAAAACTTGTAGTAGTAAAAACTTGAGTAAAATTGCCAGACCAAAAAAGCCTTTGCAGTAAATGTTTTTTCTTATTTTACACCATGTTTTCTAGCTGCGTAAAAGTACTACAACAAGAAAGGCCTACTGTTCGCCAAAGTCCTAAAAAAATGATAGCTCTGATAGTTTTTTTTATGATTTTTTCTATGCAAAGTGATTGAAAAAAAAACAATAATTGGTCATAACTTCTGAATCGTAAAAAATTGCACCGACATTCTCAGGGTTACAAAGTTTGGAAATGACATTGCCCACGCCCCTATTCGATTTGGTCCATACTTCCAGGGACACCCTTTATATAATTAAGAAGAAGATAGCTCGACCCCTAGGGAAGGACAAAATCTAATTTTTAATTCGTGACTTCGTCAGCATCCGTGATAATAACCGACATTCACGCGGTCGAAGTAGCGGGCCAAAACTAGTAATAAATAGTGAGATACAAAAATCGCTCGTTACTCGCGATAGCACGGTCGGGAAATGGGACACAAAGAAATTACGACCTTAAGCTACAAGGAATAACGTTTATATTGAAATGTAATAAAGAAAAAATGACAATAAATGAATAATCGTGAACATTTATTGTTTAATTTGTTTACTAAGGTACTAAACATATTTTGAAGGCATGAATTAAACACTTTTGAAGTAGTTATGTATTTTGGCATTCCAAAAATTACAAATATTTGTGACTTTATAATTCCGCAAAGAGAATCTGTTTAATTTTTAATAATTTATTAACACACATGTTAAACTATGCAGAATAAACTGTTGAATTATAGTTATCTATAATTTCTGGTAAGATAATCCAAAAAATCTGTAACTTACTGAACCTTCTTCACAAATGATAGTCCCGAATGATTAATTAGTTTAATTTAGACGTTTTTTACTGGAATACAAGCGTCTTATCATAATAAAGGTACTTTTACAAAGTTATTTATTATGCTGTACTGACGAAATCAAAATGTGTTGATAATTTAGTTTTTCATTTTTTTTACACTGACGCGAAGCTTTAAAATGTTTAATTCTTTTTATTTTAACTATAATTAACAATACTTTATGTCATAGAAAAAGAAAATTACAGTTATCGAATTATGTCCAGGTTTAGCTAATTTGATTGGCCTACATATGTTACTTGGAGATAAGCACAATATTTATTTATAAAAGTCAACAATATTGGATCGGTTGTTTTTACGTGATGCTTGAACAAACAAACAGATAAACAGATAAACAGACAAACAGACAAACAGATAAACAGACAAACAGACAAAAATTCCAAAAATGTTAAAAATGGGTTCTATTGGTTATAGTTTAACACCCCAACCAGGTTTTTTCAAAATATTTGCTATGTACAGACACGCCATGTCTACAGATTTATTATATGTATAGATTTCAATTTAAAAGAGTAAAATATACTGTAATTATAAAGAACTTTTCGGCAAGAACAATCATTATGTGTATTGTACAGGTTACAAATAAAAAATATAAAATACAGAAAGCGTAGGTGCGACAAAAATATGAAGTGATTTTATCGCAAATTCAGAATTTTACAAGATATTCTGTTTATTCATTTTCAATACATATAAATTATATTTTTAAATACATATACCTATCTGAAAAAAAACAATATCCATTTAAAAATATAAAAAATAGTAGCCCACCGACATCGGGAACAGGGTCCAAGCTGCCGATAGTCAGGGCTCCAGAGAAAGGAACCTCCTTACTATGCGTGCCGTGTCAAGGAGTACTGCTTTCTGTATCAAGCCCTTGATCCAGCCGCCCAACGAGAGCCTCATGAGGTGTTGATCGAGGCTCTTGGCTGTTAGGCCATTCGCCGTAACGACTATTGGGACAATGACTGCTGAGTCCACATCCCACATGCCGACAACCTCGTGTGCCAAATCAAGATATTTGATTTTTTTATCATTTTCGGCTTTCACGAGGTCATGCGGTCATGCGAGTCATGCGGAACAGTGATGTCAACAATCATTGTGCGGCGTTCTAATCGATATATCACCACGATGTCAGGCTTATTGGCAACAATAGTCCTATCGGTGATGATAGATCGATCCCAATACAGTGTGACATGACCATTCTCGAGAACTGGGTCGGGCACATACTTGTAGTATGGTACTTCTGTGTCCACAAGGTTATATTTCAGAGCAAGTTGCTGGTGGATAATCCTAGCTACGAGGTTGTGCCTGTGCAAATACTCACCGTTAGCAAGACGAGAACAACCAGAGACAATATGTCGGATAGATTCACCGGGACAGTGGCATGCCCGACAGATGTCAACCGTGCCGTCCTTCACAATATATTATTATTATTTATTGTGAAATGTTGCCGCCCGGGGCGGGCCGCATCTGCCGCCCCCACTACGCTACGTCACTGCCTAAAACGTTTCATAGCTGAAACGAAACCTCAGTTTAAATCGAAAACTAATTTCCAATTCCATCTTTCTCTTTCAGACAAAAGCTTGCTCAATTAGTTAATATAATCCCCGATTTGTCGGCCATTATCGGTAAATGGCGGGCAAACTGTCACAATTACCGCTGGTGCCGTCAATAGGCACACAGGGAATGTGTGATGTGAGAAATTTCCGGTTGGTTCGGGCAATTATCGCGACGCTGGGGTCCCGCGGGACCCCTTCGACTGCTGTGCTGAAACCGCTGCGCTGTCACGCGGTCTAGTTCGATGTTCGATGGCTGCAGTTTTGTTCATTTTTAGTTGTGGTTCAGCTAGAATTGGTAGCAATTAATATTTGTGACTGTTAGGCAAGTTTGAGCTGAAACAATTCTTTTTCATTTGTGTCGGCATGGGAATATACTGAGGTGAAAAGAGGTCAATTAGCAAGATTGATAGCGGGGCTGAATGTCCAGGGTCGAAGTGTCGGAATTTAAAAAAAAAATTAAGCCATTGCCCGCCTCGTTAAGATTTCTCCTATATCGTTGGTGTGTTTACAGACACAAATCTCACATACACAAACGTCCAGACCCGAAACAACTTGTAGGCCATACAAATTTTTGTTCCGTGTGGGAATTGAACTTACGACCCGTAGCGCAGAAGTAAATCGCACAGCCACCGCACCAAACGTGTCGTCTGCACTGCGTATTTATGATAGAAATATTGTCTGTTTAAGTAGTAGTACTTTCAAACTTTTCGAATTTTTCAACGTGTTCAGATTTTTCATGGCCTCGATAAGGAACCATCCTTATCTTGTATACCTGATCGATACATCTTTTTTAATATCTTTGAGGGGTTCGACTAGTCGTGTAATAATAAAATTTATGGGCATTTATGGCCAATTCCCATGATTTACCAAGCGTTATTGGTTAAAATTAAGAGACTTTACCAATAATGAAGCAAAGACCCCAGCTTTACATGGTAGACCCTACTATACGTTAGTAGCAATCACAGGTAAAAATAAGCTTACGAAGCTATTTAAATACCCAGTTTGGCACTAAAAACAGCTATGATTGGTAACCAAAACGATTCGTTTTTGGCTATAGTAGCCGGGATAAGTCACTTCAGACTACGGGCCACCATGGGCTTCTCCCAAGTTCGGCCACCACAGGAGAAGGGTTCCTATTATATTAATAAAACTACAAGTGCATTATAAGAGCCTTCAAAGTTACCAGAGGGTACCCAATTAATGCAGCCGTGTACATAGATAATGTGCATACGATAGGTACCTATGTGTACTTGTGTGTTGAGAGCGCCGGTATTTAGCGTCGTATTAAGGGATTATAAGGCTGGGCTTTGACCAACGTTATTGAATGAGCCTATCTCTAATACTAATTAAGCGCTGGAATACATCAGCATTGTGAAACGTTCACACATTATTATTATAATCTCTAATGTTGATCCGCAAGTCAAATTAAGTGATAGTTAACAAGGAACCTTTATAGTTTCGCCATGTCCGTCCGTCTTTCCGTCTATCCGCAGCTTGGCTCAGAGACAAAAGTAGGTACTAGAAAGCTATAATTTGGCATGGATGTCAGTGGCGAAGGGTGAATTTTCTTAAAAGGGAAGCCGGACCAAAAAATGCTTACCTTGCTCAAGTGTGATGCGTGAATTCCAGTAACTACTCGTTTCGAAAGGTAAGCCGATAGGAATCGAGTTGTATGGAGCCTTCGCCACTGATATATATATTAATCACGCCGACAAAGAAGTCAAACAAAATAATGAAAAAAAAATTTTACTCTACCTCCTGTACGTTTAAGGCCGTTTACGCCGCTTGTGTATGTTTTAGGCTGTTTTTTTTTCTCGTCTACCCCTTGGTGTGGGGTGTTGTTGGATAGGTCTTTCAAAAATATTGCGGGTTTGTCACTACAATTTTCCAACTAAGGGATCCATTTGTGAAATATTAAGCTTAAAAGTGCTAATTTTTGTTAGAGTCAAGTGTCCCCCCCCCTGCCAGCTAAACGGTTAGTTTTGGATATGCGAAAAAATTCACGGTAGTAGTATAATACTACAACGAAATTAAAAGGAAAACTATCACAGCTATGTAGACTTTACAAGTTTACGAGTAATATAGTCGACCAACTTATAAAAGTAAAAATTTCGAACAAATTCCATTGAAAAATTACTTTTACATATAACGTTGTTAGTTGTGTAAAACAGGTTATTCCGCATTATTGTGCAACTACGGTACCCTATTACTGTGCGTGGTTTAAGCTAGGTCGCACATTATCAGTCTGTCGGAAAATTTCTAACGGACGTCTCTGATCACGTTATACCGGCTTCCCACGGTGCGTGATAGCGCGCACCGCGACGCACGAGCTCGCACCGATGCACCGTGGGAAGAGGCTCGTCCGTGGTAACGTGGACGCGTGCGGAGCGGTGCGCCGTAGTCACATCACACACCCTCATAATGTGGCTTCCCACGGTGCGTGATTTTACGGATGATACCACGCACAGCCGGTGCGCACTACCACGCACCGTGAGAAGCCAGCTTTACAAGGTTAGTCGGAACGGAAAGGGGGTACTAATCCGCAGGCCACTTAAAGTATCACTGATGACGGTTTTAAAGCAAGTGTTAAAATTTCAAAATTCTATAATTTTTATTTCCGTGTAAAATTATTATTATTTTAGTTTTTTCAAAAATTATGCATCCCTGCTTAAATTACAAATTCAGAAAATGGAGCTTCTAATTCGTGAACCCAAAATGTAGAAAGAAGAAAGAGCTTCTAATTCGTGACCTAAAATGCAAATACAGCTGATCATAGCTGAGGATAGATAGATTTTTGCGTATTTTTATGTATTTTTTTCTCTTAAACTATTGACTTTTGGGGAAAGTTGTAGAACAAAAGTTTTTCATTGTTATGGGTACTTTAACACCCTTTCCGAATAGAACCCCCTTTCTGACTAACCTTGTATTTTGTACTAGACCATCGCACACTGTCAGAATTTGCCGGATCTTAGCTCTAGTACAAAATGTATGAGAGCACATTCGCGCACATTCGCGCATTTTCCAGACTGTAAAACAAGTCGTCCGGTATATTTATCATTATAAGCTTAATGCACAGTGAAAGTTACAGAAATACCGACGGCCAGTTTGTTTTTTTAGCAAACGCTACATTCATAGCATCCACGTCCTCGCTCATTTCCCGGCTCCGTAGAGGCTGTCTCTAATCCAGCCCGTTCGTCAGTTAGCACAAAGCCTGGGTGCCCACTAATTGTCGCGAGAGCCATTATCTTGTCCCGTTGACTGCGATCATGCGTCCTCGTTGACCACTCGAAGATCAATTGCATCGCTGCATCGGGCCAACTGGCTGGTATTGTTCCCATCACATCTCTAATTGTTTTCATTGAACGTGTCTGAAACATTAATTAAAGTTGCAACTTTAATAAAAGTAAGCAAATGTTACACAATTTAATTTAGCATACCTAGTCAATTTTCTATATGGTTGTCCAATCGAAACTTACATGCCTACTTATTCTTTTTAAATAAAAGTTATGTAATTTTCGCTCAGTTATAAATAGATACATACAGGCATGTTATAATAATATGCTACACCCGCATTCTTTGGCAGAGAGGCATAGAAGATGTTTGTATTATCAGGGGCCCAATTCTCCTAAAATAAATCTTGATAAATCACAACCGAACCAAGGCCGAACCGTTCATTCAGACAGTTCTCAATTTCAAAAGCTATCAAATTGTTTGACACAAAAAACAAAGTCAATCATTTTGAAAGTTTTCGAAAACAAAAACTGACTGACGGTTGTGGTTCGATTGCGTTTGGCAACAATTTATTTTAGGAGAATTGGGCCCCAGTTGCCCAGATGTCATAATGTATCGCATACGTTGCATACGTGGGATCAGGGGCCTAATTCTCCTAAAATAAATCTTGATAAATCACAACCGAACCAAGGCCGAACCGTTCATTCAGACAGTTCTCAATTTCAAAAGCTATCAAATTGTTTGGCACAAAAAACAAAATCAGTCATTTTGAAAGTTTTCGAAAACAAAAACTGACTGACGGTTGTGGTTCGATTGCGTTTGGCAACAATTTATTTTAGGAGAATTGGGCCCCAGTTTGTCTCTGCCTTTATTATTATACGAGTACAGCAATAACGTTAAAAATAATCTTATTCTGCCAAGCAAAGGCAAACATCGCCCTTCAGCATACAGCCAATATTTACTTTTTCATTCGCAGACAAATTTTCGTTTTCCTTTTTTTAATTACCACTAATTTTATTCTCGGCAGCGGTAAGTCACTGCAGACTGCCAGTTTGATTTAATTCCGTTTTAATTCTGGCCTGAATCGCGGCTGCCGGGTAACAAAGTTAAGCTTCTTGCTGCCTTTGGTTGGATAAACCGTGGATTTGAACCGAACTGCGAAGCGACTCTGCATTGCACCACTGCAGTTTATCGGTGGTTTGCGTGATTTTTCGAATCTAATATAAATTGTATGTACCAGTGTTTTGTTTGTGGTTTTGTATGTGGGAACGGTCAGTTATTGGCATCGAAACAAAATGTTGTTTTGGTGTTGTTAACATGGGTATAACTATACATATTTATTTCTACTAGTATCGCTTGTGGTTAAATTCGACCATTATTTTATCTGCGTTAATGGCAACACACATACATGATTTTTTGTGCACATCTATGGCACAGTACCTTTCGAATGATATAAGTTTCGTTCTTTTATAATAAACTAGCTGTGCCCGGCTTGCGTTGCAATGTACTTTTTCCTACTTACTACCTGCCTACTACCTACCTTCAGAAACAAAATCAAAATAGTAACAAAAAGTTAAAACCATTTTCATGCATGCGGTAAACAAATGAAGAATATGGACATACTGAGATAATTTCGTTTTTTTTTAAAATACCAAATTTTTTTTTCATAGGAACCTTCTCCTGATAATTACGAACATAACAATAAAAAAAAATTGCGAAATCGGTCCAGCAGATCACGTGTGATGCCTTGACCAAGGGAAATAGGGATTCATTTTGATATACATCGGTTTTTTTTTAATATCAAAATTTTCTTTCCTATGAACTTCTCCTGAAAAAAGAAAACAAAAAAAAAATGCGATATCGGTCCAGTTGCTCACGCGTGATGCCGTGACCAAGGGAAATAGAGATTAATTTTCATATACTCGTACATAGATATTATAAAAAGTGCGACAATTTTCGATGTTCACGTATTAATGATACAGGTAATTTAAGTTTGTTCGTTAACTGAAAATTTAATGGATGATATGAAAATTTCGAGAAAATGTTTATTAACGTGTTCAATTGCACGTAATTATACAATATTATGCTTGAATAATTATATACCTACATGATATTAGGTTTTTTACGCAATGTAAAGTTTTTACTATAAACTACTAAAAGTGATTACCAGATTGTTTTATTTGGATTTGAATATATTGTTGAAGAAATCAGAAAGCGAAAGAGATATTTTTTTTAGTGGTTTTCGAAACCAAACGGAAACATGAATACTGAAAAATAATACTAGGTCACTAGATAAGTCTTGCAATACACTAGTTCTACTAATGCAGGGTAGTTACAAATACTTTTTTCTTAAACTACAGTTAATATCTTGACAGTTCATATACAATAAGTCGACATTATTTGTTTAGTTAGCTGAGTATAATTTTTCTAAATAAATAAAATGTGCGAGTGTTCTAATGACGAGTTGCGCGTTGTTATGCGCTACAACTTTCTGCGTAAGCTGTCTGTAGATGAGTGAGTGGAAGAAATTAAAACTATTTTGGGGGAAAAGTGTCCACATCGCACAACAGTTTACCGATGGCATCGTGAGTTTGAACATGGTTACTTTAATGTTAATGACGCTCAAAGATCAGAGCGTCCCGTTGAGGCTACCGGCCCAGAAAACATGGCAGAACTGTCAAAATTATTAAAGGAAGATCGACGTATAACATATCAACAGATAGAGGATATTCTGCAGATAAATGCACCAAACGTACACAAAATTCTTCACGATATCCTTGGCGTTAAAAAAGTTTGTACGCTATGGTCTTATAGATATACTGTACTCTTTGCGCTATGGGTGCCGCACGACCTCAAAGTTGAAAAAAGGGAGGCTAGAGTGAACTGGTGTAAAAAAAATTAAAAATGTACGGAAATGGTACTTCAAATACAAACAATAATATTGTTACTGGTGGTGAAACCTGTCTGTATTATTTTGATGTACCTTCAAAAACCAGGAATAAAGTTTGGCTGTTTGAAAATGAGCAAATTCCGGTTCAGGTGCGGAAATCACGTTCAGTTAAGAAAAAGATGATCGCTGTATTTTTTACTCGGCGGGGTATTTTGGAACGAGTAGTATTGGAAAGTCAGCGTACTGTAACCGCCTCCTGGTACATAAATGAATGTTTGCCCAAAGTTTTTCAAAAGCTTCAGGAAATTCGACCAAATTCGAGAATGGACACTTTGCATTTTCATCATGGTAACGCTCCCGCGCATCGAGCATGTGATACGGTCGAATTTTTGAATACCAGTGGTGTTAAAGTTCTTGAACATCCTGCGTACAGCCCAGACCTAGCTCTATGTGACTTTGTTCTTTTTCTAATCATTAAGGATTAGTTGAAAGGGAGGAAATTTCAAACAGATACTGAGTTTTGGCTGCTTGGGATCAGACCTGCTCAGAACTCCCAGAAGCGAAGTGGAAGAACATTTTTGATGATTGGTTTTTACACATGACTAGGTGCATAAACAGCCATGGAAATTATTTTGAAAGATTGTAAAAACTAAAGCTGTATTGCAAAACTTATCTAGTGACCTTTGTACGAGGCCAAAAATCGTTTTTTCCACTATGTAATTGAAAACAAAATTCAAGAGCTTATACGCAAAATTCGGCGTATATGTTTAACGGCCAGTGAGCAAACGATTTAAAAAAAAAAAACAGAAATCGGTAGAAAAGAGGAATATTGTGAATAAAAAAATGCATGACAGTTTCCGGTAGCTGTAGAGAACATACCTGGTTTGTTCCCGTTGCTCAAAATACACTTTTTGATAGTATCGGTCTCGTGTTTGTTTCTTTTTAAGACTATATCGACTGTTGAAAATGTTAGACATTGCTTTTTCCAATTCTGCGTTAGTCTTTGGTTGTTTTATGTTAGCTTGCATTGTTATATCACTGCGTGGTAGGATCAATTTCAATATTATCTAGTCGATATTCTGCGCTAAATTCTAATTTAAATTTTTATAGTTATATCCACACCAGTGCGCTTTCATGTTCATCTTGCGTCTTCGTCTGACGCATGCCTGAAGCCCCGTAGCGCATGCAATAAATAGCGCATGCCTTAATACTAGTTCGATAAAAGCACATGCCCCTAGCGCGCGCTAATCCGTCACTGGTTGCGCACCGGTGTAGACGATAAGCTGCATGCGTCAAAGGCAATCAATATTGCATGCGCTTGACGCAAGAGGAATTGAAAGTTGAAAGCGCAAGATGAACGGGAAAGCGCACTGGTGTAGATATACCTTATTATCCATCAATTTCTATCTCTACTTCTTTATAGGCGAAATTCATGTATTATGCGAGCATGCAATGATTTTAATAAACTTTGTTATGAGTTCTCATTTGACCCATTTGTCATTAAAAGTTGTTGGTACGGCAAGTAAAGAGCTTAATTTTAAGTTTTTCAATAAACTATGACGTGTGTACTTGATTTTATTTAAGGTTATAAATCGTAATTGGTTTGCAATCAAGTGTTCCCTAAGTTTCTGTTTTAATGCTTGTTGGTATTCTTGAAAACCTGTAGATGACTTTATGATACTTATTATAATTACTCATTCAATTTTAGTAGCTTTTGGTTTTTCTAAGAAAATAAATCCACTAGCAAGTTTTACTAGTTTTCAAAACTGGGGACACATTCGCAGCAAGTCTATGTGTGACATGTGCAATAACATGCACAGAAAAACTTGCTTAATCGTGGTTAGCTCTTTACACTCTTTCAACGTAAGGTGAGTCTTGACGTTTTTCTACAAAACGTTACCATACAAAGAATATCAAATAGTAAAAAAAAAAACATTTGTAATGGTAAAGCTATTTTGCGGTTTTTGATGACGTCGTTTATGTTTTTTCGATAGCAGTCTCCTTACGGCCGTTATCTCAGGACTCATCTTTCGTTGAACACAGTACCAGAGACAGAGAGTATAATTTTACATATTTGCAACTATATTTTTTTGCATTCGTCGATCAATTCAATAATGTCTACTGGTGAACACGGGCCTCCCAATGTTCGCTACAATTAACGAACATGGATGATATTAACCACCACCATTCTTGGCAGATGGATTGGTGATTTACACCATTATTAGCAGACAGAGGTTGCTGCTGCCTGTGCTATTGGGAAAATCCCTTAGTCGCCTTTTGCCACACCCACGCCTAAAGAGACCGTAGCTTATGCTTGGCCGGGAACCTAATAATCAGACTTTAAAGGTCCGGCTTCAAGTAGCGACTTGCATGTGCAAAAGGCTTGTGCAAACGTTTGCCCAAACGGTATAGTCTTATCAATGGTACTGCGCAGTATACTATTTTGCCGTCTTATTGTAAATATCTATTTGTGAAAATTAGAATTTTTGAAAATAAGAATGAGCGAGTAGCCGGACCATTAGACATACCTATTAATATTTCTGACTTGTCGTTTCGTTAACATGGGTTGATCGAATCAATACTCTGTCTAAATAGACACATAAATATGACTAGGACAGAGACATAAATATGACTACAAAGATAAAAAGACACTTATGTACATGATTAAAATTAATTCGTTTGATGTGTACTGAGGTGTGCCGTGGCGTAGAATTTCGTTCCCCAAATCGCAATGCTTATGATATGCTCATTGAATCAATCAATAGTAATGTTGTTAAGTGTACTGTGTGAACTCGCTTGATATTCACGGGTAATAGCTACTAACATTAGGATTACATCAGAAAGGTGTCCCCTCCCAAGTGCTCATACAGAAACACACTTGAACCATCATTTACTGACTAGAGTTTTTCTTGTTTCGTGTAGACACAATCTATATGTCGCAGAGTCAACACAGAAGCACAACTATTAGAATGACTATTGATTATTGTTAATGTAGTAGGACGCCATCTATTATCGTTTGTCGGAAATGTCAAGCAGTGTGCTTGGGTGAGGTCGGTGCGACGCGTGGTATGTCTTGTTTGACGGTTGTCAGCAAGCTGTCAGCTGTCTGCTGTCGGCTGTCAGCTGTCATTCTTTTTGACATTGGATGCATTAGATTTGAGTGAAGTTACTTTTGGAGTGAGACACGACGGCGAGAGGTCGTTTTGCCAGCCTGCACCGAACTTACCGCGTTTCCGTACTTTAATCAGTTTCCATCGGTTTCATCATTTGAGATTTTATTATTTTGTTATCGAGAGTGAATAAATAGAGGACTATAATCAGTATTGAGACTATTATTTCCTACCTACCCCATGTCGAACTTGGACTCTGATGACGAGGTACCCCCAATGAGTGAACTACCCTCGTTATATACAATAGTAGATCATGCCTTGATTGATTTGCTAGTGAAAATATTAGCTAGTCAGCAAGGTTGGTATCTAATATTGAAAACTATACGTATGTTTATTCTGCCTTGCCTTTTCCCAACTACAATATGGTCGACGTATCTTGGCGAGTTTGAAGTTAGTTGTTTGGCTGCGCAATGAATCTTTTAGAAACGAAATTGTCTACTGCGCAGCTAATCAGCTAACTTTAGACGACTCGCCAAGATACGTCGGCCGTATTGTATGTTGGGATCAGCTTCCAGTCTAACCAGATGCGGCTGAATACCAGTATTTTACACGAAGCGACTGCCATCATACCTCCGCTACCTAGTTACTGGGTAATTCAATTTCAATTTCATTTATTCCTTCAGATAACAAAAATATCCATTGGGTTAGTAACAACAGTCTTAACCTATGTTACTACTTAATTAATAACAGAGACAATGTACAGGTGACAAGTGACCTCACCAACGGGCTGTCATGTCTCCCGGCTATAGCGCTTAGAATGCTGTTGGGGCTGCCACGAAGTCTGATTAGCAGCGAGGCCGCTTTCTTACGCCGTACAGCATTGGAGCAGTCGGTACGTGCCTCAGCGAACATAGATGATGCGCTACAGAACCGAGGTAGACGCAACAGCACCCTAAATGCGTTGTTATACTGGATTCGCAGAGCATTGTAGGCCTTTTGGGTGTAGCTGAACCACAGGCTCCCCGAGTACAGCGACATGCAATATGCTTTAAACAGTGTTAATTTGACCGCCGCTGTACATCGGAAGAACCGGCGGGCCAGCATATTAGCCCGAACCGACAATGCTCTGCGCTCCCTCTCCATATAAATAAATATAAATAAATATTTGGGACATTTTTTACACAGCACCATCTAGTCCCAAACTAAGCAGAGCTTGTACTATGGGTACTAGACAATGGATATAATACTTATATACGTTTTTTTTTTTTTTTTTAAATACTTACTTATAATACATAAGAAACACCCAGACCAACACAAACACTTATGTTCATCACATAAATATTTGTGTTGTGTGAGAATCGAACCCACGACCTCGTGATCAGCAGTCCGACACTTGAACCACTAGACCACAGACGTCGTCAAAAAATATCCGCGTCGTCTTTCAAATCGTCCGTCACCAAGTGGCCCAGGTATTTAAAAGAGTACACCCTGTGCAACTCCACACCGTTCAGTAAAACAGGAGGGACGGTGAGGGGACACTTGGTAATGCCGATATCCTAAGGTTAGACCGGTTGTCAGTATTTCGGGCTTCTGACTACCCGTAACGACTGTCATAGGTATTCGTATGACACCCGGGACCGACGGTCCAACGTGCTATTCGAGGCACGGAGAGGTCTCGATGTGTAACGAAAACTATACGTATCTATGCTTATTATAAATCTGTAGAATTGGCGTGTCCACACATAGGAAACAGTAAAAAAATAGCTGCTTGGTCTAAGGATAACCAATAAAATAAATTACTTTCATTTTTGGATTTTTTGTCTGTTTGTCGGTTTGTTTGTGCACGCATCACGTAAAAAGTACTGACTCGATATAGTTGACTTATATAAACAAATATTGTGCGTATCTCGGAGTAACATTTAGTTTTTGTTTCATCGTATTCGGTTTGAACAATCCAAAGATATTAGAATTTAAAGTAATCAAGAAGAGTTTAGTTACTGCGACACAATTGGTTTCCGACTTCCACACGGACAGAGTCGCGGGCACAGCTAGTATACAATGACATTGAAATCATAAATATACAACACCTGTTGCCATAATGGTTTAAAAAGCACATTCCATACCTGAATTCCAATTAGCGCTGGTTTTCAAATATACCCCTTTTACCCGTATTTAGGGCCTATTAGTGATTCTCGCCATGCTTATGAAAGCGGGTGGTTCTAAAACTAAAATGCATCTTTATTCCCGCTCACAACTCAATAGTAGGGGCATTTGGGTGCGTTGCAATCACTCGACTCTAATAACGTGTCTCCATTTCCGCTGCACTGATGAAAGCATCCAAACGGATTTCTGAACGCGACCTCTTTACGTTCACTAACTTGTTTATGGTACTCCATTCAACCTCTTTGTATCCGAGACTCTTTTGAGAAAATATTTAGCGGGAAAAGCGCTAATGGCGGACGTTTTGGCGCCAATTCGGTGAAACGATCGGCGCGGCGTTTGTTGCTGTTTGGGAATTCGAATTTTCGAATTTGTGTGTTGAAATTCTCGGTAGAATTTTTCGTAGTCGATTTACATTTTTGTATACGAATTTGTAATGTTTTTTTGTTGTTGAAAATTTGAAATACCTACACGAAAACATATTTTTGGTTCCATATTGAATTCGAAATAAAAATCTACTGTAGTTGTGTAAGTTGTAACTAAACCTCTTGATCTTATTATGTAGGTATAGAATTGGGGGTCGAAGCGTACTGAAGTACACCATAAACTCCTGCTTACTTTGTTATGGAAAAAGAGGTGATCGATAGTTGAGTACTTCGTTTTATAGACTTTATATGAGCAAGTTACGATGGAGCGTGAGCTTTACTAGTAGCAAGCAGCTATAATGTCCCCATCGGCGTGAGTGTGTGCGTGAATGGGTTGTTAAGTTCACGTATACACACACACATTGATAATAAAGTAGGTGTAGTTGTTTGTTTTGTAGGTACATATCTACATAATCACGTATACAATTAATACAACATGTAAAAGGGATAACTCAAACTAGAACGTTCTGTTATAATTATAATACATGCACTGAAATGTTACTTTTATGTGCTTAAATATTGTTTAACTGTATTTAAAATTCAGTCTTATGGCCTTGACATAGGATCTTCTTTATTTCAATTCTTGAGATATACAAAATTGAGCCTTATGTCGTGCATTTTACAATTCAGTCTTAACAGCGATTACGCACTGCATCCGATCCGGATCCGTGAAAATAAGAATATAAAAAACTCGGACCGAATTCGGATATTGCTTTGCGCACTGCATCCGATCCGAATACGTGAAAATACGAATCTAGAGTCTAAAAAACTCGAACCGAATTCAGATATCGCTTACGCACTTATCCAATCTCTGATTCAAATTCAAACAATTCAGGGGCCATCTTTGGCATATCGGTGTCGTACCCATTGGACCTTCATAATTGGACCCTACCTACTCAACAGGACCCATTGGACCTTCTATCGAAAACCTTGTACCCACTGGACCTTCAAAATGGAACCTTCCCTGCAACATAGGACCCATTAGACCTCCTGTTAAAAAACAAGTCCCATTGGACCCTCTTTTTATGGAGCGTACAATCATGCATAATAGTGAAAAGAGTATGAAAGAATAAATATAAAATAAAATAGAACTCCGAAAGACCGCTGTATTATATTTTGACATCGTGTCAGAATTGGCGGTAGAACCAGGGAGTCAATTCTACTAACAGAAACTTTTATCAATTGCAACTGAATCGTTTATTCAGACAGTTTTCGTTTACGAAAACTATGAAATTGTTTGACAACAAAAACAAAATCAAACATTTTCATTTTTTTTCATTTAAATGACATATCTGAATGAACGATTCAGTTGCAATTGATAAAAGTTTCTGTTAGTAGAATTGGCCCCCAGAAGGGTAGTTATAGCACGGTAATGTTATACTAACATTACCGTGGTTATAGTGGTCCTATCTCCTACTGAGTTTATCAAACAGGTTTTTTGATGTGCGTTTCCTAGCAACCGCAACAGTAGGGTAGCTAAGCTGTAGCCGTCATGTCATCGTTAGGTATATGGCAGTCATTTTAAAAAAATTACTTCATTTGTGTAAAGTTTGATATGGTTTACGACGACGAATAAAAACACAATAGTGAAAATCAAAATTTTAATCAACATATTTATAACATTAAAAAACCTTCATCATCAGAAACAAACAAACCACAGAGTGAGAGATTAACATCCATCAGTATTAGAAGCACAATGTTATTCTAAATTTTACTTTGACCAAATTGGTAAATAAAAAATAAATATCTATATAATTATAAAAATGAATTGCTGTTCGTTAGTCTCGCTAAAACTCGAGAACGGCTGGACCGATTTGTCTAATTTTGGTTTTGAAATATTTCTGGAAGTCCAGGGAAGGTTTAAGTGGTGAGAAAATATCATGGAAATTTTGCGAGGAAAATAGTAAAAACAACAATTTTATTTTCCCATATAAACTGTTCCTAGCTGTCAAACATTTGATGTTCGTCCCGTCGGTACGGTAAACTCGGGTCCACTCAAAAATTAAAGAACGTATTAATTATGGGTTTCAAATCGACAACATAATATGTTGTCGATTCGAAACATATTATGTTTATATATTGCATATAACATATATTATATCCACAATATTCGGATAATCGCGTATTTAGATTTAAAAAATGCAAATTAGTGTCACTATGACAAAACAAAGAATCGACATATTTGTTATCAGAAATTTATTTTGAGACTAAACTTAGATAGAGTTATCATGATTATGAAATCAAATAATAGGGTTTCTGGTTAAAAATAAATATACACGTGTTTGTTAGGCGGTGCATATTTAAATACTTAAAAAAAATAACACTTTTTACTTATTTTTTAATAAAATTAAAAAGGGTCACATTTTCGCATTTAATAAAATTGGACAAAGCGCCATTTGTTTCGCTATTAGGTACTATAATAGCACAGAATATATAATAGTACAGGACTATAGCCCGAACGCGCGCTTATCCTGAGACAGTTCCTGAGGTAGCTGCGCGGTGCAGGAGCTCACTGATTCGTCAACTTGTGACAACTGACACCCTTCCGCACTGCGCAGCTACCCCAGCAACTGTCGGGCGGGAAGCGTTCGGGCTATAGATGCTATTAAGTTTACAGGGATATGATTCAAGATGGAGCTAATGTCTCAGCGAAAAATGTTCGCCTATGTCAAGTACGGCAGTGTCACCCCCCTGACAAACACTATTTTCAAAGGGAATCAGTTACCTGCTAACTACGGGGTTCAGGTACAGAGTTCTTGTGAAGTAAACACTAGACAAGAACGAGACCAATAATGTCGTTTTTTTGTTAATCTTTATGTACTTCAGAGCAACAAAAGGTGAGAGTAGGACGAACGTCGACAGACAGAGAGAAAAGAGAGCGCCCTATGACGAATCTTTCTTATATTTTTTCTTCTAATTATATTTAAATCAACAATTTTCTACATAATTGTACCTTTTCTTAACAAAACTATCAATAAGATCCAAATATTTTGAAGAAGGTCGAATGGGGCGTGTAAATGAGGTCCAGTGGGTATTTTGCGATTGGGTTTCGTCTTGAAGGTCCAGTGGGTACCAAAAAAGAGGTCCAATGGTCATTTTAATATAATATTTTTAAGAAGGTCGAATGGGGCCTTGGAATGGGGTCCAGTAGGTACTTTTTACAATTGGGTCTAATCTTGAAGGTCCAGTGGGTACTGCACCGGCATATCCATTTGGCGTCCGATTTGAATCCCGAGGTAGTGCGAAAGCGTTAATACAAACATTACTACGGCTACTTCGGTCCGTCAATATTTGATGACGGATGCCGGATGTAGTGCGTAAACTACCATACAAATAGTTCTAGGACTACTTCGGAACGTATTTTCTCAGATTCGGATCGGATGCAGTGCGTAACCACTCTTAATTATTAAGAGTGAATAGAAAACAAAAAGCACGTTTGAAAAAATTACACGTTTAAATGGCTGAAATCGATTTAGTAGCTGATTCTTAACAAACTAGCAAACTCCTTTCAGGGTTTGCATTTAATAAGTTACACTTTATAAAGGGGTACTTTAAGTTCACTGGCGAAACTTCACTAGGTATCATTAATAGAAAACATTCAAATAACAATATACCTAAACTTTTGTTAATTACATAACAAGATATCTAGCTACTACGTGCACGTTCTTTGATACTGTATTGTTTATTTATATTGTTATCAAAATAATTAAAGTTTGATGGCAACAGGCTTGTTCCCTATTACATAACGGTAAAATGTGGGTGTACTATAAGTCGGCCCAACCCTTCGGGAAATACAGGTTTGAAATTATCTAATTAAATATTGCGACTTGTCTCCGCAGAGTTTTGGAATTTTTCAGCCATATAGCGAGAAAAGATGGCAATAACCTAGAACAACTGATGGTTACCGGCAAGGTGGACGGTAAACGACCAAGAGGTCGCAGCCCTTTGCGATGGTCTGACCAGATAAGCTCTTCTCTCGATACGAAATTTCACGATGCGCTTCACTTGGCCAAGGATAGGTAGACAGAGATGGCGTAACATCATCAGAGAAAAAAGGTTTTCAAGGGAGGATCACGACCCTCAGTAATGAGGAGTACGACTTGAGCAGGAGGAGGAGGAATTAAATATTACGTATTTTTTTATTTGAACTAAAATATGTTCTATACAAGGTTAGTCGGAAAGGGGTTACTAATCCGCAGGCCACTTAACGTATCACTGATCACAGTGACGACTGTTTCAAAGCAAGGGTTAAAATTTCAAAATTCGATAATTTTTATTTCCATATCAAATGATTTTTATTTCACATTTTAGGGTTCCGTACCCAAAGGGTAAAACGGGACCCTATTACTAAGGCTCCGCTGTCCATCTGTCCGTCTGGCCGTCTGTCCGTCTATCCGTCTCTCTGTCCGTCTGTCAACAGGCTGTATCTCATGAACCGTGATAGTGAGACAGTTGAAATTTTCACAGATGATGTATTTCTGTTGCCGCTATAACAACAAATACTAAAAAACAGAATAAAATAAATATTTAAGGGGGCTCCCATACAACAAACGTGATTTTTCTGCCGTTTTTATAGATAATGGTACGGAACCCTTCGTGCGCGAGTCCAACTCGCACTTGGCCGGTTTTTTACTAATCTAATCTAAAACAATCTAATCTAAAACAATTTTATTCAGAATGACATTTATATTTTATTATATTTGTTTGGCCTACAGATAATTGTTCCGGGTCTGGGTGTTTGTGATGATTTGTGTATACCAACCTACGATACAGCCGTACTCACTATCGCCGTACTGTACAAAAAAAAAAAAACACAATTTTTATAGGTATACTTCTTTTGCTCAGCCTTTTCTCAACTACGTCGGGGTCATCTTCCAGTCTAACCAGATGCGGCTGAATACCAGTATTTTACACGGAGCGACTGCCATCAGACCACCGCAACCCAGTTACTAGGCAATGCCGATATCCTAAGATTAGATCGGTTGTCAGACTTTTGGGCTTCTGACTACCCGTAACGACTGTCATAGGTATTCGTATGACACCCGGAACCGACGGTTTAACGCGCTCCCAGAGACACGAAGGGCTCTCGATGTCTAACGAACGGTCACCCATCCACCAACGGACCGCGGCAAGCGTAGCTTAACCTTGCAAATTATATGATCAGCGTGGTTGTTAATAAGAACGTGTGATACACACGAGGCTCCTTTATAGAACAGACTATAGAACTTTGTACTAGGGATGTTACGGAGCTTCGTCTTCGACTCCGATAAGTCGGAATTTCCGATTGATATTACACCTCCGGTTCCAACTTCGGCTCCGCTATTTTTAAATCGGAGGTTTGAATGTCGAAGCATTTTTTTTTATCGTCTACGCCTATATTATGTAGGTTTATTATTTTTAATTGAAATTAACTTATCGAGTACTTTAATTATAGACACAATAGATAAACAATGGCAATGACGAACCGGATCGTCGGTCGGGCCGCTAGCGGTTAAAGAGGCTGACTGAATTATGTATTTACTATTTTATTTTATTAGGCCTGTTCTTAACACATCTGTCTTCTGCTAACACCTCCGAATCCTCCTCCGACTCCGACTCCGATTCCGGTTCCGAATCCAACAAACCAAATTTAAAAACTCCGACTCCGACTTCGGTTCCGTTAAACCACCTCCGTAACATCCCTGCTTTGTACCATTCTTTTATTCTTAAAAAAAACGTTGCCCCACACTAGGATTTCTCCTGTATCGTGGGTGCGTTTACAGATACAAATCTCACATACACAAACGCCCAGACCCAAAACAACTATAGGCAATGACGTATTATAAATAGACGCGTCATGCATCAACATCACTGCACTCAAAATCAGCGTAAATACTATCGGTAGCTGGATAGCTACTTACACGTACGAAAAAGGACAGAAATTAAATGTCACGTATGGAATTCCTGTTGTTAGAGAGAGATAAATATGTATCTTAGGTTACGTTATTATTCTTTGGTGCATGCTCATTGGTCGAGCGCGTACAAAAAGAGGCATGTGGGGAAAAATTGACACTCAATTTTCTCGTGTTGATATTTATGTAGGTAAGTAGATTTTTGGGTATTTTTTTTTTTTTTAAATAAATATTATAATAGGTACTTACCTACTAATAAAATAATATTATTCTCTATCCTTAAAATTATGAATGCAGTATTTAGCAACAGTAATTATAGTTATTTAATTAATAAAACAAAATGTAACATAAACATAAAAATCTTTATCTATATAATCAAAGAAATCAAGTAAGAATCTCTTAGGTATGTAGTATGTATGTTAAATGTCTGTGATGACCTCTTGCTGAGATAGGTACGATTCGAGTATTGGTCTATTATATTGATCATTAGGTTTAATAAAACATTATTACATTCAAATAATATAATTAATCGAAATAAAAACAATGTGGGTTTTATAAGCACTGATGCAAAGTTGCCGATTTTCCTAGCTAGCTGCCATTTTGCTGCATCGAAAAAAAATTAAATTAAATAAATATTTTTTCTTGATATTTACGCATGAAATGACACTTTTTTATCTTTTACAGTTGCAGTATAATTATTACATATTCTTTACACACAGGACGGCATTTTTTTTCGCTAATAGAGAAAGTTATTACACACAAGTTATTTCAATTTCACGTACAGCCGCGGCAACGGTTGCTATGCGACTAAATGGATGTCAGACAATTACCTTGCATTCATCTAGCCACTACAGAGCGCGGGCAACGTATCTATAGTAGTTTATATTATCATTGACGATAGGCCATACAAATTTTTGTTCCGTGTGGGAATCGAACTCACGACCCGTAGCGCAGAAGCCAATCGCTCAGCCTCTGCACCAAACGTGTCGCGTCTATATTAAAGTCATTATTAAGACCCAATTTCAACAACTATTTAATGTATTGTTAAATTAATTATTATATATATTATATTGAGCTGTAATTGATAAGGCAACGGATTGTTTGCTGTAACCAGGGAAAATAATTTTGTTATTAATTTGCATAAATAAATGATAAAAAAATATCTTTCGTTAACAGCTAGTGGCTAACGCTCTTCTCATGGTTTTTTTTTTCATTATTTACGCAAATTAACAAATTAATTACAAAATTATTTTCTGTTATGACAGCAAACAATCCGTTGCCATGACAATTACAGCTTAATGCCAATAATCACCAATGTTTGTTAAACTCGTTTGTTGGTGAAAATGGGTCCAAAGATCTAAAAATAACAACGTTTAATTAACATGAAATCCAAAGCAAGAACCAAGTCTGGATTTAAGGTCTCAATAGATTGTGTGTGACAGGTCCCTATATAATTCTGAAGAACATTTAATAAAGTTAACGTCTTGTGATTTGCAAGAATTATTATTGTAATATAAATAGAGTCTAAGGTGTTGTCCTATTTGGCAAGAGGTCGCGCGATCATGCGATGTGATCGTATAAATGCTTAATACTTTAATGCATTGAGTGGTGTTTTTACGACGAAAAATAAAACAGTTTCGTCCTAACAAATCGAAAAAGTTTCAATAAAAAATTACGAATATTAAGATATTTGATTAACCAGACAAACAATTTATTAATATTATTAATTATAAGTCATACGTTTAAATACAGTTAACAATCTATTCCAAATAAAGTTACATATAATTGCTCACATTACAACTTACAATTTATTTATTTATACTTCTTTGCACTATGGTGGTACATAAGGCGGACTTAATGCCATAAGGCATTCTCTACCAGTCAACCTCTTTTGTATTCTCTCAAAAAACTAGTTAATTACAGTATCTGTGAGTTCCTCTATTGTATAGACAGTTTTTTGAATGAGCCTTAGAATAAGTACTAAAGCATAGAAGGAGCGCTACTTAGCATAAACGAATCAAAATATAGCCATGCTATTTACTCATATGGCGGACTCGCTGTTGTCAGAGCGGGAAAGGTAAACTTTTGACAGGCCGTAAAAAATAATTTTGTCACCTTTTGTACAGAGACTAGGGATGAGGGTATTCACACTATCAGACTATAGCTATCGATAAAATAAAGTCATCGTATAATGTATATTACGAAATATCTGAAGTAGTATTGTAAGGCCGAAAGAAGGTGACTATGATTGTGTTAACCAAATAACAACCATGCCGGATATTGCCATAGTACATATAAATACTTACTTCTTAGAAAGTTATAATGACAAAAGTAAAGTTATAATATCATTATTATTCAGCCGAAAGATGCCCACTGCTGGACATAGGCCTCTCCCGAGCATCATCACTTCGACTGGTCCTATTATTATCGCTATCAATAAATAAAGTCATCGTTTAGTATAAATGTCTATTATTTAATTTGCAATTACTAAAAGCTTCACAAAAGTTAAATACATTATTATTGAGTATTCCTTGTAATATACTTGGACATGCACGTTTTTTTCTGTCACTAGAACGGCGCCACGTGGTCTCAGGTAAGTTGTCAATTTCGAGGCGCTGGAAATTTTAAACAAAATAATGATTGTTTTATATATAACTAGCGACCCGCCCCGGCTTCGCACGTGTACGTTTTATAGCTTAAAACCTTCCTCTTGAATCACTCTATCTATAAAAAAACTGCATCCCTAAAAATACAAGATTTTAAAGATAATTACGGTAAAGAGGTGTAAAAGTTAGTGGCACCAAATGCAAACTGATTGAGAAGTAAGTTAATCATCGTTCATTTAATACGTTAATTTTGTTTAGATTCACTGTTCTCATAATTATTTTATCTATCAGGCTTGAAGATTACGACTGTATTAACAGCATTTATTTGAAAGATAAACAAGACAATGAAATATTATCTGAAATAGTCTATTGTATGAATGGCCGAAAGAAGATGTCGAACGTTATGTTGCAAGAAAAAAAAGATTTTTATTTTCAATAAAGCTAAATCCAGTGCGGGGTTAATCTGTCCCAATTTTTTTAAAGAAATTACTCGAATTCTTTTACTTCCTGTAGACATGCAATTCAATAAGAACTTAGGCTTTTAAATTTAGATTGAAGGTATAATGTTGGTATAGAGTCCTCCTTCAGTCTCCGCCATTTGCCAGAACGAGTAAAAGAAGATAAAGTGAAATGGCTGGAGCAAATTCTGTGGTGCTTTCTTGGAACCCAACCAATTTCGTGAGCTACCACGGCAATCAATTTATTTCGAAAATATTCGTCACAGGGAAACCTAAATGAAAAAAAAAAGTATAAATACCTAATTAATTAAACCTAACACAAAAATCACGTTATCGATAGATTTATCGATAAAATTTTCGCACCCCTTTAATAATTTCTTTGGCGAATATTCATATTGATAAATAGATAAGATTTAGATAGTTTATACTTATTTATTTTACTTCTTCTAAAAGGTAATGTCTTACTTTTACTAATTTTATGTATAATGAAATATATTTAAAGGAAAATCTATGAATAAACATAAAAATACTACGTACTTGTGGAAACTGATATTTTCATTTTGATTTTTTGTACATCCTTTGCGAGATTTACATTGTTTTACTATTCAGGACGTAGCGCACACTCTTATTTATAAGAACAATGTGCACATATACAAAACACAATTAATTAAATATAAATTCTAGACTAAAATATTTTTTCAAATCACCGCGCCACTGACACAAGTATTATACGACAAAATTTAAAATGTCGTTGCCGTTTGACAGGCGGTACTAGTGGCGGGCTATTTAATTTGGTAGCGTGGCTTTGGCTCAAAATCTCGAAATTGCTCTTATTTGACAGATGCCCCTGTACGTTTTTCAAGTACCGAGGCGCCTTCTATGCTTTAGTACTTATTCTAAGGAATGAGCCTTCTTTTTAGTTTTGCTTTAAACGCTGATCTTGTCAAGGCCGAGGCTACAGACAGTGGTAGCCTGTTAAATATCATTGTTCAGATGACATGCTCAAATTTTTTCGACTTTGCTTGTCTATGTTTTATTAGTGTCAGCATATTTGCCTGGTGCGTGGTATAATGATGTAGATCTCTGATTCAACGTTCGTGTGATCATATCGCATGCTCGCACGATCGCTTGCCAGATAGGACGAAGCCTAATTATCTCCTCGATGTCGCGATTAAACCCACTCGTTCTTAGCTAATTATTTAAAACAATATTGTCTGTGTAAACTCTAAATTTGAGTTACCACAATGCCATCACTCTAAACGTCTGGAATCAAAATATTAGTAACTAGTAATTATGCAAACTAACTTTCCTTTGATTCTCGCTTATTTTATCTTTATCACCAGAATTTGGTTTATTGAAAAGCCTCCCTTGCGCTAAGAGAATAAAGTTTTAAATTGTGTGAAAGTGACATAGTTTTAAGTTGTTTCGGTTTTGTGATCAGAATCGAAGACATTCAAAATTGCGATTTAAAATAATCTCAAACATCGTTTAACGATTTTAGGAAATCTCACTTTAATGTCATCGGTATAGAGCTTAAATCAGTTTAACCTAAAATTGACTTACTTCCTTTTTGGATTTCAAAATAGAAGACGTTGGAAGTAGCGACAAATCACATTTCGCATTTCGCAGTCCTAAGGTTGTCAGCAATTTGCCGCCAACGTCTGTGGCAACATCAATAAGAGGTCTAAAACAACTCACCGTCGAGTTTATCGAGGCTAAGATGAAGCTCGTTTGTAGCTGATACCAATCGGAATCTAACTTAATATTAATTGACAGCCTTAGCAGATGTTTTCATTCGCAGTATCTTTGATGTCTTAACCTTTGAAGAGATGTAAGGAGAAAATATTGTCGTCAATTTATTTTGCTGTTATCTGTGAGATAATTTATTGACTAGATGTAATGTTTACGGAAAATAATGATACGATATCAACATACAAGGTTAGTCAGAAAGGGGGTACTAATCCGAAAGGGGGTTACGGTACCTATAATAATGAATAACTTTTGTTCTACAACTTTTTCCAAAAGTCAATAGTTTAAGAGAAATAGGTGATCAAATATCTCAAAAAATAACTCTAAAATCTATCTATCCCCAGATATGATCAGCTGTGTTTACATTTTAGGTCCTATTTGGGGTCATGAATTAGAAGCACCATTTTCTGAATTTGTAACTAAAGCAGGGAAGAAGAATTTTTGAAAAAACGAAAATTAAAATAATTTTGGATAAAAAAAATGCCGAATTTTGAAATTTTAACACTTGCTTTAAGACAGTCATCAGTGATACTATAAGTGGCCTGCGGATTAGTACCCTCTTTCCGACTAACCTTGTATAGGCAGTAAAAAAAGTAAGTTAAAAAAATCAAAAAGCCTACCTGCATAAAATTGAACTAAAAAAAAACCGGCCAAGTGCGAGTCGGACTCGCGCACGAAGGGTTCCGTACCATTATCTATAAAAACGGCAAAAAAAATCACGTTTGTTGTATGGTAGCCCCACTTAAATATTTATTTTATTCTGTTTTTTAGTACCTATTTGTTGTTATAGCGGCAACAGAAGTACATCATCTATGAAAATTTCAACTGTCTAAATATCACGGTTCATGATATACAGCCTGGTGACAGACGGACGGACGGACAGCGGAGTCTTAGTAATAGGGTCCCGTTTTACCCTCTGGGTACGGAATCCAAAAACTAGTTCCACGTCCAACATTAATATGCTAAAAATCGACAAAATAAACACAACACGCGGCCCTAATCCTGTATACAACATCAATGCATCGAGTCCAGTATCGATAATTGGTATAATTCGATAGTGTATCGATATCTGTTTGCTCGCGGCCACCCGTCAGGGATGCCAATTAGCACGCTCGGATTTGTTTGTCAATTCTGTTTATACTGATATCATTGAATATTGTATTTGCTTGACAAGTGGGCTTTTATTTGTGGCGATATTATAATAGATTGTTTGTGATTTTTGTGGGATGAAAAACAAGACAAAGGTACAAAGGGCCTGTTTCACAATTGTCAAATAACTGGAAATTAAATATAACGGTAGTTTGACAGATTTTATACAGAGTGGAAACGTTAAGCCTAGGCGCACACTAGGCGACACGCGAAAGCGACAGCTCGGCGACTAGACGCGACGACAAGTTGCGGCCGACAATTTTCATATATTTTGTTCAAAGCTCCGCACACTTGGCGTCAGAGTCGCGGAGTCGCGACGACAAGCTAGGGGAGTCGCGGGCGCTCGCTTCTTGTCGCCGCGTCTACTCGCGCTGTGCACGCGCACACACGACGACAGTCGCGCGACAGCTCAGAGTCAGTCTCGCTGTGAAACAACACGGCCGTCTCTCTAGAATACTCTACTACTAATGATCACTTCCTGCACGACGTCTGTCGTAACGACTAGTCGCCGACGCAAGCAACAGCTCCGCGTCTAGTCGCGGCGACAAGACGCCAGATGCAAACGACAACGCCGCGTCTTATCGCCGCGTCTAGTCGCGGCGACAAGTCGCCCAGTTTGCGATGTAAGTATCAAGAGGCGATTACTTTGTCATTTTTCCAGATATTGAAAAACTCGTAGCTAATATAAAAACTAGCTTGCCTACGGAATAAAATAATATAAATGTCTTTACGAAATTAAATCGCCATTATATTCGAAATTTGATTTACACTGCGTCGCATTGAGTAAGAAAAGCAATTTGTTTGGACGATTATTCCATAATTATACGTAATATTGTAAAACTTTAGACTGATATTGGAACTTGGCTAAAAAAAACTACATACAAAGGAGGTGGCCAACATCTGCCCCAGATAGTCGATAACACACTTATAATTGAAACTGAACTTGTACAAAGTAAAGTAATCAATGATAAAACGTTCTTTACATATTATTGTAAGACCTATTTTTCATTTTTTCTGTACAAGTCCTGGAAATTATGATGAAGATAATAAGATAGTATATTTATATTTTCCGCTCGTCGGCCATTATGCATTATTGATGGATGACATTTGAATTTCTTTTAAACTTAAGGGCTGTTCATTTTGTGATAATCGATTTCAGTAAAAAAATCGTTATGCCTATAGTACAACTCACATGAATCGATAACATTCAAGTAAACGTAAATAAGCCATTTAATATACCTATTGATATTATTATTTTTCGTATTTTGTTATTACTTAAATTGACAAATAATAATTTAAGTACCTACCTAATAACTCAGGATTATTAAGTACATTTAATGTCATTTAATTTTTAACAGTTTAAGATTTGTTTATTTTTTCTTTCAAAAATTAATTAGGATGACAAGCTTTTTAAAAATGCGTTTCCCCTTTTTATTTAAATACGTTATTTATGGTGAGCGCGTTTACAAACACAAATAGTCATTTGCAAAAACACCAAACCCGGAAACCATTATGTGTCTGTAGACCATACAGATACCTATTTGATCAGTCCGGGAATCAAATAATCAAACCCGCGACACGTAACTCCCCAAAAGACCGCTCAACCGCTGCGCCAACCACACCATTATTTTTTTCTCTCATATATAGACTTTATCGAAAGAAACACAAACAACTATTCAAGATGCCACTACTTACCCAGGTTCTCAAGCTATAGTTTTGCTTAGTTTAGGAACTACTGACAAAACCTTTAAGGATAAAATAACTAGTGACTTGTATTAGAATATTAAAATAAGTTTATGAAAACTGCAACGGTACCTACTTTGTAACTTGTAATAGAAAAATTAAACACTTATCGTTATTATTAATTAATCAATTAACTACATAGAACAATCGATTTACACGTTTGCGACCGGGCGAGCCCAGCACTAATAATTACCTTCTGACAGTGAAAATGTCATAAGAATAAAAAAGCTTTAAAAAAAGAAAAAAAAAATGTAAATGGCCAGCATGATTTCGGCGGGCTAACTTAGAGGTTGGTTGTAATAACAGGTCAATAATACTTGTTATCTTTGTTATATAAAAAAACAGTACTAAATATCTGTCTAGCCTAGTATTTTTGTACTAGCTACCGATTAGTACCACTGACAAGGTGACAAGTTAGCTGATCATTTTATAACATTGATGAATATTTTAAAACTTTTAATCATACAATATTCGTATTTTATTACAATTACGATATTCTATTAATTTGTGAACTACTGTGATGTATTTTTTCTTATTTACTGAATCATTAAACGTTTATTTCGAAAAATGCTATCAATGTATCCGAATAAATAATCGTGACACAGATTACGTGACCAAATAAAGGAGACATACATTTTTATACATATTGCTTCTTATGAACCTTGGTAGGTTTTATAGGGTAATAATTTGAGATGGGGCATTAAGGGCAGCTACCTTAACAATTGTAGCTATAGGAAAACGTTCTTAGGAGACCACCCATAACTTTTGGAATAATTATTATCTGCATTCACAGATTTTGAAAAATATGTACAGTCAGCGAGAAAAGGGGCAGTTTTCAGAAAACATTGTTATGATGCCAATCGATCCTATCTCTCGTAAGGATCAAAAGATTCTTCCGGACCAATTGAGGTTGGAGTACTAGAAACGACAGAAATCGCAAAAAAAAAAAAAACTATTTGAGATAGGGTAATTATAAGGGCAGCTACCTTAATCGTTGTGGCTACAGGAAAATGTTGATAGGAGACTGTCCATAATTTTAGACATTATTTCGAACTGCGTTCAAAGTTATTGAAAAAAAAAATATTGGTACAGTCAGCAAATAAATTGTCAGTTCTCACAAAATATTTTTATGGTGGCAATCGATCAGTTTTCTTATAAAGATCAAAATACTCTTCCGGACTCACTGATATTAGAGTACTAGAACGTCAGAAATCATCATCATCAAAGTTACATTCATACCGAAATAACACCCATATATCTATGAATGCAGTTCAAAATATTTCTGACGTTTCTAGTACTCCAACCTCAAATGGTCCGGAAGAGTGTTTTGATCCTTAAGGGAAATAGGATCGATTGGCATCATAAAAATGTTTTCTGAAAACTGCCCCTTGTCTCGCTGACTGTACATTTTTTTCAAAATCTGTGAATGCAAATAGAAATTATTCCAAAAGTTAGGGGTGGTCTCATAAGAACGTTTTCTTGTAGCTACAATGGTTAAGGTAGCTGCGCTTCATGCCCCATCTCAAATTACCACCCTGTATATATTTTTAGACTATTTAGGTACATCTTTTTAGCAAGGTTATATGTCGTCAGTAAGAATGAGACAAAAACATCGTTATTTAACAGGGCGTTGTGTCAACCGCGTCGTGAATGTTATTTATACTAACAGATAACTGTTACTGAAAGGAACAAATGTTATCTGGTATTTTAAATACCTGTTATTTTTTATCTATGTCATCTGTGTGTATCTATTCGTCATTTTCTGTAACGTTAGATATAATTTGAATTGAAAACTGATTTTCACAGCTTTTATTATGGACTAAATAATTGTGAATTGTGTCAATTGTGCTTTAGCTGGGTTCGATGAGAAATATGATTTTTTATTTTATTTATTTGGCTCACCAACAATTGAATACACGAATACAAACATATGAGATACATTCAATGGACTTACAGACTAGTGTACCAATTTCTAACAGGTAAGCACAACATGCAATATTATATTTATCAAACGTGTTGAGTGCCTACTTAAAATTAAAATGAAATTAATAATAATTTAGCCGATTATTGCAAATTGTAATATCATGGAATTCTGAGCGTCGGGATAACATATTGTGAAATATAGGTGATATAAAAATCCTATAATTTAATTTCAGCAGATATATATGGCAGTAGTTGGTATTAAGTAGCAGTTTAGTATCAAAACTACTAAAAACTAATCGGGATAACTTGGAACTTATGTATAATACGTTTTCTGAAGGTTTTTAAACAATATTTATTTCAATGTTAACAATAAATAACACCTGACATTTAAGTTATAGTACAGTACGAAAAGCTGCCCTTTAAAAAAAATACAGGACCTCTAGGCGCTTTTTGTTTCCATATTGTAAGTCTTGAGGTCAAACGCTTTGAAATGAAGTAATTATTTTTTGTGTACATGTATTTCGATGGTGGGGTAACGGTCCCTTAAAAAGTTGGCCACCTCCTTTCACGCTAAAAATATGGAAGAATGAAAAATTAAAATTATGCGAATAGTTTTATTAAAAAAATACTTTTATGCAATGAGCAATTAAGTTATGACACCAGTACGTTTTTTTTTTTAATAGCTATTGTATTCTGACAGAGTAATCCCATAAAAGCCGCATTTTATGCATGGGCGTAGTTAAAATCAAATGTTGAAAATATAGAGATGTAAAAGGTAAAAAAAAAAACTTTTTTTCATATGTAACCGAGTTTGGACATTAGAAAAAAGTTTTCCAATACCTGCTATATTATCAAATAATCGTTTGTTGACACCCTGTATAAAGAATTTGTCAGACCACCATACTTATATATCAGTTAAGAATTAACCGACGATTGTGAAACAGACCCTAAACATAGTTTAAGAGCTTATTATAAATCATGTAAGAATTTTCTCTAGGGTAATAATTATTATACTGTTAGGGTGGAAATTCTACTCACTGAACATACAATAGATATATTACAGCTCGGATTACACAGTAATTAATACTTTTGCAAACATTTCGGAGGGAAGCGCTGACGTCAAGTCTGTCACTCCGGTTCACGGCGACTAGTGTTGTCCCGTAGCCGCTAGGGATGGGACGCATCGTAAAAAAACCGCTCATCACTATATCAATGGGTCCTATGTATAAGGGTCGAACTGACATTTCCGTCAATTTCCGATTTGAACCTTGTTATGTAGATATATTTAGTTCACATTAGAAATTACAAAAATGCCTCTTTAGCCGTTATATATAGGACCCATCGATATACGCCGAGAGCTAGCTTGCTGTTTTAAATAAAAGTGTCAGCGTAATAATCAGCTTACAGAATAAATACTCGTCGTGCATACAAAGTAGGTACCACTGTTTTATGCACGAACATTCAAGTATTGTGTTCAAATAAGATATCCCAGATACTGTCCATACGTATAATAAAACCGTAATGAAGCAAAAACTGCATATTGAATATTATTGACAATAATAATTTGCTACGTGTACTAGAAACGATACTGACCAAATACTACCGATACCGAATTTCTGTCTGTTTGTCTGTTTATCTTATGTTTGAGCTACACGCCAATACTACTTAACAGATTTAGTTGAAATTTGGCAAAAATTACTGTTAAAGAGCGGGTCAGCTTAAAGGGTACAAATTATCACGGTATTGAATGTGGGTGATAAACTGAAACCTTGTGTTTCCGTAGGCAAAACCGCGGGTACAGCTAGTTTACAAATAAAACAATCGATGCGAATATAAAAATCATACTGCCTCGTTGGTCTTAGGTCAGCTTTACACAGGGTAAGTAACTGACTCCAAACTCGAAACAAGTCAGTGCTGAACCGATATTTACCTACGCGGCGTCTTACGTAGGCGGTTCAAAGCGGCGCGAATTGCGAAGCGATCCGATGCGGTGACACGCGAATTCAATGCGATGCGGTGCGAAGCGGCGGCTTTGTCCTACGAGCTCGCGAACCGCCCGCCGCGCGCCGCCGTCATTCAGTAGCACTGTACGGCACCGCATCCAGTTCGCGCTTAAATATCAAGCCAACTGATCGCGTTCGCTTCGCTTCGCGCCGCGCCGCACCGCACTCCACGTGTGTTTGATCACGTAGGCCACTTCAATAGGTATCGACTGTTTGTTGTTTTCGCGTCGCGCCGCGCCGCTTCTAGATCGCTCACGTAGGATGCTGCGCTAGTGTAAATTGATTTGGAGTCAGTACACGCTGTCGCGATCAATTTACACCACGTAAACTTCGGGTCAGCACTGACTTGTCTCATGTTTGGAGTCAGTTACTTACCTTGTGTAAATCAGGCCTAATGGCCGCAAACGCGACTGCTGAGCGTGAGGTCCTAGGTTCGATTCCCAGGTCGGGCAAAGTGTTATTGGTTTTTTTCTGTGTGGAATTTCTCAATAGCAGCCCGGAGTCTGGATTTGTGTACGGTTGATGGCAATAGGCTCGCCCCCTATTACATGGAACTCAACATAACGGCGAAATGTGGGTGTACTATACACCTCTGCCCAACCCTTCGGGGAATACAGGCGTGATGTTGTGTTCAAAAATCATTTTCTGTAAATCTTTCAAATCCAAACAATAACAAACCAGAGACAGGAAGTGATTTTTTAATTTTTATTTCATTTTTAAAACTGCTTTGTAATTTGAAGTCTAACACGGGCCCCGTGACCTTTTGTTTTCCTTCCGCTTTCTTTCTTTTTCCTTTAATTGTGCCTACAGAGCGGAACCGGGCGAATTATTGAAAAAGTTGGCATTATTCTGCACCGCTTCCTTTGGGATAGACGAGCGTTTTTGACGCTGGTTACTGCATTCTAATTGCGAAAAACACTCGTTATCGTAATGGAGGAGCTCGTGGCTAAATAATTACAGCCGCATAGACCGATCTTCCGGGTTAAGCCACGCTTGCCGAGGTTGGTCTGTGGATGGGTGACCATTTACCATAGCGAGTTTCCTCCGTGCCTCGGAAAGCACGTAAAGCCGTTGGTCCCGGCTGTCATTTGTAGATCTTTGACAGTCGTTACTGTTGGTCAGAAGCCAGAAAGTCTGACAACCAGTCTTACCAAGAGTATCGTATTACCCAGTTACTGGGTTGTGGAGGTCTGATAGGCAGTCGCTCCATGTAAAATACTGATATTCAGCTGCATCCGGTTCGACTGGAAGCCGACCCCAACATAGTTGGGAAAAGGCTAGGCAAATGACTCGTTATCGTAATTTCCATAGCAACGTATGTATTAACAATCCGACTCCTCCACAACTATGTACCGCGCAATGAATATTGTTGTATTGTCAAAATGAAAGCTATTGAAATTACTAATGTGATACGCAACTTGGCTGCTGGTTAGGTAAGGATTACGACTGTTCCTGAGGTCACATAGGTCCGTGCTAGCGGGTCGCTTAAGAACGTTCTACGGTCTTCCATGGCCTTCCACGCTGGCCCCCACCTCAGGCTCAGCCGCCGATCAGCTGCGCTCAGACACTCACTCTTCGCTTTAGCGGGCGCACACGCGTCGGCCGTTTTTTACTGTAACTAGCTATCTATCTATCTAACTGGTTTTATTTTTCATCAGTCAAGACCCTCAGCAGCAGACCTGGAGCCTGGCATTCAAACAGCGACTAACCGAGGGATTGCCAGTAACAAAACAGTTTTCGTAGGCGTAATGTCACTGTGACATTATAACGAGTGTTTTTGCAGATAGCGCGTATTTGCACATTCTCTGCTGCTCCGCTCTTTGGTATTAGTAAGGTTTAGGTAACAACTCTTTCGTAAATCAACTGTGGCACTACACAAGTCGGTGATTTGCTACGACCGCGTAGCTGTCGTAGTTTTATGGATACCTACGTCGTAGCTACGGCGTAGACTTTTCATTACGCAATGAGTTGAGCCTTACAGATGAAGTCTTTTGTTTGATCCTCGATAGTTATGGAAAAAAAAACGTTTTTAAATACAGTATGTTAAATAGCAGAGGGCGTTACCTTAAACCCTACATCATTATTGGATTAAAATAATAATACAAAAATAAGCAAAAAAAGATTAGAAAAGAAAATAAAAATGAAAAACCTTTCGGAACGGCCTGTTTAAAACCAAAATAGTAGCATACATAGGTTATATGCTATGTTGCTGTGTTTCCCACATTTATAGATAAGTGCGCATGTACACTAAGCGTCGCTTTTACGTATCAATTTTAAATTTTTTATGATATTTTTTGTTTCTTGTTTTTTTTTTGTTACGGACCCTATAGTTTTGCTGTTTATCGGGAACGCCTTTCGTTAGTTAACATACTGTACAAATAAAAAGGTTATTGAATACTTTCATGCTTTTATAAAGTATCTATTACTAAAAGTAACGCCCGTCTGTATTGAGTCCGACTCGTTTGCGTCCCACCTTACCGGTACGTAATAGACGCGAGAATCGTAAGGAAAACAACTTTGGTCATTACACAGACCCCCGGTCTGCGTGCCCTGGATAAGTGGAGAGCGGTAGCGGGGCGATTTCAAAAGCGGAGCGTTTTACGCAGCTAGGTGATTAATGAAGTGGGGTGATTTTTTAATACTGGGGCCCAATTCTTCTAAATTTTGATAAATCGCAACCGAACCCAACCCTCAGATAGTTTTCAATTTCAAAAGCTGTCGAATTGTTTGACACAAAAACAAAACCATTCATTTTGACAGATTTCGTAAACAAAAACTGACTGACGGTTGTGGTTCGTTTGACAAACATTTTGTTAGTCGAATTGGCACCCTTGTACATATACTCACACGTATCAGTGACCATTTGTTGTGCAGTGCTACTTAAAACTAATTTTGGTTTTTGGATTTAGAACAGTGTGTAGAAAGTTGTCTAAATTGTTGTGATTTGCATAGGTATCATAATCATATTAGCCCAAAACCATGTAAAATAATTCTAGTATTGTTTGTAAAACAATACAAAAAAAACTCATTGTAAGCATTTTTTCCGATATTGGCTACTACCCGATTCCTATGTTGTACCGAGCGTTATTGGTTAAAATTAAGACTCTTATATCTTTATTGATAGCTAGCCCGCAGCTTTGTTTGAGTGAAATTTTAACGCGTTAAGTGACGATTTTCCATACAAACTTTCATCCCCTATTTAACTGCTTTAGGTGTTTAATTTCGAAAAATCCTTCCTTATTCCTGGTCGACATTATAAAGGGAACCCTGTGCAAAATTTCAGCTTTCTAGATCCAAGGGTTTGGGCTGGGCGTTGATGAGTCAGTCAGTCAGGACTTTTCTTTTTATTTATATAGATGAAGCAAAGACTTTGCATAGAAGGCCCTCCCTTAGGTTAATAACTATCATTGGTAAAATTAGCTTACGAGTCCATTTATGTACCCAGTTTGGCGTCAAAAAAACTATCATTCTTAAGCAAAACGATTCGTTTTTGTTCATATGAACCGGTCATAAAGACGTCATGTCGACCACGTATACAATCCGCTGTCGCCTATGTATTGGACCGCTCCATAATGCCGCTTTCAAACCGGGGTCCCGATTTTAAAGAAAAAATCTAAGTAAATGTATTATTAAAATGAATTGGTTACTTCAGGAACTCGCTTATAGGTTACTGTTCATTGTAAAATAAGTTTTCGCACTAAAATAATAAAGTTTTTTTCTCAAACTTTGCGTAGTTTGAAAATTTCAATGGTAGGTAAATATTATACTTTTCTTTTTAAACTGTGTATTCAGTTGAAAGTTTTTTGAGTTTATTGTATAGAACTTTACTTCTTGAATATTTTTACATCTTCTTAATGTGTCCATGGTTTATCAAATACTTTTTGGATAGTGTGTGGCCACGTCAATAGATCGTTCCTCGTGCAGATGTTCGAGCACAAGTGACACAACAGAAAGTAAAATATGTTATAAAAGTATAGAATTGGGTCTAATCGCGTAAAAAACTTTAAGAGGCACAAAATACCTTTTATCCCGACGTTTCGGCTGAATTGCACCGGCCGTGGTCACGGGTAGACTGAAGTGGCGGAGCAGTTGTCATCTTCGTGAAGCAAGGGCAATGGGTACATATTTGAAAGTCGAAAATTAAAATACCTACAGGTAAAATGTCAATGTTCAAAACATCGAAAACTTTAATATCGAATGACCATTAACCGAAAATTAAAATAACATAAGTTTCTTGCTTAGTTTTTATCCTACAATGTCTGGACTTTAAAAGAGACCTCTGAGTTTGTTTCGGCTGTTCTTCTCACAGCTGGTCAGATAGGAAATTCCGGCGACATCTGTCTTAAAAAAAAACATATAATTGACTTGTGAAAGTGTCTGTATTAACAGATTTATTTACAGAAATCAAAATCATTTATCATTTAGCATGCACGTTGGACCTGTGACCCCCATATTCCTGTCCACCAGGAAGATGAGCATTAAGTCCCAAAATAAATAAATTATTACTAGTTTTGCTTTCATCAACAGATATCCAAGTTATTAAACAACGCTCCTCGCACCGACATAGCACCAACACTTCCCAGATAACAATAAATTTAATATTTATTGTACTGCACTTTCCCTAACTGTGCATTATTCACGGAATAGTTAAAGAGAAAAGTTGTCCAGAGAAAGTTGTTCGGCACTTCAAAAACACAAAATACTATTAAAGCATTATTAAAGTCGAGATGTATCACAATTTGGGGGACGAAAAACGTTTCTATTATTCAGTATTATCTCAAGATTTCGCGGAAAATTGTACAGATTTCGTGGAAAGTGTTAAATTTTAAACGGAAGGACAAAAATTCAATGCGCATAGCTGATGCGGGGTTGTACGGGCGTTTAATCTGAGCGAAAACGCTTCTTTGAATAAGTTTAACGATTCTATTACCTACTCATATGAGTATGTATAAGTGTACGTGAAAGTCTAAAGACTTTTGTGGCTAGATATTAGGGATTAGAGATTCCTAAAACCATTAAAATAGAAAATTGTCGTGATCAGCGTTAAATTAGCAAATCCATCGATGACAATTTGATATTAAATCATTGAATAAGTTTTAGATCATCATGGCAAATTAACCTGTGTAGTACTGTAATTATAGACACAATAGATAAACACTGGCACTGACGATCCGGGTCGTCGCGCGGGACGATACCGGTTAAGAAATTTATCTGCTTAATTGCCTTTTATGATATCCACAGGAACGAAAAAGGTACGGTTTTCTAAGTTTATTTGGTCTTATTTTTCTCTCGTGTCAGCACGAGCTATACAAGAATAGCTCACGCCGTGGTGAACAGACTAGCCAGTTAGCAAAGTTGGTAGCGGGGATAACTGCCCAGGGAGCATCGGACGTATTTAAGTATCGTTACTCGTTGCGTGTTCGGCGTGCCCACACCAACTTTACAATTCAGTATGTTTCCAAAACTTTCAGTTAATTTTTAATGTAAATATCATTACGGTGTTGCCTTAACGAGATTGACTCCCCGTTGGTTTGTTTCTGGATATTTCCCCAACATTTATTTTTATTACGAAAGTGCTCGCTCAAACAAAATTAAAGTAAGAAAAGTAATTTATTTAGTAGTGAAGTTGTTAGAATTTCAGAGCTGAAATATGTGACTAAGTGTCTAAACATACTATGCCGAAGATACGCGACCGAAGTTCGGCATGATTACGCCTGTAATGCTATTTGAATTATTGACGACACATTATGCCGAAACTACGTCGCGTTATAGCGTACAGCCGAACTTCGGTCGGGCGTAAGTTCAGCGACAATTCGGCGGCAACGTATTCTGTAGAGCACACATTATACGCGACCGAAGTTCGGTTAGATTGCGGACGAAGATCCAGGGTGGGTAGCAGCCGGAGGCAGGAATTCTCGCGCTCCGCGTGTCCGCCCACAAGTTTGCGCAATTGAATTTCTGCCGCGTAAGTTCGGCACTTATGGTGTGTCATATCAGCCGAATACGTCAGAACATAAAATCAGCCATGGAACTTCGGTCGCGTATCTTCGGCAATGTGTGTTTGGACACTAAAGGGTACTATATTAAATTGCTTCTCTTTATATTCACGGCTCATCTTCCGTGCGGAAGATAACCTATACGGGGGACACAGGTCCAACGAGCAGATGCCCCTTTGAGAACTTTAATCTAAAATGGGATGGGGCACCAACCGGCTGCACTGTTGGAGTAAAGTCATGGACCGTCCCAGGTGGGTGCAAGACTATTGTAAAATATGTTAAAACATATCTCATCTATGGAAGGGGTGTTTAGTGGACTGGTTTAACATTATTACTTATATTTTCTCTTTTATGTATGGAAGTGAAAACGGTAATATCGTACGTATTTGTTTAGAAACGCAAATATAATACAGAATTCTAGTATGAGGCATCGTTTGGGATATTCGTCCGCGTTGATTAAAAAGAATGTACACAGAATTTACAGCAATCCTAAAATTCTAAAGCTCGTACAATGCTCTGCGAGTCCTAGTAATAGGGTCCCGTTTTACCCTTTGGGTACGGAATCCTAAAAACGACCTAAAATAAGCCACTAATATCACTTAAACTAAATATGTATCCCATAAACCATAATGTAAGATAAGATTACGATGCACTTACTTCATAAACCTTCCTAATTGAGATTCTCATCATGTCAAAACAAGCAAATAGATCAAGCCCCTTGATACTTACACGACTACAAAGAAAACGCAATTAAAAATGATAGCTCAAATTATACTGGTTCCCTTTGAAAATACGACACAACCATTATAGTGGAAACTCTAGGGTTTCCACAAAGAACGCCACCCTAATTACTAAAGTACATGTGTTTATCTATTTATCTCAAGTTTAAGTATCCCTACACTGCGGGCTTTAAGTTGGTTACACACAAATACTACTAAAACAGACAGTTATTCCGTCTTTTGGTAGTTTTTTAACGTTAAAATGGTGGAGTTGGCAATTTCTTTGGGAGCAGGTGTAGTACAAGGCACAGTCGTAAAATTTAATTAGCGGAAATTATTTGGGATTATAAGGATTTTTCTAATTAGCATTCGGGCTGCGACTGCTTCGCGATGTCTAGTTAGATAGGGATGAAAGTTTAGCGAATTCTTTGTACGGTTCTGTATTTTATACACCGTGGGTCCGAGATACCCGAAAGATTTGAAGCTTCGATTCCGATGCCTAATTGGAGAAAAAAAGATAGTATATATACTTGGGAGCAAATAAATCGAGACACTTCTATTTTTCACGTATAATTGTTATTATTTTTGGTAGCTATTATGGAACAGATCTATTCGTAACATATATCGCCTAAAAGGTTATTTGATAACAAAAGACATAAATCTCACAAACAAACGCCCAGACCCGAAACAACCATCTGTAGGCCATACAAATTTTTGTTCCGTGTGGGAATCGAACCCACGACCCGTAGCGCAGAAGCCAATCGCTTAGCCACTGCACCAAACGTGTCGTCAAAGTTAATTTTAATACGAATTTTATATACCCACTAGCTGTTGCCCGCAGCTTCGCTTGCGTGAAATTTTACATTATAGAATACATACATTATAGAATTTCTGACCAGTAACCTAAACATTGAATTCCATGTTTCTTACTTCAAAAGTACCAGATTTCTCATACAAACTTACAACACTTATTTCACCCCCTTAGGGGTTGAATTTCCAAAAACCCTGAAACACTTGTACGTTTATTTCTGACCAGTAACCTAAATATTGAATTCCATGCTTCTTACTTCAAAATTACCAGATTTCTCATACAAACTTACAACACTTATTTCACCCCCTTAGGGGTTGAATTTCCAAAAACGCTCAAACACGTATACATTTACTCCTAACCAGAAACCTTAATACTTAATTTCATGCTTCTTACTTCAAAAATGACGGACTTGCATACAAACGTTAATCACCCTTTTCACCCCCTTAGGAGTTGAATTTCGGGAAATCCCTTCTTAGTGGATGTTTTCGTCACGTAAGGAACCTACTGTCTAAATTTCATATTTCCAGCTTTAGTGGTTTAGGCTCTGCGTTGATGAATCAAATGTCAGTCAGTACCAGTCTCTTTATATATAAGAAGATAAGAAGATTAAAGGCTATTTTCAGTGCCTACAAACTTATTTCACATAGAGCGGCTCTCTTATAAATTATAGTATCTATACGTCGTGATAAAATAAAAATGACCAAATTGCATTCTTGAGGTTTTCACTCCCGGGCGACGATATGGTCCATGTGAATTGAAATATTAATTTTCATACAAATTAGTGTCCAGTGCCAGTTGTGGTACGTGTAAAACAAGCCTTAACTCTTCAAAACGTAGCAAGAACTATAATCGTGTTCTACAAAATCACAAATAGTTTTCCAATCGCCAAGTAAAAGTTAATTAACTAGCTATTTCATCGTACAACTTAGTCGTGGCTTGCGAGCGAGTCTTTAGTTCATAGAACTTGTGTTGGGGTTTAGAACTAGTACATAGAATCGTGTGAAGTCTAAGCTAAAGTAGTAAAAGTACTACAGGACACAACAGCGAAGAGGTGCGCTTTATCAGTGGCTCAACGTAGAAGTGAGATTGTGGCGACATCTATCACGTCACATGCAAATTATTCTGCATCGCGATATCAACATTCGATACGATACGATACGATATATTATACAAGGTTAGTCAGAAAGGGGATACTAATCCGAAGGCCACTTAACGTATCACTGATGACGGTTTTAAAGCAAGTGTTAAAATTTCAAAATTCGATAATTTTTATTTCCATGTAAAGTAATTTTTATTTTAGTTTTTTCAAAAAATCTTTGTCTCTGCTTTAGTTACGAATTCAGAAAATGGAGCTTCTAATTCGTGACCCCAACTACGACCTAAAATATAAACACAGCTGATCATACATAGTTGAGGATAGATAGATTTTAGCATTTTATATAATTTTTGAACAGCAATTTCTCTTAAAGTATTGACTTTTGGGGAACGTGGTAGAACAAAAGTAACTCATTATTATGGGTACTTTAACACCCTTTCGGGTTAGTACCCTCTTTCTGACTAACCTTGTATATATAATTTTTTTTAATACATTTCCGCCAGGCACAAGAATCCTCATGCTGCGTGTATGCCAAGTTCGAAAAATAATGCTGAGCGGAAGGTCCTGTGTTCGATCCCTAGGTCGGGCATAGTGTTATTGGGTTTTCCGTGTGGAATTTCTCAGTAGCAGCTCGGAGTCTGGATTTGTGCCCGGTCGATGGCAATAGGCTCGCCCTTATTACATGGGACGTAAACATAACGGCGGAATGTGGGTGTATTATACACCTCTGCCATCCCTTCGGGGAATACAGGCGTAAGTTTATTATATAGGGTGACTGGTAATTAGTGACCGATACTTTACCATATGATTGTACTCATGATAACAAACAACTTTCCCAAAGAAACATTATTTTTATTTTATTTTTTTAATTTATAGTAAACCGTTACGGAATGGACGCGGCTCGTAACATGGTTTTTTTTTTGTTTTAAGTAGTATCGGTAAGTATCGGTCACTAATTACCAGTCACCCTATACATATAAATAAAATGTCAGACTCGGCTCTGCATTACATCTCAGTACTTTTAAATATCAAGTTTATAGGTCTGCTTGAATTACCTTATGTGTGTACCTAGTGTGTGACGAAATAACGAAACTTTGATGGCAGATATTTCGAAACCTGTTTTAGTTAGAAACTTGTAATTTAGTTAAATACATTAACTCTCGGGAGATCTAAGGAGGAGCTCGTGGCTAAATAATTACAGCCGCATAGACCGATCTTCCGGGTTAACCCACGCTTGCCGAGGTTGGTCTGTGGATGGGTGACCATTTACCATAGCGAGTTTCCTCCGTGCCTCGGAAAGCACGTAAAGCCGTTGGTCCCAGCTGTCATTTGTAGATCTTTGACAGTCGTTACTGTTGGTCAGAAGCCAGAAAGTCTGACAACCAGTCTTACCAAGAGTATCGTATTACCCAGTTACTGGGTTGTGGAGGTCTGGTAGGCAGTCGCTCCATGTAAAATACTGATATTCAGCTGCATCCGGTTCGACTGGAAGCCGACCCCAACATAGTTGGGAAAAGGCTAGGCAGATGATGAGTTAAATACATTAACTACTCTCTGTAACATAATTATTGTTTAGGCTTTTGCTCTCATCTGTTACAAAGACATATGGGGCTTAAAAGTGCCTTGAGTTGCTTCGTGACTAGGGTTGCCATCTCCAAAATTTGGCAACCAGGACAAGACGCGTGAAAACCCCGGATTTTAGAGCCCAGAACCCGGACATGTCAACAAGTTTTTTTTAAACATGTGTAATAAAAAACAGTTGTTTAGCGAGTCGGTTCGTCGGTTAATCGCGGCATGCTGGTACAGTGCATGTGTTGCGGGCGGCCCAAAAGTTTAAATTTTTAAACCCGGACTACAAATGAAACCCCGCCCGGACGCTCCCCGGATGCCTTCTAAACTAGGACAAATCCGGGGAAACCCGGACGGATGGCAACCCTATTCGTGACAAGGGTGTACGGCACAACGCACAGACTTGTCTGCTGGACGTTGGCGGGGCACTCCTTTACCTCCTCCTTTTTGTCTCGTGTCAACACGAGCTATACGAAAAAATAGCTCATGCTGTGGTGAAAAGATTAGCCAGTCAGTAAGGTTGGTAGCGGGGCTGACTGCCCAGGGTGCGCCGGAAGTACTTAAGTATCGTCACTCGTGAAGGCTCTTTTCATGCACCCTAAAATGATTAAATTAGTTAAAACATGAAACGAAATCATAACTCAAAAACTGCAAAAAATCGCGGAACATACTACATGGGCGTGATTCGGGTACCTCTTACAGCGATTACGCACCGCATCCGATCCGAATACGTGAAAATACGAATCTAGAGTCTAAAAAACTCGGACCGAATTCGGATATCGCTTACGCACTTATCCGATCTCTGATCCAAATTCAAACAATTCTGGGCCATCTTTGGCATATCCATTTGGCGCCCGATTTGAATCCGAGGTAGTGCGAAAGCGTTCATACAAACATTACTACGGCTACTTCGGTCCGTCAATATTTCTTCCGAATTGGAGACTCACGGATGACGGATAGAAACCGGATGACGGATGCCGGATGTAGTGCGTAAAATACCATACAAATAGTTCTATGACTACTTCGGAACGTATTTTCACGGATTCGGATCGGATGCAGTGCGTAAACGCTCTTAGGGTGCTCTACCTCTGGACTTCCGCTTGACACTACTTTTTGTACCTACCTTGTATACCTACTATAACGTGGCGTGCTTCAAGTATTATGACGTAGCAACAAAGTTGGCAGGGTTTGACGGTGCACTGGCTTTGTGTTCACACTTTGTTTGAGCTAATTAAACTGTTGACGAAGTATCGCTGCCTGGCTCACTGAGAACTGTCATTATGGAGACCTTTTTCTTTTGTGTGGGTAGTAGTTACACGAGAATAGGTCATGCCATGCTGTTAAGATTAGCTAGTCAGCAAAGGTAGCGGGGCTGACTGCCCAGGGTTGGACGTCACTCGAAGAGGCTCTTTTCATCATTCAGCCGAAAGACATCCACTGCTGGACATAGGCCTCCCCCAAGCATCGCCACATCGACAGGTACTGTGCTTCTCGCATCCAGCGGATTCCCGCGATCTTCACCAGATCATCGGTCCACCTTGTGAGAGGCATACCCACGCTGCGTTTTCCGGTACGCGGTCGCCACTCCAGAACCTTCGGCCCCATCGGCCATCCGTTCTGCGAGCAATGTGCCCCGCCCACTGCCAGTTAAGTTTGGCAATTCTTCGAGCTATGTCGGTTACCTTGGTTCTCCTGCGGATCTCATCATTTCTTATATGATCACGCAGGGTAACTCCGAGCACAGCCCTCTCCATTATTCTTTGGGTGACCTTGAGCCTTCTTATAAGGCCCATTGTGAGTGACCACGTTTTAGTGCCGCATGTAATCACTGGCAACACTCTTTTAATACACCCCATATCGTCGCCTTAGAGTGAAAACCTCTGGAATGCATTTGGTATTTTGTTTATTTTATCACGACGTATTTGTACTATAATAATAATAATTATAATCCCCCTCTGGGAAAGGCGTTACCTCACCATGAGATTAACGTAAAACCGGAGGGTACATTAGACTAGCTTTCTACAACCCCATCATATAATAAAAAATGTATCATGAGGTCTAATGAAAAGCTTACAAACCGCAGGGCAGCTTGTGGCGAGCTGTTGGTGAGTGGCGACACTGCGTACCTTATTGCCTCAGGGAGTCGGTCAGGGCCTCGTCTCCAGTCCTTTATTGGCTGGCTGGAGTGGAACCCCAAGAGTGCCCGCAGGACTCTCAACTCTGTCTTGCCTTTATCGGCCGGTCAGAGTGGGGCCGCCAGAGCTACATGCTCGGGGGTGGAAGTGTCTAATGGCGTAATAGCGGGGAAACCCACTCCGGGTCTTTTAGACCCGCGACGGCGAAACCGGGGCCACACCTCTCTACACCCCTAGCCGCTCACACGTTTGTTGCTCTCTTCGCCTATGTACTGGCGGCTTTTCAGGGGGCCCAGCTAGTGAGCTGGCGAGTCACCGTCTGCCAACACTTTTCAATTTTAAATGTTGAAAGGCAGACGCCGTTTTCTTCCGGCAATAGAAGTTATCTAATCCACCTAACACCCCTTCCCATAGACCAGATATTTTTCACCACATTTTACAATAGTTTTGCACCCACTTGGGACGGTCCATGACTGTACTCCAATAGTGCAGCAGTGGATAGTCCCCGGTTGGTGCCCCACCCCATTTTAGATTAAAGTTCTCAAAGGGGCCTCTGCGCGTTGGACCTGTGTCCCCGTGTATGCCTTCCAAAAGACCGGACATCTTCCGCACGGAAGATGAACCGTGATTTAAAGAGAGATACAAATAATTATAAAAGAGCCACTCTATGCAAAATTATTTTGTAAGCACTGAAATTAAGCCTTTATTGGGTATATTAAATTCGTAAAAAATATAATTTACTAGCTTTTGCCCGCGTCTTCGTCCACGTGAAAGCCCACAGGAACCGTGCAATGACCAAATGCATTCCCGAGGTTTTCACTCTAAAGCGACGATATGGAGCTCTAGCAGACATAGAAATGTGTGAACGATGGGTGAATATTATTATCGTGAATTGTAGTTAGTTTTCCGTAAATTTTTGACATGTAAACAGAACTAATTGATTCTAATATGAGTTTCAGTATGACCGTTCGTGAGACATCTATATGGAACAAATGACAAATTTATATGGAATCACCTCTGAAGTATGGCCTACCAAACAAAAAAAGAATCATCAAAATCCATTGTTACTTGGCGGAGATATCGCGTAACAAACACATAAAAGAAACAGACGAATTGAGAACCTCCTTCTTTTTGAAGTCGGTTAAAAAAGCTAGGCAGAACATGAGTTTTAGAATTAGAATTTAGAAGTGCTCTTACAAGTTCGATTTTCAGTCGTCAGGTAGCCATTTAGCCACGAGTTCCTCAGAGAAAATAATATTTGAAAGCACACATGGTACACAAGCGTGGGAAATGTCAATACAATTTCAAAATATTTTCCTGAAGTATTATAACGTATTTGGCTCACGGATCTCTAAAAAAATTAACAAGGAACTCGTAAGTTTCTGTCTAATGAACTTCCCTAACAAGCTCGCTTGACTTTAAGTTAATTTGTAACGGTATATGTTGACCCTATAAATTAAGGGCGTTTCGTATTTTAAGGGCGCGTTTTTGGTAAACTTTACTTTCATTTGTGATGTGACAAAAACTTTATAGAGTTTTATTTTTAAAGAGTTTTCAAACGGGAACATACTATCATTATACTCTTGGTCAATTTCATGGTTTTTCATTTTCTACATAACTACTCGTGTAGTGCCGGACTTAAAGAATAGCACTACCCCATCTCTTCCCCTGGGTTCATGGGTTCCAAAAGGTGACTAAGGGATTCTCTAGAGGATGGGCAGCAGCGTTCTCTGAGTACTTTAACAACCATACTGCGATCGCCAACCCGCCTGCCAAGCGTGGCGATTACGGCAAACTCCCCCTTTTCGGGGAGTCTATGTCCAGCAGTGGACGTCTTTCGGCTGAGTGATGATGATGGTGATGATTTTCTACAGCTACTTCAGATATTCATCAACTTATCAGTGAACATTCAGGCATTATTTTGTCCCAAACTACACTTTGTACTTTGGTTACTTCGATTGGCAAAACTTCACAGGGTTACCGTACGGTAACCCTGTGAAGTTTTGCCAGTTTTTTTTATATTTGTTATTCTTTTATGGTAACGTTTTGTAGAGAAAGGTCAGGACGTTACGAAGTTACGGTGAAAAGGATACCCTTTACACCGTAAGTCCTGACCTTTCTCTACAAAACGTTATCACAAAAAGAATATCAAATATAAAAAAAAACAAATCATGGATAATATGGCTATTTTACGGTTTTTTGATAGCAGTCTAGCAGTCAGTACAATTGACGAAATAACCACTGTGTAAGAGCGGTTACGCACTTCATCTAATCCGAATCCGTGAAAATACGTTCCGAAGTAGTCATAGAACTATTTGTATGGTAGTTTACGCACTAGATCCGACTTCCGTCATCCGATTTCTCTCCGTCATCCGTCTCGTCTCCAATTCGGAAGAAATATTGACGGACCGAAGTAGCCGTAGTGCTGTTTGTACTCTACAGGGTGTTAACTAATTCGTGTAATTCCTTCAAACCGCGTGATCTACTGGTGACACAGGTAACCCAAAAAGGGAATTTTTGAAAATCAACAGAAAAAAATAATTGAAAATAAAATCTTAGTTTTCTATTTCTGAGTCATTTTAGAGCCCCGAGTTAACTTACTGCAAAGAGCGATATCGCGTTAGTCTTGCCCGCCAGCCGCGTCACCGTGCTTTCATTCATTTATGCGTGGCATCGAAATGTTCAAGAGCATGTAATAAATTTTTTACAAAAAAAAAAACTGATTTTTTTACTGAATCCTTATTAGGTGGTTTAGATACTATCACTTAACCCTACCGCATGAAAAATAAAGATTTTTATTTTTTGATTAATAATCAGGCTAATTCCCGTGCGGGGCCAATCTACACCAGTAGTAGATCATGTGGTTTTAAGGAATTACACGAATTCGTTAACAGCCTGTATATTCGTATTTTCACGTATTCGGTTCTAGAGTCTACAAATCTCGGACCGTATTTGGATATTGCTTACGCACTAATCCGATCTCTGATCCAAATCCAAGCAATTCAGGGGCGATCTTTGGCATATCCATTTGGCGTCCGATTTGAATCCGAGGTAATGCGAAAGCGTTCATACAAACAGTACTACGGCTACTTCGGTCCGTCAATATTTCTTCCGAATTGGAGACTTACGGATGACGGAGAGAAATCGGACGACGGAAGTCGGATCTAGTGGGTAAACTACCATACAAATAGTTCTATGACTACTTCGGAACGTACGATACGGCCGACGTATCTTGCGAGTCTGAAGTTAGCTGATTAGCTGCGCAGTAGACAATTTCGTTGCTAAAAAATTCATTGCGCAGCCAAATAACTAACTTCAGACTCGCCAAGATACGTCGGCCGTATTTTTTCTCGGATTCGGATCGGATGCAGTGCGTAACCGCTCTTACCACTCTAAGGACTCATCTTTCGTTGAAAAAAGTATAAGTACCATAAATAGAACACATTGAAATATTGAAATACTTGAAATTAAGTTAACTAACCAACAAGCTACCTAACCAATACAATAGCGAAGAACGCACACGTAGTAGGTATCTTTCTGACGGAGTGACGTTTTGACGTTTGCGCTAGAGGGAGCCTTGTCCAAGTTTTTATTATAAATAAAATAAAACAACGTTTTAAAGTGAAAAATCAATTTATAATATAGTGACAGATAACATAACAAATAGCATACAGTGTAGTGAGCGCCAGAATAATATTCTAAGTGGTTTTATACATAGAAATAATAAATCGATTTCTGTAGGGGCATATTTACTTACCCTCAAATATTTTTCAACTCATCGACACCAAAGTTGTAAATAGCGCCATCTAGCGTTGGACCGTATAGACCTAACTAGCAACCAGCCAGCGACATCTAGCGGCATCCCACAGTGTCACTAAACTAACCACACTTCAAACTACACAAGCGCCATCTAGCATAGTTTAACTGTACCTGAGACAGTAATCAATAATTACAATGCCTTTGACGAAGTGTGGTGGTTGCGGGAAATTCTTGTCGCCGGTAGATGCCGCCAGGTGCAATAAGTGTAACGCAACTTATCATCGGGCGTGCGTTGGCGTTCCTGTAAAAGGCCCTGTAGCTTCCAACTGGCATTGCCCAGAATGCAGGAAGAACGTCCGTAGGGACAATAAAGCGGAAACTCCCGTTAGAGGCAATACGACTGATGGGCGGAGCAGCGACCAGATGCTTCCGACGACGACGCCTGCGACTGCGACGGCGGCGCCTGCGATGCCGTTGGTGACGCCTGTGATTGCGTCGGCGACGCCTGCGACGACCCCCCCGACGGCGGTGGCGACGCCGCCGCAGCAGGCGAGCGCTACGCAGATGCTGTCGGCGCAGTCGCCGGTGCTGTTGCCGCGATCGCCGGTACTGGGGACGGCAATGCCGCGTGCGGCGACGCCGCCTCCGGTCGTGTTCGTGGACGGAGGCAGCGAGGACATACAAGCACTGCGGGATATTCAGGATTTCCCGCAGGACGTTGGCTCCGCATTCCAGCTCATCATGGAGGAGTTACGTACGTTGCGGCAGGAGGTCCTAGAACTCAGGAAAGAGTTGCGGAAGTCCAACGAGTCATCCAATACTCGTATGGATGGCATTGAGGCGAGGCTGGAGGCTCTGGAGGATCGGCCGGTCATTACAGGCTCAGTGGAGGGAATTATTGATCAGTTAAAGCGGGACCTGAACGAAAGAGATCAGGAGCTAATGGCGAATGACATAGTTATCGCCAATCTTCCTGAATCTCAAGCGGAAACTGCGACACACCTGGTTGAGTTGATTGCCTCTAAGCTGGGGGTCAGTGTGGAGCAACGCGACATTGTGAGTGCGGAGCGGGTCGGCGGCAGACAGATAAAGGCAACTAGTCCAACAAACTCTACAGAGCCACGCCCGCGCGCTCTCATCGTGCGATTAGCGCGCCGTGACCTGCGCGATGCCTTCTTGGACAGTGCGCGTGTGCGACGGGGCGCCACTACAGAAGACCTCGGCATGACTGGTCCTGCGCGTCGATTTTTTGTCAACGAGAGGCTGACCAAAACAAATCAGCAGTTGTTTCGTAGGACGAGGGCTGCCGCTGGACTGCATGGATGGCGTTTCGTTTGGACGAAGCGAGGTCGCATTCTGGTCCGCAAGCAACCTGGGGACCTTACTCGCCGAATCAATTCTGTGGATGATATACAGAGTATTATCGGACCATACACGGACACAGAATAAGCGATTGAATAAGCCGTCGGAATTGTTATTGTTTTGTGTTTTAGCTTTTAGTATTATAGGTAAGTATGATGATGGGGAGTTTGTGCGTTGCATCGGTCATGATCGGGGACAGAGTGGAGGTGAGAGTGAGTATTACTATATTATAATGGGGAACAAAACTATTTACATATGTACACAATATATCACTACTATACAATTATCAACACAAATAATAACAACATTATCTATATACATAATTTATTTACAATGGATATACCCGAAACTTTACTTACACATATTAATGGCCTCTATCAATATAAAAATAAATACTACTAATCTACTTACAAGAGACATACGGGAACCATTATTTACAAAACATACACATATTAACAGTAATTACAGATACTACAATAAAGGAAATAAAAAAGAAAAAAATATAAATGATTAAATCTAAATGCTTGAAGTTAGGTTTATTTAATGCAGGATCATTAGGAACTAACCATGACGAATTCTTGATTGCCATGATACATCACTCAGTGGATATAATGGCAATCAATGAAACATGGTTGAGGCCCGGGGAAGAGGGACGCGCGCCTAGGATACCGGGATACAAGCTGAAGCATATACCGCGCCCGGCAAATATACGGGGAGGACGAGGGGGAGGAGTAGCCTTCTACATTAAAACAGGGGTCAGGGCGCGGGTAGTCCCTCATCCTGAACAGCCCGATGTTGAGCAGATATGGGTAAACCTAAATATTAATGGGAAAAAGTTGTTAATAGGTACTGCGTATAGACCACCTTGGTTAGATCTGGCTAGGTTTTTGGAAGGAGTGACTGACAGTATTAGTGCCTTGGCTCCGTATGATCATTTGGTGTTGTTAGGGGATTTTAACGTCAACCTTTTAGACAAAAATAATAGTAAAGTGAAGGATATGGATGAATTTTTAAATTATACCGATTTAAGTCAGGTAGTTCAGACACCAACGCATTTTATAGGAGATAGTAGCACTCTTATAGATGTTATCTGTACAGATGTCAGGGTCCGCAATGTGACAGTAGACCACGTCAGTGAGCTTGGCCATCATTCTTTCATTACGTGTGATACTGTGATCAAGAAGGAGAAACCTAAGCCGAGACTTGTCATATATCGACCAATGAAGGACATACTTATGGACTATTTTACGGTGGATCTTGCGTCAATGCCATGGATGGAGATCGCGTATTTGACAGATGTTGACAGTATGACTGAGCAGTTTGATTTGTTTACTACACAGTTATTTGACCTACACGCTCCCATTAAAAGAAAAGTGTTCAGGGACCATCCCACGCCATGGATTACAGAAAATGTTCGGCTTATGTTTAAGTTGCGCGACGAAGCAAGAGAAAGATATCACACAATGAAAAGAAATAGAAATGAACAAAATAAAGTAAATGCTACAAAACAATATTATATAGACCTAAAAAACCTAACTATTAGTGCACTAAAACAAGAAAAAAGAGTATATTTTACAAGGCATATAAATAATAACATAAAGAAATAAATAATAAATATTATGGAAAAATCTGAAGTCACAGGTAATACCCGGTCATGACGATGGGGTGCTCCCAGCCCATTTTGATGACCCTGACGAAATTAATAGGGCTTTCCTCAACGTACCAGGAAGATGCAGCCAGACCATATCGCAACTGACATTCTTTGAGTTTAGCAGGTTTGGTCCATCTCAGTTTGTGCTCAAGAATGTCAGTCCGGAAGAGGTAAGTAAGATCTTAAAGAGCCTGGGATCAAATGCAAAGGGAGTGGATGGACTTGGTCTGGATATGATCATGTTAACTTTGCCATCTTCCCTACAAGCTATCACAGCTATAGTTAACAGATCAATAGACACACATGCTTTCCCAAAGGCATGGAAGATGGCTGTTGTACGTCCTATTCCTAAAACCAACAACCCTAGTACTGCCAAAGACCTGCGACCTGTGAGCATACTACCCTGCTTATCAAAGGTTCTGGAGAGGGTGGTATATACTCAAATGTTGGAGTACTTGGATGGGAATGATATGCTTCCAGATCTGCAATCGGGTTTTAGGAAGGGTCGTGGCACGGCAACTGCCCTTTCAGACGTTGTAGGAAACATCCTTGAGGCACGTGATGTGGGGGAAGGTTCCTATCTGGCTCTACTGGATTTCTCCCGGGCATTTGACGCAATCAACACCACTCTTTTGCTTTCTAAGTTGGCATATTATGGATTCGCTGTGGAAACAATAGAGTGGTTTGCAAGCTACTTAGGAAATAGGACTCAATATGTTGAGATCCGAAGGGAGGATGGTCAACCTTTGTCATCACCCCCTCGAAAGGTTACGCGTGGTGTGCCTCAGGGATCAATTTTGGGGCCCCTTCTTTACATATTGTACAGTGCTGATATCACACGGTCATTCCACCATTGCAAGTACCACATGTATGCAGATGACATCCAGCTGTACTTATCATTCAAGCCCACGGATGCATTGGCGGCTGCTCAAAAAATGAATGCGGACCTGCAGAGGGTAGTTACATGGTCTGAGCAAAATTCTCTAGTTTTAAACCCACTTAAATCTAAATTTATGGTGTTAGGCAGTAGGAAAATGATCAGCACAATACTGTCAGTTAAACCCGAAATTAAAATAATGGGCGAAAAAATTGAAAGGGTGGAGACAGCATGCAACCTGGGTCTAATAATGGATCCAGAGCTACACTTTGAGAAGCACATCAGCAACTCCATGAGGAACTGCTTTTACAGACTGAAAATATTATACTCAATCCGAGAATACCTGAGTGTCCCATTAAGGAAACAACTAGTAGATAGCCTAATTCTGTCAAAGCTCAATTACTGTGACACCGTGTATGGTCCATGTCTACTATCAAGGACAGACAAACTGATCCAGCGTATACAAAATGCATGTACACGATTTTGTGTCAACATACCGAGAAGATGTCACGTCACTCCTTTCACAAATGAAAATAATATACTTAAAATGGCTGCAAGGAGGAAGCTACATATGGCTAGTTTACTCTTTGGTGTCATTACTACAAAAAAACCATACTATCTATTTGCAAAACTGAGTTGGAGACAACATCAATATAAAAATCACATACGTTATGCAACAAATCCCCTTTCCATCCCAAAACACAGAACCATGGCATTTAGGGGTAGTTTTAAGTACGCTGCCACTCACTGCTGGAATGACCTTCCTCCACCAGTACGGGCCTGAAATCAAAACAAACCTTTTTATGGCATTTAAAGAAACTTTACATGCAGGTACAGAAGTCTTGATACATGGTAGCAATATAAATAGTACATATATTAACAATATAATAATCAACATAATCATTTCAATACTTTAAATAATATACATTTATATTTTATAATCATAGTCTATATTCATAAAGATGGATTCTAACCTCCAAGGTCATGGCCTTCTGGCAATGGTCCGGGTCACCAGCAGTGAGATAGGGCTCCTCCTTTCAGTCTGCCCCTTGTCTGCCATGGCCTGTGTCTACTATAAGACAACCTTGGTGGCTTGGTGTTAGCACAAACATTTTATGTCCTGAAAATGGAAATAAGGATGCTGCACATACTAGGTTGATGGTAAGTACTTGCAAATGTAATGTAGATTTCTCACAAAAATGAAGGATTACCTGGGGGGTCATGGCCTTAAGGCAAGTTTGAGCAGGATTCCCAAGTGTCTGTTCTATTGCTTCGGTTATTCAAGTCTTTTTGGGTTACTTTAATTATTTGATTTTTACAAACAATCTGTATGTTTTCTTGAATCACTGAAACATTTTTAATTGGGTCAAGTACTTAAAAGCATTGACACTAGCTTCGCTACACAAAATAGGTAAAATTTATTTATTTATTATTATTACACTTCTGGATTGGTGCACGCACTTGCATTTCAAACGGGACTAATCACATGACACTCGCGCAAGCGTCGGTGTCGTTTTACCGTTACCTACCGTTACGATGCTCTTACGCAACAATGGCCGCCAACTTTGTTGTTTGTTTTTGTTTTGATGTCTGTCGTGTTTTATTATGTTCTTATTATGAAGTGCAATTGGTTATTTAATAACAATATTTGTATTATATTTGGCACAGCACACTACACAGTTTATTAACTCTATTTTACACACAGTTCGGTACATAATAAAATAGTACTCACTTTGTTTTTCTGGTTCTCCCTTGCGGTACTTCATTACGTCACTCGAAGGTTGTTGCTGAAAATCAGCGCTGTTGGCATTAGGCTTGTCTAAAGTCACAGCATAAAGCTGAGCAACGACCTAAATTCTTATGTGCCATGCGACGCGCAAATTCAAATAATCATTGATGTATGTATTTTTATTAAAATGTTTTACTATGATGTTTAAGTCTAATGTCTAGGTAACCACAGACTAAATATGTAAACTAGAGATGGAAATGATTGGTATTTAGAAATCATGATCATATGATCATATGATTTTTTTAATCACAGTGAAATCACCTGCTATTTTTCACACCTGCTATTTTTCCCTATGAATGATTTTCTGCTATTTATCATTGAAAATAACGAAATGAAATGACATAGTAATTGAATAATGAATATGATGTAACAGGACACGTTTGTTGTTACATTAAACTGGTGTAAAATCAACTTTGTAATAAATGTAATAATTTGTAATAAGTACAAATAAAAACTTTCAAAAATATCGCAAAATACGCCGCGAGTCGCAATATATGTCATACGACAACAGGCACGCGCTTCTGCTATATTAAGACTGAGGATGTCCGCCCGCACAGGTGAAATGTCATTTTATTTCGTTTGTTCCTTCCGCTAAAAATCATATGAAAGGTCAAATAAAATTGAAATTCAATCACGACCTTATAACAATCGACTTAATGTATAATTTAGAATGTAAACATTGATTGCGACGCGGGTCGCAGGTCAATCGGACGCACTACTCGCACGCAGGGATAATGCGTCGGGCGTCCCGCTCACTCCTCGTTGCTCGCGCTCGTAGATTGTCGTGCATCATCGGTGCGCCGCGATCGCTCCGCGCGATTTCATTCGCATATTGGTGACAAATCATTATCGCTGTGATTTCAAATGACAATAGCAGTGATGACATATGAAAACTAAATCATATGATTTTTCACTGCTACCAATGATTTGTTCCATCTCTAATGTAAACGTGATTTGCATAGATTATAAATTAAGAAATTAAGTCATAGTTATTATTTTTTATTGTTTTGTGTTTGGGTTGCCAGGCAATTATATGTTTAAATTAAGGAATTGTTAGTTATAACTTTTATCTGTAATTATGTTATTAATTTTAAGTATGTTTGTGCGTCTGTTTGGGCGTAGGAATAAATACTTTTTCTTTCTTTCTTTCTTTCTTTCTTTCTTTCTATCTAATCAAATAAGTATTCAAAAGTCACGAACAATCGGAAAATTATACATGAAAAATATAATTCATATTCATTGCTTATATTTTTAACGAGAAACAGCGAACTTTCCAAAATTCTCAACATCTTTATGCAAGCTAAAACATTTCAAAATATAAACGAAAAGTTGGAAGCGAAAACAATACATTCTTTAGACCCTTATTCATATTCAATGGAGACCAGTGAAACCCGAGGATCCTCGGTGGAACTTTAGCTGAGAACCCACGAGTTTATTTGTTTCCCCGGAATACGGGAAATGTAGGGGAATTATGAATATTTTTCTGTATAACTTTCGTAAAGATTAAGTGATATAAAATATTTCGCGGCAGTTTCGGTGAATTGTGTACCAATGGCAGATGAAGGAATGGTAAAAAAATTTAAAATACTTAGGCGTAATTTGTATTATGGTCGCTTTTTCTATCAAATTTTCGAAATTGACCATCCACAAATTCTGTTTCGATGTTAATAAATACATTATAATCAACAACCAACTGTATGTACAAACAACAGGCGCAACGCCTTCTGTAATACGTAGTGTAAGAGCCTTTAATAATTTACCATCGCACTTGGAAATTGATGTATTTAACACTAGCGCACGTAAAATTAGAGACATCCTAAGTAGGGAATATTTTGGAGATGATAGGAAATATCGCACGGCTTGACACAATTTCTTCATTCCGTTGTATTGTGTTCTTCTCTTCTATATCATTGTGTAGTTCTGTTAGTTGTGTGTTCATTATATTTGCTAATTGATACATATATGTGGAAGCTTGTAATTAGCAATTGTCCACAAGCATATTATAAATTACTTAAATTTGTCATTAGTCTGTAAGGTTTCTGTAAAATAAAGTAAATAAATATTATAGTACCTATCAATTTGACATTTGTGTTAAAATGCGTTTAGAATAAGATGCAATTGTTATTTTCGTGTATTATTTTATATTTCAATAAAGAAATTTTAAAATTAATAATTAAAATCAATGCATTTGACAGGCGTGGTCATTGTATTCGCTACGATCGGTGGTTGTAAAGGTTCCAGGATTACGAAGTTTCAGTTGACTGATCGCATGTTTTCCAACCACGAAAGTTATTCGGTTCCGACGATCGGTTCGATTCCCGTGATTTGTAATTTTTCTTAATGGATTTTCGTTAATGGATTTTCTTGCCAGCTCTTCTCCATAGAACCTAGCTTTTGGAACCGTGCACCTAGTTTTGACGTTTTAAAAGTCCCTGAAATCTGGTCTATTTGAAATAAAAAAACTTTGACTGTTCACCCTGCTACCAAATTTTAGTTTACATCTACTTAGGAATTCGGTGTTTGACAATACTTTGATCGCATATTCATAAGTTCCATGTTCGTCGCTGTTTCGTTTCGATCCGAAATTTCGAGGTTCGTTCTTCAGAGTAGGAAGAGAGGAGCGGTGGACACAGCGTCGAACATCCACATGAATGTTACATTACATCAAAAACCTCATCTGAAGTGAACTTTGCTTGTATTGTACCATTCGTAAGAACGCTATGTTACACAGAACCCCGCTAGCAACGCCTTAATCTGAGGTCCGAGTCCCACTAGGGGTCGCCCTTAGTGCTGTTGTTGCTAGTAGTCATGATGTATTTTATTTATTTTTTCTTGTATTTAATTTATTTATATCCTTATATTTGCTGCACAAGTGGACGTCAACACGTCAACGCCGGCTTTCGCTGAAAACCAGCGCTGTGGCTCCGTCTCGCACGAGTCATAGCTTTATGCTGAGCGATGGCCGTTTTGCGTAGATGTGACGCATATTTTTCCCAAGTTTCTTTGTGGTTTTGTGTAAAGTTTTTATTTTTGTGTGTCATGTCGGCGTAAATAAATATTTTTTCTTTCTTTCTTTCTATGTTAGCGTAGTATAAGTAGTTAGCTTAGGTTAAGTATTTAACTTCCTCACCATTGGCTGAAGACCCTTCAGGTCTCGCCTGTAATTGCCCGGTTGCGTAGAAACGGTTTGCAAGGACCATCGACATCGGTACAATAAAAACAAAATAAAAACGTTACACAAAAATGATCTTGTTATTAAAAGAGTATGGCCGTGGACATATGTCTACGGTGCGGCACCGGCCACTGTGTAACGGCACGGCGCCGCTACCGGGAGACGGCGCGGCGTCGTGCCGCAGCACGGTGCCGTGTACGGTGCAACGCACGTTAGTTTTTGCTTAGTTCGCCTAGTGGAAACACGTCGCGTTCTCTGGGAAAAGACAAACGACGATTATAAAGATAAAAATTGAACATTTGCACCGCGTCGGCACGTGCTTCCACTAGTGAAATTCTACGTCGTCATCTAAATTGTCAGCCATTTTTATTAACACGTGCGAACTAAGCAACAACACAACATAAACTAACGTGCGGTGCACCGTACACGGCACCGTGCTGCGGCACGACGCCGTGCCGTCTACTGGTAGCGGCGCCGTGCCGTTACACGGTAGCCGGTGCCGCACCGTAGACATGTGTCCACGGCCTATGTACTTAGATTTATTCTTATTATATTTACACGCCACGACACGACATCGACGCGACTAATCGTAACCAATAAAAGGCTCGCGAAGTTATTTATATCGCGAGGGCAATCGAAAGTATTCGGTATAAAAAGGCGGAGGCTGCAATATTCGCGGTATTGGCCAAGTTTTCTCATATTTTTGTCATGCGCCGGCTTCTTTACATTAAGCACTGTTGCCAACTTGAGCTCCTAAAGTTAGGCGGAATAAGCGTTTATACGATTGGTAGATTGGTTTAAAAATGTATGTGCATGGTTTAATTAAACACTTTTTAATTATGTTAAACTAGAGGTCGCCCGCAGCTTCGTCTGCGTGTATGTCGTTTATGGGAGAAGCCACACGATGCGGCGCGGCTCCGGCGTGGCGCCTGAGCAGTGCCGCTGCGGTGTTACACAAATTTTCATGCCTACCGCACGGTGCGATGCGACGCCGCGCCGCTCGCTTGCCGGACCAAGACGAGGGGGGAGGGTATGCGCCGGAGCGGTACAGCTCCGCTGTCGCAGACCGCTGATGTGTTGACGGAGAGCCGTCCCACACGGTAGAGCGGGGGCACACGATGCGTTGCGACGGCGGTGCGGCGCCGGAGCGGTGTCGCTGCGTCGTCTTACATAGAAATATCTGTGGCATGTCACACGATGCGCTCCGGCGCCGCACCGGACTTGCAACCACCGAGACAAGGCGGGGAGGGGTGAATGCGTTGCGACGTCGGAGCGGCACCGCTCACTTGTTTATTCGTCACAAGGAAGGACACACGCTCGCTCGTTTAAATTTTTTTTTCTCTACGATTTTTTTGCTACGGCGCCGCTGCGACATAACAACGTTGCGGCGCCGCACCGCTCGTGTGCCCGCTGATACGGTGAAATCTTTGCGGTGCGGCGCCGCAACGCATCGTGTGCCCTCGCTCGTACGGTGCGACGCCGCGCCGCACCGCGTGGTTCTTGCGACGCCACGTACTACGTGTGCACGCTGATGCAGTAAAATGGTCACCTTGTGGTGGTGGCACCTCTCTCTCGCGTAGATATTTCGCGGTTTTCGGGATAAAAGTAGCCTATGTCCTTTTTCGGGTTCCGGACTATCTCTGTACCAAGTTTCATCAAAATCGATTCAGCGGTTTAGGCGTGAAAGCGTAACAGACAGACAGAGTTACTTTCGTATTTATAATATAAGTAGAGATTTTGCCAACGTCCGCTGCTGAAAATAGTTCTACCGTTGTCAAAACGACCAGTCGGACTAACAAGCGCAGCGTGACCTTTGTTCGTCGCATTATCTCGTGGTGAGAAGCAATAAGCCCTACATTATCTCATCTCGGCGCGACATAAAGCGACGGCAAAATTATGGCATGCAGGGAACCCTATAACGTTATATGTTTGATGAACCATATTTCGTTCATATCAGAAATGGATTTGTCCAGATAGATGGACCGCATCTCGATCACAACAACTACAACTACGAAATGCAGTTTGAAGGTAGTTAGTGGAGTAGAGTCTACTTACAGTTACGATATCAATGAACGAAATAAAATTCACCAAACCTAACGTTATAAGCCTCCCAGATATTGCCATAATTACCACGCTTTGTAGACGGATCAGCGTTTGCAGTTTATATCTAGGAACAATGAATCCGGGTCACTAAAATAAACAAAACAATGTTGAAATGTTAAACAATGTTTAACTCTTTATAGGGCAGAAACGACAATTGTATAGCGCTTGTAACCCGGTGCCCGTGTTTTTGCCGAAGTATTTTATATCAAATTTCTTTACGCCGACGCCGATTCGCCGACGTAATCTTTGCCGAATCAATTTTCACCCTAATTTGATTTCGCCGAATGATTATTAGCCACCATAAATAATTATTTGGCCAAAAAATCATTCAGTTTTTTTTTTTGTCGAATTCTTATTTGGATATTGTTTAATTTGCCAAATAAGTATTCGCACAACATTATTTTTACACAACGGAATGTAATGTTAATCCGACTGAGCGCACCCCGACTACACGTGGTCAGACTCTGTCCTACCCCTAGAGTGTTATTTAAAAGCGTGGAGCCAGAAACTCGCGAAGGAGGTCTTGAGTGGAACGAGTGCAAGAGGCCAAAGTCCAGCGAGTGGAGGAAGGTAGCGAGCAAAGCGAGTCGGCGACCTCTCGAGTGTAGCGGTCTAGTCGAGTGTGCAAGCGAAGCGAAGGGGCGACAAAGCGAGTCTTCTGGCGGAGCAAACCCAGAAACACTTGCATGCTTGCATGATGGGAAAATGAGCCATCTAACAAATGTAAAGTGACCAATGATACAGTTGACTAATGAAACAGTGGCCAGCAGACTAGTCGGCATAACAAAAATTTACAAAACATAAATACAGATTTTAATCATTCGGCGTTTTAATTATTCGGTGAAATGAAAAGTGGCGAAAGGTTGTCGGACAGATAAGAATCGGCTAATAATATTTCGATATTTTACCGAAACTATTGTAAGAATGATTACCCTTATGGTTCTCTGTTGGAATATCGAAATATTATTAGCCGAAAACATTTCGCCGAATAATTAAAACGCCGAATGATTAAAGTCCCTAATTATGTTTTGTAAATTTTTGTTACGCCGACTAGTCTGCTGGCCACTGTTTCATTAGTCAACTGTATTATTGGCCACTTTACACTTTGTTCACGCTTTACGGTGAAAAGTGTATAATTCAAAATTGCTTCTTTATAGAACGAAGCAAGTAAGTGATAAATGCTCGGGTAATTTATTTACACATAGTGGCAGCATCCACAGCCGATGACGTAGTCATGGGCCAATCACGAGACCTAGCTGTCATGGAAAGAGAATACCTGGAATAGCATAAATTATCATACCATGCTGGTACACACCAAACCACACGGACAGCATATTCTTTTTTCGGAACCAAATGTAAACGTAGTACACGTTACTGTACTAAAAACTTTCGCTCTGTACAATCAGTGTACCATTAGAGTTAACAAAAATATTTTGGTCGAGCCTATCGCTAGTTATTTACGATAACAGCAGATTGTTCAGCGGATTTATCGCCGTGTTGTCGATACATTGCGGGCAATAGCGGGGACCGCTAAAGTACGAAATAAAAAGCATATAAAGATTTTCCGAAATTCGTATTATTTTGTGATTATTATTTTTGTAATGTAGCGTACACATCTAATCAACGAACGGGGATTGTGAGCTGGTTGTGTACGCTGCATTAGATGATAATGTGGGGGGTGTGGTGGTGGGTAAACAAAGTTACTTTCGCATTTATAATATTAAGTTAGGATTAGGAAGTTAGAATGTCAAACACATTTAAACCAATGAAATTGCTTTATCACCAACGATGGTTCCGCCATAAGTTCTTCAGTTCCGTACTCCATTGTTAGTTCTTTTACATGAAATAACCATCATATGAACTATAATGCAAATAGTTCGAGATATAGGTAAAGGAATTCAGTATAAGGCTTCTGTCTAGATGCCTCAGGAGCCGCAAAAGGCTGAAATGAAGTCAGACTTCTGACTACATATGACAAATGTCTTGAAGACGTTACGTGCTCTCTGATTCACGACGAGTACTCAATTTTTAAATACCCATCATCTCTCTGCCCTTATCCCACTCTAGGTGGGTTCGGCACAATACGTATTCCTCTTCCATTCCCTTCTATCAGCCGTCATCTCAGTACTCACTCCTTTCTTACCCATATCATCCTTCACACAATCCATCCATCTTTTCTTTGGCCTAACTCTACTTGTATATTCACCCACATTTATATTTTATCACTTTTTTCGTAACATGACTTTCTTCCTTCCGCTTATCATGTCCATACCACGCTAAGCTATTACTCCTGAACTTTTCAGTTACCGGGGCTACTTTCAAACTTTCTCTGACATACTTATTCCTTATCTTTTCCATCTTCAAAGTTTAACTTACCCATGCGTTAATAATATGACAAAAAGAAAAACCCTTACCTCAAAATACGAACTGAAAACCTGCTACATTTAACCCTACGCGTATTTTCAAAAAGAATAGCCGCAAAATGTGTGAGCTAGGGAAAATTTTCCACCGGATGAGAGCATTCTGAAAGAAAAATGCTTGTTGCATTCTCGAAGCAAGGTAAGAGTTGCTAGTGCTGGGAAAGTAGATTTAGTCGAGTGATGTTGCGATGCGACGCTCGATAGTCGATAGTTTAGTCAAAATTAATGTATGCTTAGTGCGTTTTGAATAAAATATAAGAGTTGCTAGTGCTGGGAAAGTAGATTTAGTCGAGTGATGTTGCGATGCGACGCTCGATAGTCGATAGTTTAGTCAAAATGAATGTGTGCTTAGTGCGTTTTGAATATAGTATTTTTTGTTTTAGTCGTAGATTTCAGTGATTGGCTATAAGTTTTAAGATGATGTCCTAGCAGTTCCGACCACATCAATAGTTGTTTATGATAGTTTTCTATTCAGTTCGTCGACGAACTGCTGTGCATCTCAAAGTCAAAGTTTTTTATTTCAAGTAGACCAAATTACAGGTGCTTTTAAAACGTCAAAACTAGGTGCACGGTTCCAAAAGGTAGGTCTCATGGAGAAGAACCGGCAAGAAACTCCATGGATACTCTTTTTAAATAGATCATGACAATTTCACTAGAGTATCGTAAGAAAAATAGAATGATAATAATGCAGGTTAATGTAAGAAATAAACTCATATATTTTCCCACCTAGGAAATAGAAAAATACGCCTTTTGGGATTGCCATAGCAGTTAACCAGTCCCGATAGACGGCACCCGTTCACGAGCATGACGTGCACATCCGCATCGCTCAGCTCAACCATGTTGCAGGGAACTCAACGATCGGATGCACGACGCCACCGTCAGCAGGACATTTTAGTGAGCATGACGAACTCATACTACCTGGCAATAGGCAGTTGCATAATAATGATATGAATAAAGGTGTATCATTAATTACTGCATGATTCTCATACTTTGCAGTTTAGAAAGTAGGTGGGTATTGTCTTTTTACTGTAAAATAAAAAGATATTAAAATAAAAATTGTTAAATAATATGAAACTATTAGCCAGAGTATAAGCAATTAATACAATAATTAATTAATTAAAAGGCACGTTTAAATTAAAATATACAAAAAAATATATAATATTAAAAAAACTGATACAATAACGTACAGGTTATTTTAAGTCAGTAAAATAAAAAAATACTAAAAGTAAACATTACAATAATGTTAGGTCATATACCTACAGCCAGTTACCTACACAGGGCCAGAGGGTCGCAATGTGCAGGAAGGAGTTGTATGCCAGGCTTCTCTATCTTCGATGTACTGATTTATACTGTAATAAGCTTTAGACATCAAAATGCTAGGCGCATTTTGATGTCTGATTTTGATTTCTGTCGTATAAGCGGTTTGAACTTTATATCTGGTAAATCAGTAATACTAGATGGTATTTTATTGTAGAACCTAACACTGTTTCCCATCTAGCATGGAATGTGTCACATGAAAAAGATGGATCAACATTGTGATGAAGCGATAGTAGTACCTACTGGGTTCAAACTTTAAGTCATGTTGCTTCTATTACAACTTTTGTTGATTAGTACTCAAGTCATCTTCTGTCTAGTCTTAACCCAACTATCTCAGTATTTATCCAGTTCAATCAGATTTTGTATATTTAATTTTGTACGTAAATTAGAGAAGTTATTTCCTCTAAAATAAATTCAAACTATAAATGCGTCATAAATTCTCAAAAAAAATCAACTCGATATTTATTTAAAATTCAATTCAGCTAAAATAAATTAACTAACTTTTAGTCGAATCACTTATATCGACTAGTGTCTCCTCACTAAGGCGCCTCGAACTCCATTGAGTTCGCTCCCAGCTCTATATAGGTTTTGTTTCCGTTTTTAGTGTTATGCAGTGAAATTTGTGTTTACTTAATTAAATTCCAGTCTTTAGTATATTGTTATTAGGTGTGGCGCCGGAGTTTCGGTTTATTTCCAATAAACATATGTAGCTGTAAGCTATAAGCCGCATCTGGTAGGACCGGAAGCCGACCTAATTTACTTGGGGAAAGGTTAGGAGGATGATAATGGCACCAGTACTCGTACCTTGTGGAGGATATACCTACATTTACGCCTAATAGTAGCAATATTCTCCTACGTCCCAGAATTATCTATATAAATAAAAAGAAAAGTCCTAACTGACTGACTGACTCATCAACGCCCAGCCCAAACCCTTGGACCTTTTTTTTTTTCGTGGGAACTTCCTCATGGATACCCTTCGCCTGGGGAAGGCGAAGGGTTATGCCGGACTCTTACCGGCTAAAAACCCACGGTGTTCCTTCTCCTGACCCTTGGCCGGGGTCGCGGGATTCGCAGCTGCATGCACCGCAACCCCGGCAGGCCTCGCCCCGCCAGCCCCTGGCGGACCTCTCCTTCTGTGGGGCCTTCCCCACGTCCTCCTGAGAGGCGCAAACCCTTGGACCTAGAAAGCTGAGATTTTGCACAGAGGTTCCCTTTATAATGTAGACAGCGAATAAGGAAGGATTTTTCGAAATTCAACCCCTAAGGGGGTTAACTATTTAACTAATAGGGGATGTAAGTTTGTATGGAAAATCGACACTTAACGGGTTCAAAATTTCGCACAAGCGAAGCTGCGGGCAAAAACTAGTCATCTGATTTGCTTGAATATCACCTAATGCCAATTTATGCCCGTTTGTTGAAAAACCTGGTTTTCCACTTAGCTTAAAAAGCTGGTATGCGTATGGTGGATCGCTGATAGGCAACCGCACGACCGGCTCCTCAATTCGTGGATGGCGATTGGCGTCTTATGATTATTACCTGTTTACCTAATTTGGAATAGTTGGTGTTTTTTTTTTCAACCTATATTGTCCCACTGCTGGGAGAAGGTCTCTCCCATAGCCTTCCACTCATCTCTATGCATTGCTTTCTTTGGCCAATCTCCCATAAACGACTCTAAGTCATCACGCCAGCGTTTCCTAGGCCTCCCTCGGCGACGACGCCCGTCTTCCGGCACCCACTGCGTGACGACTCTGGCCCATCTGTCTTTATGCATTCTGCATACATGGCCCATCCAGATACAACTTTTTGTATTAAACCTTGTTTTCTTAACTTGCCTCATTTTAGCGCTCCGACTTAAGTGACTGCGCCTGCGCCTGACTGCGCGGAGCACTATTGCACTTTTGTGTGTACTATGCCTTATCGAATGCCAAGTCATCGAATATTAATTGATCGAACACTATAAATCGAATGTCCAAATAGTCGAACGTTCATTTCATCGAATGGTTAATTAATCGAACATTCAATAAATCGAACACTCAATACATCGAATGTTCAAAATATCGAATGTTTGTTTGATCGAACGTTCAACGCATCGCATGTTCATTATATCGAAATATTAACATACTGACTACTAATATTAACATAGGTACTAACCATTTGATGAAATGAACGTTCGACTATTTGGACATTCGATTTATAGTCTTCGATAAATTAATATTCGTAACTTGGCATTCGATATGGCATAGTACACCCATTTTGCCATCATCCTCTATACATGAGCCACGATAAAAGCTTCCTAAATACAGCAAAACAAATAAAATTTGAACCAGGTAGGAAGGAACGCCGAATTTATTGTAATATCTAAAACAAATGAGTCGATCGTTCGAAACGTTCCCCTTCCACGGTCAATTTGGGATCCAATTACGTCCAGCTTAGTGGGAAAAAATCCCGGGTAATCCCGCTCTTAAGATGTGGCGCAATTAATGGGAAAATCGCGGGGATATCCATCGACTCGCTGAAATGTACTCGAATAGTGAAACGCAGCGCACCTGGAAACTCTTTAATATTGTTCTGATTCGGGGGTAATTATCGCAGGCCAGTAGCTATGAGCAGTTATACCATGAATGACTCTGTGACCCAACCTTACTTGTCGTGCGTGGTGACAGCGGCTATTATTAGTAGTACGGTATCCATCTTAATTCTAGTCTGGTGGAAATCGCTACTCGTCTGAAAATCCTATTATAGCATTTTTCAACTCAACTCAAAACTCGTTTATTCAAAATAGACTAGTATTACTTAGTTCTTTTTGAACGTCATGTATACACATAAGACTGCCCCCAAAGCGCCCACCCTTCACCGCTTCCTAGTGTTTATGCTGTGGAGAAGAAACTTTTGTACCTGCTTCCGAGGCCTCGTGCTGCTTTATACCTATACTGTGGTAATTATGGTTCTTATGATAATTTTCTTGTGGGTATTTCAGTCGTCCGGCGCACCCAGCCCCGCTAACAACTTTGCTGACTGTATAATCCGTTCAGCATGGCATGAGCTATTTTCATATACGAGTAGTTCATGCCGATACGAGAGACAGAGAGAGAGAGAGAGAGAGAGAGATAGGATACTTTAACATTTTTTATGTTAAACTTTGGTAAAAAGAAAAGTGGTTACCGCCGCCTATACACCTTTAACTACAAGAGGATTGCTTATGCGTCACCAACCTTTGAAACAAAGTTGCAGCCTCATGTACCTGTAATTTCACCGGCACGGTTATTGAATTATATCTGCAAAAAGAAAGTTCTTTTTAAAATTTCGTTCCGCTTCCGCCTCTATTTTATAAGTTGGCCACTGTCCACGAAATCGACTCGAGATTCGTCCGTTGAGTCCCGCATCAAAACACAATCAGCCCCGCCCGAAAGGATTAAGATCACTCCAACACAACTATATGGCGCTTTGTTCTTTGAATTATTTATATTTTCAAAAGAATTTGTGAGAAAAATAACAAAACTCGCACAGAAATACTCCAAACTTCAGAACATTTATTTGCAAACTAAGTGTACACAAGTTCTTAAATTATACAGAAGGCATTATAACTTAGACATCTTCTACAGACGTTGCCAATTTGAGGGCTAATGTAGTACAATATACTTAGTACAGTGAACTTTGTAGGAGTAAGATAATATCAGAGATTTTTTTGTGACCTACGCAAATTTCCAGGTCTTTGGTGGCGTCGTGAGTCGGGTCGTTAGCTCCCTAAAATAAGGTTGAGCCACACGATGGCTGATGTATGCGCGCCGTCAGTTGGGACAGGTCAACTCAAACCTGCTACCTATGGCTCTTTCCTCAAAAGACGTTGGCCTACATTGAGTGTAACTCGCATAGTTTTATACCACAAGTTCTGGACTTTAAAAGAGACCTTAACCTCTGAGTTTGTTTCGGCTTTTCTTCTCAGAGCTAGTTAGGTAGGAAATGATGGCGCCATCTAGTCACAAAAAAACATTACATTGACTTGTAAAAGTGTCTATTTACAGAAATAAATATCATTTATTATTTGAGTTTTTTACCCCCGACGCAAAAAGAGGGATGTTAAAAGTTTACAATATAATACAAAAATTCATTTCATTTTTTTTTCCTCGACTCCGTCTGGATCCATGAAAACGAGGTCAAAGATTGAAAAAGTATCTGTTCGTGTATTATTGAAATCATTAAATATTTATTCTAATCATTATATTGCAGTGCACTGCTGGGTATAGGCAGCTCCTATTAATCGTCACTACAGCAGGTGCTTGCTCAGATAACGGATTAAAACATTATCAAAGTTGTAAAAGTGGTTAGTACGAGTACAACGAAAAATGAAAATAACCATTGAACTAGTCAACCGAAGCCCCCAAGGCTGTCAATAAGCCGAAGAACCCTTCGGCCTCAAGGTAGAGGATTGACTAGTCACTAGAAGTCCTCTGGATAACCATCCGGTGTTCTCTGACCATGTAAATATCTCGCATTATTGAGATGGAATAATTAGGTAGTTATGTCGAATAAATAATGCATTTTTTTCTCTTTTACCGTGGGTACACAAATCTCACATACAAACGCCCATTTTTAGATGTAAAACATGTGCTTATACCATATTTCATTGTACCACTTTTACAACTTTGATACCTGATGTTTTATTCCATTATCTGAGCAAGCACCTGATGTGGTGACGATTAATAGGAGCTGCCTATACCCAGCAGTGCACTGCAATATAATGATTAGAATAAATATTTAATAATTTCAATAATACACGAACAGACACTTTTTCAATCTTTGACCTGGTTTTCATGGGCCCAGACGGAGCCGAGGAAAAAAAAATGATGCAGGATTGTTTAGGACATTAAGTGTAACAAATACCTACCAATACAAGCCGTTTCTGTTAGATCTGGGTTTTTTTTGCCCATTCTCCTTTGTAATCTATCGAAATGCTTTATGCAATGCTTTGTATGTATGTGTGTCTGTGGCGTCGTAGATTCCAAACAGATAAACCAATTTCAATGCGTTTTTTTTGGTTGAAAGCTTTGAAGATTTAATTGGGATGATTCTTAGCTATGTTTGTCCACTGCTAGACAAGGGCCTCAGTACCCCAAGTGTGAGTTTTTTTCGTTAAATAATACTCGTAGTTGCGTCACGCCAAAAATGCATTAAGATTTGGGCAGCGCCTCTAGGCGCGGCGTTCAATTGTAGCGCGAATTTTAGTTAGTGAACGCCGCGCCTAGTGGCGCTGCCCAAATTTTGATGCATTTTTGGCGTAGTTAACGAATAACACACTGTACCTCAAGTAATAGACTTCCACATTGAAAATAGACTTTCACATCGAACAGTTTTAAGCCGTTTGCATTCATGATATTTATTTAATATAACGCATATACGCATTAACACATTCCGGGACACTTCGTCGAGAGGCGGGATCTGATTTTTCATCAAAATGTACACACGAATCTTCCATACATTTTGACTCAACGTCTGATGACGTTGTGTAAATTCATGCACATTTTATTTTGAGTGATACGACACATCGCTTCTCAACGTGACCGGCGGGACTGAGGCAAGGGGAATGTATACGCACACACCCGCCGTGGAATGTTGTGTCACAACGTATGTACTGCACGCTTACATGGGTGCGAAGGGACCATATTGGTGACTTGTAAAAGCTACCCTAGGTGATAGCACAAGGCTAAGATATCTCGTACCATGACACATGTACGTCACGTTCATGAAACTTACATTGCCGGGCGGCGCCCGGTTGTGGACGTAGTGGCTTTCACTGAGGCTCAAAGACAATCGTCGACAGGCGTTGTGCCGCAGCGCATTGGATTTCTATACCCGCCCTACGACGTAATGTCCCGGAACGTGTTAAGGCCTTCGGCATTTGAACATGAGGCCCTCTCCCAGCAGTGAGATAGCAATGGTCTGATTATGCTTATGCTTTAACGCATAGCAACTCAATTCTTCGGGCAACTAGTGGCCCTTAGGCTGAAAGTTTTGAAACTTCACAGTTAGATGTCTTTTTAGGGTTCCGTACCCAAAGGGTAAAACTGGCTAATCTTTTCACCACAGCATGAGATATTTTTGTATAGCTCATGCTGACACGAGAGAAGAAGAAGGGTAAAACGGGACCCTATTACTAAGACTCCGCTGTCCGTCTGTCTGTCCGTCTGTCACCAGGCTGTATCTCATGAACCGTGATAGTTAGACAGTTGAAATTTTCACAGATGATGTATTTCTGTTGCCGCTATAACAACAGATACTAAAAAACAGAATAAAATAAATATTTAAAGCGGCTCCCATACAACAAACGTGATTTTTTTGCCGTTTTTATAGATAATTGTACGGAACCCTTAGTGCGCGAGTCCGACTCGCACTTGGCCGGTTTTTTTTATTGTATTTCTGCTGCCAAGCAGCATTGCTGTGTTCTGGTTGGAAGGGTACGGGAGCCGGTAAAATGACAAGCTTTTTAGACTTTTTAACATTGTTTTTGGGTTGCAACGCATCAGCTCTTGATGTTGTAGGTGTATACAGACAGTTGCGGAATTTGTTCGAAAGAGTTACCGCGGCCCTGGAACGCAAAGGGCACTAGGAAGAACACGGATGGGTTTTAGTCAGTAAGAGCCTGACACTCTTCCGCTCGGCCCAGAGCGGAAGAAGTTTTGATGAATTCCCATCCTTAAAAAAAAGGTGTACACAGGCAGCCGGAACCACTTACCATCAGGTATTCCGTCTGCTTGTTTGTCAACCTATTATTACAATAATAGCCTTTATTAACAATCTTACAATCTAGTTACATATATTATTTAGTTAATAAGAAAAGTTTATTCTTCAGACATCGGTGTCAGAAGATAGTTTTGCTTTAGCATAGGCCTCCCCCACATTCTTCCAGATTTCCCGATCATGGGTTTCCCTTTTCCACATTGGCCCCGCTGTCGCCTCAAGATCGTCGTTCCACCTTCGTATCGTGCCTTCTCCTGGGTACCATTCTGCTACTGATTTAGACCTTTTTGTCTCTGATTTGCGAAACTATTACACACAAGAAAAAAGACATGTGACCAGTAAAAATATGGATCTGCTGCTTATCCACGACATGAAATCCCTTAATTCATATCGATATTCACGAGAAAAAGTTTTTTTTTGACAAAGTCCACTCTTCTCATTACGGGCCTATCGATATTTTCTGATCGGCCAAAATTTCACCTCTTCACCTACATTTTCCACTTAAAAGCATAGACTTTAAAATCGATAGACCCGTAATGAAGCAGAAGGCATCAGCTTTGCGAACAAATAGTCCGCTTGGCACCTCTCCAAGCAATTAAGCCATCCGCACTGACGGATGCGCGGGAGGGAAATCCACTGCACCTCATTACTGCTTAGCTCCCTTCTTCACTTGTTAGGGTTTATTAGAAAAGAGGCTGATCGTGAGTAGATTCAAGCTCTTGTGCGTATAGTCGGATTGAATTTACAATGAATTTATTTATTATTTGCATTTATTTCACATCCGAATTTCGCTCTGCACGAACGACGTGTACCCTATACCAAAATTAAACAAGGACAATTGAATTTTTATCTACGATGCAGCTGTGTCTAGCCTATCAAGGAGGATACGAATAGTGTGGTTCGACCATTTAGGGGCGAGGGTATCTTCAATACAAAAAATTGGTAGCACTGGCCTTGTACAAAAATCCACACCAGGCCAGCGTAGTGAATTAAGGCTTAAACCCTTGTCGTTTTGAGAAGAGGCCCGTGTCCAGCAGTGGAACTGTAATGTACAGTTATGTTATGTTTTCTTACGTTTTTACTTTATGTTATTTTTTTGGTGTCTAGTATAATAGTGTTCCTATTTATAAAACGTACCACGTTTCGATAATTTTTTTTTAATCCACACCGACCTGACCTCTTTTCTAAGTCTTTTTTCATATTGCCCCGTTTCGTATCCACTGACCGAGCCGAGGGCTTGGTTACCAACATACGACATAAAAAAATTGTGTTGGTCTCTACGAACAGTTTTACATAATACATAAAAGTCAGTACTCCGGAGGACATATAAGTCAATTTAATGATTGCATTGTGTCTATACCCTTCTCACCGTAAGGTGAGTCCTGACACTCCTGACGTTTCTGTACAAAACGTTACCATATAATAATAAGTTGAAATAAGTCGTTACAAAGTAGAGGTATTGGAAAGTGTTTCTAGAAAGAACTAATTAGAGCTTGAGATAAAAGTATTTCATTTACATTGAAAAGATATCAAAATTGTATTAATCTAGAACACAGCAGAAATATAAGCTAAAGCAGTACCTCAACTACCTATAATCACCTGAATTGACACATTCAAACAGACACGCGCTGCAACAATACCTCTAATGGCATGTTTACACCAGTGCGCTTTCATGTTCATCTGGCTCTTTCAACTTTCAATTCCTCTTGCGTCAAGCGCATGCAATATTGATTGCTATAAGACGCATGCAGCTTATACTACACCTGTGCGCCTCGGTCAGTCGTCAGTCGACATTATAATAGACGAATTAGTGTGCGCTAGGGGCATGCGCTTTTGTCGAACTATTATTAAGGCATGCGCTATGGCGCTTCTCGCATGCTTCAGACGGAGACGCAAGATGAACATGAAAGCGCACTGGTGTAGACATAGCTTAAGTGAATTTCACAATGATGTCAGTCTCGGCTAGGCTTGCCAACCTTAATGTATGAATTACCGGGACAATCAAAATGCGGGACGTGGCAAAAAAAAAGCGGGACCCAGCTGTCAAAGTATAGGGAGGCGAAAATACAATTAGAAATTATTTTAAATAGTTTTATTGAATGTTTTACTTTTCCATGCAAGTTCAACACTTACAACAAGTTACAAGGTTTAGCCGTAGGTACGATAAAACGGGACAATTGGCGTCCCGCACACGTCTTTCGCGGGACGCATCCTCTAAAGCTCTAGAAACGGGACGTCCCGGCTCTGGCGGGACGGTTGGCAAGCCTAGTCATGGCTGTCATAGGGTACATTACAAACAGTATTATTATACTCAGTATACAGCGCGTGTCTGTGTGAGCGTGCCAATTCGGTGATTATAGGTAGTTGAGGTACTGCTTTAGCTTATACATCTACTGTGTCTAGAGTCTCTGGATCAACATTCAGGTATTATCAAGAAAAAGTATTAGAATAGAATTTCTCTGTTAGAATTTCTACCGTAGAGCAATAAATTCTTCATGTCAGGCATTTTTATTAACCAGTTAGCATTTAACCTAGATTTTCAATAAAAAATTACATAACATAGCGCATGTATTCCCCAAAGAGTCGGGCAGAGGTGGAAGTACACCCTCATTTCGCAGTTATGTTTAAGTCCCGTGTAATAGGAGCGAGCCTATTGCCATCACCAAACCCAGACTCCGGGCTGCTAGTGAGAAATTCCACACGGAAAAACCCAATAACCATTGTGATTGTTGCCGTGTTTATGAGGTGGTTGTGTTTCAATTTTTTACAAACTTTTATTTGACTTGCAATGTATGTATGTTTGTCCGCGTGGAATCTTGCAACTGAATTTTAAATCAGTTATCTTTAACCGATTGAGCTGAAATTTAGTATACACGCTTATTTTGGATGACAATGCATGCTTAGCTATGTGACGTCATTCTAATTCCAATATCGTCGCTTAGGTAACAATACCGCGCAACAAACTTTTAATACATTTTTAGAAAGGTCTTAAAAGTGCTAAATTATTGAATTTAAAATTAATTAAGCCGTATCTGTAATATGTGTCATAATTATGTACAAACTGTAATATATTAATATGACTCTGGTGATTCTCACTAAGATGATTTAATGCGTGATAAAACGAGTTATCCAATGAATATAAAAACCGTCATATTTTAACTTGAGCGGTATTGTTCCCTAAGCGACGATATGGTGGATCATCCAAGATGGCGAACTAGTTATTTTTTCTGTACTACCACAGTATGGGTATCAAATGAAAGGGCTTGCTGAGGAGAACACGAAAACAGACATAGAAACATTTCCAATCATAGCTATATAATAAATGAATGGTAAAAAAACTTTTTAATAAAAGCTTGTTTTTGAAAAGTTTTTTTGGTTTTATTATCTTATTGCGTCTTGCGTGAAGTGCGCGTATAATTTATTATGTTGATACACGAATGGTAGGGACCAGATGAAAATCAGTGCCGTGCTATACGCACAGCGAATGCTGAGCTGGATTCCTTACCACACACCGATCATACTTCAATTTCAACTTCAAAACTCATTTATTCAAAATAGACTATTAGTTCTTTTTGAACGTCAAAATTAGATACATCAAAGACAGCCCCAAAAAGCGCTCTCCCTTCACATCTTCATATCTTTTGAAATGTGTTTGTCATTCTTTTCATATAATATTATGTGTGTGGCAAAATAAATGGTATAACACTTTTCCCGCTCTGGGGATGTAATCCAGGACCTCACGTTCAGTAATCGCGCTTGCGACTGCTAGACCAATGAGACAGTAAATTTCAATATAACTTGCAACAAAATCCGTTTACGAGCGGCGTGTAAGTTTAGTTAGTTGCTCAGTTAACTGAACAATGCACAGGTGAATGTATTTCTTGCCGCCACGATATCCTCGCGTTTGTTGCTCCTGAATAGTTTGCAGGCTTTTAGTAGTGTATATTAGTTTTATAGTTGTGGTAAACTGGTGTAGCGAATGGATTAGTAAATTAGTAATTAATACGAAACGGGAATTCAAGCGAATTTACCTTCAAGCGCAGTTCAGACTACGCTATACTATATCGCTATATAGTAAAGTATATTGCGTCATAAGCTATAACTATATAGCATCACGTTCACACTATTCGCTATATCGTAAGCCGGTCTGCTATATTTAGCAAGTTATTTGACGGCGATCCATCGGGCGACGGTCGGGGTAGGAGTGAGGCGGGGCGGGGACCGGAGAATCGCACGATATACAGGATGACTGGATCTGGACCCGCCATAGCAAATAGGCGTAGAGAGGAGGTCATTTGCTAATTATTAGACCCTACTTTCTTTAACTAAAGTGTAAAGTTTAGGAGATATGACAATTTTTATATTTTATTGAGATTTTTCCAATATTTGCGTTCAAGCATTCATAGCTTCAGTTTTTTTTCATTATTTTAGTATTTTTTTATTATTTGTTGGTAGTCATAAACATTTGTGATTAAAATTCGTCAGAACTTCCCTCAAAATAGGGTTAAAAAATAAGACATAAGGGTATGTAAAATGTATGCTGAGCGATATCGCTGTGCAATTTGCTATAAGCTAAATATTATAGCGTAGTGTGAACTGCGCTTAATAATACCGAGCATGAATGTAGCCAAACGTAGACACTCCATCATACTAACCGTTCGGAATCATTAGTAGAAATGCTACCTACAAATCCTAAAGATGTTTGAAATACGAACAGCTAAGAAAAAACAATGAGAAAATAGTTTGTCGCGACAGCTGGCCAGTTGTTGAACATGTCCGGTTGTAAGACATGGGGGAAGCAAACAGAACCGGGACAGTGTCTATAAACAATATAAATAAAGACGCTACGAGAGAAAATACCGAACTACGATGTGAGACGAAGTTAGTTCCGAGCGTAGGTATTATGTGATACTTTTTTTAAACGTTACTAAATATCAGATTAAGTATTTCACCAACCTATCATTAATTGTTAATTATCACGTTCCCTGTGTAGCTAGGATTATGAATACCACCTCATACGTGTAATCGAAAAATGTTTTTGTTTTATTTTTCTCCCAAAATTTTGATGATAAAATGTTTTTTTTTTTTTTTTTTGTTATTTCGTTCAATTTTCATACGTGTAAGCGGTAACGAATAAGCTCTCAAGTGTATAAATTTAAAAGACTATACATTTGTTTGGACTCATGCCCCATGATATGAGACTCAAAATTCACCATCGATGGGTCAGTTAACGTGTTAAGCTAATTCGGTCTCTAAACTTTTCAATAAATAACATTTGCATTTCACCACCCTATCAATAGTGAGGTTTGGGTACTCTTGGGGTTTCCACTCCAGCCAGCCAATAAAGGCAAACTGGAGACGAGGCCCTGACCAACTCTCTGAGGCAATAAGGTACGCAGTGTCGTCACTCACCAACAGCTCGCCACAAGCTGCCCTGCGGTTTGTAAGCTTTTCAGCAGACCTCATGACACATTTTTAGGGTTCCGTAGTCAACAAGAAACCCTTATGGTTTCGCCATGTCCGTCCGTCTGTTCGTCACGTCGTCCGTACATATGTATAAATCACGCTGACAAAGGGGTAACATAAAATCATGTTTTTTTTTTTTACATTCATCTCTGTCAGTCTGGTGAATAGTTACAGACTATATTATTGAAATGTTGGTGAAATACCGTTTGATTATGATAATCCTATTAGAGTATTGCTGATGCGTTGCAACCCAAAAACAACTCTTCCTTCTGTTCCCTTGAAGACCTTATTGCGTATATGCGTTTCTCCTTCTTCCTCTTTCTTTGCCTTGTCCCATTATCTGGGGTCGGCTCTTCTTGTCTGACTTCTCCATTTATGTCGATCCTGAGCGATAACGGTGTGTATTTCGCTCTCCTTCAGATCTTTCTGGACTGTTGTCACCCAGGTGTCGGGGGGTCTTCCGCGATTTCGCGTCACTGTCGGTTGGATAAGAGCTATTCGCACCATGTGGTCTTCTGGAGGGCGGAGCACATGTCCATACCATCGAAGGCGTTGCTCTTTGACCTTCTCAGCAATGAGGGCAATTTTGTGAAGGTATAATCTTGTTACGTTTTTTTTTAAATGTTATATCTTCGCTAACAAGCTGATGGCCCACCTGATGGTAAGTAGTTATTGCCGCTTAAACACACCTACAGTACCAAGAGGATTGCTAAGACAAAATTAGATTTAAACGTGTAGCCCAGACTGATGCCATAAATAATATTTTGAAGTGTACGTAACTACATTCCCAAACAAAAAAAGAGAATTCATCTTAATGTTGAACATTTTAATACGTATCTAATATCCCGCAATAATTCATCTTACGGAGTATGACGTCGCGGATTTCGCGGAGACACTGTTTTATTTCGCGCGACACTTTAAATTGGTTTCGCGGGAGTTCGCGCGACAAGCGACGTCGCGTCACCGCTGAGGGTTGGATTGTTCCCCAAGTTTTATTGTTTAATTGAAATCACCGTCTTTGTTGAAGGAACAATTCTTCGGTTTATTTTTTATTGTGAGTAAGAAATAAGAAAATGTTCTGCGTTGTAGGTAAAGAGTAAGGAATGTTTTTATTACAACGTTACGTCAAAACTGTGAGAGAGAATTCATTCTCGTACCATAACCACACCACATCGCAGCGACAAAAAGTGGTCAAGCAGTGGTTACGTGTGAATAACGTCGCTGCAGCTTTTTGTAGTTGCGTTGTGGTAACTACAAAAAGTCGATGTGGTTGCGTTGTCGCTAGTAGTTGCGATGTGGTTACGTTGTGGCTAGTGGGAAGGCGCAGGCGTGCGCGAGGTGTCTGTTGTGTTTGCGAGGTGGCCGGCTGCTAGTGTGCGCTGTCGCTGGTGGTAGCGTTGTGGTTGCGTTGAATTGAATTCATTTTCATACAAATTAGTGCCCGCCCACGTGTTGTTGTTGTGGTGTGGTTGTGGTATAGTTGTGGTACGTGTGAAACAAGCCTTAGGCTTTTGACGTGGTTTTTTGATGATTCGGTTTTGTAACTGCGGGGCAAGATCTAATAATAAAATTGTTGCAATTAAATATCGTGATCCAGCAGATGAGGTTGTCGGCAGGTGGCATGTGGACTTAGCAGTCATTGTTCCTACAGTCGTTACGTTGAATGGCCTAATAGCTAAGAGCCTCGATCAACACATTATGAGGCTCTTGTTAGGCGGCTCGATTAAGGGCTTGATGCAGAAAGCGGTACTCCTTGATACGGTACGCATAGTGAGGAGGTTCCTCTCTCTGGAACCCTGACTGTCGGCAGCTTACAATTTTGTTTAATATAGGTATACCTACCTATGTAAAATGAATAAACGAAACACAACCATCAGTTAAAATGTTTAGTTTTGTTTATGTTTGCAAACGTTCTGCAGGTTTTCGTAGACGAAAACTGTTTGAATTAACGGTTTGTTTGTGCTTCATCTGCAATTTCGCAACATTATTTTTATTAGAGTTGGCCCCAAGTTGCCAAAGTCGATATGACCTGGCCTTAAGGGCGAAATTATCCTCTCTGAGGTAGGAATTAATGTAGGAAATCAAGTAAGATTTCCGAGTTAACTATCCGTGAATGTGAAAACTTAAACTAGGTAAAGTTTCACTGACTGCATTAAGGCCCGTTATCCACCAAAGCGGAGAAGAGACGATAGGAGATGTGCTGCGAAGCTGGCAGATTATTTCAGTTCTTACGTAACCGTGGAGCACAAAGGTTCCAGACGAAAACCAGCGTCAAGTACTTAAGTGCTTGACATTAAGCTGATCTGGACACCTTTTTGGTCCAGCCGTGAGACACATACCCAAGACTTTTTTATTTGTATCACATTTTTACCTGTTGTGTCTCTTTGTGCTGTGTCCAAATAAATGATTCTTTATCTTTATCTTATTTCCACCAAAGCGGAGAGGAGATGCGTAGTGGAGAGGAGGTGTGAGCTGTGCGCAGCGGAGATGTGACCTGTGAGAGCTCGAAATCAGTCAGTTAGGGTATGCGAGGCGCGGGGAGAAGGCATCGGGGTGCGGGGCGCGCGAGCGCGGGCACCACCCGTCCGCCCGACTATACACATCTCCGCTCTGCCGCGCCGCTTGCTCGCGAGCGGCACAAAATTCTATAGAAAAATGAGACATCTCTTTTCCTCTCCGCTTGATCCATTTCCACCGCAGCTAAGCGGAGAGGAGATGTGGAAATAACGAAATCTGATTGGTTATTCAAAACACATTTCCTCTCGTCTCCTCTCCTCTCCGCTTTGGTGGATAGTGGGCCTAAGCATTGGTTATACGATTCTTCGTTGAAGATATTAAGTTGATACTTAATGCCGTCATCGATGAAATGCCGTACCATTTGGTAAGTTACCCGCGTTTTTCCCGTGGGTATAGCTTAAGGTAGTCGTATCCTCCTATGATCCATCCGTCTGGAATGGTTCTGTCAGGTTTTTTCTTAACTGGCCTCGATGAATAATAAGGTTAGAAGTTTGAATCTTTTACCAGTATATGTGTCTGTTTGCGGTGCGAATTTACAAACTGTCAAACCGATTTCAATGTGGTTTTTGTTTATAATCTAGTTTAATTGTGATGGTTCCTAGCTAAGTTTGATGATAGTCACTAAACTCATTCCGATGCCGGGAGCTTTGAAATGTTTTAACCTAGTAAACATGCGCACAGCCCACACGATGAAAAGTGGTAAAATAATACAATAATAGTTCTAGTATTTTGCATGTATGTGATAAGGGTTTCCGGTTGAGTGTGTTGGAATAATTAGAAATTTCAAAACGTAATAATGATAGATATACACTGTTGAATGACCAAACTAGAGTGCGCGCAAGATAAGTCTGCGCGCGGCCGAAATTGGAACTAATCATGGTCCACCAAAGTGTGTGCCGTTTTATTAATTTTGATAGTAGAACGACATGATTGTAGGATTTTTTATCGGGAAAAATATGTTTAGCGATAAAAAATATAAGCTTAAAAAGCGGTAATTTGAATTTTTGCGATGATTGCAACGTTGAGGACGCCCTCAGTCGCGCGCAGAGTTATATTGCGCGCACTCTAATGTCGTGCCATCTCCATTATTACGCATTTTTGCGGGTACTTCGACGCAAACGTCACAAACGTCACAAATGTCACAAACGTCAAATCGTGACGATATATAGAGGGGCGCGCGCTTCACAGCCCCACCGGTCACGATCCACCGAGCTCTACAGTCGTAGAGCCGGTCGTCTCCTTTATTTTACTTCCCCCCCATTGGCTGGAGACCCTTCAGGTCTCGCCAATAACTGCCCGTTACGTAGGAAGGGTCCCCTAGGACCACCTACAGCAGTCCAATAAAATAGTAATAGTGGTTCACAGCCCCATTCGCATCCTAGCGGTTGAGAAGTCAACATATCCTGAGAATGACCCGTGCAGGGGCGAAACACGTGTCGTGTATTGGTTTGGTTGCATGTTGCATTATTTTTTCACTCTTTCGGCATGTGCATATATTTGTGGGAGGGAGGGTGGTGCTGTATACTGCATCGAAACTAGCGATCTTGTTCAGCGGAATTAAAGCTAGATATTGTATTTGCATATTTGTATACCAAGAGGATTGCTGATGCGTTGCCAACCTTAGATACATAGTTGGAAAGTCTCATGTGCTTGTAATTTCACCGGCACCCGTACGCTTCAAACTAGAACACAGCAATGCTACTTGGCTACAGAAATAGATTAGCGGTACTTCTCCGGACGAACTATTTCACAATGAGCCCTACTAAGAATAATAGGAGGAAGTTGGTGTCCGATTTCTTGCAAGCAATCTATTATCTATATAATAATAATTATCAGTTAATTCGTTTACTGTGTCTGTTATTAATTAAATACTAATAAGACTCCCCAAAATAGAAGTCAAGTGTCACTCCCTCATCCAAAATTATGTAATTAATTAAGGAAAATTTCCCATTAATATTATAAATGAACGGTGTTATGTTGCCCTGTCCAAATATTCCGAAGAATATTTCAGAGGCGTAAAATTATTAGAGGATATCAAGAATTTTCAAATTACCGTCATAGAAGTAATATGTGTTACCGTTTGGAGGTTTACGAATAGTACGAAAGGTACGAATGACACACGTGCCATTAGGTGCACTTGCCTACTAAATATCAAACACAAACATGGTGACTCTTTAGCATATGCACACACACATTGAACACAGATATTGGAGGGGCGTGTCATGTAATCGTAGTTGATCTCTACGCCTACGTGAAATAGAGTACAATACTCTACAATACAGTACGAGTGGCAACCCTAATCACCACGCTTGGCTTGGATTGGTGATAATGTACGATTTCCACCAACCGGGCCACGCAGGAGCGCAGCGCAGCGCGTCGAAGCGCGTCGCAGCGGATGCTCGAGCACGCGTCCGTAGCCGACCGCGTCCACCCGGGCGCATGCGCGCGTGTTCTCGTGTACCCGCTATCGCAGCCAGTTTCTACCTGCGGTGTGGCCGAGCGGAGCAGACCGGACGCGACGACAGCCGAGCGCCGCCGTCCACGTACTCGAGCAGCCGACCGGCTGCCGCGGCGTCCGAGCGCAGCCGATCGGCTGCCGCGGCATACGCGCGGATCTAACCGAGTTCCAAGCAGTGTAATTTCCATGCAAACATGAAACTTAACTATTGTATAGAAGCCTGAATTTCCATTAGCACAGTGTGAAATGCGCTCCGGCGCGGCCCGTTTAGTGGAAATCGTACATCAGTTTAGCCATTTATCCTATACTGGGCCAATTACGAATGTGTGTAGTTATTTCTGTAATTTCGTCTTGCCTGTCTTCAAAGACTTTATTGCAATCAAAGGATAATGATTTGTGGTAGGTGCTTAATCAGCTGGAATGTACACAGAAATTGAACTACGCTTGATATTCTGTGTGAACCTAGTGTGCGCGAGTCAAACTCACTTCACAATTAAAGTAAGACCTTATACTGGTCTTATTGAAACGGAACTCGCGTAGGTACTCAGCATACTTATATCACATGAATAAATAAACCGAACAGAATGAAAGCTTCCTAACAGAGTTCAAAATTCTTACCTACTTTCATAGGGCTGTCTACTATTTCACGACCGCAAGTTAAGTACCTAGGTACCTACCTATCGAATAGAAAATGCCAAATGAAATCTTACTAAGACGGCCTACAAATACTTTGGTACTATTCTACAAACCTACTAAAACAAAAATACGAAACAAATAATACGCCAACATAATTACTTACAAATAATAATTCTTATGGGAAAGCCGTCATCTTAGTTATTTTGGATATTATCTACTCGTAACTAAATATTCTGTAATAAGCATTAAACATGTGTAGGTATAAGTAGATATAATTAACTGACAAGATCCTTTGGAATACAAAATAAGAAGTCTCCTTGTTTTTCCTACCATTATTTGTACACATACACACAGTACAACAGTTTGGCATCTTTAAAAACAATTAAAATAAAACGTCCGCGTTTCGTACCGCTGCCGCTGCCGGTGTGACACCCCTTAACTTTGTCCGCGTACTGAGCCGCCTCAAACCGGTTTGTACCCGAGCGGGCGCCGGCGCACTCCCCGCGCGCCTTGTCAGTGACAGTCACGCACACATAAGCTGCATGTGCGTGTAGTAGTGTACCTACGCACGGCGTTTAGTATGAAGCTTTCATTCTGTTCGGTTTATTTATTCATGTGCTTATATGCTGAGTACCTACGCCAGTTTGATTAGCAGTTTAGGATAAGTGTTGTCACACATTATTATAACAGAGAACAAAAGAAGAATAGAACAAAAGAACAAGAGAAGAATGGACTCCGACAACTGGGAAACAGCACCGCGGTAGGCCTGGCAGAAGATGGCGAGATGAACTCGACGCCTTTGATAAACAACGGCGACAAGCGGCCAGCAATAGAGAGGGGTGAAAGACTAATAGGGGGTTTACACGGTTCGATTTTCACCGCTCGGCTAGGCCACACGGCGAAAATCGATCGTCTAAATGACAATTCGACTAGGTCGATAGTGACTAAAATCGCAAGCCCCAAAGTTGGGTGCCATCCGACTTTTGCCGTGCGGCAACAAGCCGCATGCGGCGGGTGACTAAAATCGACCGTGTAAATAATCAGTTGCAGGCGATCGCCCGCCGCATGAGGTGTGTTTTGCCCTGTGTTGTTCCGCAAGAAATGAACAAGTCGCATGCGATTTTTGTTGACCGGTGTAAATGGGCTGGCGATTCGATTTTTCCAAGCAATGCGACTGGTGACTTGCCGCCCGGCTAAAATTGACCCGTCTAAACCCCACATAAGAGTCTTATGCTCTTAGGTTTGGCTTTTGCTCAACAGTGGGACGATAACGGCTGAATATATTAATATAATAATTATCAGAGGCTTATGTCCAGCAGTGGTCTGTGAAAGACTGAGTAAATTATTGAATTTTGTTTCAAACGTATCTCCGTCAGAACAGCGTCGGTTCAATCAACACGTTATGAGTAGCAGTCAACATGACGTCCGCGCCATCAATGTGTACTCGTCATTAAAACAATAATGAATTGGGAACAATCACTGTCTATTAAGACTGGGTTTGTATTTACCGATCCAGTCAGATTCTTCGTTGCAGTCCATTGCTTTCTTAGTTCCCTTTCAACCAGTCTAGTCTAGGCTAGTCAGATCAGAGAACAACATCGATAGAGGTACAATAAGACAAATAGAGGACGCCCAAGAAGCACATGCATCGATGTTATTGATGATGTTCTTCAAAAAAGACAGCTGCGTAGTAGGCACTCTCAACCGGCGTGCGTGTAAGACAAGATGTATAAAAGTGGACTAAGCGAAAGGAGTTTGTAAGGATCGTAGCATGTGGCGTTCAGTTTCTGCCTACCCCCATGGGACAAAGGCGTGTGTTTATGTACCTATGTAAAATAAACATTACGCCTGTATTCCCTGAAAGGTTGGGCAGAGGTGAATTATTATTCAATTATAGTACACCCTCATGTTGCCGTTATGTTTAAATCCCATTTAACAAGCGGTGAGCCTATTGCCATCAACCGGGCAATACCAGGGAAATTCCACACGGAACAACCCGATAACACTTTGCCTGACTTTGGGATCAAACCCAGAACCTCACGCTCGGCAGTCGCGCTTGCGACTACTACACCAACGAGGCAGTTTAAGTTTTATAAGGACGACACGTTTGGTGCAGTGGCTAAGCGATTGGCTTCTGCGCTACGGGTCGTGGGTTCGATTCCCACACGGAACAAACATTTGTATGGCCTATAGATGGTTGTTTCAGGTCTGGGCGTTTGTTTGTGAGATTTGTGTCTGTAAACGCACCCACGATACAAGAGAAATAATAGAGCGGGGCAACATTCTTAAAAAAAAGTAAAGGACTTTTGATACTATTGATATATTTCACGTTAGGGTATTTAACTAATATTTTTTATTACAAATCACGAAAGTATTACAAAAATATTAAGCAACAGTGAAAAAAATAATGAAATATTTAATAAAATGCCCAAGTTATAAACAATTGTAAATTGTTCACGAGACAGAGACAACACTAATAAAAAATGACGTCACACCTTAAAAACTAGATAGTGACTTGACATCACTCAATACAATATCCGTTTCGTATGACAAGGACAGAAAATGCTCCCTCTATAAACTTCGAAAGCGTGTATCTCCTCTATTTTTTTCTTTTTTCTCATACCTTTTTCTTTCTATACTTTCTTTAAAATAACACCAAATTGTTGTACATTTTTAGGGTTCCGTACCCAAAGGGTAAAACGGGACCCTATTACTAAGATTCCGCTGTCCGTCCGTCTGTCCGTCTGTCACCAGGCTGTATCTCATGAACCGTGATAGTTAGACAGTTGAAATTTTCACAGATGATGTATTTCAAATGTCGCTATAACAAAAAATTCTAAAACAAACGTGATTTTTTTGCCGTTTTTATAGATAATGGTACGGAACCCTTCGTGCTCGAGTCCGACTCGCACTTGGCCAGTTTTTAGTAGTAGTCAAATAGGATCAAAAGACCGATGGTCCTTCGACTCGAATAAAACGCTGTAATCAATTCCACCTAAATTGATATCAATCGATATGGGTGAAGTACAAAAATAATTGCATTTAATTTGTTCGCCCGTTGTTGCCAAATTACTCAGTTCGCGATCCGAAATTCGCTTTCAAAGTACCCTTTACGGCAGATAATGAATATTTGATACAGCCTCGTATTGGCTTGTTGCTTGCATAGATGTTAGAAGTTAGTTTTTATAATGCGTTATTGGATGTGGTACTTGGTTGCCTGGAAGAAATTACTTAAAGTGCAGTTCAGACTACGCTATATATACGTATTCAAGCTTAGTTTTAGGCCTGCTTATTTCTGAGCATTCCAAACTTTTGTTTCATTGAATTGCCTTCAGTGTCATGGATTGTTGTAATAAAACTCCAATTTGAAGTGAACAAACTATTGTTATCGTTATTCGCATCTGGCTCACGCACGTTCGCTGAGAGTGAAGCGCAAGTAGTAAATCCGACATTTTTAAACCCATAATTTAAGTAATCGTTCATGCATTACAAAATCTGCTCTACGCTGCGCTGCGTGCCCCTGCGTCACCTGCGTCTCAGCATACGCTTAGCCTAAGAGCTGCGTACGCTGCGGCGCGGCGCAGGCGCGTGCGACGCAGACATGCGTCTGTCCTGCCCTGCGCCTCGTTGTTGTGCCGGCACAGATTTCTGCGCGACGCGTATTTGGCGACACGTGTTGTTTACCGCTGATTTTAATTTTATTGCAATGACAGAACATTTAATTGAATTAATGCGTTGTGAACCTTGTTTGTATGATATTAATCATCCAGACTATAAAAAAAACGTTCGTCAACTCGAACTATCTATATCTATTCTTTGTACTAGTTAAAACTCGAATTTGGCTTTGAGCTGCGTCGCAGCATGCGGTCGTGGCCTATGTCTGCCTCGCCTGCCCTGCCCTGCAAAATCTTTACTGTGCTGTGCTGCGTCACCTACATCCTAGCATACGCTTAGTCTAAGCCGTCGGTTTTGGGTGTCATTCGAAAACCTAGGACAGTCGTTATGGTTAGTCGGAAGCGTAAAGTCTGACAATCGGTCTAACCTAACCCAAACATAGTTGGGAAAAGGCTAGGCAGAACCTTCTTGCAAAATCTATTCTCCGATAAATACCACATCACACGACTCTATAGTCCTTGTTAGATCGCGATCCGCGTTCCCGAGCGACTGGTTTACGTAAGTAATTATTTTGGAAACCCGCCAAATAATAACAGAACCTATGGCTAGAGGTGCTTCCAGATTTGGCAGTATATCCGTTGTATCATATTTTGTATCTTCGTTTGCATTGAAAATACCTTTTTTTATTCAATGGAGGATTTAACGAAATGCGGAAAATTGAGAAATAATAGTGCATTCAGTTTTTCGTTTGCATCGAGGCTTGTCAGAAACCAAGGTATATGAAATCAAATCCCCGACGCATAATATCGTAAAAAATATGAAAAAATTGCCATGTTATCTTGATTTTGATACATGAAACTTATTGGTACGACTTTTGGTCATTCTCCTTTACGTGTTTTTTTTTGCAAATTCCTAAACAAATCGTATTCCACTTTTGTTAGTATTTTCAAATATTTTACAAGAATTTCGAAATATTGTTCGTTAGATAGCCGATGAAATAAGGATGTTTTTCCCGTATTTTTAGTGATGTTAATAGTTATATTTTTCTAAATTAAACGAATAGAGAATCTAATTTCATGCATTTGTCTCAACTATGATCAAAAATTTAATCAAAGTCAGAGTTTGCTTAAAAGGAAATCATATCTCGAAAACTACAAACATATTCTGCATGACACTATTTTTTGGGACAAACTTTATAAAGATATGTACTACAAATCCAAAGAAAATAAAACATTCTCTTCAATCATCCTTTTTACGAATCCTAAAGAAGTTTCCAGTACTAAACTACGAACTAGTTTTTTTTATAGTTCACCGTCAAGTTGGTATACGTTTTTCTTACGCCCATAAAATCTATGAAACATAAAACTAAGGGCAGGCCAACTTTTGTAGTAAGCGCCAACAATAAGTAAAGCTTTAGGGCCTATTCACACGCGACAGCAATAAACCGGAAAATTAAAAAAAAAATACGCTTCGAGAAGGTTGACCGATGTGGACGCATATTAATACAAAGTGCAAAAATGTTATGAATACTGAAACGTGTGATTAGTCCTTAAGGGAAAAGTCCCGTCATATCGTACCAGGTGTTAATTCAAGGTCAAAATGATCACGAAAATAATTTTTAATTTTTAGAAATTCGCTAGTATCCTTTTATAATTTTATTTTTTGTATCTCTATTCGATGCTGTTCTCTTTGACCAAAGGTTGACTGGTAGAGAATGCCTTGTGGCATTCAGTCCGCCTTATGTACCACCATAGTGCATTGAATGACGACACGTTTGGTGCAGCGGCTAAGCGATTGGCTTCTGCGCTACGGGTCGTGGGTTCGATTTCCACACGGAACAAAAATTTGTATGGCCTACAAATAGTTGTTTCGGGTCTGGGCGTTTGTTTGTGAGATTTGTGTCTGTAATCGCACCCACGATACGAGAGAAATCTTAGTGTGGGGCAACGTTTTTTAAACAAGAAAAAAAAAAGTATTAAATAAATAAATAAAAAACTGACAACCGATCTAACCTTAAAATATCGGCATTGCACATTAACTGGGTTGCGGATGTCTGATGGCAGTCACTCCATGAAAAATGCTGGTATTCAGCCGGATCTAATTAGATTGGAAGCTGACCCCACCACGTAGTTGGGAAAAGACTAGGCCGAACGAACGAACTAGACGTTTGGCATAAAATATTTCGTTGTTTTCCTAAGGGACGTGAGAACTCAATCCGGGTTACAGAAAAAAATGCAGCTAAAATAATCATTAAATCAAGGTATAAGGAATTCGATCTTAATATACTGCAATGGAATTCGCAGTCGAATTTATTTAATAGTATTTTAGCCAAACCAATGTCGGTAGAGGCTGCATTAGTTTATTCATTAGTTACCTTGTAATGTATTATGCTTTGATCAGGTTACGATGGAACTGGCGTAACGTATTGTTAAAAGTTCCAAATAATAAAGATTAAAAAAAAAAGGTATAAGGTAAGGTATAACGGGCTGGTGTCCGCAACTCCACGTCTAAGCGCGTATTTTGCGTGATGGGTGGCTATTGCCACTATATGCGGTGACTCAGGTGATTTTCACATTTTCTTAGATTCATTAGGAACACTAAAAAGGAAAATTTGTGCAACCCCATGATTGTACTACTTTAATTTTACCAAAAATTTTAACTTCATAATTTTAATGTAGTTTTAGTTTGTAATTTTAACTTTATATATTATGTAATTGTATTTTTTAACTTATTATATGTAATTGTAATTTTAACTTATATGTAATTGTAATTTTAATGTTAACTTGTTCCTTCTTATTTTAAGTGAAAGAAAAACAACACATCTTATAATATCATCTGCAGGGAACGTTGTGTACATTTGTGATTGATATACATATAAGAACCTCTATCCTGATGAATGATTTGAAAAATGTATTGTGTGTGTATTGTTAATGTACCTTAAATAAATAAATAAGTGTAGTTACTCGATCCACAGTACACATTAATAAAGCTTTCGTATCCCAAAAACAATGTATTCGTGCCCTTTGCAACGCTCCACCATTAACGTCTTGTAAAACATTACTACCTAAATTAAAACTCTTAACTCTGCCTTATACATATTAGAATGCTGCATATTTGCCAAAAAACATGAAAATCTATTTAAAACATATGGAGCGCATTGCAAGTTTAATACTAGATATCCTACTAGGCTTCTATTACCTAACATTAAAACACGTTACTATCATAATAATTGCTATCCGATGATCATTAGAATATAACAAATTACCAGAAAATATCAGAACCCCTTCCTTTAAAATTCTTAAAACGTAAACTGTATTCATGGCTGGTAGAAAAATGCTATTACTCTGTAGGTAAATGATTTCTTAAATACACGCAACATTAAAATGTAAAAGTAAAGTTAAATGAAAAATGAATATACGTAGATAGTAGGTACATACTTTCGTTTATTTTATTCATAAAATAAAATTGTACAAATAAAGCTGTAGACTAAACCATAATTTGCATGCCACTGTGCTGGCGAAACGAGATGATCTCATTTTTTATTCTAAGAACCTGTACTAACCTTGTTTCTTGCAAATAAATCTTTCTTTCTTTCTTTCATTCTTTCACCCTAACTCCTCGAAAAAGGCCAGCACACCCTTGATGTTGCTGGTGATCTCTCGGAGAGTACCTGGGTTTCCGAAGTACTTAGCCCTGTATGTGGCGACCTCAGGGCAGTTTAGTGGCACGTGGGCTGCCGTCTCGTCCTCCTTAGAGCATAAGATCAACTACCAGAATAAAATTCGGTGCGGCTAGATGACGCTCAACCCTTACGCGGTCGCCGATGACGTCACAAATCCTAAGGCGGAGTCGTAAAGTGCTGGTCGGCTGGCTCTGAATTGTTTCTGAGTCGATTTACTCTAAGTACACATACCTACACAGTTAAAAGAACCCTGTTTCACTATTTTCAGGGGATGTGTGTTAGTGATTTGAAAAAAGAAAGAAGGTTGGCATGGCAACTCTGTAAGCAGTCTCATCTCATTCAACCTCCCAATAACTGGAGCACTCCATACGATATACACAATTTAGTTGTTGTATCTTTTACATACACATGCACAAATCACCAGAACAATGATGTGTTGGCCATACAATTGTTCCGTACGGGAACCAAACTCACGGCGAAGCCGTTCTCTTCATCGTCACTCATGCAATTCATCGTCATTGTAGTTTATTCCATTATTTCGTTATACGCAAAAAGGGGCGTGTGAAACCTACAGTTGGGATGTGCTTGTAATTAGCAGGATTAATTAACTAATCCGTTTAATTGGATGACAGTAAGCTATTGGATTAGATATATCACGTAAACTAATGCATCCATTGTCCATACAATATCTACACGAATTACAATTTGGTATCAAGGCTTAGCAAATAACAAACGCTAATAACCATTTTCGATGGGCAATCCTGTTAATTTATACATGGTCGATAATATTACAACTGCTTACCTTCGCCAGTTAAACTTGACCTTCGATTAGCTAAACATTGTCCCCGTACCGATCGATTGTATTAGGAACGAGAGGGGAGGGAGGGCTCAAGTGTTGATGGCTGTTAGCGACAATAAAGTCGTAATTAGCACCTGCGTTTCGCTAAGTTTGCAACGCGTAACTTTGCCTGAATTCCGATTGGTGACACGGAAGACACAGTGTTGACACTGCAACTGTGTTTCGAAGATAATGCCGACACAGTGTCGTGTTTTAGCGTGTAGTTGGAAATGGAAAGTTCAGTTGGGATTGCGGGACATCTAATTGTTTTGGTGCTAACGTTCTGTTAATTGAATGATTGAAGATTATCGAGGATTAGTGTATGTACTTATGTGCTGTTTCAAGTACTTGTGAACTATAACATTATCATAACTGGGACAGGTTTGTATGAATTATAATTACAGTCCATTTACTATAGCATAAGCATAATCACCTACTTATTCAATATAATAATGCATTCAGGATACTGTTGGGACTCCCTCGCTACTGCAGCGCATCCACTATGTTTGCAGTCGCACATACAGATGACTTCTACGCTATTATGCGGAAGAGAGTTGCGTCTATGATGGGCAGAGTGCGGGGGAGTCCTAACACAATTTTGAGGGTAATGGCTGGAAAACCAGACTGTCCTATACTGAAGCACTGGGTAAACACTCATTTGTCTACCCGGTGCTCGGTTTTTAGAAGAGGATTTATATAAATTATTTACCTACTAACATAGTTATAAGTTTTCTTTTTTACTTATACAACACCAATTTTATATGGATGACTTTTATGAAATGTTTTATCCGAAATAAAGATTTGAATTAAATTGAATAATCAGCCTTTTACTGTCCCACTGCTGGGCATGAGCCTCTTCTCAGATTGATAAGGGTTTAGGTTTGAGCCCACTAGTGCTGTTTTGCGGACTATACACAATCGAGTACTTTTTTTACCCTGTCAGGTGTGCAGGTTTTCGTTACGATGTTGTCGTTCACACGCAAGTGATGATCAAATTCTGATCCACATTACATATATTATTATCAACGCAATAACATTTTATACCTATGCGGTTTCGCATTCATTACTGGTGCTGGTCGGGATCGAACTCAGACGTCATGGAAGTCAAGTGTACAACTGATGGGCTATCACTGCTATCTACAAGCTTAGTTTTAGTATATACTAAACCTGAAACTAGTTTGTTCAGAATCACTAGGAGAATCGATTGACATATTTTTTTCAGCACATAATAATGTTTTTTTGTTTTCATAAATTTCAATTTTGTTTCAGTAGGTTTCTAACCATAACAGTTGACGGGAATAGACACTTTGAGGCTTGAGATGGTCAGCTCGGTCAGTTTCCGTGTATTAGACAACCCCTGCATTGCACATCTCAGGCATTTCACACTTTACTAGGGAACTTAACGCGACATAAACTACAGTGTAACTCGAACATTTATTTAAAAAACACATATTCAGGCAGTTCTGATGAAAATCTTGTTGGGGTGTCTCGGTTTTTGTATAAACTAAAAATAACGTTGTATATAAATAAAAAGTCCTGACTGACTGACTGACTCATCAACGCCCAACCCAAACCCTTGGACCTAGAAAGCTGAAATTTTGCACAGAGGTTCCCTTTATAATGTAGACAAGGAACAAGGAAGGATTTTTCGAAATTCAACCCCTAAGGGAGTTAAATAGGGGATGAAAGTTTGTATGGAAAATCGTCACTTAACGGGTTCAAATTTCACGCAAGCGAAGCTGCGGGCAAAAGCTAGTACATAATTATAATAAATCTGTAGACTTGGCGTGACTGTAATCAGGAAATATAAAAAAAAAAAAAATGTAGGCCTTTTAAAGAATAACCAATAGTATTTCGATATTTTTTGGAATGTTTGTCTGTTTATCTGTGTTGTGTGTAAAATAATAACCATATTATAAAATTGACAGCTTCAAAAGTCGGTGCCTTAAATTTGGTTCAGCGTACCTTTTTAACTGCTCTTTCTCTAATTAAACCCAACAGCCTGCGCGCAAGCATCTCTCACAATATTACTTACAAATATAAACACACTCACACACACAAACTTGTATATCTAAAGCAATTTATTTACACACACTCGCACGCCACACAATTTCCTAACATTAACTTTTCCGTCCGCCACTTGAACAAAAAAAAGTCCCCATAAACGGAAAGTTTCCCCCGCTCTCCTCACTCTTGCCCTCATTAAAAGTTGGAGTAGTTTTGACTAATTACTGAACGCGACACACGACTGATGTCTGCAATTTGTTACTGCAACTTTGCCAGCGCTCCCCCGTTATGCATAAAGTAAGAGGAATTTCAGTAAAATCAATTTTGCTTGCAGAATTTATGTTGTTTTTAAATCACGCGTGGATTTTCTGATTTTCTGTGAAGTTAAAAAGTTTTATGTTGCAAAATATGAGGTATATTTTAACGCAGAAATTAAGCCGTGTTGTTTGGAAAAAAGGAGGAACTGCGTACTAGCTGACTCAAACGTTTTTACCGTTAATTGAAGAGGTTCTGACGTCAAAAAGTTTAATATGTAGATAACCGTTTTATTAGCCAGGTAGCTAGCTTAAGTATCTAAGACCAGCGTTAAAAATACAGGTATCTAGTACTTTTATTCTTTAGAGAGGTCTAGGTTGGTCCATCAGGATGATAATGATTAATAACATAAATAACGAGCTGAAGCTTGCGGTTTTGCTTACCTACGTAGTTTGTACATAAAAAGTATTTTATGTCCTTGTCCGAGTTTCAGGCTATCTCTGTGCTAAATTTCATCAAATTTGGTTGAGTAGTTTAGTCGTAAAGAACTAACAAACAGACAGACAAACTCTCATGAGTTTTTTGTTAGTAATATTTTGGTCTGCAGTTAAAATAAATTATTATAATAAATTTCAGTCACGGTAGATACTTTCTCGATATAAATTGAGATTCAATGTTAAAAGGTATCAATTTAATTAATTGCCTGTTAATTTGTTCGGAGCATCGCCAACAGATGGCGCGGTTACAAGTTTACAAAATTGTACCCTTTCTACCTGAACGTAGGGTAACCATGTCCATCAAGTTTCGGAAGAATCAAGACACTGTGTTGTATCCTTAATGGGAATGTCGTAAAAGGCAAAACGTTACAAGTATAAACGACATTAAAATATTTATGATTAAACCATTTATTTTTGCACACAAGTTATATAAATACAACAATAAAAACATTTTAAAGATATGATCAGTGTGTGGCAAGGAATTCAGAACAGTATTCGCTGTGCGTACACACACTGCTTTTCACAGCACTGATTTTCAGCCGATCCCTGCCATTTTGTGTATTGAATGATGATGATTAGTTTCGGTTTACTCACGTGCATTTTTCGGGATTGCTCTACTAGTTTCAGACCCAAACGGTTCCCTTAACGCGTTCGACTCGCGACGTCGCCGCGTTTTCAGTTATGATAAAGAGCTCCGTTTGGGTCCGAAAATAGTCCGGCAATCTCGTAAAATGCACGTGATTAAACTGTAACTAATCATAAATATGAATTTGTCTATGAAAGTAGCCATAAAATAACTAGAATGTATACGTATATTGACTCGCGTATACGTGTACGCGTATACGCGTATACTCGTGTATACGTATATTGAGGAGCTCGTGGGTAAATAATTACAGCCGCATAGACCGATCTTCCGGGTTAGGCCACGCTTGCCGAGGTTGGTCTGTGGATGGGTGACCATTTACCATAGCGAGTTTCCTCCGTGCCTCGGAAAGCACGTAAAGCCGTTGGTCCCGGCTGTCATTTATAGATCTTTGACAGTCGTTACTGTTGGTCAGAAGCCAGAAAGTCTGACAACCAGTCTTACCAAGAGTATCGTATTACCCAGTTACTGGGTTGTGGAGGTCTGATAGGCAGTCGCTCCATGTAAAATACTGATATTCAGCTGCATCCGGTTCGACTGGAAGCCGACCCCAACATAGTTGGGAAAAGGCTAGGCAGATGATGATGATACGTATATTGACTACTTTCACTATTTATCCCCAGTTTTTTTACCATCTAAATTAAATTCTGCATCGCCATGCAAGGATTCAGCTTTTTCCTTCAGCTATCAATCTCCGTAACAAGATATAAAATTAAAAAAACGAAACCGTCATCCGATAAATGTTAGGAATTCTACCTATATCACCACGCAAGCCTTCCAAAGTACTGGCTAACAAAGTCTGTAAAAAGAGGTAAAAAAAATAAAAAAAAGTTTTTCGATAAATGGTAGGAATTTTATCCGGCTTTTTTATATCACCAGACTGGCTACCCTAAGTACTAGGCAATTATAAGTTTCAGCACGTTACGATGACAAAATGTGCTTCTAAACTAAAAATTTGAAGAACAAATAATTTGAGATATAAAAAGTAATGTTAGTTTTATCTTCAAGATTTGTTTTAAGAGGAGCTTGGTACATGTATTGAATTGTAATACAATTTATTTGTTTAAAAGTAACGATTTTAAATATAAGTCTGTGGGGGAATTTAAAGAATACAATTCCCCGTCGTCGTCGGGCAAGCGAATCGTGAGAGGCGACGAATCTGGGGGCCTACTCCCTAAGTCCGTTAACGAAATTAGTCGTCCGTCGATACGATACCGTTTTCTTATAAAGGTTATACCTTTATTGAACATTTTTACGATATCGGTACCGAAAACCATCGAGTAACGAGTGAATCATACTAATAACAGATTGATGCTAGTAGGGGCCTTATAAAAAGGACAAAGTATTTATCGATTTATCAAAGAAAACCCGTATTTATCAAGGTTTAGGTACCGGTACCGAAATAAACCGTTTCATATTTGCAGATTCCACTTTTCAGTACCAAAAAATATTTAAGCATCTTAATATTCCGATAACCAATTATCGGTATCGGTATCTTAATTTTCGGGTTATCAGTTAATGCTTCCTAATATTACAATAATCAACACTGTTGGATGCACTACCCAACCCATCCTCTTGTCATGCCTAACTTCTATCTACAAGAACTTTATATCCTATTTCCCGGTTGGCATTTACAATTTACACCTAGTGACACCCAGGTAAATTAACTATTCTGACCCACCCAGAACCGATGTCCACGAATATTTACTTCAAATTGAAACTTAACTCCCTTAACCCTAAAAATCTAATATTTTCCCGACAATATGTAACAGTAAACAGCACAACCCTACTCAGGTAGCAGTCAATTTGTGGCGATCGAGGGGTCTTTGAAACGCCCGTTTGAAACCAGGTACGACCTATATCTGGCCTTCTTTTGAGGCTCGGCATACCGTGAAATTAAGTCGCTCGATTGTCTGTCCGATTTAAAAGACTTGTTTGTTGAACGATCGTATGTGCTTCCTGCTCTGCTGTAATTTTGATAATCTTGACTTTTATTCCAGTTATAATCTTTTGTGGTTTATTTGTGTGCATTGTCCGTTTGTAGGCTGAAGACGGAATAAAGAATTGCCAAAGTTACCTGGCAGTGGGCGGCACATTGCTCGCAGAACGGATGGCTGATGGGGCCGAAAGGTACTGGAGTGGTGATGGCGTGCTGGAAGGGGCAGCGTGGGTAGGCCCACCAAAAGGTGGTCCGATGACCTGATGAAGGTCGCGGGAATCAGCATAAGACAGATCGATGTGGCGGAATATTCCGATCTGTCCCTCTGACCTGTCCCCTTCGGGGGGCCAATCAGGAATAAAAAAATCGATCAGTTCCCTGTCACCAAGACGAACGGACAAATCGAACGAATTATTTCTGGTCTGTCCCCTGCTGTTCTTTAGGGGGACAAATAGAAATAAAAAGTTTCGATTTGTTCCCCTGTTACCGACGAGGGGACAGATCGGAGTAATCCGATGTGGCGATGGTTGAGGGAGGCCTATGTCCAGCAGTGGACGTTTTTTGGCTGAATGATGATCATGATGACATAATGAAATAATATCATCATGATGAAATAATATCGTGGCTGTTTTGGTAAGAGCGCAGATCAGATCAGATCAGAGAAAATACGATTCGAACAAACTGCTGTACTATTTGTATGAACAGTTGTGCAATACATCCGATCAAATTTCATATATAGATTTGCAACCGAGTTCACTCCGATTGTATTTTTTCGGATTCTGATCGGATGCAGTGTACAAACGTTCCTAAGGCTTGATGTATATCGGATAAAATTTGACGACACAAGAGAGAGACATATGGAGTGTTATTTACATACAATTATCCCGTAAATACCGTAGTTGTATTTGGCGTTTTAGCTTGCAAATTCTACATTGGCGAATGAAAGTTGTGTTTTTAATCAGACGAAGTAAAGTGACAGGTTCATGGTAAGCTAAGCTACCATTGTTGTTTTACAGAATTGCATTGTTTTTTGACAATTATTGACCGGTCACTTTACTCCGTTTGATTAAAACTTAGAGAAGATGTTCAAGAGAAAGAACACTAGATAATTTAAAATAAAAATAAAAGTTTTTTATTAAAATTTATTTCGAAACGTAACAGTATATAATATCAAAATAATTAGCGCTAATCCATTAACGTATTTAGTTTTATTTAGTACAATAATATAAATATTTCATAAAGTGTCTGATGTCATTCTAATATAACAAAACTAAAAAACGGTTGTTATGAACAAGCTCATATTAATATTCGCATATTCATTTGAGCTAATAAAAAAGATTGACGGCTTCCTGAACTCTTTCAAAATATATTGTTTGAAAACTGATAAGCCCCAAAATTCTGACGTCAAACAGCGTAAACACGGATTTCCAAATGCGCACAAACACTTTCGTCAGATTATTTATTCTACTAAATACTTGTTGGAAGACAGTTATCATTATAAAACTTTAAACTAATATTATTACATGAGTATCACATATGTTTCTACTTACTCAGCGCCGGCTTTAGCTATTCATGCGCCCTGGGCGAGTTTTTTTTTTTGCGTCCTTTTTATTTCTTACGTTTGCATTCTGCCGTGACTGTTTTTGATCAAGTTTGTTTCAGTTCAAATTCGTTCAGGAGCTCATTCTCGTAAATTAATCTTGACAAATTGCAACCGAATCAAGGCCGAACCGTTCGATCAGACAGTTCTCAATTTCAAAAGCTGTCAAAATATAATATTTGACTTAAAAAACAAAACCTAAAAACATCTTACTTCAAGGATAGTAAATATTAATTACGTAATAAATAAAAAGAGAAGAAGAAGACGTGATAAATAAAAAATTGTTAAGAAAAAAAAAAAAACGAAAATTAAATGGTATTTACAATGTTACTAAAAATGTTTAGATAATTCATAAAATAATAATTATAATTCGTTTATTTTATATTTTATATTCTGTATTAATCAAACATTATACTTATTAACCACTTAACTAATAATAAACAGTGCCCTTCCTCCTCTCTCCTACTTGATCTGCGCTGTGCCCGAGAGGGTCCATATTTGTGACTAATTTAATTATTTCCCTACCAACTATAAGTATACAATAAGGTACGTAATAAAGAATTGAGAATTGAAACCAATCATTTTGACAGTTTTCGTAAACAAAAACTGACGTACGATTGTGGTTCGTTTGCGTTTGGCAACAATTTTGTTTGTCGAATTGGCCGTCTGATAATTTTTGAACTGTTCGCATATTTTCTACTGAACTTTTTCATTTTCAACCGTTCCATTAAAGGGGATTATTTAAAGAGGCGCTGTGCACTGTCGCCCATGGTTATTGCCCGGTCGCCTGCCACTAAAGCCGGCACTGTACCTACTCTTCAACTCACAAGAAGCACAAAGCAAAAATCCACTATAACTTACAGTCTCCAAAACACCATTCTGCAGTTTCCCAACCGATCAGGTCTATAACCGAGAGGACACTGACTTGGCACAGAAATAATTAGTCGAGAATGTACATTCACACAATTTCCTTTTTCATCCTTCACAGCACCTTCGGGACACTTGAATATGGCTGCATCTTCATCTTCTTCAGGCTCTGCATCTATCTGTTTGCCATGATACTTCGGTTCTATGATTTCTACGTCACCTTTAGGATCATCTAATTCAGACGTGTTTATAACGACATCAGTATTGTCTTCTGTAGTAGTTTCATCAATTGGGAACTCTGGTTCCTCAACTTTCTTCCTCCATTTATCGTAAATACAGTTTTTGTAAAACAGTAGCACTTGGCTGAAATATGACGTTAAAATATTAGTAGACTTTGATGGTTTACTATCTTCGTTAACTATTTCGTTGTCCTGCACTTTGTGGAATGAGAATATCTTTATTCTGTTCACTAATACGTCTGCGAGTATCTCGTTCCACGTCAAAGGTTTCTCATCTTTCGGGTCTTGGAAATTTTGCAATTTTCTTAAGAGTGTCTTTTGTTCCTTCAAAATTTTAATGTTCGTGGTGTCTTCAATGAAACACTCTGTTTCGCCCATAAGTAAGATTATGCCGACAATGTATATGGATTTCATTTTTTTGCCTGTTTTGTACAACGTTGATACAATGGTGTAGCCGACTGCGAGATTTTAGATAGATAAGGCAAAAGCGCATTTACTTGGTACTGTTGTGAGCAAAAATGTTTTAATATTATGACAGTAAGTATATGGTGGTTAGTGCTAGATTGTAGAGAACGCTGTGTACGCCTTTATTGTCACGTGCATTAGTACTTTAGTAATTAAGATTGTTTTTAGCATGAGTGTAATGCACGTGATGTGGCTGTACTTTTATTAATATGTAAACAAATAGATCGTATAAAATAAACATTATTGGAATCATTATGAGTTCGGAATAGCAGAGAGCGTCAAAGTTTGATTAGGCAATGTGTATAATATTATGAATACTTATTGATAGCCAAAATTGTTATTAAAGATGATTTATTAAACATGTTTAATCGTTCATAGTAGCAAGAAATCGGAAGTATTTAAGGTTTTTGTTAAAAGTATCTTATGAAATAACATCAACATTATCACCTCATATTCTCCCTTGATGATTTTACTAACTTAAGTATAACATACGTCATCATTCAAAATTCATACTCGCAGCGTAATCCAGTAAAGAACGAAACTAAAGAACAAGATTCACCATTGACCGCGATTGTACACTGTTATCATTTTGATAACGATAACAGCTAAACCAAATATTGACAGTGTGACGCTCGGTTAACGGAAAAAACTATTTAATACACCATACTCGATGAAAACAATATATATTTTTATCTCAAGTGACTGAAAATGTATCAAGGACTTTGATATTAGCTCATGATTTATTTAAAAATGTAATAGTACGTGTGCACTTGGTGAGATATTTGTATATTAAAATATAGATTACAGTGACCGCTTTCTGAACGGGCCTCATTCTCCTAAAATAAATTGTTGCCAAACGCAATCGAACCACAACCGTCAGTCAGTTTTTGTTTTCGAAAACTTTCAAAATGATTAATTTTGTTTTTTGTGTCAAACAATTCGACAGCTTTTGAAATTGAGAACTGTCTGAATGAACGGTTCGGCCTTGGTTCGGTTGTGATTTATCAAGATTTATTTTAGGAGAATTAGGCCCCTGGACTAGTTCAGAAAATGTCACGAAAGAAAATAAATTAGAGCGAAGCGTGAATAGAATGTTATTTTTTATCTTGCGAATTTCCTCATGAATACCCTCCTTCTGGGGAAGATGGAGGGTTATGCCGCACGCTTACCGGATAAAAACCAGCAGTATTCCTTTTCTGACCCATGGCCGGGGTCGCGGGAATCGCAGCTGCATGCACCGCAACCCCGGCGGGTCTAGGTCTGCCAGCTCCTGGCAGACCTCTCCTTCTGTAGGGCCTTGCCCACATCCTTCTGAGAGGCGCGCGCGGAATACGACGCGCCGTCTTCTCGGGCCTGTTACTGGTCGGGCGACAGGTCCCCTAACCCGCCACCCGCATGCCACACACTAGGGTGGCTGGAGGTCGTCGCACGCCCTCTGGCGCCAACATGATGACCCTAAGGAACCACCAGCTGTCATTATTTCCATGTAAAATAATTTTTATTTATATATTTACTTTAGTTACGAATTCAGAAAATAGAGCATCTAATTCGTAACCCCAAATGTGAATTAAAATGTAAGTAAACACAGCTGATCATAGCTGAGGATAGATAGATTTCAGCATATTTTATATGTAATTTTTGAACAGCAATTTCTCTTAAACTATGACTTTTGGGGAAAGTGGTCGAACAAAAGTTATTCATTGTTATGGGTACGCTAACACCCTTTTAGATTAGTACCCCCTTTCTGACTAACCTTGTATACAAGGTTAGTCAGAAAGGGGCTACTAATCCGAAAGGGTGAAAGTTTAAGAGAAACAGTTGTACAAAAATCTCTAAAAAAAATCTCTAAAATCTATGTATCCCCAGTTATGATCAGCTGTGTTTACATTTTATGTCATATTTGGGATCATGAATTAGAAGCACCATTTTCTGAATTTGTAACTAAAGCAGGGATGATCAATTTTTGAAAAAACTAAAATAAAAATCATTTGATTTGGAAAAAAAAAATATCGAATTTTGAAATTTTAACACTTGCTTCCAAACAGTCATCAGCGATACTATAAGTGGGCTTCGGATTAGTACCCCCTTTCCGACTAACCTTGTATACTGGGGTAAAAGCTAGGTAAAACGATCAATTTTACCTAAACACTTAGACCATTTCAAAGGTATCCCTGATGGTACAACATTAAAAATAAACGTCTACACAATACTGGCGCAAACAGGCTAAGTCAACAGGCTCGCACCAATAACATTGAAAATGCAACAACGATTGAATTTTATTCCCTTTTCATCGCGATCGCGGCAGGGTTGCCAGTATTTGATTAGGCCGGTATTTTTTTAATGGGGGAATCGTGTTAATTTCCTCGTTAGAGGTTTTATGCTGTAATTTTTGTGTAGTGGTGAGTGTTGATACGCGTTATTAAAAACTGACTGATTTTAAGTTGTATTAATGATTTCATATTAGTATACTAGTGAGGCATACCTGAATAATACATCTGAGCAAAACCATCATACATATCTGTACGTCCATAATTATGAATGTCACTTACGAAAGTTATTACATAAAAATAATATACAAGCTGTCCCAAAAAGTAGTGTCAAGCACGAAAAGTACAAAAAAATCGCGGAACATACATGGGAGTGACTCGGTATCGGAAATTGAACAAATTTTGTTCTACAACTTTTCTAAATTCGCGTATTTTTTTATAATTTTCCATACAAATCAAAAAAATATTTTTCTTTCAACTACGTAGCAATGTTATCATTAATCACTACAAAACCGATCACAAAGGACGTATTTTTTGCTTAGAACCAAAACAGTGCAGAAATGTGCTCATTATTGCATTGTTTCACATTAATGCACTGTTTTTTATTTTTTATTTAGATTTTACCACAGATGTTTAATGTACCTATCCCATTAAGTTTAATATAAAATGTATGCATTAGATCAAAAAGATACTGGCTGAAAATAAAAATCAGCTAAATAAAACAGACTTGGTGAAAAAAAAAAACAAATGGCGCGCATTTTGTACCATTGTAAAACTTTGATACTTCAAGAAAAGTTTAAAAAAATATGTTATGGAAATTTATCACGGTAGGTAGATTGGTAGTTGAAAGAAAAGTAGATTGCGCACCTTGCTTAAGTGAGTAATTAATGCACTCGTGCTAATTTAGTGCAACCAACATAACACTCGTGCATTAATAACTCACTTTGCGCTCAGTGCAACAATCTACTATTATTTGATTTGTATGGACAGGCATAAAAAAATACGCGAATTTCGAAAAGTTGTAGAACACAAGTTGTTTAATTTCCGATACCGAGTAACCCCACAAAATTCTTAGAGTTGATTTTTTAACACGTTATATACTCGTAGTAACGTGGCGTCCCTAACAGCAATCCGCTAAGGGAATCTGCTTGTGTATTTTCTTTATAGATTTCCACTTGTGTGTTTGCGCTTGTAATTGAAATCTTGCTGTGAATGAATGTGTTAAGTGTGCAGATTTTCTCGAGAATATTTCGATAATAGACTCTTCGATCGTTCTGCCTAGACTTTTCCCAACTATACAGGTTGAAATTGTAAACAGTCGACAAACCGAAATGGGAGATTGTACTCATCACTATGAACAACTTTTACTACAATAATAATAATAATAATAACCCTCTGGGAAAGGCGTTACCTCATCATGAGATTAACGTAAAACCGGAGGGAACATTAGACTAGCTTTCTACAACCTCATCATATAATAAAAAATGTATCATGAGGTCTACTGAAAAGCTTACAAACCGCAGGGCAGCTTGTGGCGAGCTGTTGGTGAGTGGCGACACTGCGTACCTTATTGCCTCAGAGAGTCGGTCAGGGCCTCGTCTCCAGTTTGCCTTTATTGGCTGGCTGGGGTGAAACCCCAAGAGTGCCCGCAGGACTCTCAACTCTGGCTTGCCTTTATCGGCCGGCCAGAGGGGGGCCGCCAGAGCTATATGCTCGGGGGTGGAAGTGTCTAAAGGCGTAATAGCGGGGAAACCCACTCCGGGTCTTTTAGACCCGCGACGGCGAAACCGGGGCCACACCTCTCTACACCCTTAGCCGCTCACACGTTTGTTGCCCCCTTCGCCTATGTACTGGCGGCTTTTCAGGGGGCCCAGCTAGTGAGCTGGCGAGTCACCGTCTGCCAACACTTTTCAATATTAAATGTTGAAAGGCAGACGCCGTTTTCTTCCGGCAATAGAAGTTATCTAGTCCACCTAACACCCCTTCCCATAGACCAGATATTTTTCACCATAGTTTACAATAGTCTTGCACCCACTTGTGACGGTCCATGACTGTACTCCAATAGTGCAGCCATGGATAGTCCCCGGTTGGTGCCCCACCCCATTTTAGATTAAAGTTCTCAAAAGGGCCTCTGCACGTTGGACCTGTGTCCCCGTGTATGCCTTCTAAAAGACCGGACATCTTCCGCAATAAAAAAAGGAAGATGAACCGTGATTTAAAGAGAGATACAAATAATAATAATAAAGATTTATTTGTCTAAACATGTGTATGCATACAGAAATATTATAAAATGCATGCAAGATGGTACAATGGTTTTTATGTTCAAACATGTTTGCCACATTTTATGGCGTACAAATATTTAATGAATTTATGTCTAATTATATCAATGGCATGTAATACTATAAAATTGTGGAAATTGAGACATCACTAAAGTTTATAAGGAATTAATAATTTAAATTCATACAATTAGGCAAATATAAAATACTGTAAGTTTATGAAACAGTGTACGTTGATTAAAAAAAATTTATAGAAAATAACAAGTTATGTAATAATATCCATTAAGAACTCGTTGACATTATAGTAAGCCTTTAGTACAAGATATGATTTTAGCTTTTTTTTAAAGTCTAAATCATTCAGTCCTTTCCATTGCTTAGGTAATTTATTAAAAATGACAGGTGCCATGCAGAAAACACTCTTGCGCATAAGTGCAGTTGTAGCTGTATGCAGACATAATTTGGTGTGGTCACGTCTGTTTCTGATGACTTTGTCATTCAAGCTGGGGAATAGTTTAGGATTCGTTTTTACGAATACTGCTATTTCTAATATATATAAAGATGGCAATGTCAATATTTTATACTTAGTAAAATAGGGCTTGCAACTGTCTGTTATTTTAAGATTGAACATAGATCGGAGACATCTTTTTTGTACTTTAAATATGGTTTCTTTATCCGTAGAGTTGCCCCAGAAGATAACGCCATATCTAAGGACGGATTCCACCATTCCGTGATAGGCCGTTAATAATGTTTTTATATTAATTACTCGCGACAGTGAAAACAGGGCATAGGAGCTACTACTTATTCTTTTACACAAGGTGTCAATATGGGCTTTCCAGTTTAAATTTCGATCAATCGTAAGTCCCAGAAACTTCGTAACATTAATTGTATCAATCGTAGTATTATTATATTTAATGTCAAGATTATTATTTAATATCAACGCCCGTTGGCTAAAGTGCATTATGAAAGTCTTTTTAATATTAATTTTCAAATTGTTATTATCTAACCAGGTAATAATATTATTTAGAGTCCTATTAATGTCATTTTGGTATAGTTCTTTAGATTTACATGGTATGGTTACTGTACTATCATCCGCAAAGAGCGTCATAGGATATTCAGTGCATTTAGGAAGGTCATTAATATAAAGCGTAAAGAGAAGAGGTCCCAGTACGCTCCCCTGGGGTACACCGTGAGTAACTTTACGTTCTTCTGATAGGTATATCTCTTCACGTTTAGTCTGTATGTTAATTTTAGTCACTTCTGTTTTTTGAATTCTATTTTGTAGATAAGATTGCATGAGATCCAAGACCGTTCCTCTAACTCCATAGGCATCGAGTTTTTTTAATAGTGTTTTATGTTCTACATAATCAAATGCCTGGGTCATGTCGCAAAATATCGCACAAATAGGTTTAGTTTTATCGACATTTATCATAACCGTATGCAAAAAGTCATATATAGCCATGTTTATTGTTTTATTTTCTCTAAAACCTTTTTGTTCATTACAAAATATGTGATTCCTTTCTAAATATGTATTAGTCTCTTTGTAGATGTACTTTTCTATTATTTTTGAGAATATTGGAATTAATGATATTGGCCTATAATGTTCCAATAATTCTTTATCTTGTTTTTTGAATAAAGGTTTTATTATTGATATTTTTAGCGCGTTAGGAAATACACCTTCTGTTAAACATAAATTAATTATGTGATTTAAGGGATTACATATTTCACATGCTACAGCTTTAATTACATTTGTGCATATGCCATCATATCCAACACTATTTGTGTTTTTTAGTCCCATTATTATTCTAAATATATCATATGGTACACTTGGAGCCATGAACATAGAGTCTGTTTTAGTTAAGAAATTTGCTATGGGAGACACCCCTGACTTGTTTGTAGGTTCGATCTTGTCTACGAAGTAATTATTAAATAAGTTAGCAATAATCTTTGGGTCCGTGACTAGTTTTTTATTTATATTGATTCTATTAATAGTATTTGGTGGTTTGAATTTTTCTTTGTTTATTATTTGCCAAGTTGTTTTACCTTTATTTTTTGACGTTTTTATTTTGTAGTCATTTTGCGCTCGTTTCGTCAGATTAATGATTTTTTTAAATAGTTTGCTGTAGTTTACAAATTGGTTTTTATTTTGTAGAGTAGGATTAAGTCTATATTGCCATAGTAAATAGCGTTTCTTTTTGCTGCACGTTTTAACACCACGAGACACCCATTTTTGTTTCTTATTTATACTGACATTGATAAGTTTCTTTGGAAAACACTGTTGATACAGTAACGAAAACGTATCTGTAAATGCATTGAAAGCAGTATTTGGGTCTTTCGCTTCATAAACATCTGAAAATTTCAAACCGCTCAGATATGACTTAAATTTATTAATGTTAAGTTTGTCATAATCCCTTCTCAGTACACGCCAGCGACTAATAATGCATAATCTACTAGTTTGATATTTAAGTAACTGAGCCGTATGATCCGATAGTGCAAATTCTAATACCTCAGCCTTACTAGATCTGCAGTTATGCGCAAAATTGTCAATACATGTCTGGCTTCGGAGTCTAGTGGGTTGATGAAGTGCTAGTTTTAAGTTGTAACTTAGTAACAGGTTTTCAAAGTCAATGGATTGTTTGTTCCTTTTCATCATATCAATGTTAAAATCACCCGCCAAGATTACATTCTTATAACGTTTTTTATTTATTTCTCGTAAGAGATTATTTAACTGATCGATACACACGTCAAAATTATTTATATTAGGTATTCTATATATACAGACAAAGATAGTTTTATGTTCAGTTAGCTCAATAGCGCAACATTCAAATATACCAGTGATCGACATTTTTGCTATTTTTGGTATATCCGTCCACTGGTGACCGTTCCTTATCAAGATACACGCTCCTCCTCTTTTGCTTTCTTTTCTGCTAAAACAAGAAGCTAGGCAGTAATTGGGTATGTTGACATGATTTTCATATCCTTCCTTCATAAAGTGTTCTGTGATACATAATACATCTACGCTTATTTCCCTTTCCAATAATTCGTGTAGGCATACAGTAAGGTTTCCAGATTTCGATATCAGACCTGCAATGTTTTGGTGCATTACATAGAGATGCTTATTTACGAAAAAAGTTATCGTTGGTGATATTTTCTTTTTCCATATCAATTTCATTACCGTGGATGTCAATGTTTTGTATAATATCCGTTATTAAGTTCAATAGGTCCTGTGTACTGTAGTACACAGTGTACTGTGTACTGTGGGACAAAACCGGAAATTGCGAAAAAAAACAGCTGTTCCCTACATTTCTGTTCGCATAACTCGTCAAAATGTAGGGAAAAGCTGTTTTTTTTCGCGATGTCAGGTTTGGTCCCATAGTAAAAGTTGTTCATAATGATGAGTACAGTGACCCCTTAAGATGTTGTGCGTTATTTATGTTACACCTTGTACAGCATGTAAGGGTAAACACCGTTATCACTCAAACCATGGGTAGTTGACTTAAACATAAAAATATAGGACAGAGTAAAAAAAAAAAATCTAAATATAGGTACGTGCGAGAAATGAGCGTTGCGGCAGCGCTACGACGCGGCGTACACACACTCGCTAACGAGACAGCTGACTGACTGGGGTAGCAAACTGTGCGGGGCCGTGCGTCGGGCCACGCGGCGAGTTCCCCGTGCATAGGGTGAAATGCTTTTGAGGAAAAATGAAAATTGTATAAAAAAAAAGTTTGTTATTTTTCATTGATTTTACGTTCTATAAATGAAACCAAACCACTGGTTTCAAGGATAACGGTGTTTACCCTTACAGCCTGTATATGTTGGACTTTCAACTGCGTGCATGTATGACAAGATGTATGACCGTGGACGAAGCGAAAGGAGTACGTAAGGATCGTAGCATGTGGCGTTCTACAGTTTCTGCCTACCCCCATGGGGAAGAGTCGTGAGTTTATGTATGTATGTATATGTTGGAGTCAGCTTCAAGCTTAACCAGATGCTGCTGAATACTAGTATTTTACACGGAGCAACTGCCACCAGACCTCGGCAACTCAGTTATTGTGCAATGCCGATGTTCTAAGGTTAGACCGGTTGTCAGATTTTCGGGCTTCCGACTACCCGAAACAACTGACATAGTATAGTATAAAACAAACACTGCACACCACACCTTCAGCAATAGGGTGGTCCACAAATGGGATTCATGAAGATGTAACTGCCACCTATATACCTTCATTTAAAAATACGGTGCCTACTCCCTAAGTCCGTCAACGAAGTTAGTCGCCCGTCCGAAAGTAGCTCGAAACGTAGGATTGAACAAAACAAGTGTCAAGTTCAACTTTTCGGACGGCCAAAAACTCATCGGTAGTAGTAGGGACAACTGTCATATCGTATTGTCATTCATTCTTAGTTCGGGCCCCGAAATAATCATATGTCCGTAGGTGATAGGGAGTAGGAAACGATCGTAACTAAGGCCGTAACCACGGACTTCGTGCTTAGGGAGTAGACCCCCAGACTCGACAACTGGCTATGAACGAATAAACTTTCGTTAAAAAATTGTGAACAATAAAACTATGAACCTTCAACACTGTGTGAAATAGACATATCAGCAATACTGCTGCTCGTCTATAATTAACTAAATAAATAATTTCTTTCGAAAGGTTTTAAGCTATACAACGTACCCGAGCCACGCCGGGGCGCTAGTAGCATAACAAAACAATGCCCTAATTTCCAAAAAACAAACCGCGATAATAATTCAACGCAGCCTACAACACGTATATATCACTTCTTTCCAAAACATTCAACAATAAAATAGAAATAGTTTCGCCGGCCGGTTTACCGGTCCGTATAATCGAGCCGGCCATCCGAGGTCCGGCCAGTGACCGGCAATATTGTACGTTGCCAACGTGTGACCGACGTGGACGCGGTCACGTTGACGGCCGAATTTTTGCCAGAAAAAGCATTTTTTGGAGCGAAATAGCAATTTTTGAAGCGGAGCGTTTTTACTGGTGTGTTGATTTCTGAGCTCTTTGATTTGACCGCGTTGTTACCTATGTATAAAGGTTGAATCATCAATGGTCTTCCTTGTAGAACACTTTAAACTGTCAAATCCATTAGGATTTTCAACAAAACATAAGCACATATACATGTATAGAGGGTTCATGGATAAAATTCAGGTTTTATTTGAATAACTACTATATTTGAGCATAAATTACAATCTTAAATCTCAGCGAGAAACGTTTTCTAACTCCCGCGTCTGCCATTCGTCTCGTGCTTATACAAGGTTAGTCAGAAAGGGGGTACTAATCTGAAAGGGTGTTAAAGTACCCATAATAATGAGTAACTTTTGTTTTACCACTTTCCCGAAAAGTCGATAGCTTAACAGAAATAGCTGTTCAAAAATTATATAAAAATATGCTAAAATCTATCTAACCTCAGCTATGATCAGCTGTGTTTACATTTTAGGTCATATTTGGGGTCACGAATTCAAAGCTCTGTTTTCTGATTTTGTAACTAAAGTACTTAGGGGGACGAAGAATTTTTTAAAAAACTAAAATAATTATAATGTAACATGGAAATAAAAGTTATCGAATTTTGAAATTATAACATTTGTTTCCAGTGAAACTTTAAGTGGCCTGCGGATTAGTACCTCCTTTCCGACCACCCTTGTACATTCTCCACCGCGTTCATTTTTACTCATTCAATATGTTTGGAGACGTTCACACAATCATCTTACATTCCTATGTCATTCAGATGCACAATATCCAATCCCACATATTTTATATAATTTTGTTTGTTCGTCAATCGCTCTATCAGCTGTTTTTTTTAAACACTGTTTTAAGCTTTCACGGTTTGTCTCTAAATTTAAAATGTCACTTAAGGGATATCTTCCGCGATTATTTATTTGTTTGTTTGTTTTTTTTAGTATTCAACTCGATGTTCATTAACATAACATACATAACATCACGCCTGTATTCCTCGAAGAGTTGGCAGAGGTGTATAGTACACCCTCATTTCACCGTTATGTTTAAGTCCCATGTAATAGGGGGCGAGCCTATTGTCAGCATCATCATCATCATCATTTAGCCGAAAGACGTCCACTGCTGGACACAGGCCTCCCTCAAGCATCGCCACAGCGACCGGTCCTGTGCTTCTCGCATCCAGTGGATTTCCGCGACCTTCACCAGATCAGCGGTCCACCTTGTGGGAGGCCTACCCACGCTGCGTCTTCCAGTACGTGGTCGCCACTCCAGAACCTTTCGGCCTCGTCGGCCATACGTTCTGCGAGCAATGTGCCCCGCCCATTGCCACTTAAGTTTAAGTTATTGTCATCAACCGGGAACAAATCAAAAAGGTTTATACCGATTAGCTTTTAAGCTTAATACGTATAAAACAGATACCTACACCGAAAGGGTTTGCAGAGATATAATGAGCGTATTTCTTAACGGTGTAACATCGGGCTAGCGGGTTTAGAGGCTGTTAATAACAGGCAACAAATAAACGCGTCTTATTACTTAATTTTATGCCCGTTCGCCCCGAGGCCGGTTAATGGGCGTAAGGGCAAGGCTCCACTGTTAACTGAAGACCGCTGGGCACTTAATAGAAACCGAAGTTTTACTTCAATGCTACCTTTGAGCCGTCTTGTGTATTCTACTTTTTGTGCATAAAGTATGAGTATAACATCACCCCTGTGTTCCTTGAAAGGTTGGGCAAAGGTGTATCGTTTTTTTTAAGGTTGCGATATCATCAAATGACTTCTTCCGCTCTGGGCCGAGCGGAAGGGATTGTCAGACTCTTACTGACTAAAACCCACCCGTGTTCCTCCTAATGCTCTTTGCGTTCCAGGGCCGCGGTAACTCTTTCGAACAAAATCCGCAACTCTGGCAGAAATTTGTACAGTAAGTACACTCTCATTTCGCTGTTATGTTTAAGTCCCATGTAATAGGGGGCGAGCCTATTGCTAAATCATAACTGTATTTAATCAAATTGTTAGAAACTGATATTAAAATAGTAACCATGTAGTTTCTTGTCGACTCTTCCCCATTGGAAACGACTAATTGGAATCGTGCATCTAAATGCGCCCTTTCGCAAGCACCAGAATGGGTCATATGAAACGAAAAAAAACTGATTTGATTTGATTGCATCAATCGGGTACAAATCTAGACTCCGGTTTGATACTGAGAAATTCCACACGGAAAAATCCAATAACACTTTGTCCGACCACGGGATTGAACCTAGGATCTCACACTCAGCAGTCGCGCTTGCGACCACTAGACCAAAGAGGCAGTCAAATAAGGATAAAATATTATAAATAAATAAAAAGCGACAGTTTTGTGCGGTTATTTTTTATCTGTAAGGAACCAACTTATGAGAGCAAAGCAGTGGGGTGGCGAGATCAGAAAACTTGAATAAGTTATGTAAGAAAAACTTGTAGATACTTATTCTTCTAGACTTGTGTCGGTAAGAGCTATACAAGAATGGAACATGCCGTGGTGAAAAGATTAGCCAGTCAGCAAGGTTGGTAGCGGAGCTGACTGCCCAGGGTGCGCCGGACGTACTTATTAATCCATGCACATAACATGGGCGGTTTTAAAACCCAAATCGCTTTCATCATAATTGTATACAGTACGTAACACAACAAAGAGCAACTCTTGAAACTGGTGGGTAGGTGAAGTATGATACAATCATACACTTTTGTCACATCCCCGCTATCTAACGATTTGATTTTTCTCAAAGGGGTTCGAACATTTTTCTATGAAAGTTGGCAAAGCCCCCCCTCCGCCGCCATTTTTTTCCAAGTTTCCTGCGCTCTTTTGTAACTGTTAGGTATACAGAGTGTTAACGAATTCGTGTAATTCCTTCAAACCACATGATCTATTAATGGTATAGATTAAACCCGCACGGGATTTATATTGATTAAAAAAAACTTTTTTTTTTCCCGAATATTTTTTTATGTGATAGAAAATTTCGATGCCATGCGTAAATAAATGAAGGCGACACAGCTGACGGGCACGACTAGCGCGATATCGCTCCACGCATTCAGTTAACTTGGGACGCTAAAATTACTCAGATTCAGAATACCGTGGTTCATTTTTTGAAAACTTTTTTTTGTTGATTCTGAAAAAAACCTATGCAGGTTGATGCGTGTCTTCAAATCGCGGACTAATTAGATTTGCAATTTATTGATGCTGTCAACATGCCTATTTATCAAGATTTCTTTATGGAGAATTGTGCCCCTGAATATCATGCTAAAATGTTGCTACAAGTAGACAGTGCATTTCCAAAACTTTCGCTATTTGCTTAACTTTGATTTCAATATATCTGTGACTGGAAATTGGACTGAGAATACCCAAGCTGAAAGTTCAAAGGAATTACTACCATTCTCCAGAGGTGGGAATTGATTAAAATATTTGCATATTTCATCTCCACTGCGAATTTTCTCCATTATATTTTTTGCTCCCTTATCTGTTTTCTTTAGTTTTTTGTGGTTAACATTTTTCTGTTTTACGTGGCTTGTTTAAATTCTAGATTCTTGATGTTTATTAAGCGTTAAATAAACTAGCAAGTTTAACTGTGCAAGTTGATTTGTGCAACTGACTTTCAAACTGTGGACACACTTGCTGAATGTCGATTTCTGCAAGATTTACGAAATAAGCGAGCACTTGCTGCAATTACTTGCGCAGTAGGACTTGGAGCATTATGCATATTTTATGATGTTAGGTAAATAAGAATATTCAACAATAAATGATGTTTTGTTTATTTATTAGATTGAGGATCTTCAACATTACAGACATTACAAGATTATTAAAACATTAATAAAGGAACAATTCTAGTGTTACAACAATTAGAGACAACTAAAACAACGAAGGACGAACGCTTTAAGTTGATAACTAATGAAATCAGGCGTTACTTTGCGGAAATCCATGTCATAGAGCGTATACATAAAGGAAGCAGGTAACCAGCGCTGACCTACCAGCGTTCGACTGTCGTGACTGTCGGATCGTTGGGCCGCCGTGTCTGTCAACAAACTTCTTTAGTAGTCCATACAACACTGATGACCGTGCCTATACAAGGCTAATTAACCGTAGGTTTTTACGGCGAATCAACAAGAGGCCTTAAGAGGTTGTTAGTGTTTTTTCAATAAACCTGTATTTGTGGGCGGGAGGGTGGTGCTGCATACTACCTACATCCTAACTAGCGATCTAGTTTGACGGAATTAAAACTAAATATTGTTTTTGCATATTTATATTCTTCAAGTTGAGACAATGCTCCCCATTTAGTGAGTCGAATACTTTAAGATGAGGCAATTCTCTTCCAAGAACGATTCACTCAGTACCTATCCGTTCTTCTGTATATCCGTTTGAGAAAAATGCATCTTTAGTTAATCTATTTAGTGGATGCTATGTTACTTGTATAGTTGTCTTATCTAAAATCGAATCGAATTGAAACAGTTTCAGGCGCAATCGAGACTGATGAAAGGAGAAACTCCGTAGCTTAGCTTTGAACGAAGCGTCGTCAGAGAACTAGAACTGTTTTGGTTTATAACAGACAAGCTTGTGAGTTCTGATGGAATAGTTAGATGTGTACTACGATGTAAGTTGTGCGCTTCGGCAATCTTCGTGTTTACGAGTTTGTACGAATTATGCGATATGGTCAATCTGTCTTTGTGTCTTTATATTATACAGCATATCTGGTTAATCGCTTTACAGCCGAAAACCATGAAATGTGCTCATCATTATGTACAATATCTAATATAGGACAAACTCTAAATTTGTGAAAAAAACAGCTGTTCTATAAAAAATAGGTACTTAATCAATGTTTATTAACTAAATGTATGGAACAGCTGTTTTTTTTGCGTTTTTTTTATTTCGTTACGTCATTTCCACATTGTATATTTTTCAATATTATAAAAATCCTTACTAATATTATAAATGCGAAAGTTACTCTGTCTGTCTGTTACTTCATCACAACTAAATTACTGAACCGATTTTGATGAAACTTGGTACAGAGATAGTCTGGAACCCAGAAACGTGGACTGGTGTTTTTACACAATTCACGAATTTTTAGATCATAAAAATAATAATAGTACTTCTTGACACGGCGCGTATTGTTAGGAGGTTCCTCTCTCTGAGGCCCTGACCACCGGTAGCTTGGACCCTGTTCCCGATGCCGGTGGGCTACCATTTTTTATATTTTTAAATGTTTTTTTTATAATTGTATTGAAATATTTAAAAATTTAAAAGATTAGATTGTTAAATGAATAAACGAAATAATAGCTACAAAGTTGTGTCTTAGCATAATGTTTAAAACATTATAATTTTATTAATTCAGTCTTACATAATATAAAATCTAAAACTTCCTAGTCTATATTATGAGTATAAAGGTAATTAACAAAATTTTTATTATTTTATATTAATTTGCATGCCGCTGTGCCGGCGAAACATGTTGATCTGTACCTGCATTATTTTAAGACCCGTGTACTTACCGTGTTTCTCGAAAATAAATTTCTATTCTATTCTATTCTAAGGATATAGGTTTCTTTTACCCCGAAAAACGCGGCATACGCGATAAACGACATCCACGCGGGCGAAGCCGCGATCGACCCCTAGTTCAGCAGTGGAAGTTTGCTGGCTGGTAATATGGTGTCGATGACGTAGGCAATGGTCAGCTCATCTCTCGCTTAGCTACAGTTGCCACTCCACCCTAACAAGAAAACTATTTTTGTCCGTCGAGTCATGCAGTTAAGTAGTTCTGTTGGGCATCGTTAGCGATTCGCCATCAGTTTTAACTGACAGCCGGTGAAGGTAATTAGTGGTTAGAATTAACGAAATTTTAGGATCTAATATTATGTTATAATATCAGCTACGGAGTTAGGTTCGATATCCTGATTGGTCAAGGATTATTGTTTTTTTTTGTTTCGTTTTTAAACAGGACATTCTTCAGGTTTGCCCCTTAATTCAAAAAGTCTCGGTAATGCCCGGTTCCTATGGCGAAAAAGGGATCGTTTTGCTTACCAATGCTAGATTTTTTTACTGACAAACTGGGTATATAGACTCGTAAACTAATTTTACCTGTGATAGCTGCTAATGTATGGGAGGATCTACTATGTAAAGCTATGGGGTCTTTGCTTCATTATTGGTAATGATACAGGAGTCTAAATATTTAAGTAATAACGTTCGGTAAAGCACAGGGGCCTAATTCTCCTAAAATAAATCTTGATAAATCACAACCGAACCAAGGCCGAACCGTTCATTCAGTCAGTTCTCAATTTCAAAAGCTATCAAATTATTTGACACAAAAAACAAAATCAATCATTTTGAAAGTTTTCGAAAACAAAAACTGACTGACGGTTGTGGTTCAATTGCGTTTGGCAACAATTTATTTTAGCAGAATTGGGCCCCAGGAATCTGTCATGAGTCATTTATCGACCGCTTCAGTATGTTATCTCTTTTTGCCTTTGATTCTAATAACATGAGAAAACGAGATAAAAAACCAAATCATTCAACAACTGACTGCTAAATACTCAAACGCTACTCAATTTTAAGTTGCCCTAACACCAATTTAAACACAGCGGGCTGATTCGACTAACAAAATTTTTGCCAAACGCAAACGAACCACAACCATCAGTCAGTTTTTGTTTACGAAAACTTTCAAAATGATTGATTTTGTTTTTTGTGTCAAACAATTTGACAGCTTTTGAAAACGAAAACTGTCTGAATGAACGATCTGAATGAACTGTCTGATTTCATTTACGAGAATTGGTCCTCTGTAATTTTCTTTTGAGTCCCTTCCATGTGTGTAGGTTTCCTCACGATGTTTTTCTTCACCGTTAACGCAAGTGATAATCAAATTCTGATCCGCACATGAATTCGAAAAGTCAGAGGTCTTGATCGAACTCAGAGCTTCCTGCATGAAAGGTAAGCGTTCAACCGTTAGGCTATCACTACCAGGGGCTTAATTCTCCTAAAATAAATCTTGATAAATCACAACCGAACCAAGGCCGAACCGTTCATTCAGACATTTCTCAATTTCAAAGCTATCAAATTGTTTGACCCAAAAAACAAAATCAATCATTTTGAAAGTTTTCGAAAACAAAAACTGACTGACGCGATGACGGTTGTGGTTCGATTGCGTTTGGCATCAATTTATTTTAGGAGAATTGGGTCCCAGCAACCATCAACCAACAAGGCTACTAACTGTGCTTGTATAATAAACCCACGATTTTAAGGTACTACGCCTTTGGGATTGGAGACGATTTCGAAACTGTTTAAACTTGTTTTACCCCAAATAGATGGAAAGTTTTGTGGAAGGCATGACGAGGGTTACATTCAGTTAGAAGTAGGTAATATAGTCAGTAACAAATAAGAAGAGGGTTAGAATCGTTTCAGTTGTAAGTATGAAAGTGTAAATAAAAGGAAATGGACACGTGGCCATGATTAAAATAAATAATGGCAGTAGTTAATTCCTGTATAGTTTATCAGGTATAATAATAATTAGCTTTAGTATACACTAAACCTGAAAGTAGTTTGTTCAGAATCACTAGGAGAATCGATTGACATATTAAATTAACACATTTTTTTTTTTAAATTTAAATTTTGTTTCAGTATATTTCTACCCATAACAGTTGACGGGCATAGACACCTTGAGGCTTAAGATGGTCCGCTCGGTCAGTTTCCGTGTATTAGACAACCCCTGCATAGCACATCTCAGGCATTTCACACTTTACTAGGAAACTTAACGCGACGTAAACTACGGTGTAACTTGGAGATTTATAAAAAAAAAAAACACATATTCAGGCAGTTCTGATGAAAATCTTGTGGGGGTGTCTCGGTTTTTGTATATACTAAAAATAACGTTGTATAGTGGTGAGACAGGACTATTGTAGCCTGATATAGTGGTGATACATCGATCAAAGTGCCGCGCTATAATTGTTGATATCACTGTCCCGCATGATGAGAATCTCGTAAAAGCCGAGAAGCATAACGAAATGAAATAATACCTTGACTTGGTACACGGGGTTGTCGATATATGGGAGGTTGACTCAGCAGTCGTTGTGTCGATAGTCGTTATGGCCAATGGCTTAATAACCAAGAGCCTCGACCAATATCTGATGAGACTCTCTTTACGCAGCTGGATAAGGGCTTGAAACAGGCAGCGGTACGTTTAGACACGGCGCGTATTGTTAGGAAGTTCCTCTCTCTGGAGCCCTGACCGATCGCCGGCAGCTTGAACCCTGTTCCCGATGCCGGTGGCCTACTATTTTTTATATTTATAAATGTGTTTTCTTTCTTTTTTTCTAGAAGATATGTACTTTAAATGCAACTAATAAGAGAAGAAGATGTTAGATCAATAAAGGACATAATCATATTTACATAACATAACATCACGCTTGTATACCCCGAAGGGTTAGGCAGAGGTGTATCTATAGTAAACTCTCATTTTGCCATTATGTTTAAGACCCATGAAATAGGGAGCGAGCCTGTTGCCATCAACCGGTCACAAATCCAGAGTCCGGGCTGCTACTGAGAAATTTCACACGGAAAATCCCAAAAACACTTTGCCCGACCTGGGGATCGAATCCAGGACTTCACGCTCAGTAGTCGCGCTTGCGACCACTAGACCATCGAGGCAGTCTAATATAATAATATATATTTATATAAAAACAGATTTAAAAATAAATTGAAAATTATTTAGAAATGTGTTAAAGTACTACCTATAATAAGTCTTAAATAAGAAGTCTAAAAAGTGTATAAAGACTCACCAGATCCCACAGTTAAACCATTACTACGGTTTTGTGGGGCTTAGTTTATAATTTATTTGCTTTATGTGAACTTAAATAAAATAAATAAATATTTCACGTAAAACGTAGTTTATTTTATTTTATTTCAATAAGTACAGAGACAGACCACAGACTAATACAATTCAGCACAGCTACGACAATATACAATACATAAATCTGAAGTCCAATTATTACTGTACATAGCATAGTTACATAGTATCTTAATATCTAATAATCAGCTCAGTCTACTTTGCCGTGGGAGACATGTGAAATGTGTGTGTTGATCGCTTTATTGTCTCACCGTAAGTGTTATGCAACGGTCAGAATAAAACAATTTTACACCAAGTTGTTTACACCAAGTAATTACGTAGGAGACGAAGACATTCCCGGCGTCCCCCAAGGGAAATTACATGTCTGACTGTCCCTCATACGAAGTTATTACGTCATGAAGATGCGTCGAGAAACGCTGATTTTATTTGACCTCTGAATATAAAATAGTTGAGAAGAATTTTTATTTTTGTTTATGGACATTTTTTTGGTATATTTGCTATAGTCTGACAAGAAGTTAAATGGAGAAAGAGAAAAGTTTTTGTATATTATTCAATAGGGTATTTTACTCTATATGAGAAAAAATCTAAAAATATATTAATGAGATAGCTTAGGCAAAAAGCAGTCAGAAAACGTTAGTTTTAGTTCATAAAATAGCAAACTAAATTTTAAAATTCAATGCAATGGTTTCAGCTTTTTTAATCTGTTTCTTAACACCATTAAATACTTAGAATAAGTACTAAAGCATAGAAGCCGCCTCAGTACTTGAAAAACGTACAGGGGCATCTGTCAAATAAGAGCTATTTCGAGATTTTGAGCCAAAGCCAAGCTACCAAATTAAATAGCCCGCCACTAGTACCGCCTGTCAGACGGCAACGACATTTTAAATTTTGTCGTATAATACTTGTGTCAGTGGCGCGGTGATTTGAAAAAATATTTTAGTCTAGAATTTATATTTAATTAATTGTGTTTTGTATATGTGCATACTGTTCTTATAAATAAGAGTGTGCGCTACGTCCTGAATAGTAAAAAAATGTAAATCTCGCAAGGGATGTACAAAAAATCAAAGTGAAAATATCAGTTTCCACAAGTACGTAGTATTTTTATGTTTATTCATAGATTTTCCTTTAAATATATTTCATTATACATTAAATAAGTAAAAGTAAGACATTACCTTTTAGAAGAAGTAAAATAAATAAGTATAAACTATCTAAATCTTATCTATTTATCAATATGAATATTCGCCAAAGAAATTATTAAAGGGGTGCGAAAATTGTATCGATAAATCTATCGACAACGTAATTTTTGTGTTAGGTTTAATTAATTAGGTATTTATACTTTTTTTTTCATTTAGGTTTCCCTGTGACGAATATTTTCGAAATAAATTGATTGCCGTGGTAGCTCACGAAATTGGTTGGGTTCCAAGAAAGCACCACAGAATTTGCTCCAGCCATTTCACTTTATCTTCTTTTACTCGTTCTGGCAAATGGCGGAGACCGAAGGAGGACTCTATACCAACATTATACCTTCAATCTAAATTTAAAAGCCTAAGTTCTTATTGAATTGCATGTCTACAGGAAGTAAAAGAATTCGAGTAATTTCTTTAAAAAAAATTGGGACAGATTAAACCCGCACTGGATTTAGCTTGATTGAAAATAAAAAAATAGAAATCTTTTTTTTCTTGCAACATTACGTTCGACATCTTCTTTCGGCCATTCATACAATAGACTATTTCAGATAATATTTCATTGTCTTGTTTATCTTTCAAATAAATGCTGTTAATACAGTCGTAATCTTCAAGCCTGATAGATAAAATAATTAGGAGAACAGTGAATCTAAACAAAATTAACGTATTAAATAAACGATGATTAACTTACTTCTCAATCAGTTTGCATTTGGTGCCACTAAATTTTACACCTCTTTACCGTAATTATCTTTAAAATCTTGTATTTTTAAGGATGCAGTTTTTTTATAGATAGAGTGATTCAAGAGAAAGGTTTTAAGCTATTAAACGTACACGTGCGAAGCCGGGGCGGGTCGCTAGTTATATATAAAACAATCATTATTTTGTTTAAAATTTCCAGCGCCTCGAAATTGACAACTTACCTGAGACCACGTGGCGCCGTTCTAGTGACAGAAAAAAACGTGCATGTCCAAGTACATTACAAGGAATACTCAATAATAATGTATTTAACTTTTGTGAAGCTTTTAGTAATTGCAAATTAAATAATAGACATTTATACTTAAACGATGACTTTATTTATTGATAGCGATAATAACAGGACCAGTCGAAGTGATGATGCTCGGGAGAGGCCTATGTCCAGCAGTGGGCATCTTTCGGCTGAATAATAATGATATTATAACTTTACTGTTGTCATTATAACTTTCTAAGAAGTAAGTATTAGTACTATGGCAATATCCGGCATGGCTGTTATTTGGTTAACACAATCATAGTCACCTTCTTTCGGCCTTACAATACCACTTCAGATATTTCGTAATATACATTATACGATGACTTTATTTTATCGATAGCTATAGTCTAATAGTGTGAATACCCTCATCCCTAGTCTCTGTACAAAAGGTTACAAAATTATTTTTTACGGCCTGTCAAAAGTTTATCTTTCCCGCTCTGACAACAGCGAGTCCGCCAGATGAGTAAATAGCATGGCTATATTTTGATTCGTTTATGCTAAGTAGCGCTCCTTCTATGCTTTAGTACTTATTCTAAGATTAAATAGTAGTCGCCATGTTATTACGTCATACGGCTATGTAAACTTAGAAGTGTCAACTGTCAACTAAACAATTTACTTACATACAAAAATACAAAATATCACTGGATTTGTTTTCACAGCCAACTGACGTCACGACCATAGAGCAATATGGCGTCCACCGTGTCCAGCGTTTTCGTCAAATTACGCGCGAAATTTGAAAATGCTAAATTTAAATGCATTTTTATGGCACTTATATTGAATAAAAATTTTGTGAACTTTTTGTGGTTCATTAGCACTATAGATTCTAGTACCCTATTGAGAGACAGCACTACAGTGTAATGATGGTATTCCTGAAAAACTGTCTAGCTATCTACTTTATGGTCTGTCGATCGGCAAGCGAAATTATACTTTTTCGTGTTTTTAATAGTGAACATTTTTTAAGTAAGTTTATCCGTCCATTTTCGGAGATCCATTTTCCGACTAGTTTACGTCATGTAAGTAAGATTCAGTGATACTCAAAACCAAATGCGAATGAAAGACAATCGTCTCCGTTTTATTTTACAACAACTCGTAAAAAAAGTTTTTAAACAAGTTTAAGTAGAACTTATTTCTGTAAGTAGTCTTTGATGACGGATAATAGAGAATTTTAATTATTGTACAGCAATATCAGGCTAAATCATTATTGAAAATGACAGGAAGCAACATTTTGATGAGCTGTAAAATATTCTATTTGGTATAAGAGAAATAAAACTAGCCTGTAAAAATAAGTGCTGTATTTTACGAGCACCGTTAAACTGTTGGCTCGATAAAATTTTATCTTCAATCTTTAGCCTTTGCAGTGTAGGTAGGTAAAGGGTACGACTTTTATGGACAAACGTGATCTAAATTATGTTCGTCTCACGACTGAAGCTTTTATTAGAACAAGTTGGGTATTTTATTACTTTGTTTCATCGTCTTTAGAATTCTGAGAGGTTGAAATTTGCGATGTTTTCAACAAACTCTAGTTATTGAAGTCTGTTATATAAGTTTTGACCTTTGTTATTTTGTAATCATTTTGAATTTTATTACTATGTTTTCGCTTCGTAATGGTTTGATGACGGTTGTTAGGACGTTTTTTATATGAATCAGTCGTGATCTTGTGCGTCAGTTGCTATTAACCCATGATTATTGAGAACCTTAACATGTCCATATTTACATAACATTTTTAGGGTTCTGTACTAAAATGGTAAAAAAGGAACCATTATGGTGCGATTTCGTCCGTTCGTCCGTCCGTTCGACAGCAGTTTCCTTACGGCTTCAATTTACGAAATGACTGCTGTCGGGACTCATCTTCGTTCAACAGAATAGAGCAACATAATCATTACATCTCTTATATCCAGTTTCTATGACCAAAAAGCTGCTTGTCTTGTTTACCAGTGGTAGCTTATTTTATCGCCAAACTAGGCATATAAATAGACTCGTAAGCTAATTTTACTTGTGATAGCTACTACCGTATACTATGCAAAGCTAGTCTTTGCTTTATTACTGGTAAAGATACAAGAATCTAAATATTTAAACAATAACGTTTGGTAAAGCATAGGAATCAGCCTTTAACCGTTTATGTACAGACGCCAGCTGCCACATCAAGTTACCCGAAACTGTCAAATTTTTCCAATCAACCTTGAACCTAATACTTTTGCGTTAAGATGAAAATGAAGTAGTAGATGAAAATCTATTAAAGAAATTTGATAAATTGTAGTAGCTTCATGTGCTGGAGTCTGTACAACACAACAAAAGTTAAGACATCACTCAGCATTGTCATTCAAAGCTGCCCGTCACCGCTCTGTGTACATAGCGAATACTCTAGAATGTTCTACAATTGTGCCTATGAAATATACATAGTAAGTGTTCCTTAGAAGAATTTATGTGATTTCTTCAGAATGAATATAAAGTTCGGCCGTGAGAAGTTTCGAGACTGATTTGGTAGTCGTAACATGTAATTTAGACTCTCTGAATAGTGGACAATGTTAGCCAAAGTTTGTAAGGACAGTCTTAGGGGAATTTTAAGAAAAAAATACAAAAAAACTCATTTTACCTTCCGTCCGTGGTAGACAGAGGGTTATGCCGAACTCTTACCAGCTAAAACGGTGTTCCTTCTCCTGACCTATGGCCGGGGTCGCGGGATTCGCAGCTGCATGCATTGCACCTCGGCAGGTCTTGGTCCGCCAGCCCCTGTCGTACTTTTCCTTATGTGGGTCCTTGCGCCACGTCCTCCTCAAATATTGTAACACCTGGAAAAGGTTGCTAAGCTGTTTTGTTTTATATGATAAGACCTGTATTATTTAACCTTAGTGTGCAAATAAATAGTTTGAGTTTAAGCATGAAGTCCGTGGTTTCGGCCTCAGCTACGAGCGTTTCCTACTCCCTATCATCTACGAACATATCTACGATTATTTCGGGGCCCGAACTAAGAATGAATGACAACACGATTTGACAGTTGTCCCTACTACCGATATGCTTTTGCCCGTCCGAAAAGTTGAACGTGACACTTGTTTTGTTCACTCCTACGTTTCGGGCTACTTTCGGACGGGCGACTACCTTCGTTGACGGACTTAGAGAGTAGGCCTCCTGTTACTGGTTAGGTGACGAGTCCCCTAGTCCGCCGGCAGGCCATACTCGAGTGGCCGAAGGTCGTCGTCGGAAGCAGAGGGAGATTGACAGTTGCCTTTCTCTTCCTGTCCGTTCCCTCCTTGGACAATTAAAATCCTGAGCTATACCTATGTCATTTTGAACAAGCATTGAAGCCTTGACCAGGCTACCGTCCTGCTTATATCTGCCTAGCCTTTTCCCAACTATGTTGGGATCGGCTTCCAGTCGAACCGGATGCAGCTGAATATCAGTATTTTACATGGAGCGACTGCCTATCAGACCTCCACAACCCAGTAACTGGGTAATACGATACTCTTGGTAAGACTGGATGTCAGACTTTCTGGCTTCTGACCAACAGTAACGACTGTCAAAGATCTATAAATGACAGCCGGGACCAACGGCTTTACGAGCTTTCCGAGGCACGGAGGAAACTCGCTATGGTAAATGGTCACCCATCCACAGACCAACCTCGGCAAGCGTGGCTTAACCTGGAAGATCGGTCTATGCGGCTGTAATTATTTAGCCACGAGCTCCTCCCTACCTACCGTCCTGCTTACTTATGTTAATTCCATAACTACACACAACATACAATCATACATGAAATGATGAAAATATTCGTTCTGTTTATAGTATGTTGAACAGAATCACTTGATCATTGACACGAGGTTCACTACTGAGCACAAATCCTTTGAGACAGCTCTGTGCTTCACGTTCCAACGGAGAATACGTTCAGATCAAACGCTAACTCTCTGCATAGAATAAGAAACTGTACAGAAGGCCCACATCAAAAAAAAAGAGCGCAAAAAAAGCATAAAAGTGAGTTATTTATTCATTCATTCAGCTGGAATACGTCGCATCGCCACATCAACCGGTCCTGTGCTTCTTGCATCCAGCGGATTCCCGCGACCTTCTCCAGATCATCGGTCCACCTTGTGGGAGGCCTACCCACGCTGCGCCTTCCGGTACGTGGTCGCCACACCAGAACCTTTCGGCCCGATCGTGAGTCATTGGTCTTTATTAACGGCTTTACACACGGCTTTAGTACACGTATTCGTTTACATCCTGTAGTAGTTACTAACAATACCCTTTGCGCAAAGTTGCTAACTTGTGCAAATTCAGAATTTGCGCAAATAAGACGGAACGTGTAGCCGTAAAACAGTTGGTAGTGAATAAACAAGCTTTTAAAAAATTTTGTTCCGTAAATCGTGTTATTTTAGTGAGCGTTAAGAAGTTCTAAAGATAGAAGAGTGAACCTTCTGACTACTCTTACGTTTGTTCTATATGACGTCACGCGCGGACCTACTTACAATTTTATTTAGAAGACATCTTATTTATTTTCAGGTGGAAAGAATTGAAAGCAATTTATTGCATTTGTAATAAAATGTGGGTATTTTTGGAGGAAGGTTGATTTTGTTACATTTTGTAGCCAACAAAGAAAATAATCCAGTCGAATCCTTTTTTTTACAGACTTAACCCTTAATAAGGGTTAAAGGGAATAAGGGAATATATTTCCCACCAACTTTTTTGGAAGACGTCGCATAATCCTCTTGCTCATATTTTTATTTTTAAACCTGTTACTGTAATTTTATTTTACTATTCTCTTGAATAAAATATAGAAAAGATATTGTATATATCTTTTCTACATTTTACCTGTTTAGGGTTAATCTGTCTCACCAGCTCAGACCAAATAAAAAACCAAGACAGAACGCTCCGAACAATACACGCCCTAAGCCGAGGTCCGAGTCCCACTAGGGGTCGCCCTTAGTGCTGTTGTTGCAGGTAGTCATGATGTTAGTGTAGTACAAGTAGTTAGCTTAGGTTAAGTATTTTACTTCCCCCCCATTGGCTGGAGACCCTTCAGGTCTCGCCAATAACTGCCCGGTTACGTAGAAACCGTCCCCTAGGACGACCTACAGCAGTCCAATAGAAAAAAAAAAAAAAAAAAAAAGCTCCGAACAATACAGTGAAGCATGCCAAAACTACACCTCCGCTCTGTGCATACACGTACACACGCACACATTCACAACATTTTTCAATCAAACTACACCTCACTAAGTGCACACATGTTTACGAAACCAGCCTCACATCACTGTTGACAGCGCTCTGTCTTGGTTTTTTATTTGGTCTTAGGTCACCAGTAGCTCACGCCTTTTGAAAGAATTACACGAATTTATTTACTCTCTATAGTTATCTGTAATTTCTCCCTTATAAAACGCACTCTGCACATAGCCAGCATCTCCATTACCCCTATTTTGTTTCAATCCTACCAGCTAACTCTTTTTTTGTTGTAGTTACACTCGAACGAGTACGTAAGGCTTGATTGGCGAAGTGTCTATTGACTATTTGCGCTGCTGGTCGCGGAATTCGTCCAGAATGGAACGAATATTTAAATGGCCTTATTTGTTCCGAGTCTCGAATTCTCGGTGTTTGCGCACGTGTCATTCGGTTCATGTGCTTGTAAATGCACCACGATACCACATGAGTAGATAAACGGAACAGAGACAAAGCTTCTTAAGAACGTGCAAAATTTTTACCTATTTAACTTATGTTTTAACTTATTGTTACAACCCTGGTAGGGTTGTAACAATAAGTTAAAACAAATTGAACAAAACATTTGTTAAATAGTTTTATTATTCAGTATGATAGAATCAAAAAATATATTTATATTTTCTAGTATTATTCATACACACAGTACAATAAACAACCATTATTAATAATAAAATACCACGTTTTTACATTAAAATATTCAAACTTGCATTGGACAAAACAAAAGTGCGTCGCACTAACCCTGAGATTGTCAACTGGCTGTGCCAGCGTAAACCGGTTTTTTTCAGTCTCGCCGCGTACGCGACAAGCGGCCAGTGGTCACGCACACATGCCCCGTGTGCTTGTAGTAGTGCAACCGATTCGCGCGGTTGTATGAAGCTTTGTCTCTGTTCCGTTTATCTACTCATGTGACGATACAGAAGAAATAAGGGAGAATTCACACGTACAACAACCACACCACATTGCAGCGACAAAAAGTGGCCAAGCAGTGGTTACGTGTGAATAGTGTCGCTGCAGTTTCTTGCGGCAAAATTAAACTATTCATTTTCATACAAATTAGTGCCCGCCCATGTGTTGTTGTTGTGGTGTGGTTGTGGTGTAGTTGTGGTCCGTGTGAAACAAGCATTAAAGTCTTCTTCTTCCTGCCCTCTTGCCAAGTTACTTGTGGTCGACGCAATATGTTTTTCTCTTCCATTCTTTTCTGTCAGCCGTCACTTCATCATTTACTGGCCTTTTCCTTCATATCCTATAACACAAGAAATGTAAGTGTCAAGAAAACAAAAAAAAAACAGTCCCCGCGAGACATATACACTGGGGTCCATATCAAAAAATAAATATAACTAGCGACCCGCCTCGGCTTTGCACGTGTACGTTTTATAGCTTAAAACCTTCCTCTTGAATCATTCTATCTACCTATGAAAAAAAACCGCATCAAATTCCGTTGCGTAGTTTTAAAGATTTAAGCATACATAGGGAAAGACAGACAGCAGGAAGCGACTTTGTTTTATACTATGTAGTGATACATTTATTTTATTTTTAGAGTAAAAACTTATCAAGCCAAATTAGAAATTCATAATTATGTATTACTATGTATATTTCACTAAAATATCCTTCATATAATTGGAACATTCTATTGGCTACTAGGACGTATCATTAGTAAGACTTAGTTGTAAGGTCATTAAGGGCCTCTGACGTCATTAACGTGGGCTGGGGTCCGGAAATAGACAGGTTATTATTTTTCTTTCCTGCCTGTGAAGGAAAGTAATAGAATATAAGAGGTGTTTATACTTATATGAAGTTATGATATTAATGCGATAATAAAGTGTTGCTCGCTAGATTATTGTTTTTCGTATAGAATCTTTATTGCATTCATCTTATATCATAAATAATGAATATCTCAACATGGAATCTAAGTAATATAACATTAACATCACGCCTGTATTTCCCAAAGGATTGGGCAGAGGTATTGGCAGAGTACACCCACATTTCGTCGTTCGTTCGAAGCATCTGAGATCGGTCCCGGCCCACACCTATAGAAAAGAAATAAAGAAAACATATTTTCTTTCAAATACCTAGTAATGTTATCGTTAATCGCTACAAAACCGATCACAAAAGACGTATTTTCTGCTTAGAAGCAAAACAGTGCAGAAATGTTGTATGAAATCTCATTACTGCACTGCAAAACAGTGCAGAAATGTTGTATGAAATTTCATTACTGCACTGTTTTTCATTAATGCAGTTTTTAATTTTTATTTAGATATAAATTTACCACAGAGGTTTAATGTCTCCCGTTAAGTTTAATATTAAATATATGCATTCTTATCTTATTCTTATGCATTAGATCCAAAAGATACTGGCTGAAAATAAAAATCGGCTGAATAAAACCGACTTGGTGAAAAAAAATGAAAAAATGGCGCGCATTTTGTACCATTGTCAAACTTTGATACTTCTTATTTAGCAAGAAAAGTTTAAAAAAATGGAAATAGATAGCGATATGAATTCAAGTCCAGAAAGTATAAAAACAGCTGCAAATGAAATTGTTAATAACCTTTTGCCGCAAAAGTCGCAGGATAACCTTGTTTTCATTAACTTGAGTTTTTATTTTGAGTAGGTATATTTTATCCCGGAGGTAAATTGGTAGTTGAAAGAAAAGTAGATTACGCACCTTGCTGAAGTGAGTGATCAATGCACTTGTCAGGGTATGTAGAATTGTAACAATTAAAGCTTTTTATATTATGTTCCGTTCATTGTGTTTCTTGTTTCTTTTTACTTTTAAAAGCATTTCTAAACGAACAGACAACCATGGGTCATGATTTCCGAACGAAAGTTATGATCTGTGGCAATGTTTATTCAATACAAAATATTATTTATTTTACAAATAAAAAGAAACAATGCCATTATCATGTATGATGTTTATAATGCTCCTTATATTTTATTTTATTATTTCAACTTACTAATTGGTCATTATTAGATAGATTTAGTAATTAAAGTAAGCTCAGTTGATGTTATGTTTTATGGAATGTTATTTAAAGGTTACAATCTAATGCTTATAAAAATAACGTAATTATCTGACTATGTTTCAAAACAGTTCTGCTAAATTAGATCTTATTATTATTACCAATGTTTAAAATGTATGACAATCTCTGATTGGTTGAAAATGGCGCCTTATGATTACTTTTGTGCTATTGTTTGATAAAGTTATAAAAAGGGAGGTAATTCTCAAAATAGGTTTACATTAGTCTTGGAACGATTACAGGAAGATACTAAGTTAAGTACTCTGATTGTTATTTTACACTGTTACTATGCTAGTCTGATTATAAATATGTCTATGCTAATTTGATTGTAAATAATTATATATTATTTGCTCTGTGTGTTTATGTATATTATTTAGCTTGACATTGCTATGGTCTGACCTATATTATTTTATTATCTGACTAGCTTGTCCTTATTATTTTCTATTCTTGTGAATTATATTGTGTATAACATGTAACTAACAACTAACCCAAATATAAGTACTCTCAGTGGTGGAGAGTCTATGTTGGTTTCATTTACCATACCCGCTTTGCCCCTGATAGGTAGATATTGGTCTTAACTGTAATGCTATGCTCACTATATCCATTTCTATAACCATAACAGCCTGCATTATTGCTATTCCTAATATCTAGTACATTGATATTGCTAAATTATTGTTCAAGTGAAATAAGTAATTATTAGTATACTTTAGTCAAAGTTTTGTAGTTTTCATAATAAACTATTCATGGTAAATAATTCTGGTTTATATATTATTCTATCTTTCTCTCATTACATTTATACATACCTATAGCTATATTTATATTATTATATGTCTATATGTATAATCCAACATCAGAAGTGGGATCGATCTCTGGCCTCGCATAACAAATTATTAATCAATTTAATTATTTTAAGAATGGATGCTGTCTCAACACCATCTCAAAACGACGATGACATCGCGCTGCCGATCCTTGTTCCCGAGAAGTACGACGACGGAGCTGCGCACTGGTGTACGAGCATTGTGGCCCTTTCGAAGGACTTCATGTGGAGCGGCGCGGCGTCAAGACAGGGGATATAAGCCTATCTTGGATGACATCGCCCTGCCAATCTTTTACCCCTGACAAAAATTGTGAAGAAATTCAAGACTGTGGCTAAAGCCGGTAAGGCCCTCAGGGGCTCTGAACATTGATTTGACTGATGCAAATATTAATGAACCCTCTTGATAAGTTTATTGTATAATTAAAATAAATAAATGCATAACTTGCTTAAATAAATAAATCTATAACAATGAAATTGCAAGTCTGGCCTGATTGATAGATTTGAATATCGAACGTTATCATAATCTCAACTCACTGATCACATCCAGTTGCGTCTTAATTCGTATAAAATTAAAAATCTCTGATAATTATTTAGTAATACCCACATGTTAAAAATAGGAAAAAAATATTATTATGAATATTTTTTTACCGTCAATTGTAATTAATTGTATTATTTGAAAATCGTAAAATATTTATTTTTATTTTTAATAAGTCCATGACTTATTGTGTATAGTAACTGGATTGCTTAGTGATTTGTGCTAATGACAGGTAGTTGGCCGACAAGAAGTGTGTATTTCTCATGTAAGTGAATGATAATAATATGTAATCTTATAGAAATAAAGTGATAAATATTTCATTAATTAAAAGGAAGTCCGATAGTATTTCGTGCAAAATAAATATGGTATCTATATTTGTTTGTGTAAATAAATGCGTTACAGTTGTATTAGGGTTTGTGGTGAAATGCAACCAGGGTTGACCTGAGGCAACACCCGGTAAACCGGGGTTGGCCAAAAGGCAACGCCCGGAAAAACCGGGGTTGGTCAAAGGTAACGCCCGGCAAACCGGGGTTGGCCAAAGGCATCGCCTGGAAAAAGTTGAAACCCTAACATGACGAAGCAAATGTTGATAAAGCAGGATCCCAAGCGGGTGATGTTATAAATTGATAAATGAAAAAAAAAACAAAATGTTTTGAAAATATTGATACTTATTTACCTATTACACGGGCCTCGCAAAAATGGTACCTATAATATAACTACAAAGGAATCGTAGACAAGATACTATTCTATAATAAAGATTACAAATATTTATTTACATTATTATCCTAAATTGTTTTATTATTTGAAATAGGGACATCTAGTGTTCTAACAGAACTAATTATCGATCATTTGATATGATTATAATAGATGGCGTTGTAATAAATGAACAATCTTACACTTGATAAAAGGGTGAATCAACTATTTTCTGTAACGAATCAACTTTTTGTGTAAAAAATAAACATGGTGTTTTTATTAATTTACCGCTGAATATAGATAGCCTAATCATTGAATTTGATGATTTTATGTAGAGCAGCGGACTTTTTAAAATGTTTCTATTGTTTTTAAGCCAGAGTGTCAGACCCGACTACTTTTAACGTCTCTTGGATAACGGTTGCAAATTACGATATCTTGTAAGTGAAACAAAACAGAATGGTTAATTAGTATATTAAAATATTAAAACAAATCTAAAGGAATCATTATAGGACATGGAAAATTAACAAATCAGTCTTATTTTTAAAATAATAACCTTCATTGTGTCTCTTGGGTCACTCGTGAAATAATACAGAACAAACTTTTGTAATATTTTTTTTTTAGATATAGTGAGAAAATCAAACTTATACTGTACCTACCACCTTTTATTCATTTATCATAATCTAAAAATAAAATGGGCCTTATATATTTATTTCTATTTAAATGACGAAAAATCCTGCGGAAAATATGGGGACAATATGTCAGCCAGGAGACAAATTCGGTGACCTAGGAGACATAAAAATACCATATTTTTTAGGAGCTTCACTAAAGTAGCAATAATAAAACAAAAAATATATAAATTTTAACATTCAGTCAATAATTCTCTTTTGTAGTCTAAGGGCTGATTTTTCAATCGTCAGATAACTTTCATCTGGGGAATAAGTTTGACTTTTTAACAGCTTTTGTTTAGATAACATGGCAAAAATAAAAATTTACAATTTCAATCAATTTCTATATAGAACAAGTAGATTAGGTACATTGAACATTAGAACAAACGGCAAATATTGAATAAGAAGACTAATTTATTATAATTTGTAACAAAAAAGCAAGAAAGTCTTTTGGGTCACTAAAATTGTCTCTTGGGTTACGGTTTTTGTGACTCAGTGGAACCGTGACCTAAGAGAAGTTTTATGGTTTTTAACGTTTTTCTTCAAAACATATACAATAACTAGATGATAACATATTTAAAAGGAATTTCAGACCTAAAACTCAATCAAACTACATTAAATTAACATAATAAAATATTAGCTTAGTGAAATTTTGACGTCTTCCAGCGGAAGCACAATAAAGACACGCTGCCTCTCTTGGAACCACGGATGAAATGGCCGAGCCAAATTCAGGTTATAATAAACGTAGACACGATCATACGATGTGCAGAACTATTTCCTATTAGTTAAGCTATTAACGTGCTATTTCCCTCGCATTTAGGATTGCTTAATGTGTATGACCTAGAGGACGTGTGATTGACTGGCTATAGTGGGGACATAAACTATAATTTTGATTTTTATACCGAAATCTAAGTTTGCGGATTCATAGAACGAGATGGAGAAAGTAGGTGTGTTGTAGTTAATTTTCGGACCAAAAGTTCATTACATCCTTAGGAAAAATTTGTGACAGCATCGCTGAATACTAGGCCGACAAGCCACGGGGACAGCAAGAATTTGTATGGGAACGCTATTTTGTCTGTTGGGTCACGATGTTTTTTTTTCGTTCTTTAAAGTTTAATTTAAACTAGATATTAATTGAAGAATAAATTTTATATTATAATAATATTTATATGATTTTATAACCATATCAAAAAAAAAATACCCTAAATCCTCAAAGAAATTATTTTTTAAGTTTTATAAACACACGTTTTAACAAAAAAAGTTGATTCACCCATAATTATTACGAAAATATTGTTGGTCACAATGATGTTCCTAAATAAGTTTGCTTTATGAATTATGATGACTCAATATATAAAGAGTATTGTACATTGAATTGTGCTTGTAAATCTAAGAAAACTTAATAGATAATGATGATGCAATATACATATAATAAAGAGTGTTATATATTGAATTGTGGTGTAAATCTACGAAAACTTAATAAATAATGATGATGCAATATATAATAAAGAGTATTATACATTGAATTGTAGTGTAAATCAACGAAAACATAATAGATAATGATGATGCAATATACAATAAAGAGTATTATATATTGAATTGTGGTGTAAATTTACGAAAATTTAATCGATAAGACATGAATGATATTCGAAATATATAAACATGACATTATTATGTATATGTATATATGTATGATATTTATGTATATGCTAGAACTGCTGAAGTCTGTTGCTTCACTTCTAACAAGCATGTGCAGCAGGTGTGGGGTTAGAAGAAGAGGAAGCAACTGACCGTTGTCAAAAAGGCAATGCAATTATGTAACTAGAATTAAGAATGTTATTCGAACTATAAACATGACATTATTATGTATATGTAGTATATGTATGATATTTATGTATATGTTAGAACTGCTGAAGTCTTTTGTTTCACTTCTAACAAGCATGTGCAGCAGGTGTGGGGTTAGAAGAAGAGGAAGCAACTGACCGTTGTCAAAAAGGCAATGCATTATTGTAATAGAATTAAGAATGTTATTCGAATTATAAACATAACATTATTATGTATATGTAGTATATGTATGATATTTATGTATATGTTAGAACTGCTGAAGTCTTTTGTTTCACTTCTAACAAGCATGTGCAGCAGGTGTGGGGTTAGAAGAAGAGGAAGCAACTGACCGTTGTCAAAAAGGCAATGCACTATTGTAATAGAATTAAGAATGTTATTCGAAATATAAACATAACATTATTATGTATATGTAGTATATGTATGATATTTATGTATATGTTAGAACTGCTGAAGTCTGTTGTTTCACTTCTAACAAGCATGTGCAGCAGGTGTGGGGTTAGAAGAAGAGGAAGCAACTGACCGTTGTCAAAAAGGCAATGCATTATTGTAATAGAATTAAGAATGTTATTCGAAATATAAACATAACATTATTATGTATAAGTAGTATATGTATGATATTTATGTATATGTTAGAACTGCTGAAGTCTGTTGTTTCACTTCTAACAAGCATGTGCAGCAGGTGTGGGGTTAGAAGAAGAGGAAGCAACTGACCGTTGTCAGAAAGACAATGCATTATTGTAATAGGCTAATAGTTATTAGAAATAAATTATAAGTATATTTAGAAGTAAACACTTCAGGGACGAAGTACCTATATATCAGTATGGCCGTGACGGGGTACGAATTGTTATAAATAAATAATGAGTATTTTTTTTAGTAAGCAGGTACTTCGGGGACGAAGTACATGTCAGTATGGCCGTGTCAGGGTATGTAGAATTGTAACAATTAAAGCTTTTTATATTATGTTCCGTTCATTGTGTTTCTTGTTTCTTTTTACTTTTAAAAGCATTTCTAAACGAACAGACAACCATGGGTCATGATTTCCGAACGAAAGTTATGATCTGTGGCAATGTTTATTCAATACAAAATATTATTTATTTTACAAATAAAAAGAAACAATGCCATTATCATGTATGATGTTTATAATGCTCCTTATATTTTATTTTATTATTTCAACTTACTAATTGGTCATTATTAGATAGATTTAGTAATTAAAGTAAGCTCAGTTGATGTTATGGTTTATGGAATGTTATTTAAAGGTTACAATCTAATGCTTATAAAAATAACGTAATTATCTGACTATGTTTCAAAACAGTTCTGCTAAATTAGATCTTATTATTATTACCAATGTTTAAAATGTATGACAATCTCTGATTGGTTGAAAATGGCGCCTTATGATTACTTTTGTGCTATTGTTTGATAAAGTTATAAAAAGGGAGGTAATTCTCAAAATAGGTTTACATTAGTCTTGGAACGATTACAGGAAGATACTAAGTTAAGTAGGTACTCTGATTGTTATTTTACACTGTTACTATGCTAGTCTGATTATAAATATGTCTATGCTAATTTGATTGTAAATAATTATATATTATTTGCTCTGTGTGTTTATGTATATTATTTAGCTTGACATTGCTATGGTCTGACCTATATTATTTTATTATCTGACTAGCTTGTCCTTATTATTTTCTATTCTTGTGAATTATATTGTGTATAACATGTAACTAACAACTAACCCAAATATAAGTACTCTCAGTGGTGGAGAGTCTATGTTGGTTTCATTTACCATACCCGCTTTGCCCCTGATAGGTAGATATTGGTCTTAACTGTAATGCTATGCTCACTATATCCATTTCTATAACCATAACAGCCTGCATTATTGCTATTCCTAATATCTAGTACATTGATATTGCTAAATTATTGTTCAAGTGAAATAAGTAATTATTAGTATACTTTAGTCAAAGTTTTGTAGTTTTCATAATAAACTATTCATGGTAAATAATTCTGGTTTATATATTATTCTATCTTTCTCTCATTACATTTATACATACCTATAGCTATATTTATATTATTATATGTCTATATGTATAATCCAACACACTCGTGTTAATTTAGTGCCCTCGCTTGCGCTCGGGCACCAACATAACACTCGTGCATTAATGACTCACTTTGCGCTCGGTGCAACAATCTACTATTAATTGCGTCTTGAAGTGATGAACATAATCACCAAAAAATAACAATAATTTAAATTAACAACAAAAGTAAACAAAAATAGCATGACATTACGCCTGTACCTATTCTCTGAAGGGAATCAAATCAACGTCCTATGTAATTGGGGGCGAGCCTATTGCCATCAACCGGGCACAAATCTAAACTCCGGGGTGCTACTGACACATTCCACACGAAATGTCTCAGTAGCAGTAGTGCTACCTTCACCATTGCAGCTACAGGAAAATTTTCTTAGAAGACACCCCAACCCTAACTTTTAGAATAATTTCTATCTATAGTACATACACAGATTTTGAAAAAAATGTATAGTCAGTGAGAAAAAGGGAAAGTTTTCACAAAACATTTTGATGATGCCCATCGATCTTATTTCCCATAAGGATCAAAATACTCTTCCGGACCAACTAAGGTTGGAGTACTAGACACGTCAGAAATCGCAAAAAACTCAGTTGTGATAGGTTAGTTATAAGAGCAGCTACTTACCTTAATCGTGGTGGCTACCGGTAAACGTTCTTTTGAGACCGTCCATTATTTTTTTTAAATATTTTAAAGTCAAACAAAGATATTGATATTCATATTTATGATTATTTACGGTTTACTCACGTGCATTTTTCGGGATTGCCCGACTAGTTTCGGACCCGGTTCGTCTCGCGACCTCGCCGCGTGTTCAGCTCATGATTAAGGGCTCCGTTTGGGTCCGAAACTAGTCGGGCAATCCCGAAAAATGCACGTGAGTAAACCGTAAATAATCATAAATATGAATGTGTCTCACGAAAGTTATAATACAAAAGATATTGATATTCTTGAAGTAAAGAACTTTGTACGAAACTCGGTTCACGATATACCAAGCATTCTTCTCCAGCGCGTCAATCTTCTTCTCAATTTCGTCCACATCTCTGCAGCGTATAGAAACTGACATTTAGGCACTTCTTCTCCTCTCGTGTCAGCACCAGCTATACCAAAATAGCTCATGCTGTGGTGAAAAGATTAGCCAGTCAGCAAGGTTGGTAGCGAGGCTGACTGCCCAGGGTGCGCCGGACGTACTTAATTATCGTCACTCGTGGAGGCTCTCTCTTCTCATGCACCCCATTTATTTAGGCACTGCAACGTATAATACACGAAAATTCAAATTAGGTCAACAGCATCAATATCGGCTAACTCCACACGTGTGCCCCTAATCCCTACCCCTTGAACAAAGGGCGGGATTCCCTTACATTATTCAGATAAAGCCTTATATCCCCCCGTTGTTGTGCTATTAAACTGTTCGTAATGAGTTGACATGTTCATTATAATGTAATTAATTATAACTGTATTAAGTCCTTTGTTGTATAATGTTAGGTTAAATGATATGTCTGTTGTTGTGTAAACCACTTTATTAGAGAAAGAAAGAAAGAAAGATCGAAAATTTATTTTGGTCTTGCAGAGATTAAAATATGGGTATACAAGGTTAGGGCGTATACATAAAGGAAGTAGGTAACCAGCGCCGACCTACCAGAGCTTATCGGTACTGGGGGTCTACTCCATAAGCACGAAGTCTATTATTTCGGCCTTAGTTACGAGCGTTTCCTACTCCCTATCACCTACGGACATAGTAATACGATTTTTTCGGGACCCGAACTAAGAATGAATGACAACACGATTTGACAGTTGTCCCTACTACCGATGTGTTTTTGCCCGTCCGAAAAGTTGAACTTGACACTTGTTTTATTCACGAGTAGGCCCCCTGGTCGGTGCAGGTAACCGCTACATAAAGGAAGCGGGTAGAAGCAGAGGCTGGCATTTTTTCACAAAAATACGCCTTGTTCTCTTGCAAATACAGCAACAAATGACGGCCTACTAGCGCTGATCGGAGCAGGTTGGAACTTGTCGGCGACGTTCGGAGCTTGTCGGCGCTGGTTCGCCACACAGTATAGAGACTACCTGCGCTGACTAACTGCGCGGACCAGCACCGACAAGCGCTGGCAGATCGACGCCGGCAACCCGCTTTCTACGTGTATAGGTACGCACTTAGTCTGTAACGTGCTTATCCGCGGACCACTTAAAATATCATCGATGACCGTTTTAAAGCAAGAGTTAAAATTGCAAAATTCGTATAATTTTTTTTCCACGTAAAAGGTTTAATATGTGGTCGTAATAGAATTTTATGGAAAAGTTTCATGTTAAGCGGTGGACACGTAAGCCCATCATTTACACTTTTTCTAAAAAAAAACAGCTAAAATAGATTTTTTATTAACAATGGCACTAAAGTTTCGATTGAAAGCAAGGACAGATGGTGCCTTTTAAAATAAATTTAGTGATCCCAAACTCCTAAAAATATTGTAAAAGTTACCAGCCAACGTGTTGAAACTTTAGATTTTTTATTTATATAATTTATGACAAAAGGGGTGAACAGTGAATACGGGAGAACCCTTTTCTCATATTAAAATAAGTAACTGTAAAAAAAAGTGACGGTTTTACATTAAAAGTTTTTTAAAACTAAAAGCATTGCACTTTATTAGTCTAACGGGTGCGTCGAGCTTCGAGTAGCATTATTTGAATAATAATCCTAATCCTAACTAATATTATAAATGCGAAAGTAAGTTTGTTTGTTTGTTACCTTTTCACGCTTAAACCAATGAACTGATCATCGTGAAATTTTGCATATACGTTGTCAGGTGTACAGAAACGGACATAGGGTACCTTTCATCCCAAAAAAATACTGTTCCCGAGGAAAACAACAATAGCGTTCAAAGATGGCGCCACGAGTCTTTCGAATCGAATCTTTGAATTGTATTATTATAGAAACTTTAGTAGTGTGTTAAGAGTTTTTTTTATTATAAATTAACGCGAGCAAAGCCGCGGGCAAAAGCTAGTATTAAATAAACCCCTATCAGACAGACAGATGATTTCGTGAGGCTGGTTTTGTGGTACAAGTCCGAGACGGGCTGCAGACCGCAAACTGCAAAAGTAGTATCGCTTGCTGTGCGATCTGCGGCTGCGGTCTGCGGTTGCAGTTTTGCAGTCGCTGTCGTAATAGCACCTTTAAAGTGCACACCTTAAAGGCGCTATTCCGATGGCGACTTGCGTGCAGTCTGCAGTTTGCAGCTCGTCTCGGACTTGTACCTTTATGCTGACTGTCCAACTGGAAGGTCGGCGCGGGGCTGTTCGGCGCGTTACAATATTTTTTTATTTTCATTTTCTGTCGGACTTCTTTTGATTGTTTTTTTATACGTAACCGGGCCCTAAAGGGTCTTCAACCAATGTCATCATCTGCCTAGCCTTTTCCCAACTATGTTGGGGTCGGCTTCCAGTCGAACCGGATGCAGCTGAATATCAGTATTTTACATGGAGCGACTGCCTATCAGACCTCCACAACTCAGTAACTGGGTAATACGATACTCTTGGTAAGACTGGTTGTCAGACTTTCTGGCTTCTGACCAACAGTAACGACTGTCAAAGATCTACAAATGACAGCCGGGACCAACGGCTTTACGTGCTTTCCGAGGCACGGAGGAAACTCGCTATGGTAAATGGTCACCCATCCACAGACCAACCTCGGCAAGCGTGGCTTAACCCGGAAGATCGGTCTATGCGGCTGTAATTATTTAGCCACGAGCTCCTCTTCAACCAATGTGGGGAAGTAAAATACTTAGCCTAAGTTAACTACTTATACTATATTAACATCATCTCTCTCGCCCGACGGATCGCCGTCAAATAACTAAATAGTAGACCGGCTTGCGAACGTCATGCTATACAGTTGTAGTTTATGACGCATTATGCTTTATTTTATAGCGAAATAATATAGCGTAGTCTGAGCTGCGCTTTAAAATCACGGCCTTTAAATTAAGGTTTATGTTATAAAATATGAAACCATTTAATAAATTCCAACTATAGATTACACCTATCCAGATGAGAATGACAACCCATGTCATGTTATTAATATATTTTGCAACACAAATATTACCAATTTTCAATACACAATTTTTCAATTCTCCGTAACAATCACTCGAACAGCACCGACCCAGTGACAGATCAATTATTAATTCCACAAAATAAAACGTTTTCACAATAATATATGACCAATTTCTGTGTCCAGTACTGGAATAACAATAGTTTTTAAACAGCCCACCGGGCAGAGTTTTGAGGGCGAAAATTGCAACTTTTAATGGGCCCAGGAGGCATACACTTTTGTGCATTTTGGAACAAATCCAACTTAAATACAAGTTGCGTTCGAAACTTTGCAATATACAATATCCATTTACAGTTTTCAGTGGGAAAAGTTTGTTGTAACTCTTTTTGTGCGAGCGTTGTAATTTAAATATTGTTTAAAGAGATGGTGTTGTTGATTTTGTGGTACGTAGGTGACGTATTCGTTTCTCACGTCGACTAATAGTAGAAGTGTAATCAAATTGAATCATGTTAGCGACTGGTAGGTTATCGCATGGAGAAACACGAGTATTGTCTCGCTTAATCTGAATCTTGTACTCACAATTACTAAACAATTTTAAAAGTTATGATTTTTTCGCTGCCGGAAGACGCCATTGCGCCAAGGTCATCACTGCAAATCAGCGCTGTTGGTGTTGCATGTTGGGAAAATTAGTCTCATTGCTGACAAGACACAACATTATGGTGAATGAAGCATTCACATGCGAATCCTACGCAGTTTTGTATATTTTAGTCTAGGAATAGTTTAAGGTGTAATAAATATGGTGCTTGTTAGTATTTTTATTTAAGGAACTGTAACACCTTTTGCCATTAAAGGTACAATTCCGTGCATCGCGGCCGATCGCTGCCGCACGCGATCTATCGCGTGTGACAGACGCGCGGCTGATGCGTCTATAGTCAGAGTATGAAAATGTATTGCACCGCTTCCGAAGTCTGCGACAGACGCGTGCGGCTAACGACAGGTTAGTCAGTACATTATAGACACGACTCACACGACTATTGACGCATTAGCCGCGCGCGTCAGCCGCACGCGATAGATTAAACTTTCTTTCTTTCTTAAAATGACATATGCACTTTCAACGATTCTGCGGGCGATCTCGTAATAACATGGACCTCCTAATAATAGCTAGAATGAACGGTCAAAGAGGGAATACCCATAATCACCAGTCTTGAGAGACGGACTGCTGACGGACTTGTGTTTCGCCTCCATTTAAACATTTTAGCATTAAAATTGGAGACAATTACTACATAGTATAAAACAAAGTCGCTTCCCGCTGTCTGTGTCTATGTATGCTTAGATCTTTAAAACTACGCAACGGATTTTGATGCGTTTTTTTTTAATAGATAGAATGATTCAAGAGGAAGGTTTTAAGCTATAAAACGTACACGTGCAAAGCCGGGGCGGGTCGCTAGTTCCCTTATAAATTAAGTTGCGAAGATCAAATAGCTCACCTTTTGTGTAAATTATCGATCTTCAACGGCATCTAGAAAGGCCTTTAGGCCATTTTTCTATGGAACACGGCACGACAAAATGTTGTGACGACTCCAAGCACCATATATTTTTACTACACGATTGCATATTACACGAAACGACGCAGTTCTACTGGTGTGTTACAGTTTAGACTGCAGACACATTGAGCGTATCTTGCGCGGCTTATGTGTAGTCGCGTAACGCGTATGCATCGCGCTACGTACAAATTCTCCTGCGCGGCCTCACCACGCGTATTTTACGTCGTTACGCCGAGCGTAATAAGGCCTACAAGTTACGGCGCGCGCATTACTGTGCACGATACGCGACGCTATATACGCTAAGTGTGTTTTGGCCCTTAGACTGGAAGCCGACTTCAAGATATTTGGTAAAAGTGTAGTTTGCTGATGAGATATCAAAGACAATTTGTCAACATGGGCAAGACTTGCGCCAAAATCATTCAAGATATTCTACAATGGAAATAAGGCTTAACTCTACATTCAACGTAGTTAGTGTAGCAACACACCATGTCGTAATTACGCAGCTGAACTGCGATGTGATTACACGTGCAATGTTTTTTATGTCGACAAGACGCAACGTAATTTTAGGAAGGCGAAGGGGTATGCCGGACTCTTACCGGCTAAAAACCCACGGTGTTCCTTCTCCTGACCCTTGGCCGGGGTCGCGAGATTCGCAGCTGTATACACCGCGACCCCAGCAGGCCTTGGTCCGCCAGCCCTTGGCGGACCTCTTCTTCTGTGGGGCCTTGCCCCACGTCCTCCTGAGAGGCGCGCACGGAACACAGCGCGCCGCTTTCTCAGGCCTGTTACTGGTCGGGCGATGGGTCCCCTAACCCGCCACCCGCAAGCCACTAGTCTCGAGGCCTACTCCAAAAAACGAACGTCGAAGTTTCGGACCAAAACGAAACAACGACGAACATTGAACTTATAAATATACGATCAAAGTATTGTCAAACAACGACTAGGTACGAGATGTCAATTAACATTTGAGAGTAGGGTGAACGAAAGATCAAATGTCAGATCGCAAAAATCGAATCGATTGTCGGATCCGAAACACTTTAATAGTTGGAAAACGTGCGATCCGTTAGTCAAAATTTCGTATTTCCATTTTAGGAGTAGGGGGCCCTGGTGTGTTGCGGCGAAATCGGGTGAAGCGTAATATAAACGAAGATCGTTTTTTTGAAGATTTTTCTTTCTCCCTTCGATATGATTTTTCGGGGACCTTGCCCTTACTAAAGTGGTCTCCGTTGCAGGATTGCCGGCAACAAGCAATTGTTTTTTAGAGTTCAGCTTTAAAGTGCAAATTTTTGTTACAGGCAAGTGTCCCCCCCCCCCCCTTGCCAGCTAAACGGTTAGTTTTGGATACGTGAAAAAATTCACGGTAGTAGTATATACAACGAAGTTAAAAGGAAAAGTATCACAGCTAAGTAGGCTTTACAAGTTTACGAGTAATACTCTTATAACTTATAAAATGTACTTGGAAAAGTAAAAATGTCGTACAAATTCCATTGAAAAATTATTAAGCCCTGTTCTTAGTCCACATTATTGTGCAACTACGGAACCTTAATACTGCGCGTGGCCCGACACGCACTAGGCTGGGTTTTGTTTTTTTAACCCATTTCCGACATCCATTAAATGGAGTTACCAGCTTCAGCCGCTTCAAAAGAGAATAATTTACAGTATAATAATAATTTACAAAAGATTCCGTTTTCAATTTTCACACTCAATCACTCAGCTCAAAAATAATAATCATTTAATTAATTCCCCACACATCCACCCATCATTCAAACCAAAGATCGCTCGCGTAATTTCAGCACGGTGTGTCGCTACACTTAGTTTTATGTATTGCTTTAATACTAGTGTTGTGTGTAACGCTGAGCTCAGAATAATGTGTTGATGTGTCGTCTGATTTATAGTAGTTGGATATTTTGGTCCTTTGTTACGGAAAATGTTGGCTGGAAAAATTGATTTAAAGTTTTAACAAAACATCGCGCCTGTATTCTCCGACGGGATGGGCAGAAGTGTGTAGTACTGCCTCATTTCGTCGTTAAGTTTAAGTCCTACGTAATACCACGGCACGAACTTTTCTCGTATTATACCTCATGCCGGATGTGCAATCCCCTTGCAGTTATGATTACAAATATGAAACGAAATATGATTAATAGAATGTGACGTCATTAACCTCTCCCAGCAAGCTTACCATGCGCAGTCGCGCAAGTCGCAGGCAATTTTGTCGTCGCGTTATCTCGTGCCAAGACGAGATAAGCCATATATTATATCTGCCAAACAAAATGCGACGGCAAAACGATCCCGCGCTGTGCATGTTAGCCCCCTTAGTCTGTATTTTTTGCGTGCGACATCTGGTTGCTCTTAACTCTGGTCATGGTCAGAGGTGACAGAGACAAAGTCTACGATGGAGCGAGCTTACCCAGAAGAAACCTGTTCACTACGTTGTAAGCGTTCGGGAACACAGACGCAGGAGGCGAGCCTATTGCCATTAACCGGGCACAAATCCTGATTCCGGGCTGCTACTGAGAAATTTTACACGGAAAAACCCAATTACACTTTGTCCGACCTGGATATCGAATTCAGGACCTCATTATTCAGCAGTCGCGCTTGCGATAACTAGTCTACTAGAAAGTTTTTTGTAAAATTATACAGGCTCTTTTGAGTATGAGTAAGGTGCCTATTTGTGTCTGCAATTAATTGCTCCAGAGCTGATAATTACGGTGACGAATTTCGATGGTTGCTGCTATGAAATTGTAATTTTGCCGTGTATTTCCTGGCAAAGATATAAATAGAATGTTTTGCGACATTTGATGTTTTACTAGCATATTTGTTGACATAACTGTATCTACATTAATTGCTCCCTAAAGTCGGATATAATTAGAATGTTTCTAGGAATTCCTAAATAATAAAACTATTATAAACTCAGGACTATGACTGCCTCATTTGTCTAGTGGTCACAAGCGCGACTGCTGAGCGTGAGGTCTTGAGTTCGATCCCCAGGTCGGCAATTTGTTTTTGGGCCTTTCGTATGAAATTTGTCAGTAGCGGCCCGGATTCTGGATTGTTCCCGGTTGACAGCAGTACGTAGTAGTGCTGGGAAAAGTGTATCACCGAAGTGAATGTATCATTTGTATCTGCATCAGTTCAAAGATTTGTATCAGTGGAACGTATCTTTATCATTTGAATCACTAAAATAATCACTAAACAAAACTCAAGCCAACGAAAGAGTGAGATCGCCGCTCGGAGCGGCGATCTTACTCTTTCGTTCGCGTCAGTTCGCGACGTTTCGGATTCGGATCAGCCGATGCATGAGTGAGAGAGTTCGTGTATAGTCGCGTTCCAAATGAGGCAAATTGACAGAGATCCGAAAGAGCAGAATGAATGATACAGATACACTATTTGTATAGTTTCGAGATACGTTTCAATGCATCAGATTGAAGAAACGACTCACTGAGTCGACTCAGTAAAGAGTTACACACAACTAGTACGTAGGTTCGCCCCCTATTACATGGGACTTAAACATAAAGGCTAAATGAGGGTGTACTATTATACACCTCTACCAACCCTTCGGGAAATACAGGCGTGATATTATCACTACATAGTATAAAACAAAGTCGCTTCCCGCTGTCTGTCGCTATGTATGCTTAGATCTTTAAAACTACGCAACGGATTTTGATGCGGTTTTTTTAAATAGATAGAGTGATTCAAGAGAAATGTTTCAAGCTTTAAAATGTACACGTGCGAAGTTGAGGCGGGTCGCTAGTGTTATTATAAACTCAATATTATTAATACAAACAAAAACAAACATAAAATAGTATATTACGTACTATAAATAAACATGGTCTACGAATAGCTCCACCATGTTTTATCAATAACTGGTTCACCAATACCAGAACACCACAAGGTGTAAACGATTTTGTGTACATCCTTCAAGCCGCGTGATCTACTGGTGACAAAAATAAAATCCAAAAAGGTTTAAAAGAAGAAAAAAATAACCTGTTTTTTCATTTCCGAGTAATTTTAAAGCCCCGAGTTAACTAACTGCAAAGAACGATAACACGCTAGTCGTGTCCGCCGGCTGTTTTGCCGTGCTTTCATTCATCGATGCGAGGCCAGAAAAGAATAGTAAAAAAAGTGCCTAACGTTTTTGCTTATTTTTTTGTTGAATCCTTGTGTTTTAGATACTTAATTGAAAAAGGTGGTTTAGATAATTATGATCACTAAATACCCTATCACAAGAAAAAAAGTTCATTATTTTTTTATTTTTAATCAAGCAAAAGCCCGTGCTGTGTCAATCTACAGCAGTAATAGTAGATCATGTGGTTTTAAGGAATTACACGAATTCGTTTACACCCTGTAGAACTGGTTCGCTATACTAGAACACATCGTCATACACCAAACGGTCATTGCAGCTACAAATAAATAGTAAACTGTGTCTCAAGCAACTGAGTTGGTCCATGTCTGGTCAGCCCAAGACAATATTTCTTCACCACCGTTCATTCAAGGCACTCAACCTAATTCTTTAGCTGAGACACAACACAAAAAGTCAATCCCGTGACATATTCATCGCCTTAATCGCCAAGGACAATAACCTCTAAGGGCCAATGATTAATTATGGCCGTAAGCCTCCATTGAGAGACTGTACCAAGCTGAAACAGTGCCCCCTTTGTTCCCACAGTTACTGTAATCTTGAATAACTTAATTAATAAAGTTCTCTTGGGATCCTGTTGGTGGTGACAATAAAAGAACGATGTATAGTGTTCTTGTTTGTATAGTCTCGTGTAGTGCCGGACTTACGCGGCATCCTATGTGAGCGATCTAGAAGCGACGCGAAGCGGCGTGGCGCGACGCGAAAACAACAAATAGTCGATACCTATTGAAGTGGCCTACGTGACCAAACGCACGTGGAGTGCGATGCGACGCGGCGCGAAGTGAAGCGAACGTGATCAGTTGGCTTGATATTTTTTGGATGCGGTGCCGTACAGTGCTACTGAACTGCGACGGCGCGCGGCGGGCGGTTCACGAGCTCGTAGGACAAAGCCACCGCTTCGTATGCATCGCATTGAATTCGCGTGTCACCGCATCGGATCGCTTCGCAATTCGCGTCGCTTTGAACCGCCTACGTAAGACGCCGCGTTAAAGAATAGCACTATCCCAACTCTTCCCATGAGTGTCGTAAAAGGCGACTAAGCGATTCACTAGAGGATGGGCAGCAGCGTTCTCTGAGTACTTTAACAACCGTACTGCGATCGCCAACCCGCTTGCCAAGCGTGGCGATTACGGCAAACCTCCCCTTTCGAGGGAGGCCTATGTCCAGCAGTGGACGTTTTTCGGCTGAATAACGATGATGAAAGCATCAAGGGTCTTAGAACAAAAGTTTAAACATTTGTTAAACCTGAGTGTAAAGTAATTATTCCAAGGCTTAGTAGGCGTTTCGGCCGCTGAGTTTCGTCCGTAATTATGTTTCTGACGTTGCTTTGCCTCTAAAAAAGGATTCGTCCGAAACACCACTAAAAAATATTGATAATAATGAAATTCCTGTTTCCACCGGATCGGACGAAACTCAGCAGCCGAAACGCCTACTAAGCCTATTCCAACATAAACACTCAGGGCCAATCATTGAAGCCGAATCGTTAATTCAGATAGTTCTCTTTACATAACATAATTACCGCAATACTGTCCCACTGCTGGGCACGGGCCTCTTCTTAGAATGAAAAGGGTTTACGCCTTAGTTCACCACGTTGGCCTGTAGTGTCATTCTGTAAGAAACCCACCTCAATATCGACGGTAGTTTGTGGAGAAACTTGGTGTGGTGTTCCTCCAACCAAAGGGAGGATCCTCCAACCAGGCGGAGTCTTATGCCTGGTGGGCTACTGCCCAACGGTTGATTTTGGGAGGTTGTATACATATATACTATCTGCGTGTATCCTTGATTGCGCGATGTAGGATAGTTCGCATGTGGCGAGATAGATGCCGCCACATCACTCCCCCCTGAGACCGGAGGTCGATCGTCTTGATGAGTCAGCGGTCGTTGAGTCTTGAGAACTTGCCAGGGCCAGTGAGGGGTTCCTTTGAGTCGAAACCGGATACCGCGTCATTCTAGTGAGTCGGAACTGTGAGAGCGATGAGTGGTGGCTGTGGACTGCGTCGACCAGGAGAGAAATGCCTCTGCTCGTTGACCGGCCGATGTGCAGTATATATGCGCCGAGGATGCTGGCTGGCTGTGGGACTCGCTGCTTGCTGCTCGATTGAATGCTGAGCTGCTGAGGGAGTGATGATGTGGCTGCCGAGGCTGCGAAGGTTGTGTGTGACGTCACCAATGTGGAAACACTGTCTGTGACGATCACGTCGGGGTCACCAATGTGGAGAAACTTGGTGTGGTGTTCCTCCAACCAAAGGGAGGATCCTCCAACCAAAGGGAGGATCCTCCAACCAGGCGGAGTCTTGTGCCTGGCGGGCTACTGCCCAACAGTTGATGTTGGGAGATTGTATATATACTATCTGCGTGTTAAATCTTGATTGCGCGATGTACGATAGTTCGCATGTGGCGAGATAGATGCCGCCACAAGTTCGATATCCATAATGTCACAGTATGGATAATAGAAGCAAATAAATAACACACAGATAATCGACAGTATAATCATTATCGCGTAGTTTTGTTATCCACGCTGTGTCACGACAAGTGTCTAATTGACAGTCGCGATCGAGGCGAGATTCTTACAGAACTGGGGCCTAATTCTCCTAAAATAAATTGTTGCCAAACGCAATCGAACCACAACCGTCAGTCAGTTTTTGTTTTCGAAAACTTTCAAAATGGTGATTTTGTTTTTTGTGTCAAACAATTTTATAGTGAAAAAAAATTTAATGAGGTGAAAACAACCCTGTTTAAGGCGTACTGCCAAACATTCTACACGGGTAGTTTGTGGGTTAACTGCACGCGGAGGGCACTAGATGCCCTGCGGGTGCAATATAATAATGGGTTCAGGGTTCTGTTGAGGTTGCCCCGATTCTGTAGCGCGTCTGGCATGTTTGCTTCAGCGAGAACCGACGACTTTTTTGCCATCCGGAGGAAAAAGACCGCATCCTTAATAAGTAGAATGAGGGCTAGCACCAACAGCATTCTGAAAACCCTAGCTGAAAAACACGATGCGCCAATATTTAAACACGCTGTCAGGTTGCTCGTGCGGCAGGGGGAGTAGACATGGTTTTTTATTTGATTGATTATTTTATTTTGATTATTGTTTTATTTTTGATTATTTTATTTTGATTATTGTTTTATTTTTGATTATTTTATTTTGATTATTGTTTTTATTTTTGATTATTTTATTTTGATTATTGTTTTTATTTTTGATTATTTTATTTTGATTATTGTTTTATTTTTGATTATTTTATTGTTGATTATGTTATTTTTGATTATTTCTATTCTTTCAATTTAATTAATTAATGTTACTAACCCTTAGTTGATAAGGTATTGCTGTACTAACCATTGGACCAGTGTTGTCAAATTTAATAAATAAATTATTATTATTCCCTTTATTCATATAAACACATATAAAATTACATTTTTAAATATTTCCATATAAAAAAAAAACAAAAACATTTAAAAATATAAATTAATTAATTAATAATAAATTAATAAATTATTATTATTATTATTATAGCTTTTGAAATTGAGAACTGCCTGAATGAACGGTTCGGCCTTGGTTCAGTTGTGATTTATCAAGATTTATTTTAGGAGAATTGGGCCCCTGCACTGCTGTTTTGGGTTGGCGGACTACACATACCATTGGGAACATTTTGGCAATTCGTTACACAAATAAAACCATTTTAACAGTTTTGCGTGAACGGAAACTGACTGACGGTTGTGGTTCGTTTGCGGTTTGCTTTAAATTTTGTTAGTGGAATACTTTACTACTCATTAAATTATCAAAATATTTGGTTCTGTTTTTGTTGCTTTTGTGAAGAAAACTGTCTGGATGAACGGGTTTGTTTCTTTTCGGTTGCAATTGCTCAACATTTTTGTTAGTAAAAATAGGTCTGTTTTGTTTAAATCACTGTTAAATGATTGTTTTGTAATAGCCGATTCCTATGATTTATCGAGCGTTAAATTATTACAATAACTAGCGAACCGCCCCGGCTAAACGTGTACGTTTTATAGCTTAAAACCTTCCTCTTGAATCATTCTATCAATTAAAAAAAAACCGAATCAAAATCCGTTGCGTAGTTTTAAAGATCTAAGCATACATAAGGACAGACAGACAGCGGCGAATTTGTTTTATACTATGTAGTGATGATGCCAATATACGATGTATGACAAAAAATGATCTATATATATATAAATGTATCCCTATTTCCCTTGGTCACGGCATCACGCGTGAGCGGCTGGACCGATTTTGCAAAAAATTTTCTTACGTTAGTACCATTTTTCACAGGTAAAATTAGCTTGCAATATGCGTAATTGCCAAATAAAAATGCTACTCTTGGTAAGCAAAACGATTCGTTTTTGTCCATAGAAACCGGGCAATAGACAGCAAGGTTTGGTATGTCTACACCAGTGCGCTTTCATGTTCATCTTGCGCTTTCAACTTTCAATTCCTCTTGCGTCAAGCGCATGCAATATTGATTGCCATAAGACGCATGCAGCTTATCGTCTACACCGGTGCGCCTCGGTCAGTCGTCAGTCGACATAGGGGCATGCGCTTTTGTCGAACTAGTATTAAGGCATGCGCAATGGCGCTTCACGCATGTTTCAGACGAAGACGCAAGATGAACATGAAATTGCACTGGTGTAGACATAGCTATATTCTTTTAAGTGTTTCCATAATAAAAAAAATCTCTCAGAATCCCGGATTAGAATAACGCATTAATTTCAAAAGAGCCGCATACGTTTCAAAAGAATTCCTTCTAATTTTGCATCTGTATCACCGCGCCATACGTTATCTGTGACAATAGACGCATGATGTATCTGTGGCGGACTGGACCCGTATTTTAATGTCCCCTATACGGCCAGCTATTAATCATTTTTGGGCTCAGCCTATGACCTTTGTCCTTACCGTGGAGGTTATACCGTTCTTTGCAAAGGACATATTTATGGGAAAGACAAAATGGCGCTTTGATTATCATTGTGCTTTTTCTAGAGTATTTCGACCATTGTTATTGCAAAATATGTCAGTAGAATAATACGCTAGAAGTTGATTGATATCGTTGCTATGAGTGAACTGCAGCCTATAATACCTAGTAATATTTTGAATGCGGAAGTAACTTTGTCTATCTGTATGTTACGCTTTCACACCTAACCAGCTGAACCGATTTTGATGAAACTTGGTATAGAGATAGTCTGGAACCCGAAGAAGGACATAGGCTACTTTTATCCCGAAAACCTCGAAATATCCACGCGATAAACGACGTTCACGCGGATGAAGCCGCGAACGACCCCTAGTTGTAAATAAATCCCACCTTGAACAACAATTTTGGAACGAAGAAGAGCTATAACAATTTATGTGAAAGTCCAAAACTCACTCTTTACCATCCTGTACTGTCTCCCACTCTTGGGCAGAGTTCTCCTTCTATTTTACAGCATGTTAACTAACAAAATACGTTCCCGTTAACCAGCAATACTATTGCGTCCATACAAACTAAAAAAATATTTCCAACCAATATAAAAATGAAAAAAATAAATATCAAAAAATAAAAAACAGATACGTAAAAGCAACTCTTACTTTACATGCGCACTTGTCTGTCAATGTGGAAAACCAGTTTTTTATTTTGGTTTAAATCGGCCGTTCCGTTTTTTTTTTCATTTTTGTTGTTTCGTTTATTTTTTTGCTTATTTCTGTATTTTTATTTATTAATGACTAGCTTTTGCCCGCGGCTTTGCTCGCGTTCGTTTAGAATTTTAGGTACAATAATATAAATCAATCATGATTCGAAAGACACATGGCGCCATCTATTATCGTTATTGTTGTTTTCCTCGGGAACCGTACTTTATTTCGGGATGAAAGGTACCCTATGTCCGTTTCTGTACACCTGACAACGTATATGCAAAATCTCAGGATGATCGGTTCAGTGGTTTAGGCGTCAAAAGGTAACAAACAAACAAACTTACGTTCGCATTTATAATATGAATTAGGAAGTTAGTATGTAGATTAACGGGTTTAAAGGAAGCCCTTTGTTATTATACATACTGTATTTCTACTTATCGCAAAGCTGTGCCATTTCCATCAACCCCGTCATACCACCATAATTTCCATTTTATCCACATCACGATAAACACGTAAGAACCCACCTAACCCATGCAGCCCTTGACAAAAAATCACCGAATTAAGAGTCCGTTAACGCAACACTGATGCGAAGTTGAGCATCCCCCTCGTCGAGTCAATTAGGAGTGATGTCGCGGCTCGTCCACTTATTTACGTTGACCTAATCTTATTTCAACTTATTTGGGCCCGAATTTTCAACAAAATATGTTAATTTGAATGGAATTTGGGGGACAGTGTATTAGGTAAGTTTTGTACTGCGAGAGAGCTCGAAGCTAGACGGTTTTTTATGGTAAACAACATGAACCCCCCTGTCTCTCGTTGTAATTTTATTTGATAAAAGCAGCAACCTAAGCAGAAATAAATACAGCTTTTTACCTAAATGTTTTAGTTTCACTCATCTATTAGAAAATTAACAGTTCACTGTAATACATAGGCCAATCCAAAATAGGGCGATAAATGCCTATAGACACCACTCTGGGCATTGACCATAAATGGCCATAGTCACAGGTTGGTGACCGCAAAGCCAGTATTTATATATATTATTATGTATGTGTAAGTAAACACGTATCTAAATTCAAAAACAATTTGCGTCTAAAATATATAATAAAATATTACAGTGCAACAAGTCTAAGAAATACCTTTTTACGTTTCACATTCAACCACTGCTCGCCGAGCAATCCGATTGGCTGTTGGTCAAATTCAGGAGCCAATCACGGCACCGGAGACATTCCTAATCCAATAAATGTGAAAATCTGACAGCTGTCAAAAGGTATTTCTTAGATTTGTTGCACTGTACACACATAGTTTGTACAAACACACTAATTATAGTATCCAATATTTCTTTATTAAAATCTATTCTCTCAATTAAATTTGCTGTTTAAGTTTGCTATAGTGTATTTATATTTTCAATTGCCTTCTGAAGCTCTATCTCTTTTAAATCTTGTAGCTTGTCCTACACCACTAGCCTTACCGTCAAGCCGTCAGTATTTATTTAGGCGGAGACAATTAATCAGTCCGGGAGTGTTTAGTGCCTGTTTAAATAACACTAGTCTGTTTGAGATTCCGTCAGTGACTTCATTTTAGTCGCGTTTACGATTTGTTTGTCTCTTAAATGGCTCCAGAGCTTCATTTGTTTGTTTGTGAGATGTTTGTATTGGATACGGAGTGATTTTAGTTGTCAGTTGACTGTTGTATTCCTCGTTTTCGTGCTATTTCGATCCTTTGTTACAGTTCTTTGGCTCTTCGTCTGTTTTGCGAGAAAGCGACTAACTTTCATAAGTGCTAAGTCAGGTAGATGTATAGTAGCATCTACCTCTCTATTGCAAAGCTCTGTTTACTATGTTTTTGAAGAGATTAGAGTGCAGTGGAATATCTATCACACCACATGCGAATTACGCAACACAGCGGTCGTGTAGCAGACTACAGCTACATTAATGACAACTCTCAAAGTTGATGCCATGACAGATCCTACACTGCGATATCAAGATTTGACACGTGGATAACATAGGTATACAAGGTTAGTCGGAAATGGGGTACTAATCCGCAGGCCGCTTAAAGTATCACTGATGACGGTTTTAAAGCAAGTGTTAAAATTTCAAAACTCGATCATTTTTATTTCCATGTAAAATTATTTTTATTTTAGTTTTTTCAAAAATTCATCATCCCTGCTTTAGTTACGTATACATAAAATGGAACTTCTAATTCGTGATCCCAAATATGACCTAAAATGTTAATACATAACTGAGGTTAGATAGATTTTAGCGTATTTTTTTGTAAATTTTGAACAGCTATTTGACGATTGACTTTTGGGGTTGGTACTTTAACACCTTTTCGGATTAGTACCCCCTTTCTGACTAACTTTGTATACAATCGCCCAACATTAACTGTTGGGCAGTAGCCCGCCAGGCATAAGACTCCGCCTGGTTGGAGGATCCTCCCTTTGGTTGGAGGAACAACATAACTTGTTGCTTCAGATTCCTTTCAATGTATTAATACGGCTGATTTATTCTACATAAAAGTCCGCGCATTTTATTTTGGCCGCGCCTGAACACAGCTTCGCCAAAATTTTGCGCTCGTAGAAAGAAAACAGTTCTTATAAAAAATTAATATTAAATTAACTTTGACTGCATCGTTGGTCTAGTGGTCACAAGCGCGTCTGCTGAACGTGAGGTCTCGGGTTCCATCCCCAAGTCGGGTAGTGTTATGGGTTTTTCCGTGTGGAATTTCTCAGTAGCAGCCCGGAATCTGGTTCGCCCCGGTTGATGAAAGAAAGAAAGAAAATACATTTATTTAGCACAGACTAAAAAGGCACACATTATAAAATAAAGCAGAAAAAAAACAAAAGAAATTAGCAGGAGTGTGCCTCACGGCTGCGCCAAAAAGGCCCAGTTCAGCAAAAATGCCAGACAACTAGTGCCTGACGCTGGTTTTCAACTGGGCCTGAAGTGTGAGGTGACAGATGTAAGTCAGCTTTATGCAACGTGTGTATGCTTAATTAAATAAAATAAATAAATATATAAATTGTACAGTTTAAAAATAATAATAACAACGAACAAGCGCAAATAAAATAAAAAACAAAAATAAAATAAAAATACAAAAAAGAGAAAATTAACATAATTTATGTACATAACACAAATCTTTATACCTAAACATATAACAGCATACAGCATACAATAGCATTAAGCTCGCCCACTATTACATGGAACTTAAACATAACGGCGAAATGAGGGTATACACACCTCTGCTCAACCCTTCGGGGAATACAGGCGTGATTGTTAGTTAGGTTATAATATTTTTATATTAACTTTGTTTAATATCTTGCTCTTCATTTACAGATTTTGAAAATAATGTATAGTCAGCGAGAAAAATTGCAGTTTTCACAAAATTTATAGATAGATAGATAGATTCATTTATTTGCCTGAAATATGGTATTTTACAGATTTTATAACACATACACAATAGTTCTTCTTATTCCGCCTACTAAATTTGGCATGCAAATGTGACAATAATAATGATTCTAATTTAAACAAAATTAATCCATTTAAACAAAATAATTAAATTACAATGTCAAAAAAAATGCATGTTTTAGCTGATATACATTTCAGATCTGTTGGTTGAGTGAAGGTTTGGGTGGACGTTCTGATGCATTATCCTTTCTTATATTGTCTGGCCGGGCTAAATCTGGTACATTTAACTATGCCACCTAGGCTTACTCCCAGAGTAACCACTATGACTGACACATGCTACCTAAATAAATACCTTAACTCCAAATTCTCTGAATAACACGTTTCACGTCATAATCCTATTTGGTAAACAAGCCGTTCAATTCTGAGAAATAATATACAGGTTGAGTTTTTAATTGGACGTATTTCTTTTCAGGCGCCCCTTATACCTACCCACCCTAGTCGGAAGTCAAGAGTTTTCGAGAAAATGCAATTTATATAATTGTTTGAAAAATACCTGGTTTTCTGTATAAATATTATAAATTTTTAAAGTATCAAATTAAATGGTTCAATGTACATATTAACTTGTAGCTGATAAGCTATGTCTAGAACAGTGCGCTTTCATGTTCATCTTGCGTCTTCGTCTGAAGCATGCGTGAAGTGCCATAGCGCATGCCTTAATACTAGTTCGACAAAAGCGCATGCCCCTAGCGCACATGTATGTCGACTGACGACTGACCGAGGCGCACCGGTGTAGACGATAAGCTGTATGCGTCTTATGGCAATCAATATTGCATGCGCTTGACGCAAGAGGAATTGAAAGTTGCAAGCGCAAGATGAACATGAAAGCGTACTGGTGTAGACATACCGATACGTTAACAAAGTTTTCTAGGTATTGGAATGTTCAAACATATTAACTATATCCTATTTTACAGTTAGGTGGGTCCTGATGTTTCTCTACAAAACGTTATTATTCAAAATATAACAATTATTTTTTAAAAAACAACATGTTTAATATAGCTATTTTACTGTTTTTGATGATGTCGTTCACATCTTTTCGATAGCAATCTCCTTACGCCTACAATTTACGAAATGACCGCTAGTCAGGACTTGTCTTTGGTTCAACAGAGTATAGTTGAAAGTAATAATTAAAGGTTAATTAAATATTTTTGGAACTTACCTCAAGTACATGGTGAAGAATGATGTTTATCTCCAAAGTTTACTATTACACTAAGTGTAAAAAAAGCGAAAAAAAAACACATTCATTACATCAGATATTTTATACATACTTTAACGCCTTATAAGGAATACGTCGAATTAAAGTCCATCCTGTACAAAATCCTCCATCAAAATAAAACGTGTAATCCGCACGTCACTATTCCAATATAATATTCTCACTGCGTTACGACCCATTAGCGATTCCCTGTGAGTCCAGCAAGGGAGTGTAATCCCAAATATTAGGGATGGGCGTTTAGATGCGGGTTTACTTTGATGTAATATGAGTAATACTCGAAATTGGGGCTTGAAAAGGGTAATTTCTTTCTATCTTTGTCAAATTGACTTTCAAATCTTTTTTATTTCAAGTAGACCAGATCACTGGTGCTTTCAAAAGGTCAACACTATGTTTAAAGTAGTAGGTCCTATGGTGAAGAGCCGGCAGAAAACTCCATTGACGCTCTTTTAAATAAAATAAATGGTTTGTCAATTTTAATTGTAGTAATGTAAGAACAATGCAGATTAATGTATATGTTACGGGTAATAGCCGAAGTGTGGCTACACCTAGGTTTACCCGGGTACAACTAGGTGCAGCCGGCCACATGCGGTTAAACTTTGATGTATCCTACTTATCTTCGGTTAGAACTAGGTTTACCCTTCATCATAGCGGGTAGAACTAGGTGCAGCCGCACACCGGTGCGCGGTGGTTAAGGGGAACCCCTTCGTGTTAGGTTACTTTAAACCCTGTAGACAGAAATAGGAGCCCCACCTAGCGGGGCTCCGTCGACTTAAGCTACACCTAGTTCTAACCAACTGCTATTGGTTGCACCTAGTTGTACCCGGGTAAACCTAGGTGTAGCCGCCATTCGGCTTTTACCTGTAACATATACATGCAGAAAACAACATAAAAATGCATGAGAAAGTTAGCCTTTTAAAACGATTGCCATAGCAGTTGCGAGCTGATCAGTCCCAACAGACAGCGCCCGTTCACGAGCATGACGCATACATCGGCGTCGCTCAGCTCAACCTTGTTGCAGGGACCTCAGCGACCCGATGCACAACGCCACCATCAGCAGGACATTTTAGTGAGCATGACAGGAGGAGCATATCGTAAGAGTCGACACGACACGACAAAATGTAGTAACGGCTCCGAAACTATACGACACTACTTGTAACTTGTATGAACTGTACCCCAAATGTGAGTTTTTTTACGTTACTACTGTAGTTGCGTCACGCCAAAAATGTATGAAAATTTAGGCAGAGCCTCTAGCGGCAAATAGCGTGACTAAAAATTTGTTTGACATTTTTGGCGTGACGCAACAACAGTAGTAACGTAAAAAACTCACACTTGGGGTACAGTTCACTGTATTTCAGTAAACAGTTCATATTTAGTTCAAATATTATACCTCCCATCAATGGCGTTATTTATGGAGTGGCTCGTGGCTAATTTACAACCGTGCGTATCTTACGATTTGCAAGGTTAAGCTGCGCTTGACGCGGTCTGTCAGTGGATGGGTGACCATTTGTTACACATCAAGACCTCTCCGTGTCACGGAGAGAACGTTAAGCCGACCATCTCGGGTGTCATATGAATACCTTGTGGAGGAACCAAGTGTGGTGTTCCTCCAACCAAAGGGAGGATCCTCCAACCAAAGGGAGGATCCTCCAACCAGGAGGAATCTTGTGCCTGGCGGGCTACTACCCCACAATCAATGTTGGGTGGCTGTATACAGGGTTAATTGAAAAACACCTACAACCTCTTAAGGGGTCATTGTACTCATCATTATGAACAACTTTTACTATGGGACCAAATGAGAAATCGCGAAAAAAAAACAGCTGTTCCCTACATTTTGACGACCTAAGCGAACATAAATGTAGGGAACAACTGTTTTTTTTTTCGCGATTTCAAATTTGGTCCCATAGTAAAAGTTGTTCATAATGATTAGTACAATGACCCCTTAATAGGTTGTTGGTGTTTTTCAATTAACCCTGTATATGCTATCTGCTCGCCGAATGTTGATATCGCGATGCAGGATAGTTCGCATGCGGCGTGATAGATGTCGCCACAACCTATTGGTATGTCTACACCAGTGCGCTTTCATGTTCATCTTGCGCTTTCAACTTTCAATTCGTCTTGCGTCAAGCGCATGCAATATTGATTGCCATAAGACGCATGCAGCTTATCATCTACACCGGTATGCCTCGGTCAGTCGTCAAGATGGACGCGTGTGAACTTGTAGCGAACCCACCAGTGACGGATTAGCGTGCGCTAGGGGCATGCGCTTTTGTCGAACTAGAATTGAGACATGCGCTATGGCGCTTCACGCATGCTTCCGACGAAGACGCAAGATGAACATGAAAGCGCACTAGTGTAGCTGTAGATATACCATATGACAGTCGTTACGGGAAGTTAGAAGCTTGAAAGTCTGACAACTGGTCTAACCTTAGGATAGCGGCATTGCCCAGTAACTGGGTTGAGAAGGCTTGATGGAAGTCGATCCGTGTAAAATACTGATATTCAGCCGCGTCTGGTTAGACTGGTAGCTGACCCCAACTTAGTTTTGAAAAAGCTAGGCAGTAGAAGAATGGCGTAATATACAGGGTTTAAACGAATTCGTGTTTTTCCTTCAAACCGCGTGATCTATTAGTGACACAGATTATCCCTAAATTGGAATTTCTGAAAAAAAAAACAGTTTTTTTTTATAAAAAATAAATATTTTCTATTTCTGAGTCACTTTAGAGCCCCGAGTTAACTGACTGCAATGAGCGATGTCGCGTTAGTCGTACCCGCCAGCCATGTTTCATTAATTTGTGCGTGGCATCGAAACGTTCATTCAAATAAAAAAAAATTGAAAGAAAAACCTCATTTTTTACTGTTTCCTTAGTGTTATAGATACGATCAATAACCGCTACCGCATGAAAAAAAAAAGATTATGATTTTTTTTATTTTTAATCAAGCTGAATCCCGTGCGGGGCCAATCTTCACCAGTTATAGATCATGTGGTTTTAAGGAATTACACGAATTCGTTTAGACCCTGTATTTCTATTGTGATTTCATTGCTTTAAGACTCCCATCCCTACTTAAACATCATTATTTAGCTTTGATGTCTTCCATTTTGGACGTTAAATACATGGAGAAGAAGGATGGCGAAGATCAAACCCGAGACATGTACGTCGTTTCCGATTGGGACCCAAGGATTAATTTTAACCAAACGTTTGTTTCCGGTGAGGGAATGAGGAAGATATTGTTTTGTTTGGTCCTTTTGAAGAATATTGGTCCTTGTGTACGGAAATACGCATGTATGCTACATCAATGTTTCGTCTTTTGCTTACTTATATTATGTATTCGTATCACCCCATAAAGCAGTGAAAACCTAGCAGTTGAACTCTTACCTTTCATACATAAAGGTCTAAGTTCCACCTTTACCCACAACTCTGACTTTTCGAATTCATTGTATGGGTCAGAATTTGCTAATCATAGAAAATTATCTTGAGGAAACCTGCACACTTGAGAAGGCTCCAAAAAGTTCTCGATGATGCGTGTAGTTCGCCAACCCGCACCAGGTCAGTTTGGTGGACTAGAGCCTAACATCCTTCTCATTCTGAGAAGAAGCCCAAGTCCATTAGTGGGCAGTATATGGCTGATCATGTATATTACCCCAAAATAGTCTACTGCAGTAAGCGCTTTCAATAGACCCCTGTTATAAACGGTTGCAAGAGAATATACAGTGCTTTCCATCCACGAAAACGCGTCGCAATCCTTTTTGTGAGAGGTAGCTGCGTGGTGCGTATGCACACATCTCTTACTACTCCGTGGCGATAGAACTAGCAGAATAGCAATTTGTAATGTACACTTTTGCACTGTAGCGATTTAGACAAAGAGTGGGGCGCGTCTTCATGAATTGACCACTCTGTAGCCGTCAACACCAAGATTGGAAAACGTATTAGTGTTCCCAGTCTTGCTATTAGAGCAGACGAGGATGCTGCTGAACCCTGCTACAATCCCTTGGCTTCATCGTTCAGCCAACAGACGTCCACTGCTGGACATAGGCCTCCCTCAAACAATGTTGGGGGGGTTTGCCATAATCGCCACGCTAGGCAGGCGGGTTGGCGATCGCAGTATGCTTGTTAAATTACTCTAAGAACGCTGCTGCCCATCCTTTAGTGAATCCCTTAGTCGCCTTTTACGACACCCATAGGAAGAGATGGGGTAGTGCTATTCTTTACGTCCGGCACTACACGGACTACCCTTTGCTTGCATGTCAGCAATTTAAGAATAAAGGTGCTTCCGGAATACTTTTTCGTTTGCTTGTTATTTTTGTCAACTTGACATATATTTGCGACGTGAAGGTTGAAGCCGATGCACGGTCTACAACTTGCCCTAGTTTAGCTTTAGCGAAATCGTTTGTGTCTTTCAGCCGAGAGTTTATCTCTTTCGGCTTATATTTTATGGCATAGTTTGGAAAGATAATACTTTAATTTCAATACCTAAGAAAGAACATACTTAAATTTATTTTCACCCTAACATGACGCATAAAAATAAAATAAAAGTATACACAAAACCAAAAATAAGCTATTGGGAAAAATATGTGTCACATACACGCAAAACGGTCATCGCTCAGTATAATCACAGTCTACCTAGATCTTACTCCTTACAGTCGGTCAACGTAGAACATTGTCGCAGAGCAATCGTGCGGGGGGTTGCGGGGTGAAGGGGCGGAAGTTATGTCCCGAGTAGCCATACTGCATACTTGGGACATAAGCTCCGCCCCTACATAATTTTGACATTTCATAGGACCTGTCAAATGTATGGGCGTTGACCCACTGTATGTAGTAAGTAGGTACACTGTGGTATAATGCTGTAACTCACGTGCGAGACAGAACCACGGCGCAGGTTTTAAGCAACAGCTGGCGTTGACATGATGTTGGTACCTGGATGAAAGACAGTAGTAACTCTATACTCATATCTCTTTTTCTGTACTGCCTAGCCTTTTCCCAACTATGTTGGGTTCATCTTCCAGTCTAATCAGATGCGGCTGAATACTAGTATTTTACATAAAGCGACTGCCATCAGACCTCCGCAAACCAGCGCTACTGGGCAATGCCGATATCCTACTAAGGTTAGACTGGTTGTCAGACTTTTGGGCTTTTGACTACCTTTAACAACTGTCATAGGTGTTCATATGACACTCTGGACCGACGGGTCAACGTGCACGAGGTACGGAGAGGTCGATGCGTAACGAACGGTCACCCAGCCACGGATTGACCGCAGCAAGCATAGCTTAACCTTGTAAATAATCTGCGCGGTTGATAAGTAGCCATGAGCTCCTCGTACTCACATCTCTTATCAAGGGTTAAAGAGGTACGCTTGCTTAAGCGGTTTATGATAGAGAATAGAGATCCATGCTTATACAGGCGGTTTTGATCACCACCATGACCTCAGAAGTTCTTCTTGGCAAGTCGAACCTGTGGCTGTGGACAAATGGCAATCGATGATCGCTAGAGAATAGAAACGACAATGAGATGTACTGGATTGACATAAGCTTTCGACCGGTCAAGCGATCTGTTATGTCATTTCCATACATTTAATTGGCGTATCTATTCTCTGGCGATCATCGATTGCCATTTGTATACAGACGCTGGTCTATTAGCGATTTCGTGAGTATGTTTGAAAGTAACATTAATTGTGGCGATCTTAATGATGCTTTCACGGAGCGTACTGTTTCTGCGCTAAGGTTCGTTCCATGAATCACGTCCTTATGTGAGCAGCGCGAGATAATTTTCTGGTTGTATAATCTCGTGCCAAGACGAGATAATATATGGCTTAGGAACTCGTCTCCACACGAGATAATGCGACGAGAAAAGTATTACGCGCTGCGCAGGTTAACCCGGCTGGGCACAGCTAAAGATAATTAATTTCCTGGTTTGGATGTTAAGAGCATGTGTGAGTGTGTGATGACACCAATAACACAAAGTATGCTTGTGGGAGTTGTTGTAGTGTCGTATGAAGTGTTAATTAATTTTATTAACAAGTGTCAACTCAACACCGCCAATAAGGACCAGACAATCGAACGCTTCACACTAAATTAAACAAAATTAATTAGATTATAAATCACGAGCCATATCGCAAGTTGCCACTTGTTACCCCTTTCATGTTAACGTTAATTAATCAATTAGGTGATGTCAAGATAAATTTATAATAACGAAAATTATATTTCAATTCTCACACAGACCGCGCGAGGAGTCCCACAGACTCTTGCAGATTCCCGCTGTATTTTACGTAGCTAGCTTAATTAATAATTATAATTCGTACAGTTTGTAGCGAGAAAATAAAGCGATTCTGTTATCGTATTCGCAAACATTTGACTCCGCAATCTGACGAGGAGTTGGAAGTCCCGATGTTTAGAGTGAGCATTTTAGGAACATTTTATTCTTTGAACAACAATCTGTGTTCTAATTCTATGGGCAGATGCGAGTGCGTGGATGGCCTGTGAATATATGAGATTCCGGGGTCTTTGTAGGGCTTATTTGTAAGTTGGAAAATAGGCCATTTGAGAAGGTATTACTAAATACTGGTAGTGGGAGATATTTTTTATGTGCGGCGTTTGGAAAACAGTACAGGGAAGTAAGCAAATAATGGAATCGTATGCCTACCTAATATGGAATAACAATTAATTTTAATTGTTATTCCTTATTAACATTAACGTTGTTATTCTCGTTTGTTTGTTGCACATACATATAAATAATATTTATAAATGCACATCCTTAAAAAAAACATATATTTCAAAATATCAAAAATAGCAGCCCACCGGAATTGCGGGCAGGGTTCATGCTGCTGGCGGTCAAGGCTCCAGAGAAAGGAACCTTCTTACTATGCATGCCGTGTCAAAGAGTACTACTTTCTTTTGCAAGGCGTTGATCCTGCTGCTCAACGAGAGCCTCATAAGGTGTTGATCGAGGCCATTAGCTGTAACGACTATCAGGACAATGACTGCTAAGTCCACGTCCCACATCCCACATGCCCACAACCTAGTGTAAAGCTGGCTTCCCACGGTGCGTGGTAGCGCGCACCGGCTGTTTGTGGTATCATCCATAAAATCACGCACCGTGGGAAGCCACATTATGAGGGTGCGTGATTCGAAGCTATTTATACGGCGCACCGCTCCGCATGCGTCCGCGTTACCACGGACGAGTCTCTTCCCATGGTGCGTTGTTGCGAGCTCGTGCGTCGCGGTGCGCGATGCCACTCACCGTGGGAAACAAGCATAAAAAATCAATATTTTTAATTTTTATTTAAATTGTTTATATTGCGTTTCTTATAATATTGTTTATGATCTATTTATCCTTCGAATATTATAAATGTGAGTTTGTGAAGATGGATGGATGGATGTTTGTTACTCGATCACGCATGAACGGATTTGAATGAAATTTGGCACAAAGATGGACCATGTCCTGGATTAACACACAGGATATTTTTTATCCGGATACATGAAGTAGTTCTCCTAGAATGCGAGTCAAGCCGCGAGCAGGAGCTAGTATATTATATCGAAGGAATCAATTGTCGATTTCCGCTTACTTTGGATAAAAAACAATGAAATAGATTAATAGACCAGACACTAGGTAGTTTTACCTTGCAAAAGGTTGGTCAGTCCTGAATTTTGGATATGTGTTTTTAGGTGTTCTTAAAGACTTAGAACCCCAAAAATTAGTTTTTATTAAATAACTCCGTATCTATGGGTTTTACGCCAAAAATAGTGCCGACCAATTTTGTAGAAAATTAAAATTCGTACAATTCTTGTCGTGAGTATTTTTTCTGTAGCTAATACTTTACGACATATTGCCAATTAAGTACAGTAGACGAAACACGCAAACACAATTTTTGGGGTCTTTAATTCAAGATGGCGGAGCGCACCGAGGTCACTCAAGGTCAAAAACTTGACGTTTTTACAAGAACACCTTAATATAACACATATCCAAAATTCAGGACTAACCGACCTTTTTTTGCGACTGGGCTATAATTAATTATCTCATCAGTTCATTATAAATTTTTAATAGTTACCAATCATACGATTTAACTCCAATCTATACCATTATTTGCGAATTTAAAGCAAATATTTAATGCAAATAGAGAGCTCAATTAAATGAATGACGATATGTATTTTGACCATGTTAAACTACATTATAATTTAGCAGCTCAATATATATTTTGCGTTTCGTAATTCCACATAGTCCACAATTTGAGTTGTCGGCAAATAATTAGCATTTAAATTGTACCGCGGCAAACAACGAACGCGTGAACTAGGACGACGGAGGGGTTGGGCCCGGTTCCGGGGTGCGGGGTGCGGTGGCGAGTTTATTAATAGGGCTCTTCTAAAATGCTGATTTCATCCTTTATGTGCTTTCGTGTTTTGTGATAGGGTTGTGCCATATTTTAAATTATTATCTGTATTTATTATTGTAGGTGACAGTCGTGTGAGCCTTCCTCAGCAAAGTCGGAGCATTTTGAAATTAATTATTATGGGAGTTCATTACGGTTGTAGATTTATCTAAATGCTACTAATCTATATATATAAAAGGAGAAGCTGACTGACTGACTGATCTATCAACGCACAGCCTAAACCGCTGGGCTTAGAAACTTGAAATTTTGACCGTAGGTTCCTTTTGTAACATAAGCATCCACTAAGAATGGATTTTTCGAAATTCAACCCATAAAGGGGTGAAATAGGGGATTTAAGTTTGTATGTAAGTATGTCACTTTTGAAGTAAGAAGTATGAAATTAAATATTAAGGTTTCTGGTTAGAAATAAAGCTACACGTGTTTGAGCGTTTTTGAAAATTCAACTCCTAAGGGGGTGAAATAAGTGTTGAAAGTTTGTATGAGAAATCTGTTACTTTTGAAGTCAGAAGCATGGAAATATAAATGTAGGCTCTTGGTGAGAAATAAATATACATACGAAATACTACAAAACAGAATGAAATAAATATAAGGGGGCTCCCATACAACGAACGTGATTTTTTTGCCGTTTTTATAGATAATGGTACGGAATTCTTCGTGCGCGAGTCCGACTCGCACTTGGCCGGTTTTTTTCTTGTATCGAAAACCCGCTTTAAGAGAATAGCTCAAACCGTGGTGAAAAGATTAGCCAGTCAGCAAGGTTGGTAGCGGGGCTGACAGCCCAGGGTGCGCCGGACGTACTTAAGTATCGTTATTCATGGAGGCTCTTTTCATGCACCCTCATGTAGGTATTTATAGTAAATAAATAAGATTACAACAATATTTTTTCATAATCCTTTTTACTCAACAAATATTTAAAGCAAACGACTTAATGTTGAACAAAATAATAATATAAAAGATGGAATAACAATATTATGTTTGTTCCGTTGATTGGAAACTCGGAAAAATCTCATTTCCTACGGGATATGAGGGGATTCTTTGAAGGTCCCTATTGTGAAACAATGGGAATTATATCAATATATACTAATACTTTTACTAATCTCTTACTGTGTGCTCTTTGGTGAGTAAGGGGCACACATAATTATAATAATGCCGTGTCGGGCTAGAACATAAAACTGCCTCACCACACTCTGGGAATAGACGCGTGTTGTAAGATCCAACAAAGCCCAGCACGCTTGGTGGTAGGATCTATATGGTCCGCCTGGCTAGCAACCACTCTCACATTAAAGTCGGGCGCCAAGCAGTTTACTGTGTTTCATCGCGTATATGTATGTGAGAGCCAGAGGGGTATGGGGGAATCTCTTCCCTTATCTTCCAACGCGACAAAATGTTTTGACTTAGTCGCTGACTTTTGTTTTGTTTTGAATTGGTAATTGTTTGATCCTAGTCGTACTCGTATCTGACGGTAAGCGCAGACAGGATCCTAAGATGGAGCACAAGAATCTAAGTAACAGATCTACAGAGTGTTAACGAATTCGTGTAATTCCTTCAAGCCACGTGATCTACTGGTGACACAGATTAACCCTAAATAGGAATTTTTTAAAAGCAAGTAACAAAAAATTTTACAAAAAATTCTTGGTTTTCTATTTCTGAGTCATTTTTGAGCCTTGAGTTATCTGACTGCAAAAAGCGATATCGCGTCAGTCGTGCCTGCCAGCTGTGTCGCCGTGCTTTCATTAATTTATGCGTGGCATCGAAATGGTCTCACACAAATAAAACATTTTTTTTGCAAAAATATTAATTCTTATTTTTTTTTACTGAATCCTTATTAGGTGGTTTAGATATGATCGATAACAAAGCCGCATGAAAAAATAATATTTTTGATTTCTGATTTTTAATCAATCTAAATCCCGTGCGGGGGGCTGTCTACACCAGTAGTCATCATGTGGTTTGAAGGAATTACACGAATTCGTTTACACCCTGTATAGAGGGATTCCCCTATACCCATCTGGCTCTCACATACATACGACGGAACACAGTAACCTGCTTGACGCCGGACTTGAATGTGAGGGTGGTAGCTAGCCAGGCGGACCATAATGATAGGATCACCACCAAGCGTACATAAATTACTGCAGCTACAAACCAATAGTTATCAACTGTGTGCATCGACAAAGTGGCCCATGTACGGCCAGCTTTAGGTACCTTTAGCAACCCCCGCGGATAGAGAGAGGGCGACCACATGATCTTTAGAAAATAATGTATTAAGTACAGTCAGCTGCAAAAAGATGTAAATACTTAAAAATTAAACAGTGAAATTAAGTAGAATTCCTGAAAGAATTGTTTCAATTTTACGGAACAAGTGTTCGTATGTGTTTGCATGGTAAATATAGAAAATAAAACCAACATAGACTCTCCACCATTGAGATGACTTATATTTGGGTTAATGGTTTGTAACATGAGCTAGGTCACAACATATTAATTTACACGAGAAAATAAAAATAATAAGGACAAATTATTCAGATAATAAAGTTAGGCACAGAAGAGTCAGCTCCGTCGACTGACAACAACTTTTATAACATCGGGGGCGTTGATCCATGATGCGACTACACTTCTTTACCTCCAAAACATTGTTCAGTGCTACCAGCTGCCACTAATAAAACACATAAACAACTATTCCTTCTACAGTTTTTTTTTAAATTCCGTTCATTGTACCTTTACATCTTTTTCTGTATTATAAACTTTCGTGAGACACATTCATATTTATTCATCATCATCATCATCATTCAGCCGAAAGACGTTCACTGCTGGACATAGGCCTCCCCAAAAAGAGGGGGGGGGGGGGGTTGCCGTAATCGCCACGCTTGGCAGGTGGGTTGGCGATCGCAGTATGGTTGTTAAAGTACTCAGAGAACGCTGCTGCCCATTCTCTAGAGAATCCTCTAGTCGCCTTTTACGACACCCACGGAAAGAGATGGGGTAGTGCTATTCTTTAAGTCCGGCACTACACGAGGATTATATTTATGAATAGTCACGTTTTACTCACGTGCATTTTTCGGATAAAAACGGAGCCCTTTATCATGAGTTGAATACGCGGTCGCATGTTGAACTCGAGTTGAGTGTATACATCTTTTTGTAGCTGACTGTACCTACCAGCTTTATTTTCCTCTAAGGGACGAGTCCTCGTTGTTTTACAATCCGATAATAGTTTTATTATACTGAAGTGTGACTTCGCGTCGGCCATTGAGGTCTGCCCGGTTACGCTAGGCATACTGAGTCGGGCACAGAGTAGTTTATGGAATAGATTCTATTTTATACCTTCACTAGCTTTTGCCCGCAGCTTCGCTTGCGTGAAATTTGGAACCCGTTAAGTGACGATTTTCCAAACAAACTTTCATCCCCTATTTAACTCCCTTAGGGGTTGAATTTCGAAAAATCTTTCTTATCCCTTGTCTACATTATAAAGGGAACCTCTGTGCAAAATTTCAGCTTTCTAGGTCCAAGGGTTTGGGCTGGGCTTTGATGAGTCAGTCAATCAGTCAGGACTTTTCTTTTTATTAATATAGATTCGAGGCCTGCGTTGAAAACTAGTGCTTTTTTATTATTTGACTTGGTCGCGCCTGACCCTAGTCACACCTGATGGTAAGCACAGACGAGGTCTAAGTTGGAGCACACGAATCCAAGTAACGGAGATATAGAGAGATTCCCCTATACTCCTCTGGCTCTCACATACACACGACGGAACACAGTAAACGGCTTGGCGCCGGACTTTAATGTGAGGGTGGTAGCTAGCCAGGCGGACCGTATAGATCCTACCACCAAGCAAACTGCATAATGCTGCTGGTGCTCAGCAGCATTATGCTAAGCGGAGACCTTCTTTCGGCCTAGTTGCGACGGACGATATGTATTTTTTGTTATTTGGTAGTTTCTTTTGAATACACTTTGAAGCAATGACTCCTGGTCACAAAGATTTAAGAAGTTTAATTAATTTTGTTTGAGTAGTAGGTATTAAATAGTCAATAAATGGATTTAATTCTAACCACATTTTGACTGTCATAGGTCCGGGTGTCATTCTTATGACATCCGGAACCGACGGCTTAACGTGTTCTCCGAGGCATGGAGAGGCCTCAGTGTGTAACGAGCGGTCACCCATCCACGGACTGACCGCGGCAAGCGCAGCTTAACCTTGCAAATCGTATGATCCGTGCTATTCTTAATTAGCTACGAGTATTACTAATATTGGTGTCGATTCTCTTGTGCATAAACTAAACTTAATTTAGACTATTGCCATCTTTTTCACTCTGATAGAATAAGAAAGAGACGGACGTAAATAAGACTTGCCAAATTTAGTTGAACTAAAATCCCCATACATATTTAGACGACACGTCTGAACGTGTCGACTAAAAACCTGGTGAAGTTCAAGGCGTAAACTAATTTGACATCTCTAACTTAGTTGTTATCTATCACTGTCTTTTTCTCGCGCTGTCTGTTAGTAAAAGATAGCAACTCTCTAATTTTAGTATAGTTAGTGAACAAGAGAATCGGCACCATTGTTAGACTATTTTTGACGACTCTTTATTTACGCTACTCTATAGCAATAACAGAAAGCTCGCACTGTGATCAAGCCAAGCGCTATGCAAGTCACGTACGTCTCGAATTTACAGGCAATTCATTCGATATTGGATTATTAGGCATTGATCTTTTTAAAAATTTCCGATTTACTGCGAAATATACATACGGTAAGACATAAAGGGGGCGGAGACGCGCGGTTTTATTGTATTGATTGTGTTTCTATACAAGGTGTTTATTTGATATCCCATAACTCTATGATTGAGACCATACCAAAGAACCAACTGGCATATGAATTATTCTTCAATCATATTTTTTTTTTTTTCATTTTTCATACAAAATAATTCGACAAAATCACGATTATTAATGTAAAACACCCTTACGTTAAATATGACAACGTCGCATTTTCTTAGCTTTAAATATGAATGATTGGTTTGAATAAAAATGAATTACTCTTTTTTATCAATTAAACTTAGATACCTATAATTTAATTATGATTGATTATATCTTCGAAACTATGCATTTTTGGACCACCTATTCTAGGAGATTTTGTGTTCTTTTTACTTAAATAATATAATCCTAGAGTTATGGGATATAAAAAAAACACGTTGTAGAATTTGCCGTTCCCATAAATCCTACATCACATAATTTTTACATAATTCCTCTGTATTATGTAGATTGGACATGGGCAACCTTTGGCAAGTTGCGTGCCTACTTGCTTTACTATATTAATGCAGTCGCGGGCCATAGCAGGAAATAAAAAAGCCTAATTTATTTATCTATTTATTAGGCTACTAATGAAGTTAATTTATGTGTTAACAGTTAATGTGATATTTGTCAGTTAATGTGAATTTTAGCTCTACATATAGTAACAGCACGTACCCTTGTGTCGCGCCAAATTTCAAAATAACGCGGGCCTGTTCGTAAACCGAGGCGGGCCGGACCCGGCACGCGGCCCGTAAGTTGCCCATACGTGATATAAGATCATCAGCAAAATAACCCAGGAATTTTATAATTGGAGTTCTTATATGTTAAGTGTCATAACTTTGCCTACGACATCATTTTATACTATTATTCGTTGTAGCGACAGCGTGGTGGGGACAACATACAACATATCGGTCGCCCTTAATGATGTTGTTGCTAGTTGTCTTGATGTTAGTGCAATATAAGTAGGTGGCTTAGGTCAAGTATTTTAATTGCCCCCCCCCCCCCCCCCCCCCCCTCATGGACCGGAGACCCTTCAGGTCTCGCCAATAACTGCCTGGTAACATAGAAGCGATCCAATAGAAAAAAAACCGGTCAAGTGCGAGTCGGACTTGCGCACGAAGGGTTCCGTACTATCTATAAAAATGGCAAAAAAATCATGTCTGTTGTATGGGAGCTATAACTAAATATTCTGTGAATATTTCAAGCGTCTACCTGTTGCCGTTATCAATATCAAGCAAAAACGAGCAAAAAAATCACGTTTGTTGTATGGGAGCTCCCTTAAATATTTATTTTATTCTATTTTTTAGTATTTTTTGTTATAGCGGCAAAAGAAATACATCATCTGTGAAAATTTCAACTGTCTAACTATCACGGTTCATGAGATACAGCCTGGTGACAGACGGACAGACAGACGGACAGCGGAGTCTTAGTAATAGGGTCCCGTTTTACCCTTTGAGTACGGAACCGTAAAAAAGGCATCTTCAACACGTATTCTAAAAACGACGCGACTAGCGAGTCTTCCCACACTCGTATGTTTCCACACTAGGTGCGTGGAGGACTGTCCCCAAATCCCAATTTGGTTCAATGAGAAAATAATGTAAAGCGATCCGATTGTGCGCGTATAGAATTTTAAATCTCACGCCTTTTTGTGATCGCGCGCTTTTTTACCTTTTTTTTTCGGTAATCAAAAGCTTGTCAGAAGATTTTCGGTAATAAATTTATTTTACCTCGAACAAGGGGATTTTATTAAAATTTCTTTTTCGTAAATAAATAATGTAAATTCGTGGGATTTACACAAGCTTCACAGTTTTTTTTTAGGGTTCCGTACCCAAAGGATAAAACGGGATCCTATTACTAAGACTCCGCTGTCCGTCTGTCCGTCTGTCACCAGGCTGTATCTCATGAACCGTGTTAGTTAGACAGTTGGAATTTTCACAGATGTTGTATTTCTGTTGCCGCTATAACAAAAAATACCTACTAAAAAACAGAATAAAATAAATATTTAAGGGGGCTCCCATACAACAACATAATTTTTTTGTTGTTTTTATAGATAATGGTACGGAACCCTTCGTGCGCGCGTCCGACTCGTACTTGGCTGGTTTTTTAATTAAATTCATTCTTTTTATTGCCTTTGTAGGGTTTAGTTACATATTTTTAGTAGAACCATCCAAAGAGTTGCCAAATAATCATGTGCCTAGGTTTTTCCCTATGTTGGGTTCGACTTTCAGTGTAACCGAATATAGCTAAATATCAGTATTTTGCGTTAGCATTATCATAATCAGCCCATTACTGTCCCACTGCTGGACATGTGCCTCTTCTCAGAATGAGAACGGTTTAGGACATTTGGACCACGACCGTCACGTCGTCGACATGATTCGCTCGCGCCTCGCTCGCATTTAGTGTGATACATTATGCTATAGCAATCACTTGAATACAATTCACGTGGACTCGCATACGACAGGACCAGCTCGCGGCCCCCGTTAGGTGTGGCGAATGTTTTGCAGTGTGGGGCTCCAACATGGAATAAAGAAAATAAAACCTATGTTATTAATATTGTACCGTCCGCGAGGCCTAGGCTGAGCTTCGTGAGAATGAATGTAGACGCGTCCTTTGCTTAGTTTAAACCGGTTTATTTATACTGTTTTTTGGCAATCGATTCTATGTGCACTCATACAAATGCAAAACTCAGCTTACGCCTCGCCAGTTATACGTCAGTTTATTGCATACAACCATAAATACATATTGCAAGAGTTTTTAAGTTAAAATTAATACTTACACAGATATTATAAAGCTACTTACTACGTATTATAAAGGTTAAACTTACACACCACAGTATACACAACATCTTGTAAATTTTACTTATGGTGATGTAACGAAACAAGTTCGCTCTGAATGTTGCATTACGATCGAATGCTTAGTACTCCAAGTGTGAGTTTTTTACGTTACTACTGTAGTTGCGTCACGGCAAAAATGACAAACAAATTTTTAGTCACGCTATTCGCCGCTAGAGGATCTGCCTAAATTTTCATACATTTTTGGCTTGACGCAACTACAGTAGTAACGTAAAAAAACTCACACTTGGGGTACAGGTCAGTGACCACCTTATGAGTTCTCCATTCTTTCTAATAAGTCTAAAAACATTAAAGACCTCACACAGTGAACACATCCGTCGGTTTATGAGAGCTGCGTCAACCACAGGAGAAGTGGAACAGAACTTTTAATTAAATACTAATGCTATTCGCGAGCGAATTTACAATTAAAGTAGGGATGCCAGTAAACAATTGTATGTCGATATCGATACCGCACCTTATTCTAAGGTCAGGTGAAAAATTACCTTGTTTCACCATGGTAGCAGTTTTCCGATTCTTGAAATTTTACAGGTGTTAGCTGATCACGAATCTACGTCTCAAAAGTTGTGAGTAAGGAGTAAACTTACGTTTTGGGTGAGCCCTATATTCAGCAAGTGCAGTACAGTACAGAGTATATATTCTCCCCGCTGTACTGCCCAAGTTTAAATAGTGAAAATAATTGTACGCTATTAAGTTAGCTATCACACCACAAGTTCCTTCATGTATAAAATGGGCCAAGTTTTGCATAGTGAGAACCATGCTAGTTAACAGTAACTAGTATGGTTATTATGTTATTAGAAGATGATTACGATTGATCTCTATCATAAACCATACTTTAGTCACTTGCAAGAAGTACTGAGATAGACTTTAATTCCTTAGGTAACCAAGGATTACTTTTAATTACCACCTACTACCGAGCTAGTGTGATTTCAATTTACGTCTATTTTCTCTCTCAATTTTGGTTTTATCGATATATTCTTTTCCCCTCTCTATCCCACACATGTGTGAGGCGGGAATGAAGAAATTAATTCATATTTTACTTGTTCTAATGAAACAGCCGACTGGCTTTCATTAACAACAACATATTCAGTTCAACAACAACAACAACATGAACGTTTTACCGTTTATTTGTTATTTTTAATTTTTGTAGCGTTTTTGCTAAGGAACGTCCTATAAGCTCAGATAGATGGATAGTAAGACAATATAGAAATTATTTTAGTAAGGACCACGATGAAAGTAGTGAGAGGTCTAAGGGTGTACTTTTAGCCAAGAAGGATAGAGTTACTTCAAATTAACTGACAAACCTTAACAGGGTTACTAGGTATAGGGCACGCCGCAATAGTGGCGGTAAGACCCGTTATGGAGGAGTGGCTGGAGAGGCGGCATAGCGCCCTCAGCTTCCTGCTGACGCAGGTGCTCTCGGGACATGGATGTTTCGGGAAGTACCTGTGTCGCATAGGCCGGGAGCAGACGCCCGGATGTCACCACTGCGTCGACTGCCCGGAAGACACGGCGCTGCACACATTGCAGGAGTGCCGTGCGTGGGTGACGCAGCGCCGTGAACTAGTCGCGGCGATCGGTAGTGACCTCTCGCTTCCGGCCATGGTTCTGTCCATGGTCATGAGCGAGAGTGCGTGGGAAGTCGTTACCTCTTTTTGTGAGGAAGTGATGGCGACCAAGAAGGGAGTGGAGAGGGAGAGAGAGGCGACGGCTACTCTCTCTTCCCGCGTCAGACGCACCGGGCGTCGCTGGAGGGCGCGCGACGATCTCCGGCCTGCCTAATATGAGGCCTGCGGGCGACGGATTAGGGGACTCGTCGCCCGACCAGTAACAGGCCCGAGAAGGCGGCGCGCATATATTCCGTGCGCGCCTCTCAGGAGGACGTGTGGCAAGGCCCCACAAAAGGAGAGGTCCTCCAGGGGCTGACGGGCCGAGGCCTGCCGGGGTTGCGGTGCATGCAGCTGCGAATCCCGTGACCCCGGCTAAGGGTCAGGAGAAGGAACACCGTGGGTTTTTAGCCGGTAAGATTCCGGCATAACCCTTCGCCTTCCCTAGGCGAAGGGTATCCATGAGGATTTTCCCAGGATAAAAAAAAAGTACGAGTTCGAAGTCGGCCCGCACCTCTGATTTTTCTTCGATAAAGTTCTCGATGGTGTGTGTAGTCTGCCAACCCGTGCCGGGCTAGCGTGGTGGACTAAGGCCTAAACCCTTCTTATTCTGAGAAGAGGCTCGTGCCCAGCAGTGGGATAGTAATGGGCGGATTATATTAAGGACCAGGATGTGGTCAGTGTAACCTTAGGTAGAAAAAAGTTGTTTCTGATAATTTTTCTCCTCTCGCTTCGGTACGAGTTATATGAAAATATGTAGTTCAAGTCGTGGTAAAAAGATTATTCAGCAAGGTTGGTAGCGGGGCTGACTACCCAGGGTGCGCCGGACGTACTTCATGTAGTAGTCAAGTATCGTCACTCATGGAGGCTCTTTTCATGCACATTACAAAAACAACTATACACATTCGTAATAGGCCTAGTATAGCATTACATAGACTGATATCGTCACACGTGGAGGGAACTTTTATAATGTTTCTGATAATGATGATCCACAAGTGATTTGAAGTTAAAATTTTATTCCTGGAATTGTGAATTATAAATGTTACGAGGGTGATATTATGTGGATGGATAGTATCATTCATCCTTATATCTGTAACAGTTAAAACTCTTAACCAGTCAAAAGTACTTTTGAATAAAGACATTGGTTTAAAAAACTTTTGACCGATAAATCGGTCAAAACTACTTTTGACTAAAGCCTGCTGTCGAAGGTACTTTTGATCGGTTCAGAAATTTCATTTTAATGTATTATATTATCTAAGTAAGTATTAATTTAAATATGGTTTTCCTAAAGGGTCGAATGTAAGTATCAACTGCAAATGTAAATCAGAATATCGTCAAATTGCAAAGCGCAGTAACTTACTGCGGCTATCGTCCGAATGACAAAAAAATAAGCGTCCAATTTGCTTTCCCTCAAAAATTCCACACTTAAATGTCTGCCCAAAGCCAGCGACATTATCTCTTGAAAGCCTATTAGTAATTTGTTAAGCTGTTTTAAAGTAAACATCTCAACTGGCAACAGAGTTGGCACGCAGCAAAAAGTATGCTTTAGCTATGTAGTCGTTACGAGAAAATTAAATGGGCCCATTAAGTGGTTGCTGCCCGGATTATGCACTATGAGTCAATTGGGTAGGTACTAGGGGATAAAATTCCCGTAGTTGCTCTTTTAAAGCTGGCGTCCACTAGGCTCGCCGAGTCGAGTCGAATAGAACCGCAAAAATTTGCCTCCTATACATTTACTATAAAACTGCGTCGATCAACGACGAACCGAGACGCGCCGAGTCGCATAACTCGCCCGCAACGCTTGTCAAGCGAATTTCTGTTTTAACGACTTGCGATTACTGACCGTTTCGCCTCACACGGAACAAATGCGACTCGACTCGATTCGACGCGTTTCGGCTGTAGTCGACGCCAGGCTTTAGTGAACAACTGTATTTTAGAAATCTCCGCCTGTGTATAGCGGTTTTATTTTTTTGTGTTTTGTTTGTCGTTTTTGGTCCTTTTATCCGAATTCAAAAATATTAAAATGGCCGCAGGAGGTGGTTCCAAATTTCGTCGTGAACATGAAATGTTTGTGCGAACACTTTTATAAAATACGGTTTTTTAAAGTCGATTTCGAATAAAGTTTTTTTTTTAATAATGCCCACAAGTATTTGCGCTTTTGACGGTTATAATTTCATTTTGTATTTTCGTCGTTTTATTATTCATTGAGTTAGCTATGTGCCTATTTGGAATAAAAATATTGTAAATTGAACTAAATGCATTTAATTAATTATGCTATTTTCACAGAATATGTTTATACAAAAACATTATACTGTTTTTAGTGCTTGTTAATCTGGCAACACGTTGTTTGTACTAAGTTGGATTTAAAACGTAAAATACAATGTGGATTGACTAGGGTGTTTATTTGTGGTTTTACCTTGCCATTATTAAATCACTGTGTATTTAATTTTATAAATAACTAGTTTTTGCCCGCAGCTTCGCTTGCGTGAAATTTTGAACCCGTTAAGTGACGATTTTCCACACAAACTTTCATCCCCTATTAAACTACCTTAGGGGTAGAATTTTAAAAAATCCTTCTTTATTCCTTGTCTACATTATAAAGGGAACCTCTGTGCAAAATTTCAGCTTGCTAGGTCTAAGGGTTTGGGCTGGGTGTTGATGAGTCAGTCAGTCAGGACTTTCCTTTTTATTTATACCTATGCATAGACATGAAAAAAATGAAATAAATATTTAAAAAAGGGGGGAAATGGCTTACTCAATATAAAATTAGGTCTAAGAATTTTGTAGAAAAAGAACTGAAAGAAAGAAAGGCGACACAAAAAAATATATAAACCAAGGTATTAAAAAATTAGCTCTAACAATTTTGCGGGTTACTTTGTATCGGAAATTGAACATCTTTCGTGGAACAACTTTCCGAAATCAAATTATTTTTGGATTTGTATAGAAAGTAATAAATAAAATACGGGAATTTCGAAACGTTGATTCTTTTCCAATACCGATTAACCCCACAAAATTTTTAGAGCAAAAACTCCCAATATTTAAAAATTACTATAAAACGCATCAGCAGCTACAAAGGTAATAAATATCTCAGCTTAATGCTGCCCATAATGTGTATCTACAGAGTATAAATGAAAGGGTTCGAGAAATATACGGTTTCATTAGCTAAACTGACTCATTCAACGTGAAACAGAATGAAAATATTTTGGTCTACAAGTAGTCCCAGTACAAACCTATACATTTAATAGCCCAATTCTCCTAAAATAAATTGTTGCCAAACACAATCGAACCACAACCGTCAGTCAGTTTTTGTTTTCGAAAACTTTCAAAATGATTGATTTTGTTTTTTGTGTCAAACAATTTGATAGCTTTTGAAATTGAGAACTGTCTGAATAAACGGTTCGGCCTTGGTTCGGTTGTGATTTTATCAAGATTTATTTTAGGAGAATTAGGCCCCTGTAGATTTGGTGTGTCTGAAAATAGTTTTTTTTTAGAATAGAATCCATTTCGATCAATTTTGGAATTTTTGTCTGTTTATCTGTTAGTCGGTTTTTTTGTGCACGTATCACTTAAAAAGTATTGACTCAATGTGGTGGACTTTTATAGACAAATAATGTGCGTATCTCGGAGTAACATTTAGTTTGTAGGGTTCCGTACTCAAAGGGTAAAACGGGACCCTATTACTAAGACTCCGCCGTCCGTCTGTCACCAGGCTGTACCTCATGAACCGTGATAATTAGATAGATAAAATTTTCACAGATGATGTATTTCTGTTGCCGCTATAACAACAAATACTAAAAAACAGAATAAAATAAATATTTAAGGGGGCTCCCATACAACAGACATGTTTTTTTTGCCGTTTTTATAGATAATGGTACGGAACCCTTCGTGCGCGAGTCCGACTCGCACTTGGCCGGTTTTTTTGTTTTATCGTGATCGTTTAGTTAAATCAATAGATATTAGAATTTAAATTTATCAAGAAGAACAATAATGGTTTCCGACATCCACGCAGACAGAGTCGCGGTAACAGCTAGTTACTATGATAAAAAAACTTGAACTTGTACGACAAATACTTATTTGACATACTTTTATTCCCAAATGATGTTAGAATTCACAACACATCATGGTTTATTTATTCATAATGTTTGTACCTACCAACTCTTATTAGACAAACAGTATCATTGAAAGTTTTATTCTCAATAAAACGAGGAATGTTAACGAGATCGCCAAATAAATACAAACAAGGGGAGTGAGCGGCGGAAAAAACAGAATAGTTTTATTTTTTACATCAAAACTTATTCGTACTGGGTCGCTCCTACTTGGTTACTCGAAAAATAAAACAAATTGGTTTTATTTTGGGGAATGTTTTATTGTACATACCTAAGGCTGACCGCACATGAGCCACTAAGGCTGGACATCCTCCAGATCAGAGCGAGGAAAATGTGCGGTGCGAAAATGTGTAGCGAGGATGTGAAACTTTCCACC